>JAULUF010000026.1:2802500-4002500 GCA_031834385.1 Semotilus atromaculatus | reverse complement strand
ATCACATTATCACATTTCTTTTCAATAATTTTCACAAAAGCGCAAAAGAGGCCTATACTGTATTTTAAACACCGAAACACAAGACCAGGGTCTTGAATAACATGTTCAGGTTCAGGCTAACAAAGGCCAAGAATGCAACCACTCAGGGACAGAATAAAGAAAGATGAAATGTGATCTTCTTCAGCTTTGTCTAAGATTTTGGAGACAGACAGTGCCAAAATAAAACCATCAAGAGCTTAGCAGTGCCCTTCAGATGGACAGACAAGAACACAGTGAGCTGATGAGGGGCTTTTGTCCCAGCAATCTAATGCTGTTTCAGACACTCAGAGATGTTTGCATGTGTTCTTTAGGGACTTAAAACATTATCAACACATAGACTGTTCTGTAATGAATGCTGCCGTACTGTGAATCTGACTTTGTCTGGATTAACAAGCAAGCATACATGCTACATTTACTTCTCTGAGCTCACATCCGTTAATCAAACACACTGTCATTGGATCGGGAGGATCTTAACCAGCCTCCGCTCCTGTGGCCTCTGATGATATACATTTAGCAAACAATGAAGTCAGTACCGCTTCTAGACATTTTGGTGCCCTAATCATAATTCCTTTATGATTTAATTTTTGCCAGTTTAACTAACTTTTTATCGCGCAATCCAACGGACCACTGAGGATGTGGCGGCACCATCGTTACTTTCTAGAGCAATTAAATACTCTTGTTCCGCCTGTTTTGTTATTTACATCCCTAAAAAGTGCCTAATAATATTTCTATACTGAAATAATATCGGCATTCTAGTTATTATGACTGATATGATTGATTTTTCATTAGCTATTTTTGGTGCCCCCTCAGCACTTGGTGCGCGTGGTGGGAGCGGCCATTCTTCTACCTACCTGGTTGATGGAAAGAGGGAGAGAGCTCTCTGGCAACCACACGAGCTATACTAGACTCATTGTTAGCAGCGATGGCCGACTGTTCTGCGGCGTCACCTTTGCTTTTGGCATGGGCCGTTCTGTGAAGAGGGGAAAAGTATTCAGTCATTGCTATTAAATCAAATGCTGGGAAATCAAGTTAATATTGTGGTCAAGAATGAGATTGGTGGGGGGAAATGGTGTGAAAACTTATATTTGCCCTTTAAAATTTTGTTATATAATTTGTTTACCAGGGTTGGGCACAATTCAGAATTGAAGAATTGTGTTCCTTTCACTTCATGGGTGTGAATAAGAAATGAATTATCCACAGGAAGTTGAAATGGAATGAAAGGTACTAAACTGCAATTCATAGAAATTCAACAATAGTAATGCATTCTGGGAAGTGTTCTTCCACCCTGCTCCCCCAATAGTCAATAAAAAATTAATTGAATAGAAGTTGATATTTAATTTAATAAATATCTATTTTTAATTTTATGTAATAAATTACTTGTATTTTTAATGTTTATGTATACTTGTTTATGTAGGCTATATTTGTATTGACAAACTTTTAGTAAAAAATTACAGCTACATGCGAATTTCTTTTAAATGTCAATTAAAGGCATTCTCAATTCTGTTCTGAATGGTGTGCATCCTGCTTACATATTTGGCAGATGTTTTTAACCACTCGCAGTGTATATTTGAGATAAAAAAATAAATTTTTTTAATGTTTTTGTATCTTCCATGGGAGCCAAAAAAGTCTTGGCATTGTAGTTAACATGCACTACCAGTCGAGCCATAAGGACTGAGCATTTCTATGGCTTCAATAAAACCAAAATAGACATTTATTAGGACTGTATGTTAATAACACCTGTCTACTGTCTTAACAGATGCATAAATGTAATATGTTGTGGCAGTGTTTCAGAGGTGCGCTATTAAAGACATTTTTTTTAATTAATTTCTGCCATTAGATTATTATTTTCATTTGGCAAAGATACCATCTTCAGTTCTCATATAGTTGGACTATTTGTTATGTTATGAGAGGAAAGGCATGTGACCTTTTTCCGTAATATTAGAAGTGTATTTGTCTAATTTCAACCCATATCTTGCTAGTGGAACTAGAGCAACCTAAGACATCCCGCCTCGTCTTTATTTAGAGAGATGGGTTAGCAGTTGTCTGCACTATAAAAAGTAACGTTAACATCCCCTCAGCATTTAAGAATCCCATGCAGTACCCATCCCAGTCAGTGCATTAGATCAACAATAATACTGAAGAATGTTCCTGAGAACGCCCTACTGACCCAAGAGCTGCAAGTGTTTGGGTTACTCGCCGTGTGTTTGACTTGAATACAAGAGGAAGAAGTGTGCTGGGGGGTCGTATGACAGGGGGGTTATTTATAGCAGAGGAGGGTGTCCTCTTCACCCATTGAGCCGAAACTAAAATAAATCACTCTTTTAACACCCTGCGCCTCACAGTGAGAGATGAGTACTGCTGTGATGGGACACGCTGCTTTAGAAAGACCACCATATATTCTTTACCGCATGCACGGATTACAATCTTGAAATAAATTATTCATGTATTTTATTGGTGTTGGTCACATTAAGAATTACTGCACTGCAAAATTACAGTGCAGGCCACCAAACATTAGTTACAGCGTGATTTGACATCAAACTCCTGTTTTTTTCAAGCAGTTTTTTTTTCAAGCAATTTACACATTTATTATTTGTAATAACGCCTAAGTTTGCATTTAAAGTATGTATAAGTCCCTTTGTAACATGTCTGTCTTTAAGCATGCAGTAAAGATGGCAAACCTTCACTCTTAACCATTTTGTTAGACACTTTGATTAAAAACTGCTTTATAGTATTTACTCTGTGATATTTTCCATACTGTAATTTCATCCTGAGTTAAAAATAGCCATACCAGTTAAAGACACTACTGAGGGTGGCTGTAAGTGGAACATTTAGAAAGGTTCAGACCCTGCTACTGATATGTCATAGATATACATTTACAGTAATGTCTGCATTCAATTCTTGGCAGGTGCTTTCATAAATTCTCTAACCAACTATTTCTTAATGCTGCCATGTACAATAAAAATAAAAAAAAACCATACATTTAAAATAATGTTCTAAAATCATGGTTTCAGCTATAGAAACCTGTTCAGTGTATGATATGAATGTATTGTTCTGCATTACTAGGTTAGTTGCTTGTTGACAGATCTGTGATAGATGCCATTTTCTGCAAAGATACTTTTATAATGTGTGATGTTAGTAATAATGAAACCCAATGACCGTAAATTCATTAACATACAAATCAGGTTCAAGCAAATCAAGTTCTACTTTAGTAATGTGGGAATTACTATCCCACTGTATCTATCTTTGCAATTTACCATGTCACACCGCATTACAGGTCAGCAAACATATATATATATATATATATAATTTTTTATTGCCTTTTTATTGCATATGTTTTTGATGGTGTTGTCCCCCTCATCTTTAAAATTTTATCAACTGACAAATTTCATATCACATCCTGACCTTTACATGACTGTTGATAGTCTTTACTATTAGAGCAGAAAGAATCAGTTCAATGACAGATGTTAGAATCACTCTTGGTAATAAGAGTAATCATATAGTAGCAGCAGATATATTATCTGACAATAAAGCTCTCTAATCTCTGAATTGTTTTTTTGTTTTGTTTTTTGTTGCTATCTTTATTTTATTTGCATAAATTAGATGCACTGCAGAAAAAGTTTAAAAAGCACTATATGCATCATAGTCAATAATTATGCATCCGGGTATCATGTACTCTGATAATCACCAGGATCTAAGCAGAGTGTTGTACATCTATATACTGCCAGCCTTCTCACTCATTTGCAGGATAGGCAAAATTTATATCCCATGAAACGATCTGACACCATTGCTGACACATTTTTTATGTGATACCATCAAGAGCTCTTTTGTACTGGCTTATCAAGATCAGCTCAAAGGAAAACAGGGCTTTCAGGGTATATATTGTATATTCATATGTATACATAAGATAATTAGATAATATACAATATTTTTATCTATGTTTGTTAATTATTTTTATTTCTGGAGGAATGTGAGGGTGGTAGATTACATCAAGTTCGTCTGTGTGAGTGTCTAAGAAGCTGAGGATAGAAGAGGCTATCAGCTGTTGCATTCCCCCATGATTGTGATATAAGCACAGTGCCTGTCCTTTTTTAGGCAGGCCTCCTTTTCTGACACCAGACCCATGTGCGTCATTTACACCCAGTGCCGTGGCCTCCCGAGGAGTCTCGTCTTCCCTCTGCTGTTCTAGATACACTATGATTAGAGCAAAGGGGCTAACCGGCACCTGGACCCCAGAACAAACTCTACGGCCAATAGTTTTCATTTCTGATCTCACCACACTGGCAGAGGGCAAGGAAGTCTGGTACAGATTGGACAGGGGGTTGCAGATATGGGATTAAAAGAGTAAAAACTTTAAATTCTATTTTATTATTTTTATTTTACTTAATGTTTTACTTCACTTTACTTTTACTTTACTTTTTTACTTTACTCTATTTTATTATTATTATTATTTATTTTATTATTTTTTTTTAAATGTATTCCTATTGTGGGCCATAAATCCTGAGTAAGAAGGATCCCATCTAGCATACCATTGTTGCCTGATTCCTTATAAAAAATAACCAAATAAGAAATACCTTGATTTTTAGTTGTTTTAACTTATTTTCATGCTTGTTTTGTTTTATATAAATTATTTTAAGTCCCCTAGAGTGCTCCGGCCCCCTATTTGAGAACCACTGTAAATTAAAGGGTATTGGGATTTTTTTATATGCCATACACCATTCAGAAGTGGAATAAAAGTGTTTCTGTTTCTGCTTATCTCACTTTGACTTACTGAATGACAACAGAAAAGTTACAGCCAAGTTCACTGTAGACAGGTGTGTTGGTTTTGATTTCCGGTTCTCTTTGATTTCCCTGGTTTGGTGTAAGGAGTCTGTTTGTCTCTTTCCAATAATGATCTAGAAACAATGATTTGGCATTGTATGACTGCACACATGAAAAGTGGCATGGAAGCAGGGGCGTAGAATTTAGTAGGGACGCTAGGGACATGTCCCTACCAATATCCAGTGACACTGATATATCCCTAGCAATAATTTCGATCGAAACTTAAAATATATTTATATATTGATGTCCCCGTCCCCACCAATTTCAAAATCAAACCTACGCCACTGCATGGAGGTGTTTATTAACAATAGGCTCCTTATTAGAACAATCTTTACTTAAATGTTACTTGAATGTTATTCTTTGAAGGTAAAATGATGCCAAAAAGATTTACATGTGCAGGGTAAGATTTATGAAAGTGTACATAAGATCGCAAGGCGTAAATTAAATTTGCATGGATAAGAGAAGCTTTGTAAATCCCCTTTCAAGTGTAGGAAAAAAAATAACCAATCAGATAAAATCAATAAATCAAGAGTCAGCGAGAACCTTATTTGATTGGCTACTTGAAGACGATGAACCCACCCTCCCCCTCATGCTTGCTAAACTCCAATGGGTGAGAGATCAATCATGGCAAAACTGTGAGTGCAGCTAAAAGAAAGACAGAACCGTATATATATCGGGTTATTTCAGGAAATTTTGCCTATATGTACACAAGAAGTCATTTAAAAATTTGCAATAGGTATTTTTTTTTACACAAAGGTTGGTGGCTTTACGCAGTCAATCTGTTTTGCGGTTCTTTATACTGTTGTTTTCGCTTGCAAATCATGAGGGTTGCAATGCTTTTGGCTGTATTTTGGCGGAAAAAAACTGTAAAACGGAAGTCAGAATAAATCTTATTTATTTTGCGTTAACATGAAACTGCAGGTTCAAAATACATTAATTAAACTTACCAACCAAAAAAAAAAGTAGAATGCTGCAAAAAAGTTGATTTACACCTTTACAAAGCCTCTTTTGGGCATGCAAATTTACTTTACACTTGCATTCTTATGTACACTTTCACATCTTACCCATGCGAATGCAAATCATTTTGGCATAATTTTATCTTCATATGTTCTGGCAGATATGAATGTTTTGCTTATGTATAAGACATTTTTTTTGTTCCTAAAATGTGGGCTTTGATTGACTGGTTTTCTTGTCATTGTGTGCATTCTGGTTTAAGTCTGCTGTCAGGTTGTCATCTTTAATAATGCATGAATTCATTTTTATGGGATGCATGCATTTGATGACTGAGAACCTAGGGCTGTTTGTCTTCGGTTTGTGCATCTCCTTACAAGGAGGGAAGATTTTATCAAAGCCGCTGCACCTGAATTTGGCCTGCTGTTTATAACCGTTAGCATCTGATAAACTGCAGATGCTGTCAGGACTGTGTGGAAATCTAAATATTTTATCCTGGAGGGAAGCTGTATTATTAGTGTCAGTGCGTTAGGCTCCTCTTTATCATGTCTGGAGTTAGGCCTAGCCACCAAGACGCCACGAATAGAAAAGAAGCTTGGAGCCTGTGGCCTGCTTTGAGACTGTTTGTCTGGAAACCAACACTAAGATGGTATCAGGATGTTTTTTGTTCTCCCACAAAGCACATCCCCTGGCTGGCAACTCTGTGTAAGTGTTGACATATTAGTTATCTATCAAATCATTGGGGGGAAAAATATATTTAGTTTTTTATAATTATATATTAGTTATATAATATGCACTGCCTGTCAAAAGTTTGGAATAATACATATTTTAAAATGTTTTTGAAAGAAGTTTTTAGTGCTCGATATAGCAGGATTTATTTGATCATAAATACAGTAAAAACAAAAACAGTAGCCTACTATTGTTTTTATTATTACAATTTAAAAGAACCTTTTCATTTTAATACATTTTCAAATAGAATTTTATTCCTGAATTCTCAGCATCATTACTCTAGTCTTCAGTGTTGCGAGATCCTTCAGAAATAATTATATTACTTATAATATTATTATTATTTTTACTGTATTTTTACTATTATTTTATTTTTATACTGTCTTGATCATTCACTGTGCATTATCCCTTATGTATATATATATTATATGTATCAAGAGGATATGTATACATACATATATTGTATGCATTCAATTTCAATTGTACACCTAAACAAAAACCGCAATTATGGCCAGTTCAATTATTTACCTTGAGTTGGCGATTTCGGCCTTCTGTTTTGCTATGGCAGCTGCCCTCTGGGCTCCCTCCACACTTCGCTCCACTTTCTGCTTAATCTTAGTGCCCTTCAGCTGAATCACCTTCTTCTTAGCAGACTTCACCAGCAGGTTGTTAACATACTTGCCTTCTTCTTTTCCACCCTCAGTGAAAGTGGTGCACCCATATCCGTGACGTTGGTTGTTCAGCCATTCACCCTCATATTTAAGCCCACTAGAACGTTCACTGATCCCATAACCTGACCGCTTGTCGTTTTTCCACTCTCCGATGTAGACTTCAGTGGTGGTGGCGTCAATGTCCGACTCCACGGGGGGAAACTCTTGACCTTCACCTTCCCCTTCGCTCTCACCCAGGCTGATGGTGGAGTTGGCATCGCTGGCGGCGGAGCTAAGAGCTGACTCACTCCGCAAAAAGCTGATCTTGCTCTTCTGGCTAGAGAGGGATGTGCGGGAGTCAGACTTCTTCAACTTGCCAAGAAGTGAGCCACGGCGGAAGAGGCTTCTCTTCTTGGGCTTGACCGCATCTGGGTCCACTTGCAGCGTGAGGGCGAAGCCGCCACGAGATGGGCCTAGAGGCATGGGCGCGTTGACCATGGTCTCCTGGCCAGATGCGTTGGTGGCGGTGATGACCGGGACGTCCTGCTGCAGGAGCGTCCCATTGCTGTGTTCACTGCGCAGGGAGCTCAGAGAGTTCCGCAGAGGAGAACGCACCACTGCTGCCATGCCGTAGGGAACGCTCTGACGCACCCCATAGCCGTGCCGCATGCCACCAGTGAACTGGCCCTGGAAGGTACCTGTATTGCCAAAGACATTAATCAGGCAACGTTAAAAACATAGTTCAACATAGTAATAAGTAATCCAATACTTTTTTAGAGGGAGTAATTAGTACAGTAATCTAATCGCACTGTTCAAGATGTAATTAGTACACTGTAAAAAAAAAGTTGGATCAACTTAAAAAAGTAAGTTACCTGGTAAAATTTTGAGTTCATTGAAATAAAAAATTTGAGTTAATACAACAAAGGAGATTGGTTTAATAAATAGAAACTCAAAATATTATGTTATCTGAACTACATTAATTATCTAAGTTGATTTGACAAAATATAAAAAGTTGTGATAACAAATCATCAAAATTCATTTTACAGTGTAGCTAGTAATTAGTTAATTACTTTTTTAGAGTAGGCTATCCAACACTGCCTATATGTTACGTTTCAGTCCAATGATGATGGAGATTCAAACAGAAGTGTCTTTATTAACACGAAGTAAACTCAGGTAATCCACAATGATGCAAGACAGCGTGCAAGCACAAACAATACCAGAAAACGAACTGAATGCAAGGAGGAACTTAAATACACAGAGATAATGAACTGAATACAGACAGGTGTGCTCGTTAATTGAATGTTCATGGCTGAATCCGAAATTTCCCCTAAACACTCAATCCCTATTCTCTACATTAGTCCACTAACACAGTTTACTTGAAGGACTAAATGAAAACGAGGGAGCGAATTCAGACAGTCGTTGACTGTACATTGGCTGTAGACTCGTTATTGCGGTGCAATGTGGGATTGAATGAGTCACTCGATAACGTCCACTATGGTTTGGACACCACTACATTTGGATGTCCCCTCAAAAAATTAGGGTATAGGGGACGATTTCGGATTCAGCCCATGACAACTGATTACTGGTAGGAACATGAAACAGGTAACAGAAGAGAAACAAACTAAAAGTCCATGAAAAGGAAAATAAAGCTAAACTGAACATAATGGTGCCACTATAACAATAATTAGATTAGCATCCACACCAAGGGCCGATGAAGTGAATTTTTTCAAGAGTGCACTGCATTTATTCCATCTGCTTTTAAATGCTTGCGTTCTTTAAAGTTAGGTGGATTCTGATTGGCTGTCAATGTTTTATTGATCATCATCTGAAAAAATGAAACGTTCTGAAAGTGATTCCAATGATATTGTTCTTCTTTGCCGTTATGTTGCAGTGTGGACTTCTCTATTCTCATGGAATTAGAAAGAAAGAAACTTTATAGTTATCCTTATAGCTATCGTCTTTGGTGAGAACGGGCCTTTACCGTTTCTTTAATTATCTGGGAAATTTACAAGCAATTTGTGAGTGAAAACGGTTTCAAAGTAAATTCTACACTTTTTTTTCTTCTTCTGTGTAGCAGTTAAAGTCAGCGGTCTCCAATGTTGTTTTGGACTCCACTGACATTCTTCAATACATAATGTTTTGTGTTCCACTGAAGTAAAAAAGTCATACAGGACATAAGTGAGTAAATGATGACAGAATTATCATCCCTTTAACTAAACTCCCGATTGTATTACAACACTGCATTGTATTCAAATTCAGGCCACCCGTAAGCTCATTGTCACTTCAGGCATGAGAGACAATGGTATTTGCTGCGGTACGACTGCTAGCGTGCTGTGTCTTTCATAACTACCTCTGGGGTAATAAACCACGTGTGGTTATTTATGTCATGGGGGCTTGTGGGTCTAGTCCTGTCATGCAACACATGTCTGTGATCCATCAGTCCGCAGGGATTGGTAAGACTATTTATTGTGCCTTTATTCATACAGTGCTGCACTAGCACTTAACATTATGACTCAGCTACCAGGTCAATAGATACAGTATAGGAAAACACCTATACACACACTTTTACTTTTAAAATGTAATTGCATCCTTTTTAACCAATGAACTGTGGCCGCAGGATGTATTTTGACATTTAGGCGTCGTTTAAAATCTACGAATCTTAATTCAATATTTGTGGATAAGTCAGTTTTCTACAGGTATTTTTCATCATAGTAAATATAAACATATTTCACTAATGTTTGATGAACCAAAAGTGTTCACTTGTACTGTTGAACAGTATATTTTTGTTATATTGTAAAATATGTTATAAATAATGTATAATCTTCTATTATATATCCTAATGTTACTTTTTTTTAAATGTTTTATTTGAAAAATGTCCATGTGCTGCTTGGTTTGCTATTTTGCTATTTAATGCAGTCACATCAATACAATCTTAAGTGTGGCTTAAGCATCCAAATACTTTTTACAGTCACTACTGTATATGCACATGCAAAGCTAAATCTATAATGTCAAAACTGCTGATTAGCCCCAAACATAACACTGTGGTGTTGTTGAAATTGACACTTAAATTAACATAAGACTAAGAATTTAAAGGATTTAAAAGAAGGGAAAGTCAGTCGACGTAACAGCCTGTGGCTCAACAAAAGAAAAACAATTTGGCCACTAGTGAATGAGCCTTTTTATTTGTACTCACACCACACGTCTAGAAAGAACAGGATTTGTGACACTAATTTGCAACCACCCTCCATTCTGCACTGGCAAATGTTTCTTAGCAATAGGCATTTACCCAAAAGGCCATCTGTGGCAACACCAGGGTTCCATCAGTGTAAGCCTCATGTTCATACTACTAACATGTATTCAGTGAATGACTGTTCATCTGAATGTAATAAAGATGTATTTTTAAAGATATATTCATATGAATCTTTTTAACCATCATGTTTTCACACCCCACACAACGCCTGCACTTCTGATTTCTCTCAACATGGGGACAGAAAGAGCTGTCAGTCAATAAATAGGAAAACAAAGCAGTTTGTGTTACTCATTTAACAAAGTAACTCAGATATGTTTTTGTAAATTTTAAAGTAATGTGTAACTTTACTAGTTGAAAAAAGTATTGTATAGAAATTACAGTATTGTGTAGGCTATACTATGCATGTGAATTTTCACACGGTGATATAGTCTTTCTGAAAATATAATTTTTATTAATTATTTTAAAAGTTAAGACATTTTATAAAAAATTGGATTGAAATGCAAAATAACCATTTCCAAGATGATTTCTATGTTTCTTGCTAAATTAAACATGTAAAGTAAGAAGGTAACGTGACAAGCATAAAGGTGTTAAGCATTATTCCATATATTCCAGTATTCCATTCTAAACATAGTCACTGTATTTAGTGCACTAGCTAGGCTACTTTTTAGAGTGCGGCAACACATCGCGACCAGTGTACTGGAACAAATGATTCATATGAATAGGCTTCAGCGCACTATAGGTTAATTTGATTCTCGAATGAATTCTGAGCCGGTTCCTTTTTTGGGGGATCAAAACCTCTGAATTAATTTCACTCAATTGAATGATTTTTTGTTTTGTTTTAATGGAATAGTCTATATTACCACATTTCTGTTAGTATTTTTGTACATAGTTAGCATGCTAATGCATTAGCCAACATTTAGCCTATTTCTGATTTGTAAAATGTGTTTTGTTAAATTCTGAAATCATCCTCTGTTCTAATTTAGCACAAACATACTAAGGACAGTAAATACAAATAAGAATAGCTGCTTTAAATTTGTAAGTACAATCAACGTGGATGTTTAAGTCATCTCAACTTTAATTTCATTAAACTGACTTAAAAACCGAGTTGCATCTTGTATAACTTAGCCTATACATTTTTAATTGCTAGATTTATTTCGATGACTTAAAGCACTGTAACATAACTTATTGATCATATCAAGTTTTACAGTGTACTCGTTTTAAGGACTTAATTCCAGTCGGAATTGGAAACCGACTCCTTGAACTCCTCACCCTAGGCATTGCGTTACATACTAACCCTGGTCTTAAAATGTCAGCTCAATGCAGTTTGCACTCACAAAAGTACATTCTCCGACCTTACCGCCATCCGCATAGGTCTCCGTGCCATAACCATCCTGCAGTCCATTATTCCAAGTGCCCTCGTATCTGGCACCGCTGCCCTGACTTATGCGCGTCCCGTATCTGCCTTTGAATCCGTGCGTCCACTCTCCCTTGTAGATCCAGTGTCCTTTGGTCTCCAGACCTAGACCGTGACGCTTCCCCTGAGACCAATACCCCTCGTATGTGTTTCCACTCGGCCAGGTGTAGACTCCCACCACCTCGAACCCGTAATTCCAGGAACCGGAGAACTCTCCTTGTCCCTTCGGTCCGGTACAGATCCCGTGCCCGTGCGCTTTACCTCCCTCCCAGCCTCCACAATAAGCTCCGCCATCATCGAACTCAAAGCGACCTCCGCTCATCACTCTCAATGCAATTACTTCTAACTTTTGAAACTTTCAGATATGACTGAAAATCAACAACGACGAACGACTTTGAAATCCATCTGTCAAATTCCATAGATGCGTAAAATGGAGAGAAGATCTTTTCCTGGTGCTGAACTTGTAGAATCGTCGTATAGGCTCATCATTTGTTGATAGGATATATCCTTAAAATAAACGTCCTAAAGCTTGAAGTTGAAATGACTTGGGAGAGGGAGGACTGTTTTTGTTTGTTTTTAATTTTTTTGTTACATGATATTGTTTGAGTTTATCTATTTAATCGAATTGTCGAGCCAGTGGTCTTTCATGGCTTTCAACCCCTCTCCCCTCTCCCTGCCTCCCCTCTTTGCACTTGGTGCTTCTGGAAATGTGTTTGCAGTCCCAACAAGGCTACCAGATCCCAACACAGTTCCAAAAATACAGGCCAATCGGCCCTCAGCACCCAGGCACTTTTAAAAGCGCTGCCAGATCACTTGCAGAATAGGGTTTGGGCTCAATGTCCATATCAGGGGTCGGTGGAGTCGGTGTCTGTTATTTCAAGTGTTTATTTTTTTAGTTTATAAGTTAGATACTAGAAACTGTTAATGCAGTAGCATCCTTGTTCTTTTTTTGCTATACAGGGCACACTGCTTACACACTTTTTTTTAGAGTAATAAAGACAAAACGCAAAGGGAAAAGTGAGTACGCCTCATACAGTAAACACATCATCCTAAGCAGTCACCGGGTCAAGATTTGACCTTTTGTGTTTTGCAGAGCAATATAGTGCAATAAAAATGACAAATATTATAATGCATCTAAAATTATTTAGGTTGTATTTTATATTGGTATTCTTATTATTTATTTGTTTGTTTATGTATTTATTTATAAGGTCTTTATTTCATCCTCCTCTGTTTTATTTTCATTTTCTTTGTTTACTTAACCTTACATTTTTAACTTAACATGTTAACAAGCATGTAAATTAAAGCTTTGTTGATTCTGATTTGATAAATAAATAAGCAAATGTCTATAGACACTGATGTTGTTTTTAAAGTATAAACTGAAGATTTTTTTATTATTTATAATATTTACTATTTATTTTTTCCTTTTATTTTAGTCTCATTTTTCTTCTTTTCATTTCCTTCTTTTTTTATTTTTATTTAGTCTGTGTTTCCTAACACTTTTTTATACTTATTAAATATTATGGCCATGTTAACAAAATAAAAATAAAAATGAAAGATTGATTGACTGACTATAGGCTACATAAATAAATAAATAAATAAATAAACATCCAAACGTCTATAGACACTGGTGTTGTTTTTACAGTAGTTTCAAACTGAAGATTTTAAAAATATGTATTTATTAATAATATTTTACAATTTATTTTTTCCTTTTTATTTTATTGTCCTTTTCCTTCTTTTTTTACCTAACGTTTACCTAACCTAACGTTTTTTTTTCTTTCTGTTTCCTAACTCTTTTTTTATACTTATGAAATATTATAGCCATGTTAACAATTTTTTTTTTAAATTAAAGCTTAATTGACTAACCAAAAGTCTGTAGACACTGGTATTGAGTAACAGTATAGTTCTAAGCTGAAATATAAACATATATATTCTCTACGGTGAAATGATTAGTCAGTCTTGAACAGAGGCCAGCTTGCACTCATTATCCCTGCTGATAATGCAGACAGAGAAAGCTGTGTTAGCTCCACTTGATTTCACAGAAGAGATTTAACATGCGTGGAGGGAAACCGCGCCCTCTGCTGGTTTCTGTTTAGTATTGCGGTTTGGCAGATGTAATTACAGCAATATTCATTCTTACTCAATCTTTATTTAACAGAACACACCACATCGTTTGAGAACAATATTTCAGTCAGTTTATTTTGTATTTAAAAATGTATTGTACCCTATTTTTAGGCTAGTAGTTATTAACAAAAACATTAAAATGCCATTCATACAGAAAATTACTTGAACACACCTCTTCTATGATGGGCATGTTTCATTTTTTTTTTTTTTTCATTATTTGTTATTATCTAAAGTAAAATCATTTTTAGACGGTTCACCATTCAGGGACCATATTGTAATAAAGACAAAAACTGTAAATATAATTTTTTGAATTTTAAAAAATATGTCAATGTTGTTCAAATCAGTGTTGTGTAACCAATATGCATATCACAGATAAGACCTCTACATACCCTCATGACTGTGTCATAACTAAAATATAATGATAATAATAATAATGATGTATATAATAATAATATTATTATACACGTTATTGTGTGTTATTGTAATAATTTGTATAATAATAATAATAAGGTGTAATAACCAACATGAAAACAAATATGATATTTGTGCATTTTGAACTTGATCCCTGAAATGCTTATTGTGCATGAACCCTTCTATACATTATTCGCGCACAAACAGAATAAATGAGCGGGTCGAAAGTGCGGCTGCCGATGGTGTCGATGATGCCCCTGTTCGTGGTGCTGAAACCTCCAGGCTCTCTCTCTCTCTCTCTCTCTCTCTCTCTCTCTCTCTCTCTCTCTCTCTCTCTCCCTCCCTCTCTCCCTGCTCCTCTCTCACACGCACAGAATCCTCTGTCATGGCGTCTTCCAACAATGTTACTCCCACCAACTGTAGCTGGTGGCCCATATCAGCCATGGACGAAGATGGTAAAATCACAGACGGAGAGGAGAGTCAAGAGCCCACGATAGAACACAAGCCATACAACAAAGACCGGCTCGTTCTGTATCACTGGACTCAGTCCTTCAGCTCTCAAAAGGTAAGAAAAACACAGCATGAAAATGGTGGGTGAACCTATACTGTGCAGTGGGAGTGGGACCAGTATCGCCAGACAGATAATATTGCGCTTTCTCTGGGTGGACGCGTGTTTTATTGGCCTACCTGTCTGTTCCGTCCTGTGTGAAGACATTACGAAACCTCAGCAGAAGATGGAACATTTTTGACTTGGCTGGCTCTAAGTAAACCGCATCCCAATATCATCGATCAGTTTTATGCATAGTGTCTATCAGATTGATTTATGGGCAAATAAATAGCGGATTTAACTGTATATAATGGACACAAAGCCATTGTTGAAGAGTTGCGTGTTGCTTTGCTCTGGAGGATGATGGAACTCTAAATTATTCATTAAAATGAGGGAGCTTTGTGAAAAACAAACGGTGAAGTCAATTGCTTCGTACACATTTCAGTCATTTCATCATCCCTCATGAATGTGTACAATGACTTTAACAATTAAAACTGGCACAAACTTTTAATGGGTTATTATAGGCATTTTTAATAACATATCAGCAACAAACAAAAAAAGAGTACATTTATCTTATTTTTAATTTTCTTTGGCCAGTGTATTCATCGTCTCCCTGCTGTATTATATATTATAATTATTTAATTTATCTTTGAAATGTTTCATATATATATATATATATATATACATATATATATATATATATATATATATATATATATATACATATTTACGTATATTAACATGTTTACATAATATATATATGCGCATTTGAATGTAATAAATATGAGACATTTACACAAACACACACTATAATATATATATATATATATGAATATGAAGAGTTCAGATGCAAAAGCCTCTAAGTGCCATCTGAAATTTTCTTCTAGAATGATCATTTTTATCAAGCTCGTATATTTAAGTTCAGTAATTACACTTAAATGGCTATGAAAATTACCTATTCATTGTCATTTAAGTGAAATTATTTAACTTAAATATACGAGCTTGATAAAAATGATCATTCTAGAAAATTTCAGATGGAACTTAGAGGCTTTTGCATCTGAACTCTTCATATTCATATATATATATATATACACACACACACACAGACACACAAGTGTGTATGTATATATGTATATATATGCACAACCTAATTCAAAATGATATAGGATTTTTGCCAATCAAATTGTGCACATATATTATTGCTTTAAATGTTTATATATTTATATGTATTTTATACATTTGTGCATATTTTAAATATAAATAAATACATCATTTAGAAATAAATACATTTATGTATATATAAATAAATACAATATTAATTTCACACAAACACACACTATTATATATATGAATATGAAATATGATAGAATGTTTTCCAATCAAACTGTGCGTGTGTGTGTGTGTGTGTGTGTATGAACAAGAAACTATGTATAAGCGTTAAACTGTCTTTTGTCTTTCTAGTAAACACCTTGTAGTGTCATGACCTTGAGGCTATAAGGCTAAATGGCTAAATATGACCGTCAACCCTTTTTTTAAAGGCATTGCAAATTCCAACATAATATGAAATATTAAACGTAGCATGAGATGCCACAATGCAATTTCTTAAGACTTAAAGACAAATTCTTTGTCTGATAAATTGTTTATTCTAATAATCACTGGAAAAATGGCCCCATATTTGGTGGAATAACACACCAGGTGTGAGGCTTATTATTTGTTGCTCAAGAGATGCCTCTCTCCACAGTCAGTCTGCTGTTGCTGTTTGCACGATTTGAATGAATGTCACGTGTTACTAAGCTAAACCTGACAATATTAAATTGACCAAAAACACTGGTGAGGCTCAGATCACAAAGTGATTCATTTTGCTGATTATAGTAGTTACAGACTCGCATGGAAAGCTGAGCAAAAAATCAATGACCTGCCAAAATCCATCTCCCATTTACTTACCAGCTGACTGAGAAATACAGTTAAACATGGGAAAGCTTCACACCACTGAGCGTTTTTCTCTTGATGCCAATTACTTTTTGACTCCATTTTTTATAGCAATATTAATTGGAGAACATTTACTGGAGATGAGCATCAAAACAGCCCTGTCATCTCAGAAAATAGATTGGTGCTGCTGACCTTTCAATATCACTGCCTTGTTGTGACTTTGTTTTGTGATGAATGGTATTGGATCAATGTATCTTCTTGATGAAGCTGTAAAAGGTTAAGCCGGGGCTGCTAACTTTTGAGTTCAGCTTGGAGTGAGTGATTCAAATCATGAGCTTGCGATTCTGTTTCAATGTCGATTCAATATTCATTTGGATATTCATGGATGTAGTACCAATACATTTTCCACAAGGAAAAAAAAATCTAATGTTGTAAACGACACAGGGAAGCCTGTCAGCTGGTATATTATTATTAAAGGGTAATGAATAACTGATTTGTAGACAATTGTTATCTTTTTATAACATTGTAATGGTATTTGAGTAAAAATATAATGAATATGTAATATAGTGCATAATGTTATGCACAACAAGTGTAGCCTACATTTTTCTCGCTATTAATAGGCTACAGTTTATGGTCAATGAATTACTTTTCGGATGTAAAAGTAACCTTACCTGACTCATTGTTTGCAATGTTTTATCCCTGGTGGTTGACACACTGATTGAGCGACTACATGAGACATGATACATTTCAGTAAGTTGTACTGGTTCTTTCAACATACCATCTGATGTTAATTCATGTTTATTTTGTACTGTAACTAGCAGTATTGAGGTAGATACAGGGCCGGCCCGCGGCATAGGCCGATGCTAGGGGCGCCACTCATCCCTCGCTGAACCCACCATCAGCACTCCAGCACAAGGCTGGGGAAGTGTCACCAAGCAAGTGTTATTGTAGGCAAGTGTTATTGGCAGAACTACAGTATTTAAATGGGACCTATTTTGCCCCTTTTTTAAGAGATGTAAAACTAAGTCTCTGATGTCCCCAGTGTCTTTGTGAAGTTTTAGCTCAAAATACCCTAAAGGATGATATGATATCACTATGATTATCCCGATTATCATATCTATGTATCTACCGTAGATATCAGTGAAGATATCAGAAGATGTAAGTACTGAACGGTACTTATTGTTTGAATTTCGTAATAAAACGTGCAAAGTTTTAATGCTGAGACTTTAATATCGAAGGTATCCCGCTCAGTTTTGTCTGTCGGCCCATTGTCACATGTTTGTTTTTTTTTTCACTGCGCGAGAATAGGTGTGGCGTGAGAACAATGTTAATTGCGTGACGGTAAGCTAGGCTAATGCTTGCTTCCCCGTTGATTATTTTGTGTCTGTACAAATCCAGACATTGCTCAATTGTTGTGAAGTGCTTCATCAGATGTGTCAATTGGCTTTGCAACACTTCCCAGGCCTCAGCACAGTCAAAGCTGAAAACAGCCTGGCAATGCTCAAGCTGTTGAAGGATGCTTTTCACTCGTCAGTCAGCACTCCGTGTTTTATCTCGATCGATTAATCTGGTTTTGTAGAATGAGACAGGATTGTATCTTTAATGCTACTTCTAACTAGAAGAAAACCGGATTCCTAGCCTTTATGGTCTCTTTAAATAACTATGTAAATCATATTGTGTTGTTTAGCTTGATGCCATAATATTTAAGGGCTCGGGATACAAAATCTCTGAACTGACAGTAAGGCTTTTTTCCCATATTCCCATGTTATGTTTTATTGATATAGTTACTATATGCATAGTTGCTATAGTTACTGCAGTAGTCCTTTAACGCTTAAAAGACAAGGTTCTATACAGAATCTTAAAGGATTATGTCAGGCCCTTTATCAACCTTTTAGGGGTTCCATTCATATGGATTTATCTTGAATACATTTTTCATTTTAATTCAGTGTTATGAATTTAGCAGCTTGTAAACATACTTCATCACTTGAAAAATGAACATGAACGTATTATGCAATCGTTTAAGACATTTATCCTTATTTAAAACCTTTTTGAACCTTTTTTCCAGTGTAGAGAGTCACTTTTTTTATACAAACAGGCAGTTTAAAACTTGCATAGTGAGTAAAAATTAAGATGTAACATTGATTATCAATGTTTAGAGCCAAATAATAACAACAACACGAAATTTAGAACTACACTGTGATAAAAGCAATCTGATGTTTTATTAATCTACTTTCTAACAGCTGGCCAGCCAGACATTTAATTAAAACCTGAATGCCTTCCAAACTTGATTTTAATAATTGTCAAATATACAACGTTGAGAAAAATACAGTGGAAAATCTCTCAACTGGTTTGCGTTGTACATAACCAACATGAAGTGGGACCCAATGTCTCAGACCACTGTGAGAATGCTTTTATTTAATACAGTTGTCTTCATTTCAGATTATATTATCAGCAAAGAATACTACTGAAAATGCAAAACAAAGAATTTTCTAGTATTTGTTATTTAGTTTTAATGACGACATTTTCTCTTTCAAAATTCTAAAACTCTCCGTCTTGAGGCAGCATGATGTCATGATGATGTCATGTGTGTGTTTTCTGGCAGGTGCGTCTGGTGATCAATGAGAAAGGGTTGCTGTGTGAAGAACGGGATGTCAGTATGCCTCTCACTGAGCACAAGGAGCCTTGGTTCATGAGGCTCAACCTAGGGGAGGAAGTGCCAGTTTTCATCCACGGAGACACTATCGTCAGTGACTACAACCAAATCATTGATTATATAGAGACCAACTTTGTCGGAGGTATGGCTGACAAACCACTTACTCATGACTGCAGAAAGATACCTTGCTTGTTACTGTACCTAACGCTCTATGGCAGGGGTGTCCAATTCTGCTCTTGGAGGTCTACATTGTTTAGCTTGCCTCAACACTCCTGCCTGGAAGTTTCTAGTATGCCTAAGTTGTGTACCAAATCGCATTTACCCTCATTCACTATTTCATATTAGTCCACTAAAGTCCACTTGATGGAGTGAATGAAAACGAGTGAGCGAATTCGGACACAGAGTGCCTACGTTTTTTTATAGTTGAAGCAGCCCCAGTAGTAACGATAAGATTTATCTTAAACTCTGTTGTGAAAACTTGCATGGATAGACTTTAATAAAAAATAAAAAATAAAATTAAAAAAGGAATTGTTACCTGTATGATATTACGCCATAGCCACATTGGACCAGTGGTTTGGAAAATGCATGATCCATCTGTGGGCGACTCTGACAATGCATTGTGGGTATTCTCTAGCCGTTGAGCGTACATCTGTTGGACACTCGTTACTGTACGTATAGTACATGTTAGTAAAATATGCACTCTTCTTCTTGTTGCCATGTGCGTGTAGAAAGTTAAAGATAGTCCTAAGCAACGCAAGCACTAAATCACTATCAACTGTAGTGCACTACATTTTCTCTCACACAGTTGCATGACTATGTGTCATTTTGAATGTCTTCACAGTTCGAGTGTGGGAGTGTTTTCACCGAAGTGTTTTCTGATCCAAGATCACTTACTCAACTGAAAAGAGCTGAGCGTGATCACTCAATCTCTCAATGTCTTTAAGAAAGTCTGAACTATATTTGACATGTCCAGACTGAATGTTTTACCAATATAATTTTAGTCATAAATCTGCTACATGAAACTTGATTTTCATTTTTGAACACTGACTATTTAACTAACATTTGCACATTTGATCCTTGACCAAAAATATATTTTGAAACTTATAAAAAAAGAAAATTGTTTAAAAAACTAAATTCAAATTGAGTCTATATTTTAAATGCAAAAGTTTAATATTTAGTGCATTGCAGACACTAAAATAAAGCCTAATACTCTGAATGTATAAATATAGTACATAAACCATTTTGCATGACATGTAAAAACCTGCTTGAAATATTATAGTATGATTCTCCTTTTCTTTTGTTGTGGATGGTGTTAATGAGTTTATGTCCTTAACAACAACGTGTTGTCACACGTGTTATCCTAGATTATGCTACGGTTCCCCGTTTACACGGATCGGCCAAAAACGTCTAAAACCACGGTATTATTTGTGCCAGGCCAGTTGTTGACGATGTCACTTTTTAAAGAAACACAAAAATTGCACTTTGAAACTTGTTTTCATAAGTCCCAAATGAACAGCCAAACCGCATGAAAAGTTTTCCGTTTTTATTTGAAAATGGTGTTGTGTAAACAATGCAGATTTTCATGTTGTTTGTCTTGGTGATATGGCTGATTTCAGCTGTTTGTGTGCTAGAGAAATAGAGATATTTTGATATTGTTTTTATCGGATCTTCCACAGTGAGCTTGGAGAGCTGCAGGTCAGCATGCTGAAGGTGCAGAGCCGTGTACAATGGGATACCCCTTTGTTTTCATTCTCCATCTGACTGACTTCTTCAGTCTAGAGATTGGTCACCAAGAGAAAAAGATGTCTACAATATCTGAAAAAGCTTTCTGATTACATTTTTCATTCATCTTAATATCAGTGGCTTGTGATTTAAATGCTCCTTTAAAAAAAAGTTATCTACCAAAAGGGGCAATAACTTTGACCACCCAAACTTTGATTTTGACTCTTCAATTTCTTGTGTTTTAGATATATATATATATATTACTAAAACACAAGAAATTGAATATGCCCATGGATGCTTATATATATATGTATATGTTTGTTTTTGTATGAAAGGTGAATCATTGACCGATTTGGAAATAGTTAACATGCTATTAACATGCACCTGTTAACACGCACCCCGTTTTAAGAAAAAAAAAGAGAAATGGCATATCCAAACTAAGATAGATGACAGTCTATCAAATGCACCTAAAGCCTTATGTCTAATAATGTTCTATTGCACATTTGAAGATATTTCTAAAACTCTGTGTTTTTTAAAATATTTTTTAAGACCATGCCATGTGATTTTATATAGAGAAGACTCTAAAAATGCTAACTAATGTTTATTCACATCTTCTAAGCATCCATTCAGTCTGTTATCTCTATTTTCTTCACTGCAGGCAAAAGTGGCCCAAATCTGATATTTTTGCTCATATGTGCCTCAGAATTTCTCCATTCATGTTTTGTCTAACCCTGCACACATTCACACCTCTCCAGCCAGGATGTATGGCCAGATCAGAATAGTCGTGGGTATATTAACGTATATTAAAATACTTTGTGTGTGTGTTCTTTGTTCTTTCAGACACAGTAGCCCAGCTGATTCCGGATGAAGGCACTCCAATGTACGAAAGGGTACAGCAGTACCGTGAGCTGCTGGATGGACTGCCCATGGATGCTTACACACATGGATGCATCCTGCATCCTGAACTCACAATTGACTCCATGATCCCAAAGTACGCCACCGCAGAAATACGTAGTAAGTGATGCTACAATTCAGTGCACCATTAATTCTAGAGATACTGTACAAAATTGCAAAGAACATCTTTTATTTTGTGAAATATGTATACTCTTAAAAATAAAGGCATCTATGGCATCAATGGTTCCATAAAGGACCTTTAACATCCATCGATCCTTTCCATTGGACAAAAGGTTCTTCATAGGGGGAAAAGATTCTTTGGAATTTTCAAATTAGATTTAAAATATTTAGATTCAAATCTTTAGATTTTAGATGATTAAAATTAGGGATGTGCCCGAAGCCTAATTCCGAATTCGGAAAGGCTCGAACAATGAGTAGCGCACTTTACGGAGCCCCTAAAAGGACATGCTTAGGCTTGCTTCGGTAGTCACTTGCATTAAACAGCGAGCGTTCATTCAAAAGCGATATTCAAAACCTCGCTTATTGATAGTGGCTCCCTGATACCCACAAATTATACACAATAAAATTACGCAACTGTATAATCGTGAGAGAACACAAAAGCACTGAAATAAAAATTTTCCTCCCATCTCATATTTTTTCCATCACCATGTCCCTGTAGGGGCTCCGTAGAATGCCTCGTTTCCTTTCTGAACACAGTGTTCAGCTTCGGGCACATCCGTAATTAAAATGTTCTGCACACTTACAACAAATGTTTTTTTTTAAGAACTGTTCACTGAAAGGTTCTTTGGGAACCCAAAATGGTTGTTCTGTGGCATCGCCGTGAAAACCCCTGATAACACTTTTTCTCGATGGTCCACTTTAGAGACATTCTACCAAAGACTTTAGATTTACAAAAATGGTGCACTCATTTACAATGAATGGGAGAAAGTAGAGTGGAATAAGACCCGCCTTCTAAATAAAAGAGCCAATTTGTAAAGTCATTGCATCACTGCAACTGCCTCTAGATGCTTTAGAAACAGTCAGTTTCTGAGACGTGCACTTACTACGGACTATAAGTAACTTTGCAAGTACATATCAATTTATTCTAACCAACCCTAACCCTAACACCTAACCTAACAGTCTACTACAGTCTGCTTATACTCTAATGAGAGTTAGTTGACATGTAGTTACAAAGTTATTTATAGCTAGCAGAATGTCTAAAGTGGACCATTGAAATAAATTATTAACCAAACCCCTTTTTGGAATCTTTTTTGTAGAAAGTGTGTAGAAAGCAAATTCTGTTTATGTGCACAACCTGCTTAGTCATTTTATTTGTCAGATTTCACGTTTTGAAGCAAATTGCGGTCTCAAATGTTGACTGTAAAGTGACATCCTCTCACTAAAATGCTCTAATGCTGCCCTGTTTATTCAGAGTTCATCGATATTAAATCCAGTGTAATCCCGCAGTGCTCACCTATTACGTAACCTGCCAGTATAATGTAAATCAAGCCAAAGAGTCGGTCCAGCCAATGTACTGCAGCATAATAAATTGTTATGGAAACCCAGCATAATTGCAAATAAATCTCTTTTATGGTTTACAACTTGGAAGGAGTCCCTTTGATAGGTGTTGTTTATCACAGTCAGTGCTTTGATTTTATGTGTAAAGTCTTATTAAATCCCTTAATTACTTGTCAGGAACATTAAAACTTTGCAGAAAATAGTGCCAGTTCACAGTGTGCACATGACAGTTACAGTATTACTATTGTACACATAACTCATCACGAAGGAATTGCTAAAGGCTACAATACCTGGGGAGCTTTACAGATTTCTGGGGTTTTATAATGTAAATATGTAACCAGATGAAAGCTCTCTTACTGACATAGACATTCTGCTCTGATTTCTCTCAGGACATTTGGCCAATGCAGCGTCTGAACTGATGAAGTTGGACCATGAAGAACCCCAACTGACAGAGCCATACCTCTCCAAGCAGAAAAAGCTCATGGTAAGCTAGCAGTTTTACATGCATATACATATCTTATGTGCAGTCATATCTTAATCTGAAAATAAAATAATAGCTTGTCATGATCTTAAAAACCTACATTTGGTAGGCGAAGATCTTAGACCACGACAACGTGAACTACCTGACAAAAATTCTTGGAGAGTTGGCAATGGTGCTAGACCAAGTAGAGGCAGAGCTGGAAAAAAGAAAACTGGAATATCAAGGTATGTTTTTTGTTAACGTTTTTTTTTCTCTCTTAATTTAAACAAATAAATAATAATAAAATAAAAATAAAACAACCCTAATAAAATAAATGATCATAACCTTATTTTAAGTTGTTTTATTTTATTTAAAAAAACAGCATTATTTAAAAAAAAAAAATATATATATATATATATATATAACCATAATCAAATAAAATCACCTTATTTAAAAACCTTTTTTTAATATTTTAACCATTAAGATCGTGTTTAAAAATATTTTGTATTTTATTTTATTAAGACAACATTAATAATTATATAACAAAGGTTACTTTAATTAAAACAATGTTATTTTATTGCATTTTATTATAAAAAAATACAAAGTATTTTTAAACTTGATCTTTATTGATTTTTCTTGGTGCATTTTGTCATGTTATTCCTGTTTATCTCATGTAAATCACAAGAATTCACATTTGTTATTCTGTGTTCATTTACATTAGAAATATTAGCTTTGAGAACTGCTGTTTTATGATCTTACTTTTTCAAGAACATCTACAAATTGTCTTTCCTGTCTACACAGGTCAAAAATGTGAATTATGGCTTTGTGGACCTACTTTTACACTAGCTGATATTTATCTTGGAGCCACATTGCACAGGCTCAAGTTCTTGGGACTCTCAAGGAAATACTGGGAGGACGGGAGCCGGCCGAACCTGCAGTCGTTTTTTGAGCGGGTGCAGAAGCGCTACGCTTTCCGCAAGGTGTTGGGGGACATCCACACGACCCTGCTCTCGGCAGTTCTACCCAATGCATTCCGAATGGTAAAAAAGAAGCCACCGTCCTTCTTTGGGGCGTCCTTCTTAATGGGCTCTCTCGGGGGGATGGGCTATTTTGCCTATTGGTTTTTAAAAAAGAAATACATGTAGTAAATGTGCTCTTGTAGTGTTTTGTGTCTGTGTATCTGTGCGATGGTTGAACTTTTCGGTAACTGTTTTACGAGAGCAGGAAAATCAAGACAATATACAGAGGTCAACACTATTACTTACTAGGGTGAATACTTAAATAAATATATAATGAGAACATTCCAAGACTAGGAATTATTCTTAACAGCACCTTCTCTGGTAATTGATGCCTTCATTTTCTTTTTATGATTTTCTTGATTTTTTTTTCTCCATATTAGGCTTGCATACAGCATAACTATTTTCTGTTGTTCTTTACACTACACATTCTGACATTTAGGACACCTGTATTCTATTATAAGGTATAGCACAACGGCCAAAGTGTATTATAAACTTAAATCCCAAAATAATGTTTGTTAAAGGTGTAGTAAGCAATTTCTGAGAAAGTCCCTGTCCCAAATGACACACTTCATATGCACTTGCGGTCTTGTGGACTTACAATGGCCTCCGCGTGCACGTTTCTGTTAAGCCCACAAGACCGTAGGGTGTCCCATTTGTCATTTTAGGTTTCAGAAGGGTGCAAGCTCCGCAGCAGACTTCAACTAGATGGTCAAAGCGGCATTAACAGTGCTTAGTTTGTAAAGTGAGAGGTCCCGGTGCGCAGAGGGGGGGTGGATCCGGCGACTCAAAACGGGGGTTGGAGGTAACGGAACGTTAAGGTTGTTAAACTTGTAGAAAATACGTAGCTTCTCTGACAAAAAAAAAACCTTAACAACGCTGTGTGTGTATCAGGGCAATGTTTATTTTAATTTCAGAACATGGACTGCATGGGTGCGAAATTTTTGCTTGTTTGGGATCTGACCAGCGTATTTGGAAAAAGTTAAGCAAACTTTGTTGTCTTTTTGCCATTTTTCCCCTGAGTGAAACGAGGCTAACAGCAATCTCAACCTGCACTACAAGCGCATGGCATGTGTCACTTGAAGTGCCTCCGCTCCCTCTCCCCCTTCTGTCTAAAGGGTGTCGCACACCGGACAAGAAGCGTCGAGTCTAGGACAACTCGAGTTATCGCTCACCGGACGCGCACTTTCTCAGTTTATAGCCAGCAATAATGTTATGTTTAAGGACATTATGGAATTAAGATAATGTCTGTTTTATGTTATGATTGTACTGTCCAATTAAATACATCACATCGTGATTATAGTTGCTAGTCTGCAGACTCTGAACACTCCGAGCGTCCATTAACTGAATGAATTGAGAAAAATTCATGAAAATCCGATAACATCAGCAATTTCCATTCAATCAACTGATTTCTGTAAATGAATGTAAAACTAAATGTATATTGCAGCACAGGGTGAAGTCAGATAGTATATAAGTTACATTAACGATGCCGAATGGCGCTGCTGTTGTGTACACTCTAGAGAATAATGTTGCGCTTCTCGTCCGTTGTGCGACCCACTTTACCCTGAAAGTTCACCTCAAAAAGGCATCGAAACTGCAAACACAAGATTTTTGAACACTACACAAGACATTGAACACTACACAAATAGTATTTTTTTTCATTTAGGTGACTAATTTTCCATAGTGACAGGAGGTGCTGGATCCAATAAAAAAGGTTCCGAAGTGGACAGAGTGGAAGATCGCGAGGGCATAGGGTTCCATTTGGGACAGGGCCAAACACTAGGGCTGAGCAAAAAAAAAGTTTTTCCAATTAATCGTTTTTACAAATGTTCTCAATTCTATATCGATTCTCAAAAGCCACGAATCGATCTCTGTATGTATTTCCGCAAGCATTGAACAATATTTGATTGATGTTAATCTTATTACTAGTCTCCTCCACTAGATTTCATTCTCTTATTTACTTTGCATGTTGTTACAGCAGGGACTCTGTCATTCATTCAGTGCTGAACATGGCAGATGCAGGTGGTGCGTCTCTCAGCGAGAAAGATGTTCAGGGCTGGGTTTCCCAAAAGCATCGTAAGCTTAAGTTGATCGTAGAACAATTGCCACCAATGGTCTCTACGATCAACTTAGGCTTACGATGCTTTTGGGAAACCCAGCCCTGGACAGTTGAAGGAACTGTCAGTGTCCCGATCGGGCCAGTGCTGCATGGTCTCGAAAGTTTATGATTTGCCAAGCTGCACGTCTCAGACAGTGTGAAAAAAATGAGTTCTCCCTGCGCTTAAATGGTCAAATTCACACAAACTTATCTAAAATGCCCACCTTCGCGAGTATCTAAGTAAACATAGTCAGTTATGGCTTAAGTAAACAGTAGAGAAAGAACGCATGTGTATCATTATATTGTATCCCTGCATTAGTCTTAAAGTGACAGCAGTGTTCTTATGTCAGTCAAACTACAAAAGACAAAGGAATCACTCCCTGTTCTTCACTGAATAACGTTTGTGTAACTTTAATAAGGATGAACCTTTATTTAATTTGTACAGTGAAGATTATATGCAGTGTTAGTTTACATTTGATTTGAATTTTATATTAAAAGTGTTTTAGCTATGGTATCGAATTTGGAATCGAGAATTGTTAAATTTTACTGGTATCTGTTGATATTTTATATCAACCCAAACAAACAGACCCCTCCCTTCGTTGCTCCGCCCCCTAGAGGCTGAGGTCTTTAGTGTCCTTGTTAATGCGCCCACCTCCCTGGTTCGAATCCTCCTTGAAGCGGGGCGAGTAGAACCAGAGGGGTTACATTGGTGCTGTGACCTATATGGGAGTAAGGTTTAGGGGGGTGAGTTTAACAGAGGCCAGTTAGTCAGAGCTGTACAGGTAAACCTCACTCCCCTGATCTCAAGCGGCGCATTAGCGACTGACGCTAGAGGCTGCGGCACCGACCGAATTGCCTCGATACCATCGAGTCTTGTCGTGCTGAACCAAATTTCAATACCTAGGTGGTTAATCTCATCAATGTCAGTGAGCCAACAAGCATGCAGCATGATTGGCTGTGGTGAGGCATCAAGGAAAAACACTATTTTACAGCGGTTACACCCAGAGACGTGGTTCACACGTGAGGCTGTAGTGTGAAAGCGTCCCAACTCCCATAGATGGAAAAGATGTGGAAAAGATCAAAAGTGTGGACTAGATTTCACCAGGCTAGATGCCAACAACGCACGATGCAATATTTGTGACAAGATAATTGCTGCCAAGACCAGAAACATGACAAATCTGATGAAGCACTTGACAGTGCAACGGAATAAAATTAGAGCAGAAAGTTGCTCCGTATTTGACTGCAAGAACAGGAGCCAAAACACTAATGAACCGAAACTTAGCGTATAGGCTTCTTGCCTCACAGGCATGAGAAATAAGCATATAGAAAGCTTGAAATGTCTAATTTTAAACAAACCAATTAAAATTGAAAACAGATACTCTCTGATTATGTAATCTAAATGAAAGGTGCATTTCTCTATAGGCGTGCACACGTTCACTATACTGCCGAGATGACGAGTCAGCAATGTCAGCTTCATCTTTGCAGCCAACACTGACTCAAAAAACACTAGTTTATTAACAAACAACAGTCTCCTTGCTATTATTTCCCAATACATTCAAAATCATTAGGCTACTTTTGCCAGTGCTTTGCGGTAAGCTTTATGCGTGCGTTTGAGCGCGAGGCATATACTCTGCCCCCCGGTGGCCTATATGAGTCTGTAATAAAGTGAACAGGCTGAAAAAAATAAAACCAAAGTTTTATTAGGTCATGTTTAATGTAATCTTGTTAAAACAGATTTCATAAAAGTGGTATCGAAAAAAGTATCGTTCAGGAACCGGTATCGAAGTCAAGGTATTGGTATTGGTTTCAATATCAAAACTTTTTTGGACAATACCCAGCCCTACTCTTTCTGCAGCCTTTCTTCAAATCTCCCTCTTGCGCTCTCTTTCCTCCCCCATCATGAGTGTATACTCATGACTGCTGATTGACAACAGCGTTTTCCAGAAATCGCTTACTGCACCTTTAAAGAACCCTGAATTCTCAATTAAGCATCTTTTTTTTGTATTATCAGCCATTGATGGGTTTCCAAACACTTTGCACTTAAAAGACTCAAAATTATGAGACTATTCTGCAAAACTTGTCAGCACTCATTGGCTTTTTAGTGTACATGTACATGTGAACAACTGTTCATTAGTAGAATCCAACACTGCTCAATTTTCAGTCCTAGCAAACATTTCACAGGCCTAAATCTTCAGAATATTGCACATCTTACCAAGAATGCAAAAACAGAAAACAATGTTTTCCTCATACAAGACTGCCAAACTAAGCATTTTCTTTCCTATGTAATTTATTTTATTTTATGATTTCACTAGCCAAATTTCTCAAAAGTATACTAAAGCACAGAATGAGTAGAGTTTCTTTCTTGAAATGTTGGTGGTGTAGAAATGTGAATGTGAAGTGCCAGTTCTGAGTGTAAAAGATACTGGGACATTTGGTGTGAAAACAAACACACCATTACGGTATATTCAGTTACAAAACTAGGCTTATAATAAAAATCAAATGGCCATTTAAACTAGCATATCCATTTTTAAGCATGCAACTGTTTGATGCAATGGGTTTATAGCCAAAGACAATGACAGTTTTTTCTTTCTTTGTAAGTTTTCAGTAATGTTCAGAAAAAAAAAGGAGTTTGTGTACATTCTTCTTCTTCTTAAGTCATCTTAATTTGACTTACAAAAAACTGTGAGACCATTAAATGTTTGCCAGCAAACTCAGAATATAACTGAATATTATATGAAGTTCTATATCACCTCACACACAAGCCATATACAACTGTGCAGATGTATTAATACTCTTATTATTTCATTTCATGTACTGCTGTTAGTCATTATCAATACTATAACTGTACAGTACGTCTGAGATTAATATCTCAACACCTCGAATCTCATATAGAAATACACTTACTATGGAATGTTGGATATAAACTGAGATAAGTGGCGATCCCTACTCTAAAACGGAATGACTGGAAGTTAAATTAATACATGAAAAATATATTGATATCTGTGGTCATTAGACTTCACAATTTATTTTGTAATTTTTATTTTTATATTTTTAAAATATGCATTTATTTACAGTGCTTTCTAAGATGTTTGTTCATGAGCCTTAATTTGTTCAGTTGCCATCGATTTCAATAAATGAAAATGCTTACCTTAAACTTTTCGTATGGTCTGTGCAGCACAAGCTAGATATAGAAATGATCTAAGTTAGTACAAAAACAGCTGTTCGATCGATGAAACAAACGCCTATTCTTTTATAAAATAAGAAATGCATTGGACTCTGCAGAATTTCTTGCTCAGTAGAGCATAGTGTTATCAATGCCCAGGTTTGATGCATGAATACTAAAAAATTTATACTGTATTAATGCAAAGTAAATCGCTTATATGAATCTGCCAAATGCTTAATTGCAATGTAAATTTAAAATGAGTCTTTATTGCAAAATAACATTTAATTGAAATGCTGATCATATTCAATATTCATATATGAAGTGTAAAATACCCAAACATATTTTAATTTAAATAATCTGGTATTGCATTTCTGGATGGATTGCTTCTTTTTTTAAGTATAACCATAATCAGATTTAAAGGTGTTTATTGGTACTATTGACATTGCAGATAGAAAAAAATAAAAATAAAGCCATGTTCTTTCTGATTAGTTTTACCCATAAATACATGTTTAACTAAGACAGCATTCATAAAGAAAACAAAGCATACAAAAAAATAACCCCAGTCCTTATATTGAAATCCAGTGTCCGTCTTTTTACAACTCAGATTTCTCCCTCTAATTTGGTCCCCTCTAGTCTGAGGTCTGCATCATTCCTGCCCACAGTGAAAAGGCTGACGACAGCAAGCAGAGCGGCCAGCATCATCCCCGCACAGCCTGCAAACATGTGTCTGGTGCCACTGCCAGCCTCACCCGCACCGGCCCCCGACACCTCCCCGTGAAGAGCCAGCAGCCCCAGGCAAGCCAGGAGGTGAAGAGGCAAACGAAACCAAGCCAGCACGGCAGCTCTGCGTTCCATGGGAACCACACGGCCCTGGAGAAAACTTACCGCCGGGAAATAAAGCCCGCAGGCTAGTTCAAGCAGAAGGAAGGCGAGAAGAGATTCTTTCGGCCGGGGCTGGCCAGGCACAGTGGAGAACGTCAGCATGAAGAAGGAGAAGAAAGCTAGTAGAATGGCTAAGCAGAGCAGGTGACCGGGTTGGAGTCGATATGGGGCAGACGTGGCCAGTCGGAAAAGCGTGGATCCGGCCAAGCTGGCCGCCATCAGACTGGAGAAAATGATTCCTAGCGGCGGGCCGTGTGGGTCCAGAACAGGAGTCCAAAGAAAAACAAATATATAGAGAACGCTTTCAAAAAGTGCCTGAACGCCACCCAAAAGCATAACGCGGCGGTCAGACAGCATGCAGCGCAGGCCGTCCACACAGCCACGCCAGAAACGGGCCCGCGTTGACATTTGCAACTTGGGGACGTTTAGAGGGTTGAGAAGGGGGGCGTTCTTGTTTCCGTGTGCGTCCTCCTGTCTGTCCTCCTGACCCCATTCGGACAGCACAAACCAGCCACAGGCGGCAAGGCTTGGGATCGCCAAGAGAAACGGAGCGACCGGCCCCAGCCCAAGCCATTCGGCAAACAAATTCGCCACCAGCCCGGCGCCAACTGCCAGTCCGTGATTCCAATTTGCTACTTTACCGAAGGTAACAGGAATCCATTCTTTGGGAAAATCATGGACGTCAACGTGACCGTGCACATACCAGGTCTCAAAAGTGGTGGTTAGCAGAGAGGTGGACAGGCCTCCTAGAACACGTCCTAGTATGAGCACAAAATAGTCTTGTGACAGCTTGGTAAAGCAGCAGACAGAATAGGCCAGGCAGAAGAGGAGACACGTCTGTCTTCGCCCAATAAACTGTGGTAGCCAGCCGGCCACTGGGGCAAATAGCACACAAGAAGCCAGACCGAATACATATAGGATGGCGATCTGAGACTCCAGGAAGTTGTAATGTCGATACAGTTTATAAAGGTAAGGTCCCTGCAGCCAGTCTGCCCAGAGGGCCAGGAGATACGCCTTCAGAAAGAGCTTCTGAAAACGCTGGAACGCCGGATTGGCGACGGCTGTCTGTGTGGCCTGGAATGAGGTGAGACGACGTGCTGCAATCTCTAAAGCCACGCACAGTCCTGCCAAAACTATAAATGCCAGGTATGCTGTCACAAACATGATGGACAAAAGTTTTCAGGTGACTGGAGAAATCCTAAATAATCCTAGATCATCATCCTCCTGCAGCTCTTGGTCCAGTGAAATCTATAGTTCATCTGAGTAAAGAGAAAAAGGAAAAATTAGGTAAGAAGTGCATTATATAGACCATAAATGTTAATAACAATGGTTTCGTACCAAAACAATTCTTACTAAAAATGACATTCTTCATCATGCGAATTCTGGATGAACCCAATGGAAAAATCATCATGTCAGACTGACAGCTTGACTTCTGAAATGAGCCACATGGTTACTATCAATACATGGTAGGTAGGTAGGTAGGTAGGTAGGTAGGTAGGTAGGTAGGTAGGTAGGTAGGTAGGTAGATAGATAGATAGATAGATAGATAGATAGATAGATAGATAGATAGATAGATAGATAGGTAGGTAGGTAGGTAGGTAGGTAGATAGATAGATAGATAGATAGGTAGGTAGGTAGGTAGGTAGGTAGGTAGATAGATAGATAGATAGATAGATAGATAGATAGATAGATAGATAGATTCAACTATCTACTTGACTTAAGCTTGAAACACCCATAAAAGCCTTAAATACACCTACCTTACTCTTAACATTGTCCAAAAGAGTTTGCAACGTCTTCGCTGATTTGGGGAGATAAAATACCTTTTCTATGCCATGATTTCAGATGATTTTACAGCATAAATGTCTGCAATACTTGCCTATCTGCTCTACAATATCCGTGTGTGTTTCCGGGTTACTCAAAACGTTATGACGCAAAACACACGAGGGACGTCTATGCGTAGCTTATAAATATTAATGACGTATTACGGTGTTCAACCAGTAGGGCTCTCTGATTGGTTACAAAGCAGAAGTTAGCAACGATTAATTAACCAGAGCCGAATAAACGAATTCTTCTGTTGTCAGAGACTGACTGACAATATTAATTAGGGTATCAAGCAGAACGCTCCATCAATTTTACCAAGCAACGTTGGATTAAGCGTGAATGAAACGTAAGCATGAGTATATTCATTTTCTTAAATTGAAATGCCATTTTGCTACTGTGGGTGGCCACACGATGTCACTATATCACCGTTTACTATGTAAAGCAAAGACTTGAATACTTTTATAGATTATATCTCTAATGGCTCGCTAAAGAGAATACAATACCACTAAAATATGATAGCTTCTACAAAGAAGTTTTTAAAGCATACGATTTTTTTTTTCTGGCTACATGCATGTGTTTTAACTGATTCTGTTTGAAATAAAGACTAAATAGCTTGAATTAAAGTGGATTAATTCAGTTTGACAACCAAAATTTGACCGACAGTTTCAGGCCAATTCAAGTTATTTCTGCACCACTCTGAAAAGCTCCTGACATAAAGTCTACTGAGGAAAAACATGACAACCATTAATGGTTTGTCTACTTATTTATCTTTAGAAAGAATAAAGCATGCATTGATGCTTCAATATGTTACAGCGGGCAAAGCTCACCGATGCTGCTTTTATTTGATAAACAGAATATATACTGTGGTAAAAAATATAGCATATTATTGCAATTTAAAATCACGGTTTTCTATTTTAATGCATTTTAAAATAAAATGTATTTCTGTGATGCAAAGCTGAACTTTCAGCATCATTACTCCACTCTTCAGTGTCACATGATCCTTCAGAAATCATTGATTTAATATGATCTAATATGATGATTTAGTGCTCAAGACACATTTCTTATTATTATCAATGCTGAAATTTTTTTTTGAGGATACTGTGATATACTACCAGTTTGAGGCAAGTAAGATTTTGGGATGCATTGAAGTGTCATTAAAGACATAATGTTACAAAACATTTCCGTTTTTAATTAATGCTGTTCATTGAAAGAATTGTATAATGGTTTCCAAAAAATAATAAAGCAGCAAAAACTATTTTCAACAATAATAATTATTTGTAACTAATGTCACATGTAGTGTCTGTATATCTTTAAAAAAAACAAAAAAGACAACATCAGAATATATAATCTTGTATTTATATTGGTTCTACAGAAGAAAACATTTTACAAAATATACATTTCCATTGAATAACATAACTTTATCAGCCATAATAAAAATCAACTAAACTGATCAAATCAACCACATGGCAGTCCAAAATGCCTTCTTGACATGCTTTGTGATGTCAGTAAATGCTGTACAGATACTGTGCTGGTGCCAGAAGTTCAGGTGCTCGTTCTCACAACACAGATAAACAGTCCATTGCTTACAAAGCACCAGACGCCCCGTCTCATTCAAACACACGACTGCGAATCCCTCATTCTCTGAACAGGCAGTTAAATCAGTGTAACTGTGCAAACAACAAAACATAACATGCATAGGAGAGAATGCTGGTTTTGTATCACTAGATTTAGATATATTCTTAAAGGAGAATGTGTGGAAATATACTTTGACATTCTGTATTCAGCTTGATGATGATAATAAAAAAGCAAACAAACAAATATGACAGCTTTATCTAATCTCAAAAGTTAAAATGTTTCAGTTGTTTCTTTTATTTTTTAAAGAACTTAAATGGTTGTTGCAGATACAGTAAATCTCCTGTAATTAAATGTTTTCTTTATTGTCTCAAACTAAAGTTTTAATGTGATGTAACTGTATAAGTGATCTCTATGGCTTATGTACATGGTATTTCTGTCCCTTTCTCAAACGCACAGGCACATACACTGATACAATTGGCTTTAAATGGTCCCTAAAATTATCTTTCTACTGTATACATGGTCTACTTGACTAAAGACTGTGTATTTCACTTTGCAGGCAGTAAATAGAAATGACCCGTTTTTTTGGTCTTCAAAAGTTCTGTGGTAAGCTTATTTATGATGATATGACTCTCAATACTTCCCCTCGGATAAATATAATCAACATTGTTCTCCGGGCGAGCCGAACAGAAGAGCAATGCATGTAGGAAAATGATCCGTGAAAGCTTAAATGAAGATATAGTCTTTTTTAGAGCTTGCTGAGAGCCATCTGTTCATTGTGTTCCTCATTAACAAGCATCATAAGCAATGGTTCCTATGGGAACACGCTCAGCGTCTCCCCCTAAAATGAGCAGTCTTTCTCTTAACCAGGAAAGGTGTTCTCTGATTGGCCAGTCGTGGCCTTTGGTTGAGTTCCAGCTGCAGCGACTGATAGCTCAGGGATCGATACGGAAGGCCAGCAGCTTGTCGGAGTGAAGGTTGTTGAGGGTGCGAAGGTCTGGAAGACGCAGGAGCAGTTTGGGAAAGAGGGAGTTGTCGTCGGGACGGCGGCGGTTGACTAAGGTGCGCAGCGCTCGGAGGAGTCCTTCCTGTAACTGTTCAACAGCCACAAAATCCAAAATGCCAGAGCAATCTGTGGATAAATGAAAACCAACAGAAAAATTATAAATAAATATTTCAAATAAATTATAAATTGTGTATATATATATATACACAATATCTGTTTCCTATAAATATGTTGTGGTTTTTTATCGGTATTCAATATTGTATATTTAATTATACAGTATTTGATTGATTGGGAGTTTTATTTGTTATTTAAAAAAAAGAATAATTCCATACAGTGAAAGTCAGTGGGGTTCATTGTTGTTTTGGGCCCCATTGCTTTTTATTTTATAGATAAAAACTGTTGACAAATTCTCCAAAATATTTTATTTTGTGTGACGTAGAAGAGAGAAATTTATACCAGTTTGGAGCTACATGAAAAATGTGTTATAACAGTGTTATTTTAAAATAATAATTTTGGCTATTTATCTGACATTTTGGGGTTATAGGCTAGAACATAAATAATAATAATAATCTTAATATTGCATTTAATATGCATAATTACAAATCGCTAACACTAAGCATGAGCTATAATTATATACTCTTTCCCACTGAAAGCATACCCTGTGAATCATGCCATAGCAAATAGCACTAGATAACTAAAGACTAGTGTTGTCTTACCAGCAGAAACCAGCACCACAGCCATGAAGAGTGCCAACTCATCTGACTCCAGGCCCAGACAGCTCAGCTTGGAACTGAACTCAAACATGGCCTCCAGCAAGGAGCCCATACCCAGACCCCTAAGAGTGCCCAGCGGGTATGTTTGTCCATTCAGGAAAGTCAATGATCGTTCCTTGTGGTTGAACAGTGAGCAAAACCTCACCATAAGAACCTGCAAATATAAGATGGAAGTGAAAAGATTGACCTAGATGATGAATTTTCACTCTCAAAAAAGACAACAACAAGTTAGCATTTAGGTTTATGTCCCTAAGGTGCTTAACAGTGCACCACTATCTACACATTGCTGTGTTTGTTTTGAGTGATTTGACAGGTCAACCTTTGGCTTAACCAATAGCATGAGTTTGAATTAGGACGAATTGGGAAATCTGTTTGGGTAGTGCTTCGATAGCAATAAAAGGTCAGGGGAATTAAAGGGGTTATGTAATCAGTACCTGGAAAGTGCCTGCTTTGAGCAACATGACTTGATCATGCTGGCAGAGCTCCTGGAAACCTGGAATGCCCTTTGCGAATTCAACCACTTCACGTACAGCCGGCGTGAAGCACTGTGAGAAAGACTCCCACACCTGCTGACTGGAGACGCCAGGTGCTGACACGGGGCATGCGTTCAGTGGACAGGCCTACGAGAGAGGCAGCATAGACATTTTCTTTAGCACATATGCTTCATTTATTGGTCTATTCTTGTACTTTGATCTTAAATATACTTAAACGTAACATTTCTGCTATAATGAAACATTCTCATTATATAAATCCAGTGTTGGGTAGTAACTGATTATATATACACTTGATTATGTAATCAGGTTCCAAAAATTAAATACTTGTAATTAGATTTATTATATTTTAAATAGGGCTGTTAAACGATTAATCACGATTAATCGCATCCAAAATAAAGTTTGTGTTTACATAATAAATGTGTGTGTACTGTGTATAATTATTTTGTATATATAAATACATACACATGCTTGTATATATTTAAGAAATATTTGCATGTATATACTATATATAGATTTATATTATATATAAATATAAATATTTTATATATAAATAACAAATTTTTCTTAAATATATAAATGCACGTGTGTGTATTTATATATAGAAATAATTATACACAGTACACACACACATTTATTATGTAAACACAAACTTTTATTTTGGATGCGATTAATCGTGATTAAACAGCCCTAATTTTAAAATACTCTAAATCAGATTATAGTTATTTTTTTATTAATTACATGATTACTGAATATTCAGAAAATGGCACTAAATTATTCATAATTCATTGATTCTTTTTTATCTATTTAATTTTCTATTCAAAAAAAATATGATTGCTTATCTATGTTCGAAAAGTAATCTAAAAGTAGTCAGATTATATCAGATTACATTATTAATAACAACAAGGGCTACGTTTTGTAAGTAATCTATGAAGTACTGTAAAACATTCCTCACCAGCACTTTGGAGCCAGCAGCCAACTTAAAAGGACACGAGGCCTGACTTTGGGACTCGCCGGCCACGTAGCGGTTGTAATCGGCGTGAGTGGGTTGTGAGGGCAGGCTAACGCTAGACTGGGAGTGATTTTGACTGAATGAAGGCGCGTAGCTGTACCGACTGTTGTCCACCAATGAGACCGGGCATTTGCTGTCGCTGGAAGCAACTGGGCAGCTAGGCGGTGTCGAGAAGCTTTCATGGGTAGTTGCGTGGTACCCTGCGAGAGGGTTTGCTTGAGGATAGTTGCTGTCCTGAGAAGGGCTGTTATGAAAGGTGCTCGTTCCACTGTTGCCCGCACGCTTGTTTAGGTGGTCTTGCGTGTTTGTGAAGATGTTCTGGTAGGCTCGGGATAAGGCACCAATAGCCTCTTTGGACTGGTTCTCGCTGGGGCTGGGAGGAGGTTCACGTGGTGGGGAGGTTTCCATGCCCATGGTGGAAGATTCGTTGAGGCTGTTCATGTAGCTCTGCATCTCATCCAAAAGACGCTGCTTCTCTCGTTTAGGGATGCGGCCGAAACGCACAGCTAGGGGTCAGAGAGAGAAACAATAGGTTTAAAGACATGAAGTTGCAGGGTTTTTTCTTAATAAATTATGTTGCCATTATTGTTTAATCTGTGCATGTTATTTTAAAGTAATTTTTTTTATTATAATGCAATAACTTTTTCCCATCTGAATAATGCAATTTAAAGAGATAGTTTACCCAAAATTTAATAGGAAAGTCTGCCATTATTTACTCAGTCATGTTCCAAACCGGTATGACTTTCTTTCTTTTGTAAAACACAAAAGAAACTGTAAAAAAGTTTTTGTTCTTACAAGGAAAGTCAGTGAGGTCCAAAACAACATTGAACATTAATTAAAGTAAAATAAATTAATTGTATGAACTCTTTTTTTCCATTTTTTTTTTTCCAAAATATCATCTTTCATATTTAACAAAAGAAAGAAAGTCAGGTTGAGTAAATAATGACAATTTCATCTGTGGGTGTACTATCCCTTTAAATGCATAAATTCATGTTGTCTTTATTTTTGAGACTAAATAAATATCTGGGATGTATTAAAGACAATTCATCTGAATCGAGTAGTCATACGCCATGTAAAAAATACAAAATGTTGTGAAACTACTGCATTTACTATGCAAATGACTGATAAACCAGGACATTAAGAGATCCTGCAGATCAGTAATCAAAATGTCCATGACACATTTCTTTTATAATAAAAGTGCATGAGAAATTGCTATGAGAAATAACCTAGTGTGAAAAAATAAATGAAATATTGTCTGAAGATTGCTTCGGAAGTTTTCGAATAGCACAGCCACCGTGTAAGAGACAACTCGCTATCCAGTACTGACAACGGTATGCTGAATTTTTGGTCATTGTGGTGTAAAATATGGATGAACATTAAATGCGCTAGTGTTGTTTTCTATGCTTTTGCATCTTTTAAAATCCCCTCACTTATTTCTCCATCACCACCCCTCAGCTAAGAAAATCTGTCAGCTGTTGAGTCTAAAAATAGCACCATTGCAACAATGTGTTAACTCCCCCCACTCTTCATCTCTCTCTCCGTCACTACCTCCCCTTCCTATTTTCATCCCTATACTACTCTCACTCTTCTCTCAAGCTGTAAGTAGGGCAGTGGGTCAGGCAGAACTTGATGACAATGCCACAGTAATTGGGAGAGAAACTAATGATTGTGAGAAGAGAAGAGAAGAGAAGAGAAGAGAAGAGAAGAGAAGAGAAGAGAAGAGAAGAGAAGAGAAGAGAAGAGAAGAGAAGAGAAGAGAAGAGAAGAGAATAATACGTCATTTGGCAGATTGAGGTGACAGTAGACGTAAGGGTTTGTGGTATATACTGGTTTTACCAGATGTGAGAAGGATGCTCAATATATCATATATGTCTCACAACACCTGTAAATGAGAAAATGAGCCAAGAACGGAGGGAAACATCTTTTTAGCTTTCTGCAACTAACATTGGTTGTGTGTGTTACCCTTCAGCATGATAAATATGGTTAAATACACCATTCAGAATTTAATTAAAAATGCCTGTTCATTCCTGCATTTCAGCTCAATCAGAATTGGGGTAGCAAACAGGATATAGAATTTTTCACTTCAAATTTGAATGCAAGGAAGTAGAAATAAAATGGATTGAATTTTAAACAAATTAATATGACTAATTTTAACTACAAGAGCAAAGTTAAAACTTTGAATTGATTTGGCAAAGCCTTGCTTTAAAGTTATTTCAAAAGTTTATAGCAACACTTCATTTCCCAGAATTTATTGCCTCAGTACATTCCTATTCCTGTCATTCCAATTAAAATTCCAACTCAACTTCCTGTGGGGTGTGGCCAATTCAAATTTCGACACACCAAATCTTAATTTTACTTGAACTTGAACCAGAATTCAGTTTAAAATGTTGGTATGAATCTGATATCATCAAAGGTTCATCCTGTGCAAAACAATGTGTGACACATATAGCTGCACTGATTACGTGTCTGCGCAAAGGCAAGATCATAGCGGAAGTAAAACCAATGTCGGCCCATCGTGTCAAACCAAACATCTGTTTGTATAACACAACCAAAATTAAACAACTGACTGAAGTGAAGTGAAATCAGGGCGTCTGCTTTATAGTGGCATTTGAGGCAGTTAAATGAGGTTTTCCTGTTTGTGCATGAGAACCCGTCAGAGAAACAGGTTTCTAGGTTGTGGGCTCTAGCACTTTCAGGAACCATGGTAAAAATGACTGTTTACCTCCCTCACTTTGCACCCAATGGACTCGTTTCTGTTGGTGCCCTTAGAACAACATCCAGTGCAATCCTTGATCACAGCCAACCCTACACTGTCACGCACATCTGCTGATAAGCACAGCATGAAATGCCAACGAGATGTCACCCAGCTTAAATAGGTCATAATGTACTAGTATACTATGGGTGCCAGTTTATTTTGCTACATTTCCTAAAATCTTCATCATATTCATTTTTCATTCCAGTGTTTTTAAAGTTAAATCACAGCCGAAGGCAAATGGATGAGGCATTGTTCTTCAGAAGAGTTCAGATGTGTGGCTTTTTCTGCATCCCTTGCTTAATTTTTGCTGCAGAACAACATTAATTGCTGAGGATGTTATAAGGGCATGAGCGAGGTAATCAAGTCGCCCGTGTTCCAATTTCTCAAAATAATTCCTGTATTTGCTGCAGTTTTCCAGATGACAGATAGCTTCAGGGACTGCGTGACTCCATCCCTCATAAATCATTGTCTCTAGGAGGGATTGGGAGGCAGAGCTTAGGGAACGTGTGAGGGGGAAGGGTAAACCGATGGAGAGAAGGAAGCGAGAAAAAGGAGGGACCACAAAGGGCAAAGCTAGAGATGGAAACGAGTGCACAGCCAAACTAAAAGAAACTTGCTCTCTTGAAAGTTACCAATGGTGCAAGTCTAAAAGAGGAAAGTAGGTTGAAGGGGGCGGGTGTGGTGCTGGCCTGAAGAATGAGATGAAAGTACGACTTTCCGCTATTTGTCATATGTCAGTGACCTGATAACCTCCTAAAATTCTTACCGTCGCGGGACATGCCAACAGACAGGCATTTTTTGAAGCGGCAGTGTTGGCAGCGGTTGCGGTTCATGCGCATTATCAGGCAGTTCTCGTTCTTCACACACATCTTGTAGTTAATGTTCTGCTGTATGCTACGGCGGAAAAAGCCCTGTAAAGAATGAAAAACAAACATTATAATAAACCACAATGCTAGAAAAGACTTATGTACAGTAAGTTTATTTTATCAGAGTCTCATTATGTCTTACCTTGCAACCTTCACATGCATGGACACCATAGTGGAACCCTGATGCAATATCTCCACATACTTTACAAAGGAGCACCATGCCTCCTGTTTCTGTTCAGATAAAAATAGAAACATGGAGAGAATGAGGTCAGGATGTAAAAGAACACAAAGAAGGTGTCCTAAATAATAGGGACTCGTTATTCTTTTGTGAAAGAAGATGCTGACTGAGTGTGTTGCGGGAATTAAAAAGGGAAAACACTTACTGGTAAACGTGCCAGTGAATCCACAAGGCCTTTTACCGGCGATTGGATGGGAGTAGCTGTGCGGGTTTGATCCTGCTGTGGAGTTATTGTAGATTTCAGGGAACTGAAAGACCCGTTTTGGAGAAGGTGGCAATCCAATACTTCCTTGCAGCTTGAGGGCCCCAATCTCAGTGAAGGTGACCTCCTCTGGTGAAGAGGGCTGGGAGTGGGAAGATGGAGACTGGGTTTGATAGCCACTAGAGGGGCTTCCTGGGCTTGGACAGGCACTGCCATTGGTACCAGCATAGAGTATCACACTCCCTGTAGAAACACACAAGTATATAAGCCCTTGACTGAATTTCTTTTTAAAAATGGAACTTTAGTCAATCATAAAATTATAAATGTTAAAAATGAAAACACCTTGGCTTTAAACATGTTAAATCCCTAATCAAAAGTTAGGGTTAATTGTTCTGTCGTGACAACTCTCAGAGAGTTTAGCATGGTAATAATGTTAATGTGTTTGTTCTTGGTGGAATAGATCTGTTACGCAGCTGCTGCTGCAGAACAAGTACGGGACTTGGCACTGCACATACACAACATGCTTCTATGAGCAAGAAAAACATGCTGCTGCTGTACAAGCATTCATGAATCACCCCCATAGCAGATCTATACAGGTGGAGCTGAAGAGTTTCTGAAAGCGAACTGCTACAGCAAACAGCTGCAAACATCAGCTGTATAGAGAACTATTTTAATTGCAAGCAGATTTGGTTAAGGACTTATGAGCCCATACCTAGAGTTTCATGACAGAACTTGTTTTTTCATGTGTCCCAATTCAGGTTGTTGCATTGGATAATTTGCAAATCAAATTTGATTCAGTCTGAGTCGTTTGTGAATCGACTCAACCAATTAACAAAAAAATATATGTTTCAAAAACTGACAACACTATTGCGTGCCTGTTTAATGGCTATCTGTCATGTACATAGGGTCATTATATGCAAGATATGTCATACAATAAAAACGCTTACAGCACCTTTCAGAAGGAGGCGATGTAGGCTAATAATCTAACTGACTGGGAGTGAGAGTGGTTCCCTCAGTCAGAACGATCTCACGCGCTAAAAATAGTGACGGCTGCACAGCAACATAGTGCAAGTAGCCTACAACGTTCCCGTTTGATGAAATAACCCCGTATGTATTGTATGTTTTTATATTAATATGCATAATTAATAGGCATAGGTATTTAAAATAAAGCCGTTGGCTTGTTTTATTTTCATTTCCCCGCAGGTTTCAGGTTTTCTCCCTCTGGTTTTTTGCATCCTTTTCACATCCTCTCCGGTCATGCGCGCAGGATGAGCTGAGACACGGTCTCACGTGTTCACAAGCTCTCCCGCCTCTCCTATCCAATAATAGCCCTGGCATAGTGCCCCAACCAAACTCCACAACACCTGACCGCCGCCTCACATGGATTCCTGACACCGTTCCTGCCCAAACTAAATCCGCAGTCTCGTGTAAACCGCAACAACAATCGCAAGTCGCGAGCATCAAAAGCATACACAGGGGGCGCGCACCGTAGGATGCCGTGCCAGCTTTGCGATGATGTTACAGTTCCCACACAGATGCATTGCCTAAGAGACCGGGGCAACGAGTCACGTTTTGTTAGAATGTGCACTGTGGCTTTACGTTTAACTTTTTTAACAACCCGTCCCGAGTGCACAGTCGGTCTCTGGGCCAAGAGAATGTGATTTAGAGCAGCACTGTTCAAAATGTTTTGGGAATCACTGGCACCATGATTCTTTAACAATGTAATCCAGTAGTGGCTTTCAACATGCAAAATATTTTATTAATTATATTCTCCTAAACAAAATGGTTCTTTCTTGTGAAAACAATGAGGTTGGCCTACAACTTTCATTAAGCCAGTAGTTCTAGTTGCTTACTGTCAAGAGTCAAAATAGCTCATGTTGTTTTGATTTCAAGGCCATTTTTCAGTCCACCTTTAGGGGATTTCTTTTCTATCGTAAGGGAATAAACTGTATATAAGATCACTAATGGCAAACATGTTCTCAGCATTCTGCATGATTTGAGGTAGCTAACATTAATATCTGTAGTAGCTGGCAAATTGTGTACTTGGTTTTGAATAATCTATAGCCTTAAATGCTCTAGCTACCACACACCACTAGAATATATTGATTCACACTGACACAAAACGTGCATTTAATGGGATAGTTGACCCAAATTTTCTCTGAACATTTACTCAATCTCATGTTGTTGCAAATGCAATTATGCGTATCTATTTTTAGTTTTAGTAAGAGTATCTATTTTTAGTTTTAGTATGAGTATCTATTTTTAGTTTTACCTATCCACTTTTATTGTATGTTCTTATCTCAAATATATAAATATCTCAACATGAGCAACATGAGGATGAAAGTAAATTATAACAAAAAGTTTATTTTTAGGTGAACTATATGCCTTTAGTACTGTGTACAATGAGAAATGACAACAGGGTAAATATTTCCTTAAGCAATTTTCCTCTTACTATCTTTCAGTCTGTGTTTTATGGTGTACACATAATTTGAAACCTTTTAGCAGTAAACAAGTTCAAACTACCTTCAAATATCAGCTCTGCTCCTTTGTGTGTGTTTTCTTGCTGTACTCTGTATTTATTTATGCTCAAGTGTTTTCGTGATCACTCCACAGGCATGTGCAGCGCTGGGACTTATTATTTAGTAACTACAGCGCTGGATTTTACAGCCTTGTGATAGTGAGCCCTACCTGAGCAATGCTACTCAGCCCTGCCCATAACCCCACCTATACAGAAATCACACCTGACACACACGAGGCCAAAGAGTTTAAAGTGACAATGACATTAAGGATAACAGAACATGCCCCTTAAACGAATAGTGAGGCGCAGCTGCACTTATTACAAATGATTGCAAAACAATCTAAAACTTTAATCTGAAATGGGTAGGTGTGATTTCATTATCTTTGTCCTGCCCTTTATAAAAAATAACCAGCTTGTAATGAGAGGGACAGTGCAGCAAGCTACACGAGGAGCCATGCACACGTCTGTATAAATTGGGGTCAGTGGAAACACCAGCATTAATTGAAGAATCAGCAGGTCTCTGGCAGCTCTTTGTGAGCTTAGGCAACCCATGCAAACACTAATCTGCTAGTGAGCTGAGACAAGCGTAGAAACGTGAGGACTTTGCAGGGACAATAATTCCCTCCTCCCTGACCTCAAACACTGGCATGGTCTCCCTCAAGAGGAAAAAGCTGAAATGCTCTACCTCTACCCTGCATGCTTTGTGCATTTGACTTGATGTAGGCTACAACATATTAGCTGCATATGTGACGGTTGGGGATGCAAGAAATGTGTGCATATTCCAATTGTATAAGTAAAATTAAAACACTTTTTCACTTTTTGTTTTGAGTAGAAGCATGCAGTTTGTTTGTTATTAAAGGAAATATGCTAACTTATTTATAATACTATTTATTAATTGGGTTAATACAGACAGAACTGTCATTCTAAAGTGGGTCAAAAGTGCATGAATATGAACCATTTAAAGCAAAGAGTTTTCAAACCCCTAATATTTACAAAATATATTGAGTAAGAATATTGAATTTTTGTGACAAATGTATTTTATTTCTTAATGTTCATATCTCCTTGCAAAGTATATTAAGTAGCCTATAGTTTGTATTTGCGTTGAAGTTTTGAGCTTGCTCACATGGTCGGCATGCACTACAGAAGCTGCTTTGAAACAATATTTATTATGCAAAGTGTTATAAAAAATGTAATTGAATTAAACAAAATTATCTTGTAGGGTAGAAAAAGGACACAATATACTTATAAATTAATATGTTATATTATGTTTCATATTTTCATAATCTGTTCTGGCTTTATGGTGTTGTTTACAATGCTGAGCATTTTGCAAACACTATTAATATGGTGGCACCTGTTAGATTAAAGAAAAAAGAGGTCCTATGCGCTAAAAATGTATAAAATCCTAAACAGAATCCTAAATAGAACGCAATAGCCTATGTACGTTTGGGTGGGGCATTTCGTACAATACAGAATGTTCTCGTGCTGTCATGAAGCTGTTTATGCGAACCGCTCCAAAGAAAAAGTAGCATGAGGCGGGAAAACGTGATGAGGCGCTACACTGACTGCATGAAATCGCTGACCCACTGACCAACCTCCCCCTTTCTAGCTTACAATCTGCACCAAAACATAGAATCACTGACAGAACGAAGCCGTGATGGCGGGGGCGTGGAAATCACGAGCCGCACGCGGCTGAGAGAGCGCATGCACGTGAGGACGATTGTAGGCGCGAGGGATGCGTTCAGTGGGAAGATGCGCGCGCTCCTCGCTTATAACCCGAAAGCTCTATAAAATAGAGCAAGCGGCTATATCAAACGGTGGGGGGTGGACGGTCCGTTAAATCGCATCTGGAACCTCTAATTCACCTTGTATGAACTGGTGTTAACTGAGTAGCCTATAGGCTGAATGTGTGATGTGCATTTAATCACGAACATGTTCCAGAGCGCCAGATAGCCTACGTCATATAGCCTAATTGTTGCTTTTCACGATATGAAAATAAAGATGGAAAATAATTCAAGATCCTATTGTTGCACAATAGCTCACATCAAATTTTCAGCAGAGATTTTAAGTGATTTTATAAAGCATCTGAAGTCAGTAGGTTAGTAAACCAAACCATAATTGCCATAGTTCAACAGTTTTGCATAAGGGACAAAATGTTGGGGAATAAAATGGTGTAGCCTACATGCTCCAGTATTCCTTTGGAAGATGAATGTCGATTTTTTTATATATATCTTTGGTGTTACGTTTGGATACCTGAAAACATTTGTATTGTATAGCCTACATTGCTCCGATCCCTGCATGTCAATGGAGATGCTACCTACCTTCTTTCTTTTTTTTACCAGTATCATACTGAATCTGCTTATAGGCTACGAATGTAGATATATTTTCATATTTCAAGTTTCAAATATACTGTACTGTACATTAAAATGATTAAGCCTGATTTCACTTGCAGCATGTGAGTGTGAACAGTGTTTTTTTTTATTAACGGTTGTAACAAACATAATATTGGTAATGGGACATTATCAGTCTCTCAGTCAAAATTGCCTTGTGTTTGTTTTCAAGGCTTTCTGTCAAACGCACAGAGTTGAGAGGGTGCGCCATGCAGGCATGAGACAATGTTTCCATCACCTGTTCCGGAACGTGACTGCAGCTTTTGTAAATGAACTTGGTTGAGTGTGCCAGAATGTAATTGGCCCTTGGCTAACCTCGATAATGAACCACTACCCAAATCAGCTTAACCGGTTGACCTTCTTGGGTGAAGGCTATAGTCCACGCTCAAGTAAAGTTAAATTATTATAAACTTTAAGAAATATTGCATTAGTTCCAATGTTCCTCAAGAGCCCACCGATTCAAGTGCTGGGACTGTGAAGGGTGTCTTTTGACTTTTTTTTTTTTTTTTGCTTTTCTATTTATATTACATTTGCATAAACAGTTTGTTTTGAATATCTCATATGAGTAATGACCATATAGTTTACACTGGTGAAGTGTGTTCATAAATCAGAGCCAAGTTTAACAGCGCTCTTATCTCTAGCTTGGACCATCTACACGTGAGTTTGTTTTCAATGCTATAGCAGGAAGTTGTCAGCACATGCGCGTGTTATTAAGCAGATTCCATGAAAGCAATCACAGAGTTCATGACAGCAGTTACAGCAGTTACTCTAAGTATGGTAATGTTGATTTCCATTATTTATGTGATTCACACAGTAGACTGATACTATATATAGATGCACTTTGTAGTCTTTATGCTGCACTGATGAGTCTGCCCAGCGCAATCATCAAAGCAAGCCAATACCTTTATGACACATGCTTAGATCATCTATTGCAAACCCAGTGTGTATCATATAATTCATCACAACACTGTAAAACCCCTTCACTACATAAAACCTTCTCTGTTAACTGCATAGTGCATCTAAATCATAATCATAAATAATTACACAGCATGAATATGCTTAATTATGAGCTAAGCATTTGCATGAATTACCAGAATATTTACAGTAATGATGAATATAACTCGACAAAAACCATTGCCACCAATAATCTATAAATAATAATAATATAGGTCACCCTTCAGATTAGGGTCCCAATTCTCACTATTAACTATGACTTTTGCCTCAATAAACTCCTAATTACTGCTTATTAATAGTTAGTAAGCTAGTTGTTAAGATTAGGTAATACAGAAAAATTAAAGCATACAGAATATGATCATGCAAAAAAAGACATTAATATGTGCTGAAGTAGGCTACTAATAAAGAGCCAATGTAATATGTATGCTAACAAGCAACTAGTCAATAGTGAGAATTGTACCCTAAACTAAAGTGTTACCTTATGATAATAACCCTTATCAAAGCAAAGCATGCACTGAACGCACTGAATTATTTTCATGAAATTATTATTATTTAATATTATTATCATTATGTTGTGGTGTTAAGGACAATTGCCAACATAACCAATGTTATTTTAATTTTTCCTAATAATATTATTATAATATACTATATCAGCAAGAAGAAGAACAAGAAGAAATGTATTACTCACCAGGACTATCCATCCTTGATATGCTTTTCAAGATCCTCTGTCTTCAGAAACCTTGTCTTCAAGCAAGTCTGTGTCAGTATGTTAAAGTCTGGTGAAAGCAGGTAAAAAAGTCACGAAATGCCAGTGCATACAGAGAGCAGCCCAAAGTATCTCTCGCACAGAGCATTGGTAGCGGAGCCAAACAGTCGCTCGGAAATACAGTCTGTCACAGGTGTGCAGATGACCCTTCCGCGCGCTACCTGTCCTGTCTGTGTTCCTCTGTTCCTGAGCTAGTGTGAAGGACGCTGTAGGTATGCCTAGTGGTGATGTCTCATATTGCCATCAGCCTCTCTGTGGGACTGTCAAACTTCACTTCCACTCCTAGCCAAGCACACACCCTTCCACACCCACATAAATCACGTTTTCAGGTGACTGGCAAATGTGACTGGGTTTAGGGAACCCGTCAACTTCGGTTGTTCTCTTTGACGGGGATTTATCTCACTCTAACGTGCCCATGATCTCATAGCTTTCTCTTTTCCTCTTGATCCTAGCGTGCATGTTCATTGGCGGGAGTGTAAGCAGCGAGCTGAGCTGGATGTGCTTATTCGAGCGCGCTACGTGCTGGTAAAGCCACGCTGCATGTGCCCTCCGCATGTGCCGCGGAAAGCGCTGTCCTACTGACACACATTTTTTTTGCAAAACACAGCGTGAGATCAGGCGACATTAGAGGCACGCACATGTACTGCAGGCGGGGCTTTGCGTGACTGCTGCCGCGCGCTTCTTTTAAAATCTCTCCCGTCATGTGAATGATGCATGAGTCATGGCATAAACAAGTGCATAAAAACTCTTGAATTGTTAAAAAGACACGGTAATATGATATAGTCATGTAGGCTATAAAACAAAGTAAAATATAAGATACACAATATAAAAAGCATTGTTTTGACCAACAAATGTTGCAATCAATAACTGTAATAATTTTTTAAGAGATAAGTGCCCCATAACATGCGACAAAATGCTCTTATCTGATCTAAACAAGTCAACAATCTAATTTTATTGTATAGTTGATTCTTACCTGAATCTATGCTCGTGTGGGTTTTGTTGTTCACTTGTTTACCCAATAGTTAGCCTACAGCAAAAATATGATGATATAGGAGTTTTAGATTGGAGGACAGAATTCAAAGGATGAAGAGATAGAGATAAACAAAAACTTTGAACTCAAATGTGTGGCAACTTCCACTTGTGGAACCCCGCCCCCAACCTAATTTTTTTATAAACATTGTTTTGAGGATAATGATTTGTTAACAATATCGAGTTTAATCTGAAACAAAGGCAAAACAGCGGCCTCTTGTGGTCAATGGACACGCATCGCTGTTTTGACACCCATCAAAAACCGTTTTGCCAATATAGCCTACTGTTGTGGTAGTTTTTTAACATATATTTGGCTAAATAAAATTATATATATTTTACTTGGCATAAAAATACATGATATCTGGCAATATAAAATCATATAGCCTGTATTTAAAAAAGGTAAAACCGGAATGCGTGTTGTTTTGCAATCCGAATTAGGCTTTTAATTAAACTTAATATAAACTCGACCAATCACTTTATCCTTACAAAGCCTTGTAAACAGTATAAATAAGTCGTACACTTTAATATTTTCTAAGCTAGTGTGTTGCTACTTGTACAAAGTTTTAGGTTATAGGCCTAGTCAAGAATTACCAAAATAATCCATGAAACACACAATTCTAATTCACAGTGTTTACAAACAATTAAAGTGCGTACAATTTTGAATAATTATAATTAATCATTATGCAAAAAGAATTCTTTTCTTTTCTTTTTTCCTTACAGTTCGTTCTGATGGCCTGATGTTGCGGTTTACGTTGTAGGCTACTTCTCATGTTGACCGCTAGGTGTAGCTTTAATGCAAGAATTGGCTCTTAAGGCCCTACAACTTCAAATATTAATTTAGCATTAGGCCACACCAAGAGATCACTCACAAACTTCCCTTTCAAATTCTTCCTCAGTTCTTAATATACTACATCTTTATCGTGAAACCACTCGCCCTTCCTCCATACACACAAAATATGCCTATAAATGTGTGCTAAGTATCTGAGAGATAGTTGTGATATCAGTAGGCAGCAGGAGAGACTAAAAGAGACTGCTATGTTAAACCAGCAGTATGCAACTCATCATATAGGCCAATTAACCTCCTTTCAATTACTTTATTTGGACATTGAGAAGAATCCAGTCAGACATGAACCTTTTTGCTGTTCTGAATCCATAAAAAAAAATGTTTACAGCTTGTGCGCTTGACACTTTGATTTAAATGATACATTTTGCACAAAACAGAAATAATCTGAACAGAATGCCTCGCTTTACGTAAACCCTGTTTCTGTGGTGTTTTGACAGTTGCCAGGGTTAATTGGCTGTGTTAAATTTGGAGATCTGTTCCACAGCAATGAACCCATGACTGTGGGCGACTCGTGCACAGAGGAACATGTTATGGCAGGGCACGCTGATAATTACAGAGAGAGCGGCAGTGTTTGGGAATCGAACAGGGGCTGCTGCCAACATGCACACGTAGAAACACCTTATGCCTCGGGCTAGGCAGACAGCCATCAGTGTCTGTCATCTTTCTGTTGCTCTCTCCTGCCCACCAACACTTACCTGCTCAAACTCTTTCGCTCTTTTATTGAAAGATCTCTGTTTGTGAAGTCATGCCAGATTCTCTGAGGCTGATGAGCAATTTAACAAGTTTAAACCAAGCTCTCTCGCTATAGTGTGGTGAAGAGGAATAGAGGAAAGTGTAGATGCAACTTACAAAATGCTTTCAGATTCAAAATGCTTTCAGATTAGAGGCTCTCGTAACTTCTTAAAGGCTTATAGTTCCCCAAAAATGAAAATTCTGTCTACATTTACTCACCCCACGTCGTTCCAAACCCATAAGACTTGCGTTCATCTTCAAAACACAAATCTGAGAGATTTCTGTCCCAGGCGACTTTGACGTTTCAGAAAGTTCATAAAGAGATTGTTAAAATCCATATGAATCGAGCGGTTTACTAGAAACACGATCTCTTTCTATGATGAACAGATTGATTTTAGGATTTTGTACACATAAACATTCATCAAAGCACACATCAGTTATGATAAACGGAAGCTCAAGCATGTTCGCTTGACGTACAAGAACCAATCAGGTTTATTCCAACACAGCACGTTTGAGCTTCAGCAAGAACCAATGACATTCATCCTCGTGTGTTACGCAGCACGTTTGAGCTTTCTTATGTGATAAAAAGCCTAAATTCAATCAGAAAAGTGACCGTGTCAATGCTTATGAATTAGTTTTACAATCTCTTTATAAAAAAAATGTAAGCGACAAAGTGGTACATAGACTGTCAATTGAGGTCTTATTTTGAAATCTGTTCCCCTATGTACTATTAGGTTACTGGTGGACCACAGTAACTGGGGGGCAGGCAGGGGCCACGTGTGCTTTTAGGGGCACACCTTCAACATTAATTTTAACCTATTTTCTGTATTAATTCTAGTCATTTTTCACCATGAAGTGCATCACTGCAGTCTGTTTACACCTGGCCACTTCATGCGTTTTCTGTGATTGGATAGCTATCTGATCGTGAAGAGACCAGATGTAAATGCACTCCGAAACGCATTCGCATGAATCCAATCGCTCAAACCACTTCAGGGCCGCAAGTGTAAATGCATCTGGTTGTTGAAATGTTGAAAGATGTCAATTTTACTCCTCCCAAAAATGCTAAAAGATAAACGTGTGAGAGCATTTTATAGGCTAGGCTATATGTCATGTTATAGTCAGATATGACGACGCTTCTGCAACACGCATTACCGCAGATGAGCATCTATTCATCAAGCCAACGCGCAAACTATCGCAAATCAAAGTGAAAGTAAGTCGCAGATGCTTAACACACAACCATCATCATTAAAAGTAAAGAAACGAAATGATCTTACCAGGGCTGTTGCCGCTCTCTCTTATTGCGGTCTTTGATTCAGAAATTTTAGATGATGATCAATAAAATGCTGCTCATATCTGTTGCTTTCGGTGACGTGAACTCCTGTATATAGCGCGAAATTGAAGAACGGATTTATTTCCTTTTTGCATAAAACATTTATGTGACCAGGTGTAAATGGAATCGGTTTGATCAATCAGACAGCTATCCGATCTGAGAAAACGCATGAAGAGGCCAGGTGTAAACAGAAGCTAATAAAACAATTTAAACTCAAATTAATGTTTCATAATGTTTCATTTATTTGACAAGTCATTTTCCATTGTAGTGTGATATAATGAAAACACATTTTTAGCATAAGCACATCTAGGCACCTTTTACATCTGTAAACTATGACACATATAGCCTACGTATATAACAAAAAACAAACATATATCCACAAATCAAGGCAGTCGTCTGAAAATGTGTTTATGATAATCTTCTCTCTAACATCATGTAGCTATTCATCTGTATTCTGCGGTTTTTGTGGTTCCTTGCAAACACATCAACAAATTCTTCAACATTCAAATTATTTGAGTGAATTTTAAATTTTGATAAGGTTACTCCTTTAAATCTAAATTCTGGACTTATAAAACCTCAATCACTGAGTGAATAACAAATCATTTGTAATTACAATTAATTAATTGTAATTATTAATTATCATATGTAATTATTAATTATTATATGTAATAATTATTAATAATTGTATGTAATAATTATTAATAATTATATGTAATAATTATTAATAATTAATTGTAATTATTATTAATAATTAATTGTAATTATGAATTAATAAAAGACTTTGCACAGTCGAGTCTGCTTCATAGGCTACCACCTAAAAAGGCAAAAATTAATGTAGGGCAAAACTAGACAATATAAATTAAATATTGAAATCTAAATTTCTTTAATAAGACGTCATCTGTTCTCTGGTGACTCTTTGCTAAGATTGAGTAGTCATCATGACTCGTGATTGTTTTATAAAGTATAATATAAGCAACAGCGGACACTTGGATAGTTTAATATTATTTCAATCTACGTGAACATGACTGAAAGTAAATATTTTCGTTACTTGTAGGCTATCTTTTTGTTGGTATAGCTCGCCTCTGATGAACAAGTGAACTGAAGCTCCGACTAAAGTGCGCGATCTCGCTTTGAGTAATTTCCTCTTGACATAAAAGTTACAGCACAACAAATTATTTTCCCATTACTGCCGCCCACAGGACAAATTGCGCATTCCACCCAACGGTGTTTGGCGTGATTATCAAGAGCAAATTTAGGGGGCCCTAAATTTAGGGGGACACACACACACACACACACACACACACACACCCGACACAACAGAGGGACAGAAAATTCAGATTTCATTTAAAATATCCTCATTTGTGTTCAGGAGATGAATTGAATGTGCTTGGAACAACATGAGGTTGAGTAATTCATTTTTTTAAAATAATTTTTTTTTTGTATGAATTAAGCCTTTAAGGGAGCAACCTGTGTTGTATGACTTTTTTTAACAAATGTGACAACTTGCCCCTATAATATGACAAAATTCTCATTTTTACATTTGTTTAAAAAAAGTAGCTACCTTAGTTTTTGAAGTTGTAAATAAAACAAAGCTTAGGCCTATTAGAGTACATTTTACAAGAAAATACTTTTACAAAATCCTTGTTTAATTCAATAAGATGCCATTTCTTAGTCATTGTGAAATTTACTAGAAATTTCTGAGTGAACATTAATTCAAAGTCTTTCTTTTTTTCAGTGTACAATGGCAGTTTTATTTGCTAAGGAGAAGGCATTGAGAAGGGGACCTTTCCTCTCGAGCACAAAGATTTGCCTCAATTACTGAATTGCTTCCATATGTGGATCTGGCAGTTTCTCCCGCTGCCCCCTCCAGCCCCTCTCTAGCTTCTTCCCCTCTTTCTCCTGGTTCTCTCTCCATGTCTTTTAGAGACTTCTTTCCCCGACTTCTATCTGTTTTTTAGCCGTATAGCCTATTTTTCCGCCTTGCTTTTTTCCCCTTAGTCCCGCGAACGATTTTTGAAAAGCCCACCTTTTAAAACAAAGTCCGTCTTAATCAGAACATCCTGGTACTTTTGGCAGTACGCTTCACGTGTGCTGATTCAATTAGCGCGAGAGAGCCAGGGACAGAATGCGCGTGGACCAGAAAACCAAAGGGAGAGAGAGAGGGAGAGGGGGAGAGAGAGAGAGAGAGAGAGAGGGGGGGGGGGGGGAGGGGGGGGGGCATGAAGGGAAAGAAGATAGAAAAAATGTGGTTTTACCAAAAGAATTCGGACTGGAGGGAGGCAGCCTGGTGAGTGCAAAAGAGAAAGGTGGAAAATGAGAAGCGAAGGAGAGGGATAGAGCGAAATGTTTTTTGACAGAGGTCGGTTCAGAGAGGGTTCATGGTGACATCATGGCTGATTGTGAGGAAAGTATAGACAGGAGGGCCATTCACCTTTCATTGGACACATATGTTGGAGGGTAGGCTCATTTGCATGCGCGAATTGGCACTCGTTTTTTTCGACAGCTCTGTTTGGACCTCCGAACGAAGCGCGCTCGTGTTTTTGACTCGCGTACACAAACATACAAAAATAAGTGCAAGCATGCGCACACATGCAACCGCAGATTAAATATGACATGTGGCTTATAGATTTACATGAACTTTAATGCAAAATATACACCACAGCCTGACCCTTTTTTCCCCTTAAATCTTTTTCCAAAAGCTCTCTGTGTTGTTTTTCCCCCGTGTATGTTATTTTTTTCATGTCTGTTGGAGTTTAAATGTGTACATTTTGCCAGGCGGAATGAATGAGGCCTTTTACAGTCGTGCGTTTGACTTTGAAATTGAAAACTGATGCTTTCCGTGTGCGTGTTTATGTATGTCTTTACGTGTTCGTGCTTTTAGTAAATGGACGTTTTGCTTATTTGCGCGCGAGGGGTGCGCGCGCACATGCCCGCCTCTCGCTCTCTCAGCATGTCTCGTTGCAGCACAAAACTTCACATGACATCAATCTGCATGCAAGGAAATAGTGATCTCATTACAGACATCTTGTTCCTGATTAAAACCTGCCGTATAGCCACCAGCATCTCTTTCTTGTGTCTCTCTCTCCTCCCTTTTTCGTTTCCCCCCTTCCCTTTCCATCCAGACACTAGTCCTTGGCACAAATACACTTCTTTGTGGAAATGTTGTTTGTTTATTTATTTGCACTCGAGCTATCACAATTAACAGAGGGGAAAGGCGGGTAATGGACGAAATTATGTAAGAAGGGGAAAAATTAATCAGAGGCCTTAAAGATGAGCTATGATGTCATAGCAAGGAGTGACAAATGCAACTGTTGTGAAGAAGAAACAATTAGGAGCGAAAGAGATGGAAAGTGGAGTGAATACCTCCATGCTACCATTTAGGCTGCCTAAATACTTCTTGATTGTTGATGAGTGCATACCACATCCACCTTATTGGCTTGAGACATGCGTTATTTGACTTATGACCTACTGTATAATAACAAACTGCAATTTAGCAGTTTACTGAAGGTGTTTCAAAAAGGGAATATTTAAACCCAAAGAACAACATTCACAACTTAAAACAAGCATGCGGTTCAAAATTCTCTGTTTTGTAGTTGTTGTTGTTGTTGTTGTTGTGTCTTATCTGATGGCTCCTCAAAACTGTGACTTTAGATAAGTGTCCGTTAGCATACTTCAAAATCTCAGTTAATGTTTTATGACTGCTACTCATTTGATGAACTGCTTATTCATGCATATTCGAAGAAAGAGTCATTAGTATATATTCCGTATTGGTTAAAGTGCCTCTATTATGGATTTTTGAAAATTACCTTTCATGTGTGTAACATCTCTAAGTGAAATACAACATCCTGCAAAGTTTTAAATCTGAAAGTGCACTGTATAAAATTGTCTTTCAAATGTAAGAGTCGACTCAAACGAGTCATAAGCCGTTTCGTTGTAAAGCCAAGACAAAACATTAGCATATTGCCCGCCCACTTATTAAATCCCCTCAAACCATCAGCTAATTTCAGTGGATACTGGATAGCATCACGTCGAGAAGACACTGTGCAGGTAAAGCCAGTTTTGTTTCACTGCAAGGACGAGCATGTGAAGAATCAGTGGTTGAAATTCATCTTTACCATACCAGAGCAGTATAATCCTACATTTTTGCTGTGTTCCCTTTTATTTTACTGACGAGTGACGACTGATTCTCAAATCTCGGAGTTCAATGCAGGATTCTCAAACCGCCAAAAGATGGTGTTCAAAATACTTTTAGATTTAGCTGTATTGTGAGGAGGTCTCCTGCTAACTGCTTAACTCACATTTTTAGGCTACTGTCTTACTGAAATACTTCTGCTAATCAGCTGCTACTATTAGGCTATACCTAAAACTGCAGATTAATGCATATTGTCTGTGGTTCTCACTAGGCTACTTTGAGGAAAGATTAAGCATGGAGCAAGATCTGTTTTACAGTCAAGTTTATTTATATAGCACTTTTTACAATACAGTATCAAAGCAGCTTCATGATAACGTTCACCAGTCATTCACGCTAGAGCTTGGCTAATGTATGCACTGTTATAGATAGTTTTCACATGTTCACCGCAATAAATAAGAAAAATACTCGGTAAATAAACAAGAAGTAGGCCTACAAGTAAAATAATCGGTATGTTGATGGACATTGTTATTGCTAATGGTAAGGAATTACAGTAGCAACATCTCATAATATACCTCAAATTGAGTAGTGTATTACTGAGAAACGTCCTGCTCGAGTCGTCCTTGCGTTGCGATGGAGGTTCGGGTTGAATGAATTCTTCCGATGTTTCATCATCGGACCCGCGCTCGGATTGATATGGTAAAATCGGCGTCATTGTTCGTTACTGTTTAGTTTACCGTGTAGGAAGGCAGGGCAGCTGACGTTGTTATGGCAATGGACGTTTTCGACACTTGACTAATCACAACAGACTGAGCTGTCTGGCCAATCAGAACAGAGTAGCTCTCGGAAAGGAGGGAGTTAGAGAGATTGATTCATTTGACAAGTCGTTTGAGAATCATTGAAAATATGGTGATGTAGAGAAAGAGAACATGAAACCGTTTTTTTTTTTTTTTTTTACCTTTTATGCATGTAAACCTGTTGTAGGAGACTCCAAAAGAACATTAGGAAACTTAAAATAGCGTAATAGGGGCATTACGGACATTTCTTTTAACCTACACTGAAAAAAATGTTTTGTGAGTTCTACTTAGAAAATCTACTTCATGTGGTAACATCTACAATAACTGGTTTTGTTGAAATGAAATAAATGATTTAAGATTACTGATAACCGAATTCAACTAACCTGATTTATTTATTTATTGAAGCATAACTGCAGTAGATAACCTTATTTCTCCAGCAAGGTAAAATTAATTAATTAATTAATAAGCTTGATATATATCCTTGTCCTTTTTAAAGTCCTTTTTCCACCTGGATGTAAATGTACTCACAAACAAATCATCTTCCTTACTTAAATTGAAGATATTTATATGCACAAGTTAATTTAGATAATCACAGGGACAAATATTATGCTCAATTACAAACAGATCAGTTTAGAACTATTTTTATTTAGTGCCCACCCACAGCCTAAGCACAAGCACTACTCTTCAGCACAATGGTGACCACAAAATCAATAACAGAAACAACTCTAAATGTCAAACATAACTGAACATTAAACATTAGCATAAACTATCAACATGTTTCCCTTAACTGAAAAACACATAAAATGACACTTAATCCCTAAAATTACTCTCCTAATGCAGTCCCTTGCAAAGCATGCTGGGAACTACAGATCCACTGCCCAGAGCTGTATTTCTCAAAAGCATCTTGAGCTAAGGTGATCGAAGAGACCATTGGTGGCAATGGCTCTACAATCTAATTAGGCTTATGATGCTTTTGGGAAACGCAGAACGCAGCCCAGTTAGAATATGTCAACAAAAATGATTAATTTAATACAGTATCATTTTAGCTCATTTTACTTTTAATAATTTATTTAATTAAATTTGTCATTTATTATTTAGTAATAATATATTTAATTAAATGTATTTTATTTTATTTTATTAAACTGAACAATAGGCAAAAACAATTTTTTTTTTTTGAGTGAATGTTTGTTTTATAATGCCAACTGTGATTTTCACTTTGATGCAACATAATGTGTATAATAACCTCAAATCACAATTTCTAATTGAAGCAAAATTCACCAATCAGCAAGGTGCAGCCAAACACAAACCTTTTCTTCTTCTTTGTCCTTCAGAGCAGATGTCCTGTAGCTGACAGGAGTCACGACTACTGCCCTCCATAGTTCTGGTACAGTCGTAGTGCGCACATACTGTAGACATCGAATGTGTCCATCCTCATCCTGAGTTCAATTTGAAATTGTATATTGGGTCAATGTAACTCAATTAAGTAAAAGCAGAATTCCCTTGTTTTATGTTACATAAACCTGATTGAATTATGTTACAACGTCAAAATGAGAATTTATAGGAAGAATCAGGTGATATTTCCTTACAGCAACATATTTTACATGTGTGTCTGTCTGTGTGTGTGTGTGGGGGGGGGGGGGGGGGGTCTATTTATGATAGACTTTTTTATGAATGCAACTTGAGTGAATGAAACTTTTCATGCCATTTATTATGTTCCTGAGACAATTATTACACAATTTTACATTACAGCTTTCTGTACTTCTTAAAAGGATATCTTAACAATCATACATTCCAGGGGCATTTTTTTAGGTCATTTTTATAATTAGCATATTAAATTTATCTGTGTTATCTTATGTCAAATACTTAAATTTAGTCAAATAATTCAAACAATCAGAATAATGAGATACTACAGGCTATCAACGCAGCGATCTTTATCCTGAGAGGTGGAACAGAAGCTACATCTGATATTTACACACACAGCTTTGATGCTGCCCAAATGTGGCAAAAATGTATATACAAGACAATTGCACAATTTTATGAGAATAATGTCATTTTAAATAAAAAATATACAAATAAATTATGAAAAAGCTCTATCCTGAAAAAAGGTTTAGGATTCCCTGATGCCTCTTTTCATCTACACAGAACCAAGCAGCATCAGAACTTAGGACAGAGGTCTAGCTCAAGATCATGACAAAAATATTTTTTGTATATTATTGCCCCCTTGATATTGTACTCATAATTTTTAACGTGGATAGAATACATTAAAAAACGTTTTTGTGTGTGGGGAAACAGCACACACACTGACAAAACAAGCAATTTGTTTATTTCTGTTTTAATGAAAAACAAAACGGTTATTCAAATTGAAAATAATGTACAGAAAGCGAACAAAGAAAATTTGCCGCTGCACAGTGACTTTAGTCAGTCTATCAAAAACTCCCATTATGATCAATAAAGCTGACTACACTGCACTATGAATCTATACAGTACATTATCTGCACTTATTTATGATGAGAGAAGTCGTGAATGTGCAGAACTGAGTGCTGAGTGTCAGTGAGCATGTGCTGAACTGTGTTTTCAGCAGATTTCTTCCGTTGACTAATTTAAATGCCTTTGATTGGCCATTGCATTCATGTGCTCAACAGACACGTCTGTGATTGGTTGTAATGCTCAACGCGGCAAAAAAAAAAGAGTAAATGTTAAAAGAAATCTTAGATGCAAACTGATCAGATCAGAATGTAATGTTGGACATCTCTTCTGATGATGTTTGCTGACGTGAGGGTGGCACAACCTGTCAATCACATGAGATCACAGCAATACTAAGCCACAACGATTAAATCAATTCCCGATGGACAAAACAAGTCCCGTCCTACATATTTTTTTGTTCAAGATGCCGTTTCACTCTGATATAAGTCACAATATGGAAGAAAATACTATCACAACTTTCGTTTCATGCTGACTTTTATATTGGGCCCTATTTTTTCTTATAGCGTACAACACATTTGACACACTGAGTTTTGCATGCTAAGTAGGAATATACAGATGAAAGAATTCTATGGCTATGTTTACACGGAAACGATCTGAAGAGAAAACGCCAAAGTGGCGTTGCGTTATCACTTTTTATTCTGCGTTTAGACAAGCGTTATGGGGGGGGTCTGTGTCCATATGGTGACGCAAAAGTGTGTGAAATTCAATGTATTGTGCACTCCAGGCGGCTAGGTGGCAATGTGAAGCACTGCCACACAACAACACCAATATCGGAGAATATTTTGTACAACTGCTGAACTTGAAGGTCCGACGTATTGAAATAATCCGACATGTTGGGTGTTATTTTCCTGTACTGGCGCATGCCTGTGATGTAAACACGTACGCGACGAGAGCCACCGTGAGCAGATTTGCGTTTTTACCCTTTAGACGTGAAAGCGGCGGTGGAGCGTTTTTAAGATTTCCACTCAGGAGGGTGGTTTCACTTTTTTGCGTTTTTAAGCCCCAAAAACGCCGTCGCCGTGTAAACGAAAGGCACATCTGATAAAATATTTTTACATTTTCACCCGCGATCGGTCTCGTGTAAACAGGGCCTATATAAAAGCAGGTGAAAGTGAAATGTAATGTGAAAGACTGAAGGACAAAGACAGAAAGACAGACTGAGAGATAGGTAGTCTGGGGGAAAGAAAGAGAGGAAGAGAGAGAGAGAGAGAGAGAGAGAGATAGCAGTCTGATCTATCTTCATTATCCTCCACTCTGCAGTCTCCCAACACAGAGATCATAAATCTCAACCTCTAGCACACTTCACTGACAACGAAACACAAACACTGCTAACCTCTGACCCCTCTCCTGCTACTGACACACAGACACATACTCACTCAGAGACACGCGGAGAATGACAGCCCATACTGTAATATTATTTGAAGTGGTAACACTTTAGTCAAGGGTCCAATTCTCACTATTAAATACACATTAATACTATTGATCAGCCCTACCAAACGTGGATGTTTTTTTTCCACTAAGAAACGAACATTGTTATGTTGTTTCGATTGATACTGTGAAGCTGCTTTGATAAAATCTGCATTGTGAAAAGCACTATATAAATATACTTGACTTGACTTGACTAAATGCTTATGCCTATTACTAGGATAATTATTACTTAAAAAACATATTAATGCCTTAATCTGCATGACCATATTCTAAGTGCCTTAATCCTACCCAACTACCACAACTACCTTATTAACTATTAATAAGCAGTAATTAGGAGTTTATTGAAGCAAAATAGTTAATAGTCCATGCAACAAAGTGTCAACAACATTGACATTAACAAACAAATGTGTCAAGTACACATTACTTAATAGTTAGGTAATAGTGAGAATTGGAGCCTTATCTAAAGTGTGACTGAATTAACTAACCTCATATTTTGCTTTGGACAGATAGTTATGCAGAGTGATCTGCAGGTGAAGCTGTGTATTGTACAGTTGTGTGGCAAAGCAAACCACTTCCTGTTGACATGTATTGAGACCTATAATGCCAGCCCTGCTAAAGTGTCCTACTTGCACACTTTAGCTAAGCTCGGTTTAATCTTAGCAAATAAAAATCTGTTGAGTTTTGAATGCTGAAAATGTTTTTAACTGTTATTTGACAGGAAGTTCATATTTAGTCCAGCACAACCTGAATGGAACCTTTGTACACAGCAAAGTCGTTTTATGTGCAACTGTCCAGTCAAAACACATCAGAATATGATATGTAAATATATTGTATATTGCGAGTTCTATTTGATTTATTTTCTAGACTTACTGACAGACCCAAGGCTGAACCTGATGTACCACCTCCCTGAGCTTGAGATGGCACCGTCAAAGAGGAGCCAGTTAAGGTGTGTCTTCATAGTGAGGTTTGTGGGGGTTTCTTTTAACCAAAGCCAGTGCAGAATGGCAGCTTTAGGAAGAACCAGGCAAACGCCCAGAACCACAAACAAGCCAGCGCAGAACTGTTCCATATACAAACACAAACTGCACACTGTACTGATATAAAACACATAAGTGTCATATAGACTGACACCCTCGGCACTATGAAGTTTGGAACTCCCCATATATTTACAGACTCCCCTAATCAAAAAGATGCCATTTTCCTGTGGACTTTTGTAACAAATTCATTATTATTATTCATAACAACCATGAAATGATTAATCAATGGATGTTATCTGTTTTATGCTTTTCAATAAAGCATATTGTCGAAATTGTTTAATCCAATACATTTTTATGTTTAACATGTTTTATATTTAACACTGTTCATTATATATCTTGAGTTCGTAATCCACACTGTAGCCTACAGCTTTGGCAAATTGGCACCATTTAGGGTTTTCACACTTTCATGCTGTGTTTTAGTACACGGTTATTGCATTTTGATGCATATTACAAAGGCATTTTCCCCCCACTGGTATAACATGCACCAGTGCATCGTTCACAATAAGACCGGGAACATGCATCAGTCAATTTTGATTTCATGTTGAGGGGAAACTGTATCCACTTTAAGGAGTTACTCATTGGCATTCCTACATCATGTGCTACTCAGTGCATGTCACTTTGTGAATACACAGAGTTCAAGGAGTGAGAAAAAGAGGGAGAAAGAAAGAAAGAGAGGCAGAGAATTAAAAACAGAAATTTAAGCTTGCCTCTGTTTCTTCCCTCTAGGCATTTTGTGGCTTGTGAAAAATGTGCTGTATATTTGAAGGGTGGAGTCACGTGACCCAGAGAGGGTTCATGAATCAGAGCGCATAATTATTTCTAAGAGAGACGAAAAGAGAAGGAAGGAGGGAGGGAAAGAGAGAGGGAGAGAGAAAGAGAGAGAGGCAGAGAAAAGGAAGAAGATAGAAAGAAACGACCGTGTAGTGTGAAAGGGACTCTGATGAACGGAGAGCGCGAGCTTTTCTTCTCCTCGCGGATTTCAGTCACAACGGGTGAGTTTAACTTTCACAGAACCGACCAAACGATGTTTTGAATAAGTTTAGCTTACTCTTTTATGTCTGTCAGATATGCTACATACAACAAAGGAAAAACCGGAGTGATTTAAAACTAAACTTGAGTAGGTGCGAAAGAGAAGCGAGAGAGTCATAAAAGAATCGTATTGATCGCTCGCAACGTTTTGTTCGTTCGTTCGTTCGCGCGACTCGGTTCTCTTGAATTCATCTCATTTTAATTTATTTTCGTGCGGCGTTGATGTTTGGCGTGCACGTGTTTTCTCGATTCACGATGTGTGTGAAGAAGAGACGACTGGTTATGTTTCTCGTCCTTACGCATACCTTTTCCTAGTGAGTTGTACCCCGACACACGTAATACATTTATCTGACAGGTCTTTCTTGCCTTAAGTGTTTAGTGTTGTGTTTATGCAATAGCCCTGTGGTGTGGCATACAAGTTTTAATTGTGTTTGTAAATCTGAGATGAATATGTGCAAAACCCAAGTGTTGTGTAGGCTACCTACAACTTGTGGTTAATCGAGCATCTCATGCAACGTAAAAACGTTTAGTTATCAGTTAACCTAAAATGTGGTAACAGCTAAATTAACTTTTATTTATTTTTTTATATGATTTAATGTTATAAACCTGGATACATTAAGAGACAATCAAAGAAGTGTACTTTAGTTTCTTTAAATTTCTTCCTTGAAATGACAATGAATGAATGGTGACTGAAGATGTTGCACTTCAAAACGGATGCAAACTCATCCGAGAAAAGTAGTCATTTGTAAACTATTTGGTTGATCCAATTCACAAAACCGATCTGAATGATTTGTTCCGGTTCTTGAGTTGCCTCAATAGTCCAGACACAGGAACATTGTCAGTTAAAAACTTTAATTCACATGGCTTCCGGAGACTTATGAGCATGAGTCATATGGATGCTTTTATGATCTTTTCTTAGTGATTCTATATCCCTCTTGAGGTTTGAAAGCATTCAGTTCATTATAATTACATGGAAAAGTTGCTCAACCTGGACATTTTGCTAAACATATTCTTGTGTGCCCAGCAGAAAAAAATAAAATGTCATAGCGGTGAGCAAGTAATGACACACTTTTCATTTTTGAGTGAACCTTTAAGGTAGCAACTGCATATTGGCGTTTTACAGTGGAATCACTTTGAACAAGTATTCCATTTGTTCCATTTTCAAGTATCAAAAGGCGTACAAATTCACATATTAGTGTGGTTACAGAAGTTTTTGTGTTCCTCTTTCTATTGCATTACCTGATGGCTGAACTTACAGGACAGTGAAACTCATTGCATTGATTACAGCACCTGTTCTTTGTGCTTTTCTCTGACTCACTCTGTGATCTGACGGAATTTGCTTTCTTTTGATTTTCAACATGTTGAGTGTGAGATTTTCATGAGTTGAAAGTTTTTTTTTGTTAGTTTTTTAAAAGTTTTTTTTAGTTTATGCCAGCAGTGTTTAATAGTGTCAAAGCCAGCCGTGATTTATGAGGTCTTCTTTTAACATGTGACGGAATGTTCACATCCAAACACACATCTGGGGCTGAGGAGAAGTCTGAGCGCGTTACAACATTAAAACCAACAGACTTACTCCACACATGCACAAACAAATGCATGCACGGCTCCTTTTTTTAAAAATGAGAAAGGAATGGGCCAGCCCTATTCTGTCTTGAGCTGTTTATGTCTCACATATCAGCAACATGAGTTTACAAGAACTCTGACAAAAGAAGCAGAGACAAGGAAAAACAAACTATTGTCAAACCAGATATTCACGTTCCACCAAAACCAAAACTCCCACTCTGACTCCAGCGGGACTGTGGAGTCTGATCTCAGCGGCACAGTAACTGTAATGGAATACGGGAGTGTCTTAATGTGTTTGTGTGTTTGGGTAAACTGCTGTCATTAAATTCTTGAGTGCATTTTCCTTCTCTTTTGAGTGACAGTGAAATTTATTTTCTTTTATTCACACTATATCAACCAACGCTAACCGCAGTATTAGATTTTCAGAGTTACTTGCTGGATCTTCTAGTTTATTCATCTTTTTTTTTTTATGATTGGCAGAATGGGCCTTTGTTTTTTGCATGCGTATGTTTGATTTGTTGCTTGGACCATGCGTGTTATTATATGAGTAAATGAATGTTTTCATGAAGACATGCATGGTTAGACCCACTGTCTGTCAATCTGTCTAGATCCCAATTTTACTTGGAATCATAAATCCAGGAATTTGTCCGGGGGGTGAGGGGGGCAAAATATTATAAGTGGCAGGGAGGAGCTGAACAGGTGGTTGATCTGGGAAGGTGGAGGGGATTTTGTTCTGTACTCTGTAATTACTAAGGAAACCATCAGATCACTATTTCCCTTGTATATTTTTGCAGGTGTGCAGGGATGTATCTCTTTGACTGTGTGCGTATATAAGACTTTATATGTCAGGCTGTGTGTGTGAAGGGGAGAGAGTGTCCGACATCTGCTTATAGAAGTTCCTGTGTGTGTGTCAGGGCTTTTATTAATGTGTCTATGCTAGTGTGTGTTTATACTCATGAGCGTGAATGCTCCCCCGTGCCAGTGCTACTGTAATGAGCGCCATCTATTACCTTCTATTGCCCTGATTAAATAAACTGTGTTCGTCTGAAATGGCTAGTTTAGCTCAGAGGCCATGTCGTTTGTTTTTATAAATCTGATTTCTTGTCTGATTACGCTACCTAATAAACCACAACTACAATCTAGCGGCGATCATGTTAATGCTCTGATCCATACCCAATTATTTAACCCCGTTTCCCACAGAGGAATACTGCATACTGCAAGCGTAAATAAGCTCACTGGTCGTGTTCGTTTCCTCTCCGTTCAGCAGTTTTATGGGTCTTAAAAAAAGTTTCTTGTTGTTTATTCGTTCTTGCAATGTGCCTGGGCTCACCTTGTCCACATCACATCATGGAACAGAGCTGTCAGAACTGTCAGAACAGTCTTTCGTCCACTCCATTTATCCCATCACTCTTTCCATTGCTCTCTCTCGGTCTTCCATGTGTCACAACCACGTCCAAACTTTGGAAGTTTGTTTATTTATTTATTTAAAAACAATACGAATTCAGAACCTAAGAATCCAAGTAACAAATGTGACTTACACCTGCGTTTTGGGAGGGTAATATATATATACATATATATGTACACATACCATTTATATACAATTTTCACTCCAGGTTTCAGTTGCTAGTGAATTTCACAAATAATTACAAATACTATTTAAGTAACAGATTGAATTAAACATGAAGAAACGACTGAATTCTTTTTTTTAAACGTACAATAATAATATATTTTATTTACAACTTTGATTTTTTACATTCTGTGTATATCTATTATTTATTAAAATGTTTTATAAATAAAAGTTTACACGTGTGTGTGTATATATATATATATATAAATGATTATAATATTAATTAAATATTAAATATAATATTCATTAAATGTTTTATCAATATTTTTCAAATTGATTAACAGTAATTTATATAGTAACAATAGTTTATATAAAACGTTTTATATAATATATATATCAAATAAATAGAAACATTTTATTTTTGATGAATACATATTTAAAAAAATGCTTTTTAAATAATATTTTATATTTTTAATAAAGTGTAATACATCATATATTTTGCTAATTAATACATATTTCTCAGACTGCTTCATCTTACCTAGTGTTTTACAATTACTATATTGATTGTTTTAGTTTAATTCAACTGACAGCGTTAATTGTAATTATACGCAGTGTGATTTGAGGTAGAAAGCTCACATGGTTTATTGTGAATGAAGTGCACTTGAGCCTTACAGCTGGGGCTGTGGCAGTACATACTTTTTTAAATTATTACCGAGGGGCATGTTATAGTGGCGTGATAGATATTATGGCATTGTCAGTGTTGTACAGTGATTGGGTGTGAAGAATGTTTGCTGGGTGCCAGGAAAGGGCTCAGTGTCAGACTGGTTTTAATTGATGGGTTATGTGACTCCGAAGCAGAAGATCATCTATCACTCTTAATGTTGTGCTACCATTTGACCTGTCAGAAGGCAGAGGAATTCGAACGTGTCAGTTTTATCTCCCACAATAAAAAGGTTTATGAAGGGCTTTGTCGGAAATGACTGCCTGATGACAATGATACGCTTTGTTTAATTTTGCAGCGGTCCAATTTGGCGAGGCTATATTTTACTATTGTTTATTAATGTCGCTTGACAGGACTGCAACCAATGTCCCCTGCTGTGGTGCTTTCATAGGGGATGAAGAAATTTTTTTTGAAAGATAAATAAATGAGTCATTAATAAGTTATCTTTCTGCATTTGTGTGTGTTTGTATGTGCGTGTTAATGACGTCTGGCCTTTGAACCTTCAGCACTCAGTTCTGACCCTCCTTCTGACCATGTGACCTCCACAACGCCTGGAGGTTCCTCAGCCGCAGACTTTCCACACAATACGTCTCGTCTCCCAACATCTTTCTTTAATTGATTCCACACAGATGTCTTTCAAGGTTACAGCACATTGTGCTCTGTCTTTTCGTAATATCTCCCATGCATAACAAGCAGACAACTAGTTTTAACCATCAAGGTTTGCTGTAAACATCCCTTGGACACATATGCTTGTGTTTTATGCAGGATATGACACACAAAAAAATTTCACTGAAAAAATGCAAGCTACAAGCAGATCTCTTATTTTTATGGTCAAATGATGTGGTTTGTGGTTTTATTTTTTTGGTGCGTATTTAAACTGTTAGACTGCCTCTGAAATAGGAGGTGTTTTTGTGAAGCGTTTAGTATTTTTAGTTGCAGTTGTGGTCTAATAGTTAGAGAGTCAAACTTGTAACCCAAAGGTTGCGGGTTCGATTCTCAATACCGGCAGGAAACGACTGAGGTGGCCTTGAGCAAGGCAACTAACCCCCAATCACTCCCCAGGTGCCACAGAAAAAATGGCTGCCCACTGCTTCCGGTGTGTGTGTCCACGGTTTGCAGAGTGTGTGTGTTCATTAATGTCTGTATACTAACTTGGATGAGTTAAATGCAGAGGACAAATTCTGAGTATGGGTTACCATACTTGGTCTTCACGTCACTTCACCGCCACCTTCACTTTTACAGTGCCTTTTATTCAGTGTGTCCTCTGAGAATCAAACCCCAAACCTTAGTGTTGCTAGCGCCATGCAACACGCAACTTAAAATAAAGCTTCTTTATTAGAATTGATGGAGAAGAACCATTAACTTCCATTGCACAAAATGTTCTCTATAGTGCAAAAAGCTTCTTTAGATTATTCAAATGTTATTTATACTAAGAAAAAAATGAACAGTTTACTGAAAGGTTGGTATGGCTTGGCATCACCCCCTTTCGTAACCTTTATCTTTGAGCTCCGGCTCCATTGGGTTCCAATGAGTCTGATTAGGTGAAAGTGTCTTTCTCTCCTCGGTTTTCCTTGCTTTTTTTTTTAGGAATGGAACAGCTTATACATGCTCTTTAAGTGAGCTTGATGCCTCTTGTAGAAGTTTCCAGATCCCTCGTTTGATCTGAATCCATACGCCCCACTCTTGTGGCCTCCGCTATACAGTTCCGCTGCCTTTCTGGGGGTGTTTGAGTGTATACGGTCGGATGTGTCAATCCGTCTTAGAGCTGATCGACAGCAGGAAGGCTAATGTGGAAAGTTAAAGTAACTTTTCAAGTAGAGCGCCGTGAGCTTAGAATGAAGGAGTGGAAATATTCAGAGTTGTAGACAGGAAATGAACCCAAACCGCTGTACCATCCCAAATCCGTCACAGCTTTGGAGGAAGAATGGATTGCGGTTTTAGCCAGGCTGAGGGAGGAAAAAAATAACTCACCATCGGCTCCGACGGTTAATGCCTCCTGTGACGGCTGTTTTTTTCATACTTTTTTATTTGTGTACCAAGCGACTTTTGTGACGGCTCGACTTGGTCTCAAATGGTTGTTTTCCAAGCGAGAATGTGATACCTTCGGCGGTAGGGACACTTGATTCGCCAGAGGCAATTCTCCCCTGAGTTGAAATGGATACTTTTTTTTTCTCTAAACGCAACAGTGGCAAACTGCGGTACTTCAGAGAGTAGACGTCACCAGCCCCGGCTCGGCCCAGCCCTGAGGAGCCATGAATCACATAGAGCTGATTCTGTCAGAGATACACAGCGCATCACCCAACCATGCCAGGAGCATTTTCTCTCTCGCTTAATCTTTCTTTCTCTGTGGCTAATAGGCCTCGGCATGCTCTGCTAATGATGTGTTTGTTCTGTGAGGAGCAATGTAGAAACGGTGGTGAAATCAGGGGTTTGGAAAGTCCCGGCCTGTTCTTATAGGCTAATCCCTGCGAAGGTCGGGTCTGCGGTGGGTGCCCGCCGCTGCCCTCCTCTCAACCCAGAGCGGCCTGAGAGTTTGAATAAGCGTGTGTGTAAGGGTCAGCCAGAGAATAGCAGTAATAAGAGAACATGTGTGTATGTACTTATACGTGTGTGTGTGTGTGTGTGTGTGTGCGCGCCCCGGGGGCTTGTGCCAGAGAGAGAGAGGGCGAGGGCCCTAAAATGAGCTCACTTTCTGCACAGCCTGCCTGCCATAAAAGCAGAACATACTCTGTAAAACTCTTTGCCGATGTGACTCATGAAAATACACAGGCGCCAAGTGTTTTATTAATTCATTATTGTGTTTGGGAAAATTGTAGGAACACACAGATCCCTTTTCAATCAGTTCCCCTCTTTTTAAATGGTTGCATGATATTTGGATTTTCCCTGCCCCCCCTTCTTTTCCACTATTTTTCTGCTTTTTTATGTCTCTCCCTGTAAAAGTTTTTTTTGGGTGTGATTTTGATGTTTTTCTCCACTGTCTCTCTCTCTCTCTCTCTCTCTCTCTCTCTCTCTCTCTCTCCCGCCGTTCTCCGTCTTGTTTCTTTTCTTCAGCTTTTCATTTTATTCTCAACATTCTCCTTATTTTGTTTCTTGATGTTCTTACTACTGGCAGAGTCAAAAGTTCAAAAGACTTAGAGTTAATGCAAGCTCTAAAACTTTATACTCAGAGCCAGAGTGATATTGTATTTCCAGTAGACTCTTTTTTATTTAGACTATTTTGTAATGCTGTATTTAGTCCAATACGTACTCATACTTTTTTTTTCTAATTGCTAAAACTACTCATTTTCCATACTGTGATCAATAATCTTAATTTTTAAATACATTAAAAAAAATAAAAAAATAAGTACATTTTAAAAATAAGTAAAAATTTAAAATAAAATAAATCTTTAAAAATAAATTAATGAAAAAATACATTTGAAAAATAAATTAATTTATAAGATAAATAAATATATATATATATTTTTATATATATAAATATACTAATAATTACATTTAAAAAAAGTAAATATCTTTAAAAAATAAATACATAAAACATGCTAAATACATTATTTTAAAAAATAAATAAAAAATCTTAATTTTATCTAAATCTGAGGCTTAATCTAAGAAAATATAAATGATTTTTAAGGTTTATCTTTTGTCTATTGTCTTATAGTCTTTTGTCTTATATTTTTCTTATTTTAATTGACTGTTTTATAGCACAAAATGATATCTGATTATATTTTATGCCTTGGAGCATTTCAAATCAAATAGAAGTCTGGTAACATTCCCGGTGGATATATAACAAATATTTCCTAACCTTGACTGATATGTGTGGAAAACATAATTACGATATCATTTTAGTTCACAGTAACGATTTCAATTCAGCGAATAGAGCATTTGGCCCGAGAGCGAGCGGCTTCAATCTGCTGCAATTGCGAAGAATTTATTCTGTCCTGCCTCGGTCTCCGGGGTAAACACGTTGACTACGGCAATGTGTGGTTTTGAATGGTGAGCTCTAAATGATATCTGTTACATATGGAACAGTTCTGAGGGGTCATGGACGCAGCTGGAGCGGGAGGGGGTTTGGGGAAGGGGGGCGATGTGGGCAGGGATGGGTTCGAGGGCACACAGTCTCAGATGAAAACCAGACCTGGAGGAAAAGAGAGAGGGGGGGAGATGGCAAGACCTTGTTGTGGCTGGCTATGGGCGTGTGCCTATCTGAAGAGCTGCTTCCTTAGACGTGGCCACCCTAGCTTGGATGCACATGTGGAAGAGTTTACTGTAATGGAACTCTAAATTAGTGGTGGTTTGAAGCTGCCTGCAGCAGTAGGCTGTAATTAACTGGCTCTGCTGAAAGAAACAGAACCGGAGAGGTGTGTGTGTGTGTGTGTGTGTGTGTGTGTGTGTGTGTGTGTGTGTGTGTCAGACAGATGTGTATACTGGAGCCATGGAAGAAAATGGCACATTGGGAGAGTTTTTTTTTTTGTTTTTGTTTTGTTTAGCATTGTTTTGTGCATTAATAAATATGCTTTTGCTTTACGTCTTACAAAATATTTAGGGTGTTTCTTTGTGTGCTATTATGTCCCGGGGCTTTTTTTTTTGGATTTACGACTTTTTTCTTTTTGTGATATGACGGTCTTTTTAATTATACCTGCATCACTTATTGTTGCTACTTTTCAAATGCATTTTACTTATATGGATTGTTTTCAGCCTTACACTTGTAAAAAGTAAAAAGAAGAGAATTATTACATTTTTAAGCTGATTATCTAAACAAGAAGTCCATATTTCATTAGCCTATTTATTGTGTGAAATGATTTATATGATTATATATTTGATGTACATTTTTTCCCCCTCAAAATGTTACAGTTGTGGCATATTTAAAAAAAAAAATTTGTATATATCGTTAGCCTCATAGCATAATTGCCTAAGTCATATTTCAATGTCTTTGGAAAACAAGAAAAAACAAAAAATGACTTAGGCAATTATGCTATGAGGCTAACGTGTGCACTTGGTTAACAGTGTTAATGATGACTTTGAGATGAAATATGAGACATGATGTGAGAAAGTAAAATCAATGAACAAATATTAAATATTTTGTGTGTAATTTCCAGTCAAGCCATACATTTGTCAAATCGCAATTGTGTGTATTTAGGATACTTAAAATTCTAGCTATGAAATTTGCAAGCCAAAGGAGTCAGCCAGTTTATTCCAAAATGTTTTTTCAATGTCGTTTTCACCACATAATGCAATTAAACACAATCTGTAACTTGAGATGTGTTGGAAATTATATCTTATTATAAATTTGACCAAAAATAACAGCATTTTCCTGTGATGCATGCATATCCACTGTTGGACATTATTAATAGATAACTTAAACTAATAAAAGTGAAAGTGTGTTTTAAGAGATTCTACAAAAGTGCCCAAGAAACACCCTGGATGTGTGTGTGTGTGGAAAGAGGTTTCATTGTGCGGATTACAGTAGAGCTGTGTGCATCTGTTATGGAAAGAGAGCACAGTATTTCTCTCAAATACTGTGTTCAGGTGCAAATGTTTTTATGCGACAGTGAGAAAGAGACTGTATGAATGTGTGTTTTGGAAAGCCCAGGCTTCTTTCCTGGCCAGAGTGCCGCCCCCCTAGTGCCCCCCAGTGCCCGGATTCCGTCACTGAATCAGTCTCCCTTTTTTTCTCTCTCTCAGCCCGGTCTATGTTTATGCCGAATTCATGAGCACGATTTTTCCCTTGCTTCTTACCCTGATTCGCAAACCACAGCACTTCCAAAAAGCACTGAATTCTTTGGCTCAGCTCATTTTTCAAAAACCACATTTAAACAACAAGCCGCCAGCACCACCCACTCATAAAAATCACTCAAGGGAGAAGGAACAAAAACTGGAAGGGGACAGCCCAGCGTTCACTAGTGATGAAGATGGGCTTTGTCTTATTGAAAAGTCTGCTTAAGAGAGATTTGCATTCATTGCAAAACGACGTTATATATTAAGACATCAGAAATGTTGCCTTCTTGTTTTAAATGAATTTGTTGTAACAGAATTCAGTGAGGATTACAGAGTTTCTGATTTCAGGAATCTTGCTTTCTTCTTTCAAGCATAATTCTAACAGAGAGGTTTACAGAGTTTCTGCTTTCATTTTTGACATTGCATGTCCACGAAAAGTGATTGTAGTGTCATTGTAGAATGAATGAATACAAAAAGTGTTTGTGGGAGAAATCGAATAGAAATGTGACGGAAAAGATGCAGAACAGTTTAGCCACACAAGCTGTCACCTCTTCACTCTTTCTCTTTCAGTTCCTCTCCAGCTCTCATCTTCCCAAATGGAGCCTGCGTTGGGGCCTCAGGTCTGTGAGAGGGCCGACTGTAGTCGTGCAGGGTTGAGAGACTGGCAGCACTAACAGAGAAGCTCTTTCTTGTGGAGTTTGGGTGGTTTAAATCATATGGAATAGCCTGGAAACACCACAAACGTCTGGACACCTTTCAAAACGGAGCAGACAAGAGCGCTCTCTTTCTGCCCTCCCTCTGTTTCTCTTCTCCTGCCTCAACCTAACTTTTTCCTTACCGCTTTATTATTTTCCTACCTCCCCTTCATTTCTTTTTTTTGCTCTCTTTCTTTTCCTCCCTCCATTTTTACATATCACCCCATTGTTTTCCCTCAGACTCCACCCTCATCTCAAACACACAAGCGCTCTTTTGCAGTGATTGCTGGGTTGTTGTTGAACTGTTGTGAGAAACTCTCAGATTGCTGTTTGTGTGATGTTAGGGGTTCTTAAAAGATTAGTTCAACCAGGCATTAACATTTTGTTATCATTTATTCATCCTCATTTCATTCCACTAGTCACACATTCCATGCAATATTACAGTGAATGCAGCTGGAGCTTTCAAGCTTCAAAAAGGATGCAGATGATCCATATGATTTATGCTTTTATTTTAGGTATTCTGAAGCCATATGATAGGTTTGTATGAGGCACAGACATATTTAGTGACTGAAGGCCTGGACTCTCCTTAAAGGGATAGTTCACTCAAAAATGAAAACCTGTCATTCCAAACCCGTAAGACTTTTGTTCATCTTCGGAACACAAATGAAGATATTTTTGAAAGAAATCTGTTTTCTGTCCCTCCGTTGACAGCTAAACAAATACCACTTTGTCGCTTTAAAAAGTTCATAAAGAGATTGTAAAACTAATCCATATGAGTGATTTAGTCCAAATTTTCTGAAGAGACGATCGCTTCATATGATAAACAGATTGAATTTAGGCTTTTATTCACATATAAACATTCATCAACTCACACATCAGTTATGATAAACGGAAGCTCAAGCATGTGAGGTTTGTTCTCTGTCATCAAGCAGCTTTGGTTGTTTATATGTAAATAAAAGCCTAAATTCAATCTGTTCATTATATAAAACGATGATGAAAAATTTAGACTAAACCACCCAATTTATATGGAGTATTTTTATGATCTCTTTATGAACTTTTTGAAGCATCAAAGCGGTAGTTGCGTAGCTGTCAATGAAGGGACAGAAAGCTCTCAGATTTAATTATCTTTGTGTTCCGAAGATGAACGAAAGGTTTGGAACAACATAAGGGTGAGTAATTAATGACAAAATGGTATTTTTTAGGTGAACTCTGTAATGAGTGAAATAAGTGAACAAATGTTTCTTCAGCTGACTTGATTCACAAAACCAGTCTGAGTGATTCGATTTCAAATTGGACTGGTCCATTTAACCCACTAAGCAGATGGTCCAGTCACAAGTGCTCTCAAATTTTGGGAGTGACTAACGAAAAAATCAAGTAATTCGGGTTTGAAACAACACGAGAGTGAGTAAATGTGCAGTTTGTGGATGTGTTGCTGCTGCTTGAACTCACTGAACTGTTTTACTACTGTTTATTATTCTTTGTACAAATGCTTATCTTACCATATATGTTTCCTCCTGAAGGTTCGTCCTGCCGTACGAGTGAACGTGGAGCCGTGACGCATATTTGAGAAGTTTGCCAAAATTGTCACACAGTCCGTTGAAGCACACGACAGGCCCGACCAGCCTTTGGCAAGGAACCGTCGCCATGTCAGCCAACCGGGAACGGCAGGTGGGTCACATGACCGGGTTCCCACCTGCTGTCTACCCCTTTGCCTTCAATTCCATTCGGAGCCACTCCCCCTTCGACCTGCTGGCCAATAGTAGCCTGTTTGGGCGGTTTGGGGCGGACCTTCCCAAAGAGATGGCAGCGTTGTGTGAGTATTGCACCTGTTCTACTTTAGTTTATTACATTGTTGAAATTAAGTTACTGAAAATGTTCACATTAGATTCTTACAAAAAAAATTGTTTTAGGTTGTTTCTTCAGGCACTTCTGAGGCCTGTTTTTTTTTTCTTCTACATTTCAATTGTTTATATTGTCTTGGAAACTTTTTTATCATGCCTGCATCATGCTAATTTTCACAACAACAGAAAAATCTATCATAAAAATAAAATGTTTTACATGGTAATGTGAATTTTTACAAATAATATATGTGAAGCAGAATGGATTTTGAATTTTAAAATGTATGGCTTGTGTCACATTCAGTTGAATTCAGACTAAGATAGTGGCATGAGTACAGTATGGATTGTTGGATGCTGCACATTTTGGTAGAAATAGTAGGATATACAATGTTTAAAGTATACATAGCATGAGTAGCATGGTATTTCAGAAACATTCTTATTTTGCTGTGAATAAGTAAGAGGGAAAAAGAAAACTGTCTCTTTAAATACATTTTTGAGCATCAACTGAAAGTGTCCTATAACTGTAATCTTTAAAAAAAATCTTTAAACTGTTTGCTAGATAATTAGTTTGATTGTTCCCTGGATAAAAGGTATTTTTAACCGGCATTTTGATCCTGTATAGAGAAAATGTTCAGCATTTTATTTCTGGTGTCACAGGGGGCGCTGTTTTACATCCTACTGCAAAAGCAAAGTGTGTGTGAGAGAGGATAGAGATACAACAGATGGCAGAAAGAGAGAGAGAGGAAAAAAGCCATTTAACAGATATTTTAGGCTGCAAAAAAACACTTTTTGTTGGTTTAATACGTCAAGTTTACATTTTATAGCATTCCTGAAAAATAGCGGATTTCACAAACCAGCTGTCAGAGTTTTTCAATAAAAGCGAATCAGTTTTTTTTGTGCTTTTTTTTTGCTGAGGTGTAGTACATTCACTGGCTCTTTAGATCCAGAGTGTGTTGCAAGAATGTGAGCAGTCTGTGGATTTTTCTTGTTTAGACAGTAGCTTAGGGGAAAACATAAGCCACAGACATCTGAAATCTCATCTCAAGTCCTGAGGGGAGAATCTGTGATGGGTTTGGATGGCAACAACAAAGCAGAAGACTATGTGTTCCCCCTCCTCAAAACGCACACACACACACACAGATATACACTACTCGCCATCTCCTGCTGTGCCTCTTTTACTCCTCTGCAAGTCTGAACAACACTCCAGCCTTTTAGATGTCAATCAGTACCCACCCCCCCACAGCTGCCCACCTAATCCAATAGGTATTTAAAGAGAGAGAGAGAAAGAGAGAGTGAGGGAGGGGTGATGGAAGCACCTGGGGATGACGTCCTGGTGTGGTGGAATCCAGTAACACACCCTGCTGTGAAAACACACTGACGGATACACAATAAACAAGCCTTCTCTGTCTCCTGGTCATGAAAATTAGAAACATATTTTGCCTTGCATGTGCAGACGGCCTGAATACGAAATTGCCTTTGTGAAAATCGTTGCAACCTTAACCTTATTTACATTCTTGTTTTACTTCCAATTTTTTTTGGTCAAAAGGATAAAACTTATTCTTCCTCTGAAACCTTTCCGCTGATGTCACTATTGGATAATGTTAACAAATAGCCATTGGTTTGGCAAATCCATTCCACATTCAGTCTGGCTCCTTTCTGATATACAGTACTGTTCAAAGGTTTCGGGTCATTACATGTTTTTTTTTTTTTTTTTGAAATATTTTGAAAAGTTTTATTCAGCAGGATGCATCCAATGACATTCTGCTTTACTCTGAAATTGAATGACTGAAATAAAATGAGTTGCAAATGGTAATTCACAGTGACTTTTAAAAAGGCAAATTTAAGTCATTTTTGAACTGGAAACAATTTCTGCCTTGCTCTGGCCAATTGCATATCCAAAGGCACATTGTGCCCTAAGCAATGCCAGGAATTGGGTGAGAGTCAAGACCACAGAGGCCCTAATTTGCTTTTGGGGACGCCGTTTGACATTCTTTTTAGACAGGCATGTCACAAGTTGTTTTACTGAGCCATTTTCATCCCTGGCTCTGAGACGAGGGGGAAACAAAGGCAGACGAGCAATCGTCCCGGTGCTGTTTTTGCAGGAGTTGGTTTAACAGGCCTCTTTATTGTTGTCAGAGCTGTCTGTCGGCTAGACTGCAAAAATTCCCAGCACATAAAGGCCCAACATACTGAAGGCCCTGTCTTTGAGTGCATGTTAGTCCTGCATTCTTCCATAGACCGATGTGTATAATTTCCCAGAGAGGATATACACCAACTTCAGATAGGTGTGTTCAAGGAGATATGCTGACAGGTTCAAGGACCTTCCGAAGATGTGCAGTTGGCACAGAGCTTTTTTTGCAGTAACACAATGATGAAGTGAGTGATGTATGTATATTTGCAAATATACATTCCCTTGTAATCGAACCCATGACCCTGGCGTTGTTAACGCCATCCTCTACTCTGTATGAGCTACAGGAATGAAGTCTCAAAATCAGAGACTTTGCCCTTGAAACAGTGATCTGTCTTATTGTGATTGGATCAACTGAGACAGATCCTTATTCCAGATGAAAACTGGGACACATTTCTCTACACCAGCAGTTGTCAACTGTTTTGATGGGGCTTTGGCTACAGGGAAAAATAATAAAAAATATTAAAAATAATAAAATGCACTTTAAAAATGATTTTTCAAAGTTTAAGTTAGAATTGTTTTTTTTACTGTGCAGTTTTATTGGAGGACATATTACAAGAAAATCTAAATATCATGTTTAAAGGAACACTCCGACTTTTTGGGACTTTAGCCTATTCACCTTATCCCCCAGAGTTAGATAAGTCCATACATACCTTTTTCATCTCCGTGCGTGCTATAAGTCTGTTTGACGCACCCACCGCTAGCCTAGCTTAGCACAAAGACTGGATGTAAATGGTTACAGCTAGCATACTAATCCAAATAAGTGACAAAATAACGCAAACATTTTCCTATTTACATGTTGTGATTTGTATAGTCACAGAGTGTACAAAAAACAAAGTCACATGAGACACAGACATATTTTAACCGTATAAATACTGGGAACTATCTCTGCTCTCTGCTCCTCACCACGGCGCGTCTCAGGTGCTGCGGTTATCACTCCGCCCAAGTAGCAGTGCTTCGCCTTCAGAGAATATAGTTCCCAGTATTTATATTTTTTGGGCTAAAGTCCCAAAAAGTCAGAGTGTTCCTTTAATGCAATGTGTTACTTGATTATTCATTGTAATAAATTGAAATTTAAGTGAAAATTGTTTCTATACCAAATTTTTAGATTCCGCAAAAATTTGTGTTTTTTTGTTTTACAAAACTTTTTTTGTTTTAACACCTTAGGCTCCAATTCTCACTATTAACTAGTTTCTTAATAGCATGCATATTACTAGGATATTGGCTGTTTATTTGTACTTATAAAGCACATATTAATGGTTTATTCTGCATGACCATATTCTACATGCATTATTCCTACCCAATACCTAAACTTAACTACCTTACTAACTATTAATAAGCTGTAATTATGAGTTTATTGAGGCAAAGGATATAGTTAATTAATAGCGAGAATTGGAGCCTAATCTAAAGTGTGACCGTTTTGTTTTATTGCAAAATTGTCAGTTTTCCTTCTCAGCATTTGTCACAACAGTAATTGCTGGGCCTGTGCAGTTCTTCGGGGTCAGGGTCAGCTATCCGGTTGGTGTCAGGTGAATACAGCCTAATTATATAGGGCTTTCTTAAGATTGATTAGTTGACTAATCATTCAGGAACACTGACTAGTCTGATTTGAAGATATGTTTTTTTTTTCAACCCTACACTATGAAGCAGTCCTGGTCCAGCATGGTAATTCTGGTTCTCTTGCTGTTTTTTTTTTTTTCAGCATGCTGTATTTTTCATATAACACAGATGTTTCTCTCTCCTACTGAAAGCTTTTGGGGTGAAATATCCTTCTGTGGAGCTCTGTCGTTTCTTTGACACAGAGTTTATAAAGCAGCTGTGCATGTGGCGTTACCGGTCACTGTGTGCGAGTCTCCGTGTGGGAGTCTTACGTGCCGGCGTGCAGAAGCCGCTATCAGTTGATCCCTGTCATTATCGGAGCTCTTCAAACAAACTGTTGGAAGCCCATTACCAGCACTTACCATGTGATAGCATCTCAACTGAGCCCTCAAACTCTCCTGAAACCTTTTACCAATCAGGGGAGGAGGCCTTGCTCCAAGCCGCCAAGAGGGATGTTTTGAAAGGCTGCTTGGTCATTTCCTTTAACCAGACGGAGACCGTGTGGCTCTAATCTAATACTCCTGTTAGGGCCGTGCACGGTCCAGCTGTCTCTCTCGCTCATTTGCCGCACATATCAATGATATTAGTTCCCTTTTGGCTTGCGAGCTTGAGTTTTTATTGTTGCAACTAGGGCCAAGTTGTTGTGTGAAGGCATTTGTATTGTATAAAAAAGACAGCTTGTTCCAGCTTGCCATTGAGAGAAAGGCAAACATATTGTTGTTCGCTGCCCCCGCAGGAATAGATCAGTACAGTCACACACTTGTATGCATAAATGTGTGCCTACTTACTGCACTGTAAAAGTGCTTTTGTGCACGGTTATATAATTGAGACCATATCTTGTGACGTATTTGCATTTGACAAACTGATTCAAAAGCTCTAGGAGATGTCAAATTAAAACATTATATGACAAGCACTCATTTAAGGGTTGCACAATAAATCAAATATGATTCCGGTTGCAATGCTTAGTGAAGTGATGGTTACAGCATTCCATGTTTTTTTATTAATTTGTGACCTGATTTTTGCTGAGTTTAAAGGAGAACTCCGGTCAATTTTAACATTGAGCTAATTTGTTTGTATATTTGGAGTGCTGTCAGTACAGAGAACAACGACAAAAATCGGTGTTGCCTACACCGTGTTATAATCTTTTTAAAATTTGCACCCTGTTGACTTCAATGGGGCAAGTTTTAAACCTGCTTTTAGCCTCTTAACATCCTTGATATGTCATTACAAGTGCACAGCCATGTGAGTGGTGTTATTAAGAGTGAACACGGTCAATCTGACTGCAGTAGATGTGAAATATATGAATAAAAATGATGTTAATTCAGCCAGCTCACATACCTGTATTTTCTTCCTGTTTTCGGTCGAAGTCCAAAGTAGTCAATTATCGAGTTCGCTCGCGCGACCAGACTGTATGAGATCCCATTCTCCCAACTCGATAATCGACTACTTTGGACTTCGACCGAAAACAGGAAGAAAATACAGGTATGTGAGCTGGCTGAATTAACATCATTTTTATTCATATATTTCACATCTACTGCAGTCAGATTGACCGTGTTCACTCTTAATAACACCACTCACATGGCTGTGCACTTGTAATGACATATCAAGGATGTTAAGAGGCTAAAAGCAGGTTTAAAACTTGCCCCATTGAAGTCAACAGGGTGCAAATTTTAAAAAGATTATAACACGGTGTAGGCAACACCGATTTTTGTCGTTGTTCTCTGTACTGACAGCACTCCAAATATACGAAAAAATGAGCTCAGTGTTAAAATTGACCGGAGTTCTCCTTTAAGCATTTTAACCAATCACAGACATGTGTTTTGTGTGCATGAATGCAGCAGCCACTCCGAGACGTTTAAATTAGTATATAAACCTTTCAATAATGGCCTTCATGAAGAAATGTTTTGCAATCTGATCTGCAAATTACTGTTTCATGTTTTACTTCTTTTTGCTTTAGTACCAATCAGAAGATTTGAATCTTACTTGCAATATAGATGCTGCAACATCCAATATACACTGCAATAAAACGGTCTAGATATGGTGTAAATTAGAAGTGGATTTATATTAAAGTAGCTTTTTTAATATAATGGGAGGTTTACAGCATAATCATTTTGCTGGCTTTTTGTTTATAATTTCATCACAAATGGATTTACTGTTTCTGTCTCATTTAGGGGTGTATTAAAACAGCAAACAGCTAAATTAATCTTTTTTTATTTATTTAAATCTAACAAATGAAATAAGTAATTTTAAAGTAAATTATATTGCAATTGTCAGTAAATTAATATCAATCAATAAATTAAATATCCTAATCCTAATTGTGCAGCCCCAAGTTATCACACATAGAATAAAGGATCATTGAAAGGGGGATGTGTTCAGAAAAGAGGAAAATAGTGAGTCTGTGTCATTAAAAGGACAAAGCACAAGCACTACATTGTATCAGATTATTTATTTACCGAAACATTTTCCCGTTAAAGTGTTGGCTTTCCTTCGCAGCTGGCATGAGTTTGTGTGCAAGAGAGATCAAAATGAAATGAGAGCAATGCGTGTGTCTGAACACTTCTCCATTTCCTCAGAGATTCCACCATCTTTCATCTCCACCTCTGCTTTCCTGCCAGGTTCCTCTCCGTTCCTTCACTCATCACCATCAGCACTCACTTCTACTGTAAACAGTCAGACATTGAAACGTTCTGGTGGATGAATCAATTATCTAAGGATCTTATTATTCTTATTGTGCATTTTCCAATACATTGTTTTTGGCGTGACTTGAATTTTAAAGTCTAGTTTGGCTGGAAGCAGGGTTTAAAAAAAAAAATAATAATAATATTAATGAGCATTTGTTTGTCTTGTTTTCCAGTTAAAATATCTAAAATATAAAAATACTTGTTTTCATTTGATCTTGAATATAAGTATATTTTGTCTTACTGATCTGGCAGACTTTTCACTTGTTTTTGCCTGGTTTATAACCTAAAGTGCCAGTGCAGGAAGACAAAATACAATTAAATGAAAGATTGATTTTCGGATTTTTTTTAATATATATTTTGCATCACAAAAAAAGACTAATTAAAAAGTAATTAGTCATTAGTGATAAATAAGTTTTGCAGTGTTAGGGCCGGTTCACACAGAAGGCGTTTTTACTGTTAAAAACACAAGACACAGGTCAGTGGAACGGAAAAAAAAGTGCAAGGTCTAGAGATGCGCTTTTCAAAAGTTAAACTTGAGCGGCAGATTTTTTGAATGTTGTGTCACGCCGAAATTCACGTCTGAAATTTTTGCACGATAAAAAATAAATACGACCTCATATTTTGTCAATCACGCTTACACACTGCCTCCGAAACTTTCGTCCGGCATACATTTTTTTGCATCGGGTTACATTGTCTGCGTTTTTCGCATCCGTAGCAAGCATTTTGAGTGGTGTTTTGACAAGCCACCGAATCACGAATACGAAAAAACGCATATGAGAATTTCGGACTCAAGCGTGCAAGGACCTTAAGATGCCGCGAACACAACGGTCATGCACATACGTCTAGAGCGTGTTTACATAGAAAACCAACGGAAAAGTGGTGCATTGGAATGGAAAAACGTATTCTGTGTGAACGGACCCTTAATGTTCTAATTTAAACACTAACTTAGTGTTTTAACTATTAGCAGGATTTTTGAAAGGCTGTATTGCCTACTTAAAGTAGCCTAAAACAATGCCTAAATATATATTTGGCTGTTGTTGGCTAAAATTGTTTTCCTTGTCTAAGTGACCTAGTGATGTTGGCCTGGTTATGAAGACAAACACACACACACACACAGACACAGACAGACACACACACTCACACGTATAAATATATCCAGAGTGCTTCAGTGCTTTGTTGTTTGTCATTGATAGAGGACAGTTCTGCTTTTTATTCTCTAGTATGCTTGCTGTCTTTATTGCTGTAATCACACATGCAATGCAGGGCCTTTTGTGTAAAAGGGAATTCATAAAGTCTTTGTTAATATTTTGGCCACAAGCGACTCCCACACTTGCCTGTTTTTTTGGAGAGTTGGCGTAACCGCAGTCGGAGTGGGAGACAGAGTCAGGAGTGGCCTCTCTCTGCCAGGTCATTAAGAGCTCAGTTTGGGAATTTTGCAAATTGTTCACAAATGGAATCTCAGCTCGACTGACTCTATCCCGAAAATCCGGTGGATTACTTTCCTCCCCTCTGCCCCTTCTATACTCCTCCACTCCTATGTGGATTTCCTTTCTTGATCCCACCGTTCCAGGGAGAGAGACTGTATAGCGGAGGGGATAGACTGTGTGTTACGATGAGGCACAGAGTGTGAGCGAGCATTGAAAGGTAAAGAGTGCACTGGCATTTTAGCAAGATGACAGATGAAGATAGAGATCATCGTTGAGAGGGGGCGGAGCTTCAATGTTTGCAACAGGCAGGACTGGGCACGTGCAGCATGAGGATTCTGCCATGGCGATCGGGTATGGGAGGGGCTTCCTAGTGGATTTAGGGAGGGAACTTGTCCTAAGGGGTGTGGCCTAAAAGTCAGGGGGAGGAGTGGGTAACTTTTTGCCAGTCAAGATCATAACTACAAAACATGTGGTTTCCAGTTTTGAATACCTCATGTCAAAAGTCATGAGAATGCTAAAGAAGCAAGAATACTGGCATGCCAAAAGAGAGAAAGAAATGGCGGGGGGTGGGAGAAAGAAACAGGCACAGAGAAGGCTTGTTTGAGAGATTGCCAAGTTTGATAAGTTTGTGAAAAGTTTTACTGTTTCTTTTTTATGCGGTGCAGAACACGAGGAGACTGAGTGAGGACTGGAACAGCCTGTCTTCTAGCTCTGTTTTCCCCTCTGGTCTGGTCTTCCAGTGACACTTCCAGATTCTCGGGGAGATGTATTGTGTGTACGAGTAAGATGTCAGGATAAGATTTAATGTCTCCTCAGAGCCAAACATGTGTACGATATTGCTTGAGGTGGACGCCATGATAAATGTCCGATGGTGTTGGGATGGGAGTTTTGGGACTGAGGCAGTTCTGGTGAATACTTTTATGCCTCAAGCTATTCATGAGTTTTAAATAGTTACATTTCAGTCACGCTAAATGATTAGTGTTTTTGAAATATTATTAACTTTAACTTTTATTAACTTTAAGCATTTAAGCAAATGCTGCAATGAGACTTAAATCAGTGAATCATTTGTTTTAATCCATTAATTTGCATGATCTGTGTGAATTAACTGATTCATTAGAAATTGTGTCTGTGTACAAAATTTGCTAAAAAATTAATAAAATTATTACACACACACACACACACATATATATATATATATATATATATATGTGTGTGTAATTTTATTTATTTATTTTTTGCTAAATTTTGGAATTATTTGTATTTATTATTATTATTATTTATAAATGTTTTACACATTTTGGATCTATTGTAACATAACTTAAAATATAGGTCTACTTGATTTAATTTCTCCCCTTGACTGTAGCACTGGTGTTATAACTGATTTTATTTTATTTATTTATTTTAACAAGATTTTATTATTATTAATAATAATAATTACAAATGTTTGGAGCTATTATGTCATTACTGATATGTAGTTATGTTAGTAGCATTGCTACAGGCTACAGTCGCTCATATGCCAGGAATTCTGGAATGTGTCAATGTGTTTAAACATGCATACTTTTGCATAGGACATGCTGTTGATATTGAGTGTTTTGTGTGTGCCAAAGGTGTGTGTTTCATGACTCAAAATGTGTGTTTGAATGGTATGTGCATGTGTGTCAACATCTGCCTGTTTCCTGAGGGAGCTACAAGGACTAGTTGTGGTAATCTGAGGCGTGCGTGCTCAGACGGAGCTAAAATGAAGTGGTGTTCTGTGTCTCTGTCATCGCCGACAATCTGTCTGGACACATCCACACACAGAAACACATGACTCTCTGTTGCTTACACTCTGCACAAACTTCCTGAGCTGTATAACATGATACACAGATTTAAAAAACTAGCAGAATAGGCAATGCATGCTCAATCAATCCTTCCTATAAACATTTCATCCCCCAGGGGAAATTTTCTTGCTCAGAGGTTGCTAATGGAGAGGTTGCAGAGGACATAATGGAGTTAATTATGTTTCATTTAAAGGGATAGTTCTCCCAAAAATGAATATTCTGTCATAAAAAAAAAACTATTTGACTTTATTTCTTCTGTGAAACACAAAATAAGATATTTTGAATTTAAATTTTAGTTTAAAATACACTTAATATTCAGTAATATTATTGCACTGACATTATTGGATGAGAATAAAATGAAATTGAGCTGAATAATGAAACTATTGTCTTTGTAGAGCTACTTTACAGCTTAAATTGTATTATTTTCATAATAACAATAATACTGTTATTTTCTTGTTTATTTCTGTAAAGATGCTTTGAAACAATGTAAATTGTATAAAGCATTATAGAAACAAATTTGACTTAACTTGAAAGTCAGTGGTGTTCAAAAAACATCGGACCCCATTGACTTTCATTGTATGGACAAAAAATGTTTTTTTTTAAATATTTCCTACAGAAGAAAGTCATACAGGTTTGTAACGACATGAAGGCAAACTATCCCTTTAGGTCCCAGATGTCCTAAAATACCTTGTAAATACAAATATACACAAATGCAACATGAAAGGTTTTGAAAGGATATTTTTCTCAAGATAAAAATCTGAAAAGCAGTAGGCTTAATTTGCCCTCCATTTAATCTCATCGCTGTCTAGGAGAAACACTTGAGATATTAAAGAGATCTCCTTTGTGATTTTTCATTCCTTTGAGGCCACACACTAGCAAACCAGTCCTGGCTAATATCTCTAATGCATTATGTCTGCTGTCTGAGGTCCACATCATTGAGTCATGCATGTTAAACCTGATTCTGAGGCTTGTTTTGGTGACTGGACGCCTGAGATCAGCTCATCTGGTGCGACTCGTCTGGCCTGGAAAGCAGAGATGACAGGGAGCCAGCTAAGTGAGATGGATTCCTAGCAGTTCTGGGTCTGTTTGTCATCGGAGTTTTGTCACATGACAGGAAGGAGGGAATCGTGTGTGTGTGTGAGAGAGAGAAAGAGAGAGAGGTATGGAAGAGCAAAACTTAACAAAACTGTCTTTAAAGATGTTCCTCTGGGTTGTTTAAAAACTGTAGCAGGGTTGGATGAGTATAAGTTTGAAAACAGAAGGAAAACGAGGGAGTGGAGGTGGTGGAGAGTGATGGAGAATAGCTTGAGCTCCAGAGAGAGAGAGAGAAAGAGAGGGAGGGAGAGCAGGATAAGTTGGGGGAAAGTTAGTGGCCCAGTGGGGATTTCTTCTGGAGTTCAACCTCCTTGGCTGGGGAAGGGAGGGAGGGGGAGGAACTTGGGTCAGCACTATGAAGTTGGATTAAATGTCCAAGTCAACTCTTTTTTTTTCATTCTCAGACTACACTGAACAGTTTCTAACAAAAGATTTTCAGCGGGAGAGAAGAAATCGCAAAGTTAGAACAGTTTATGTCTCTGAATGACAATACACAGGCGCTTTTATCCATGAGGAAAAAATCTGTTTATCACAGAGGAGCCAACAGTATTAGCAGTACCACAATATCGAATTTCAGCAGTAAGAAGTGTAGCTGTGGAAAATTTTGAGTACAGAGATGACGAAAAGTGTGTTTTGGACCTGAAGGAGAAGTCTGTGATCATTTTATATGCGTCATTTATTCACATATAAATGCTCAAATGCATTGTTTTTGTTTAATTAAAGTCAAACACGATCTTCAACGTGTTTGAAAATTAAAAATTGAAAGTAGTAGCTTTCTGTATCTTTGTTTTGTTGTCAAGTGTAAATATATAAACATTCTTAAAACAAGAGCACTTGAGAAGCAACACTAAGAAATTAAGTATATCTTAAATTAAGCTTTTAAAAAATATATTTTTATTAAACTTAAATATGCTTAAAATAGAAAAGCATGAAATGAAGCCAAACATTTTGTTAGATTTCAGCATCATAAATAGTCAATTAAATAGTTGATACAAAAGAGATGTTACAAAAGAGTTCTATTTCAAATAAATGCTGTTCTTTTGACCTTTCTATTCATCACAGATTCCTGAAAAAAGGTTTTACGGTTTCCACAAAAATATTAAGCAACATAACATTGATAATAATCAGAAATGTTTCTTGAGCAGCAAATCAGCATATTAGAATGATTTCTGAAGGATCATGTGACACGGAATACCATCACAAGAATCATCACAGGAATAAATTACATTTTAAAATATATTAAAATAGAAGTTTAAATTACAATAATATTTCACAATATTACAGTTTTTACTGTTTGTTTTATGATAAACTGAATGCAAATGAGCATAACAGGCTCAAAAACATAAAAAAAAATTTTACTGACCCTAAACATTTGAATAGTGGTGTATTTTTTTTAAATGCATAATTAATTAGGTGAAATGGTTTTTAAGCATAAACCTCAATATATTTGGTAAGATTTATTTTTAAAATAAGTATTAAAAAAAATTAATGAGGTAAAACAAAAGCTTAATTCTAACTCGTAATATATTATGCAGTTATGCCTCTCAAGTAAACTGATCTTTTTTTATTTGTAGTTTTTTTTTTTTAAAGAATTTTTAGAAATTTTACTGAAAGTTTTGCACACCATTGAGAATTCCACCATTGTACTTTTTGATCTGTTCTTTTGTTTGTTCTTTTGCCACCCCCAGCCTTTGACACAACAATTACATGAAGAACCTCAGTGTTACAATTGATGTACTTTACTGTCTGCTCAAACAAAAGGTCCATTAAAGTGCCCTATACTCTTTCTCTCTCACTTACTCTCTCCCCCACTCATACTCTCTCTCTCTCTCTCTCTCTCCCTCTCTCTCCCTCACTCCCTCACTCTTTCTTCCTGTCTGTGTCTATGAGGGTCGCCTAAAGAAAATAAATGAGAACCATAACAAAGTCAAGAGCCACAAGATCAATAAACAGCCTAATGAATACCATTCTCTGCGCATGCCCCGACGTGCTCCGAGAAGGACTCTTTGTTTCTTTGTAAGTGTGAAAACGCAAAGGGGGTTTGGGAAAATGAAAAGCAGAATTCCACAGAGTGAGAGATTGTGAGTGTATTTGGAAGGAAGGGCAGTATGTGTTTATAGAGAGCTCGACCAGCAGCGCAGATTGACAGGAAATGGTGTCTTTTCTTAGGCGGCTGGGCCGTACCACTAGCAGCGGGCCGACGGGGGTGGGGAGGGGGGTGAAGATGGATGAATCAAGGCCGAGACGCAGGCACCTCTGTTGCTCCTGGCATTGTGTTCAGCTGTTTGCTTGACTTGAACCCTGGTATGGCTCCGTCCACTCCCCAGCTGTTCACTCATTGAAAGCCATTGGCACTGACACTGGCAGAGCTATTTATTTCATTAGGGTTTTTTTTTTCAGGTCATGTAGTGCTGATTGTCATTTGGGGCAACTAGGATTGTGGGGGTGAATGGCAAGAACTTGTTGAATTGACTGGTAACCTCTGAGCTGCTTGTTACATGATCTAGTGTTTTTGTACACCAAACCCAATGGTTTACTCAGCTAGATATTGTGTTGAGTAAAATTTCCCCCAAATCACCACAGTAACATCTTATTAGTGTGCAAATGGCTTCAATATGTATAATCGCTTGCTTGTAGAATCTTGGTATCTGATATAGAAATGGAAATCTATCCCAGCAATCTATTAAATGATTCTGAACAGCTTGAAAGGTCATGCAAAAAAAGGTCATTAGTCAAAATAGTGTGGGAGACCTGAATAGTCGGTGTAGATGCCATTTGAATTTGTACTTGAATGAAAACAAGGCTATGAGGAATAGAAGTACATTTAATTTTAAAGGCTGTACTGTATGGTAACATCTAATTGAGTTTTACATTTTTTTTATGTTTAATCTATTAGAATATATAAAGCATATTACATATATTTTCAATTATTTATCATATTATTGTATTCATTTTAAATTATACATATTAAAAAGTAATTGATTTATTTGTTAAATATTTAGGACAGGAACGGTTTACTGTTCCTGTAGTGTAGACCAATAGACCATCATCCAGGTAGACATATTTAATTGCATGCAAATGATAATAAGGCTATGAGGAATAGAACTGCGTTTTAATTTATAGGCTGTACTGTATGGTCACATCTAACTTTTTGTATTAATAATTTATAATAGTTTTAATTAATAATAATAATAATGTTTTTTTTTATTGTATTTAGTTGTTTAGTTATTTAGTAAGAATTTGGGGCAGGAATTGAAATCAACTAAGTTTGATTGGCAAAGATAATATCTGATTTGGTTTTGTGATGCTAAACCAGTAGGCTATTGTCAATGTAGACATCATATTTAATTACACACAAATGATAATGAGGCTGTGAGAGATTGATGTACAGCCCATTCAAGATCCTAGGTCATGTCCAGACACACTCAAAATCTGTGCAGAACTCTGTAGAGAGCTCATAAAAAATACATAGAAATGGATTGCATGTTTGTTTTATTAAATATTTTACTAATTAGATAATGCTGTCCGCTACCAGTAAAGGAGCTCGAGCAGTTACAAGCTCGCAGATTTTTTTTTCACTCGGGAGAAATCGAGTGTAAATTGGTGATGCTCGTATGGTTGCGGCTCGCAGTGTGTGAGAGGAATTACGAGCCGAGCCGAGCACGTTACGAGCACCTCCCGATACTTTTTATGTTGAAAGGAATGGCTCCTGTTCTCTGCTTTTCAACAAACTATTTGCACACACATTTCTGTCATTTTTCTATCTGAAGCTATAGTTGCCTGCAACATTGAAAGCTCCGGTCTCTGTGTTTAGTGCGAAAGCTCTAAGTGTGATCGCCGTCGGCTCGGGATAAAATTTGTGCAGGACAGTCGTGCCGTGTTCCAGCTGCTTTGACGCGATTATCAGGTTAACTGACTCGTAACGTGCAATATCCCACAACCTCCCGAGTGTCCAAACTCGCACTGTGTACGCCCGCCTTTAGCGTTCTGGGATTTTTATCACAGAACCTAGATACAGAACCTAAAGGCAAAGGGATACGTTCACAACCTGATTGGTCGTCTTTTATGACGTACTGACAATTTTGAGACGGAACTTACCGGACATCCAAAACAATGCTGTATGGTGAGCTAAATGTGCGTAGCCTACATAGGATGGTATTTTGACCAGCTGAAAACTCATGAAGAGTGTAAAGTATGAAATGTGTAAAGGAGTCAAAACAGCCGCAGGAATCCCTCCGTCACACACACAAACGAAGATCTGCTGCGAGGAGAAGTGGTTCTGACGCCTGTATCGAACTGTGATGGGGAACATCACGACATGGCGAGAAAAAAAACTATATGCGTGAGCATTCTGTCCTTTTTTAAGGTCTCATCTTCCTGTTTTTGGTTCATGTGCATGTCTTTGGTCCATGCTGCATTCATATTTCATTTGAACCGATTCATTTGGACATACCCTAACTATTTAAATCCATCATTTAGATTGGCCGGTCATTTAGAACAGCCCATGTTTCCCCAGTTGTTTTACTTGGGAATGACAAATTTTTGTAGTTTCATCTGCTAAGTAAGCAATTTCAGCTTTTACCAAGTGTATGGCTCTATCCCCTCACAGCCTCATTTTCACGCATGTCTACTGACTGTAGTCCATGGGAAGAGACTCAAATTCATCATGTCTTCGTTGCAAGTGTGAAGACAAGCCCTGACATTCCTTCCCAAGTTCATCTTCCTGTTGGTCTCCTGCTTGGCGTCCTCTAGCGCATGGATTCTCCCTGCAAACTGAATAAAGTTCTTCTTTTAAAAGCTTCTATGAGGGCCAGAGGGGGCTTTGAATATTCGCCACATACTTAATGAGGTAGAGACAGCAGCGACCATCAGTCATTTACTCTGTTTTTGTGGAGACAAAGGCGAGAATTTTGCCCTGGCATCTGCTGCTTGCACAATGCTCACTCTCTCTCTCTCTCTCTCACTCACTCTCTCTCGCTTGCTCTGGACTTTAATGTGGTTATGATTAGAGACGGGGCTGAGGGATGGGTTCGGGGGGTGGGGGGGTACTCATACGTACTGCAAGGGAAAAAAGGGGGAGGTGCGCAAAGCAAGAGAGCCTGTTTGTGTGCAGTGCGTGCTGAAATATGAATCACAAAAGAGACAAAAAGAGGCCAGCTAGAATCAAATAAAAGTTTGTCCTCTAACCAGATCAGAGCTGGCAATGCAAATACACAAATGGCCCCTCCCTGTGGCCCTCTCTCTCTCTCTCTCTCTCTCTCTCTCTCTCTCTCCACCCTCTCTCTCTTTCACCCCCCCCTCTTCTCGATCACCCTCTCTCTCTCTCTCCACCCCCCTCTGTGTGCGCAGGACTGAGGCAGTTGGTTCGCTCCAGTGTGTCTGAGAGCCGCGAGTGCTATGTGGGGCTGTTATTTAGGTCTGTTACAACACGCTAGGAGCAGCTCAACCCGAGCAACCAGCACTGCAGATCAGCCGGAGAGGGAAAGAGAAACAAGCAGCGTGAGAGAGAGAGAGGAAACGCTTACAAGAGCAAAAGCAGCGGGATCAGGCAGCACGTATATCCTGAGTAGAGGAATTCCAGCCGGGGATTTAGCGCTGTCGTAGCTGCGGGTGTTGTTATTGTTTTTTTTTGTGACGCGAGGGAATCGGAGGCGGGTGGGCGACAGGGACGCATCATGTTCGACTGTATGGAGGCTCTGGGCATGGGTCCCCGCCAACTCTACGATGTCACCAACCGGGGTGCATGCATGCTTCGGAAGGCGAGTCCCTTCTACGCCGGACTGGACCCTTTCGCTTGGACAGGGACGGCTAGTGTACGCTGTAAGTGCCTTTTCTTATTCATGTTAAACGGGCCTCTAATCTCACGTTGACCCTCGGTGCCAAACGAACCACTCGAGCTGCATTTATCAAGCTGCGTTTGAGATGCTGTTTGAGTCGATCGTTTTCCATGATTGTCACGAACAGAGTCTGGTTTCACCAACAGTGTGGGTAACCTGATTTTTGACCTTGTCAGTTGATGAAAAGTTAAACAGAAAGGAAGTAATGTGAGAGGGAGAGATGAAAGAGAGAGTGTTTGAGAGAAAGAGAGAGAGAGTGAGAAGTGGGTGGGGGGGAACCTGACACTGTGCTATAATTTTAGTCATGCAGATTGCATTTGTCTTCTTCACTTCACAATTGTGCCTGACAGCTCTGGTATCCCAGCATGCCTGACCACGGCTCAGCCCACACAACAGCATCAAACAAGCGTAAAAGTGAAGAAAAAAAAAACCACAGGGACATTACTGAAGTATGTGTCACTGATGAAACTCTTAGATTGGGAATTGGAAAGCGGGTTGGGTGATTAGACTGTGACAGGAATCCAAATTGCAAACGGCATGAAATAAATAGTAAAGAATTGGCTTAAATATACTGAGTGGAAACTTTAGTAAGTATGAGAGCTTGAAACCTGGACAGCTTTTCGTTTTTCTCTCTCTGTCTCCATTTCAATCATTTTATTTTTCCTACCCCCGTTCCAGACTTAAGACAGCCATTGGCTCTAAAAACAGTCCTGCTTTAGCAAAACTGGGGTCCATAATAATAGGGGACCAGACTGGGAGAAAGGGAAAACACGCAATACTGCAATACAATGCGACACTGAGGGAAAAGAACTCAGATGTCCAGATCGGTAAACATCGGCGTTACCCTTTTCCCAAAATGCATGCCGCTCTTGTTGTTTTCCATTTGTATTTGTCAAAGCTTCTGCTTTTTGTTCCTCCTTCTCGGCCTCTGAGGGCAACTCATCTGTCTTCATTAATCGTGAAAGACACCAACGTTTCAGTGGCTGTCAGCCACACTGGGTTCTCTTTAATGAAGACAGATGCCCTGTCTGAGCTCGACCCGGAGGGGAGGGGAGAGAGGGAGGTCCATAATGCCTCTTCTCCTTGACCAGAGCCCTGATGATAACAAGATGAAATCTGTTTATTTAATCAGTCATGTCTCACCAACGCTACACAAGCACACAGTCAGGGCCCACGATGGAAAACGAGCCCTCCGAATGCGCCACTGCTGCATCTCGGATTCTGTTCCTTCCTGGTTCCAGCAAATAGTGGAGATCGAGAGGCAATTGGACAGATCCTGCTTGCCTCAGGGAAGAGCAGACGCGGTGTACTGTTACAAGCCACCATGCCCAGTAACCTCTGTAAACAAGACTAGTCTATCCGACCACAGGATACACTCAGTAGTTGCCTTTCATTGTCCTCTTTGACCAGATTAATCAATGTTTTAGTTCAGTATTTCAATGCATTTTGGGTAATCTTCTCTAAGACTTAAGTTTGTCTCACTGTCTCTTAAAGTTCTTTTTTGTGTATTTAAAAGGGTGAAGGGAGACATTGCAAGACTCAAACCTATGTTTCCCACATGAGCACCATGGCTTAATAAATGTGCGATATTTTAGCACTTTTTACCTAGTAATCTCTCAGAAGAATGTTTCTGCTACTTCCACTTTAAAAAATATATATTTTTTTTTTACATTTTTTTGAGCCCACAAGTAAGTGGCTTTTCTAGACTTTAGACTTTGTGTGATGTCTTCATAAACTCTACAAACATTCTGGATTGTGCTGGTCATGTGACTACAATCCTGTTCAATAGTTCAGCAAAAATGCATTAAATCCATAAAAAATGACAGTAACAACTTTATTTGAGTTCTATTACAAATAAACTCTGGTATTTTGAACTTACTATTTATCAAATAAACCTGAAAAAGATATTAAGCAGCACAGCTATTTTCAACATTAATAATAATAAAAAATTGAGCACCAAATCAGCATATTCAAATTATTGAAGGATCGTGTGACACTGAAGACTGGAGTTCTTGGAGATATTACATTTTAAAATAATTATGTTAAAATATAAAGTTATTTTAAATTGAAATAACATTTCACAGTCTGTTTTACTGTATGTTTAATCAAATAAATGAGTGAGCAGAAGAGACTTCAAATGTTTTCAAAGAGATCTTACCGACCCCAAACTTTTGAACGTATATGGATATTCTTTTGTCTGATATGCTAATTGTACATGTGTAGTATTGCATTTAGATGTTTTGCTTTTATTTTCACATCAGAGTGATTAGAATGTGCCAGTCTTTTGGTTGGTAATGGCTTCCAGGAAACTTGAACCACACAGTAAACCATGCTGACAATGTAGGGTCTTCACTTGCATTGCCCTGCACGATTCACAAAACCCCTGCTGTCTGTTAGAGGTGAAAAGCAAGATAATCTCAGGCCACTGTCAGTGTGGCCAGTCTTTCCTGTTTTTATGTGCAGCAGTTCAAGACCTTTGCAGTTTTTAAAAAAAAATTCAATGTCAGAGGTTATGGAGAGGCTTTGCACGGGCCAATGTCGGCTCTCGTGACTATGTGAGCCGCTGTTGTTCCATCCTTGAAAGGAAAGAGAGCTGAAAGAGCTTTTTTATTAAGCAATCTTCGAATGTATTGAGCCATATGTTACAAAAAGGGAAGTACGCAGGTGATTTAGTAATCTATACCTAAGAACGATAGCATCACGTCTGCTCTTGATTTCCCTTTTTATTTGCTAAGAGGTTGCTTATGATGTGCAACACTAAAATTTCACCATTTTGTTAGACTTCTGGGAAGTTTAATTTACTACACTTTTGACATTTTGCTGCGTTAAAATAAAGTCTAGAATTCAGGATTGTCTTCCTGTCCTGATCACTCGGGCTCATACACACACACCATTGTATTCTGCAAAGTGTGCTGTCCGCAGCAGAGTCTGATAAGCTCTCTGAAACAGAGCTGTGCATGAAAGACAGGGAAATGAGGGCTTCCTGTGTCCGCTGTCACATGTAGCCCTCTCTCATTTTTTGTATTAATGGAAGAGCTCAATTATTTTGTTATAATTACAAAAAGATTCAATTAAAAGATTAGAACACACGACGAGGCAGGAGAATAAAAAATGATCCTTGATTGATTCGATGCTTGTGGGTGTGGGTGTCTCTCAGCGTGTGTTGGAAGAAATAAAAAAAAATGGTGGCTGTGAGGGGTTCACAATGATTGCCTCCCAGTCCAACAATAGAGAGATACTCTGTTAGTACTCAACAAGCCATGAATAATGCCTTTACTTGTTAACTTGTGTTATTCAATCTTGCACTTTATTGCTAGGACATTGTAGCCCCTAAGCAAGTGTCCCTTCTAGTTTTTGGGCTAAGGAATATCACTTCTGATGTGTTTTAGCCCTCAGTGGTGTTTTTCTGTGTGATGTCCTAATAAACTCTAAAAATATTCACGCTTACACAATTCTGTACTGGAATATTTAGTGTGGCTTGTAAATGTGCAAACTAAGGATGTACTGATATAAAAATTCTGACTGATAAGCCTATAATTATTTTCATTTTATGGCCAATAACTGTCTAAATATTTATATTTAAATATTTAAATATTTAAATATATAAATATATAAATATATAAATATTTAATATATCTAATATTTTGTCTAAATAAATTAAAAATATAACACTAAAATCAGTCATTTTTAAGTGAAAATCACATCTTTATAGTCTACACATGTATACACATAGTATAAACATGTATATTTTTGCCAAATATTACAGTGTTATTAAATGATTAGTGAGTGTTAGATGACAACAAAGGTGATCTACATGTAAAAATAGGGGAAATGAGCATTAACAATTACATATCCAATGCACAACAAGAGTTTTCAAATGTCGAATCTCATAAGACCCACAGTATCTGTGCTGTCATTTTGTGCTTATATCTTGTATGTCTGCATCCATGAATTATGCATAAGGTGTTTCGGTGTGTTTTGATGATTTAAAGGTGGTGCAGTAGCTGTGTGTGGATGGCCGTTGAACCCTGTCTAAGAGGGAGTTGAAGGCAAACCCAAGAGAGGAGGCCTGACGTGGCCGCTGAGATTCCACAGTGTGCCGCTGGAATCCATTTGCGGCTGTAAGGGCAGTTTATAATATCCCGGCAGGGTCAAGGAACTGTAAATAAGAGATCCGCCTCGTAGAACAGCAACAATGACTGTTTTGCCCTGCTTGAGGGATGGGTGAATTTTAGACCTTGTGTGAAATGTTGAGACAGTATAATTGATCGAACCAAAACAAGCTCATGGTTCTGTTTGGTTCAAACAATTAGGGTGAGTTCAACACCTTGTTGTAGATTTCAGGACTACCTTGACGGTCAAGCCACGCCATTGCACAGTCCAAATTTGTCCCACGTTCTATTCAGGAAGCATTGCTAATTAGCTAATCTTTCCTCTTCACTTTCATGGGTCTCTGAGAGACACAAACAAGGCCAGGCATCATGGGATTGAAAACTCTGGGTGAGGCTCAATGGCTGTCATAGTTTGGACATCACCTCCCTTTTGTCCAATGATTTAGTGGATGTTTACTGAGTGCTCCAGTGCCTGGTTGGCAGTTTCTCTCTGGGGGTGAGGCGTTGGCAGGATCTTTGTCAGTCTGAAACCATGTGTGAGCTCAGTGTGAGGAGAGAAGTTCTGTTACCAGTGTGTTGTTGACTGACGGCTTGGCTCCGTCGTTACTAGGGCTCACTGTTATGTGAAAGAAATAACCCCCCCCCCCCCCCCCCCCCATGTTTCTCTACAGAGGTGGCCGTAGAATCTCCCCGTCAGTTAATCATTGGTTTTATCTAAAATGAGAATCAGGTTGAGGGTCTAGCAGCACTGTTGGTGAGGTGATGCTTCTCATGAGACATTGATTCTGGTATTGAGTCTTGTTTCATTGTTAAATGTTATCTCAATGCTTGGAAAATCTGCACATTGTTGTCAAGCCAACAAAGCGATAACAATACTTTCAGACTGATATTATCAGTTGTTTCATGTACTCTTGTAGTTCTTCTCACAAAAAACATCCTGTTGATGGGTATAGGGATGGGCAAGGGTGGTCAGCTAGTCGTTCACTAACTGAGTTAATCTAGACTTTTTGTTTTTGCTTTGGTATTTTTATCTGCAATGCTTTAAAGTGGAATTAAGACACCTCTGAGATTTTTACGTGATGTGGTTTAGCATGCTGAAACTGTCAGTAGGGTAAAACTCTCTGAGAGAACTTTCCCTTTTAAATTCATCCGCTTCAAAGCACCATCTCTAGTGCCATCAAAGCACCGCTTGAATTACCAATTCACTACCTTTGAATATAAATTATAAAGTTTTTATATTATATGTAAAATAATATAAAAACACATTAATGTATTTTACTGTTTTTTATTTTGTATTTTTTACATGTACATGCAGATGGAGGTGAAAGGCCATCCTAAATCAGCCATAAAAGATAAATGGATACAAGAGCTCAAGGATGCTTGTTAGGGCAGACCATCTGTACTTTACCCCCACATCCATCTTTTTAAACGATCATCTGCTGTCTAAAGACTCAGCGCAGTGTTTAGTATGAGCAGAGACGACACCGTCTGTCTGGTGGATGATGTCTACGGCCCGGCTGATCTACGCTCCGTTTAGAAAAGCTGTGTTGGCTCTAAATAAAAAGCGCATTGTGGTTTAGATTTGTTTCTCAAGGTGACTTCCTTCACGATTACGGGTGAGATCTGTCTGTTGCTCTCCTTGGTTTCGAGAGGATATCAAACCGCACACAGTATTGCTCTGAAACTTCGCAATTGCCAGTTTCCGCGAAGTGTGCCCATCCACACCCTGATATCTTGGGCAGTCACAGAAGGCGTGCTGCCACACTAAAGTGAAAAATTCCACTCACGTAAGCACACATCATATTGTAATTTCCCCTATAGTCAAAGCAGAAGTTTCTCACAGACTCGCCCTTAGAAGGAACAGAAGTGTGCCAGGCTGTTGGAGTGATAGTGAAAGAGCCAGTATTTATACACACGAAACCCTCAGCTACTATGAGCATAGACCGCAAATCATTTAGGCAGCAGGAAGCCACAACTCAGTTGGGCCCACTCCTTATGCAAAGCAAAGTTTAGCATGGAGCCTATGCAATTACTACTCAAGTTGCTTGCTAATTAGGCATCAGGACAATTTGTTGAAACCCAAGCAAGACCAAAACTTCTGCAGTTTACTCCAAAAGGTGGCAGTCTTTGTATTTTGGCTGCTTCTACTTTTGTGGTTTCTATTGTTTGGGGAAGGAAGCAATAAGAGCCAAACAAGGAGCTCCTTTTCCCCAGTTCTGAGCCGAGAGACACTTCAGGCTGTGACTCAAGCTAAGTTGCCCGTCTTAAAGCAGGTGAGCACAGACAGATGGTGAGAGGAAGTCTTCAAGGACCAGAAGATCAAAGATAATGGTTAGATGAGGCTGTCTCTCTGCCTGTTGGCTTGATCAATGGCTGTGTCCATGGAGGATGCATCCAGCCATTGGAGTGGAGAGGAATTAGAGGAGACACTCTCACTCAGGGGTTGACAGCACAGATGAAGCCTGGTAGGGTGCTGGAGATTCAGTGGAGTTGCAAATTTGGATGTCTGTACCAGAAATCTGTCTCCTCTGAATCAGGCCTTCATTCCCGGTCTTTGTGCGCTGATTACCGCTCACTGTCTGTTTGGATGGAGTCCTACTAGAGGAATAGGACAAAAGTCCCTCAAATGGTTTACTAAATGGGCTGTGTTTGGAATTAGTCAATAAACTCTTCGTTTGTTATTTTCCAGCACTATTATGGCTGTATGGTTCTTTAGAGATTAAAACAATTTCTAGTAGGTTCTAGTTTCTTTAAAAAAAAAATAATAATAAAAAACAGAATAGATGGCTTCCTTAAGAACTAGGAAATTAAAAAGGTCTTTATGGAGGATTCCCAATGGCTTTGGGCTATAAAAACCTTTTTGATTCTAATTGAAACTTTTATTTTTAATTAATTAGTCCTTAAGTGGACGCTTTTATCTAGAGCAGCTTACATATTGCAAATTACATTTATTATAGAGACAAGCCCCTGGAGCAACCCAAGGTTAAATTACTTGCTCAAGGGCATGATGGATCCAAGTAGAAGATCAATGGAGTTTGTGAGGCTTAAACCAGCAACCTTCTGGTTACCAGACCAGAAAAAAAGACATCTTTGGTATGATAGAGAGACCACTATCTGTGTAAGCCATAGTTGAAAGGGTGTCTGATTGCCTGTAATCCAGGAAGGACTCAAGTGTGGGCGATTGATTCTCTGAGTCCATTGATGTGTGAGCGCCACTCATTCAGGGGTCATTCAGGCCAAATGCTGGCTCACCTTCATCCAGACTTCATCCAGACATGTCTTAAATGGGATCTATGAGATGATGTCATGTAGGAAGTCAGCATTGAATGGATATTGAGGGTAGTTTAAGTTTAAAGGGATAATTCACCCAAAAATCATTGACTTACGTCGTTCCAAACATCTATGGCTTTTTTAATCTACAGAACACAATCCATACACTGAAATTCATAGACCCCATTGACTGGCAAAAAAAAAAAAAAAAAAAAAAGGTAATTCCAGTCATACCTGTTTGAAATGACGTGATGGTGAGTACATGATGACAGACTGTTCATTTTTGAGTGAACCATCTCAGCAGAGAAGGCTGCTCATACCTGATGCCCTTTTTCTCACCCTGTGTGATGGCGCTGGCCTACAGAAGACCTAATCCTGGCCGACCCAATGACTGAAAATGTTAACTGCATGCATATGTCTTCATGTATGTATTCATGCCTGTGTGCTGGTTATGACATGAGGGTGTAAATTCCTCCAGCCTTGTCCAGTCTGGGGTGCATGTAAATCTTTCTGACTCTCTTTTTCTGTATTTCCCTCTGAGCCATCTCTTGGATGGCAGCCCAGTTTTATCACAGGGCTTCCTTTCAGAAAGGGCCTTACTGCAACAGGAAGGACTCCTCCTTTTTTACAGGCCTGGAATGAAGCACATGAGAGGGAAGGATAGAGGTAAAAAAGTAGAAAAAGGAGGAGAGGAGGGGGAGATCAGGTAATGAGCTCACAGACAGCTGTTGACAGCAACTGCTACTGCTGAGCACCTTTAATAAAAGCACACACACACACCTCTCAGCTCCATAACTAACACATGTTGTACCGCATCTGTCGTGCAGAGACATAATTTTTTTTAACTGGCCTCCCTAAGTAATTTTACGTGTTTGTTTCAATTTAAGTTATATGAAAACATTTATTATTGGCATTGGAATAATAGTATCTGGAAATTGTACAAATCTTTGTTCGAATGATGGTTTTCCTCAGTACATAAATTGAACAAAAATTGTCTTTTATTTACATTAAAATAATTGTAAGCTTAGTCGCATCAACCAATTTTTTTTAAATTATTGATTACAGAGAGTTCAAATTCGTTATTATTTTTCATTAGCATTTAAATTTTTGTTGTTAGTTTAGTTTAGTTTAGCCATTTACCATGTAATTGACTAAATATTACCTGGAAATCATTCAAGTCTTTGACCGATTGTTCCTCTCAGCAAATATTTTAATTTACTTTAATAACAAAAGTTAAAATAAATGTTTGTGTTCAAAAACATATTCCATTAGCATTAAAATATTATTATTCTTTGTTTTTTGGACTTAGTCAATTTGTCAATTTGCCAAGTAAATGGCAAAATAGGACCTGGAATTCAAATTCTTTGTTTAAAATGGCTGTTTCTCAATACATCAACAAAAAAAATATCTCACTGCAATATGTGAGTTTAGAAATGTCGAAAAACAGCTTGCGGTAAGATAAAGCCTGCAATCATTGAGAATACATCCAGCGGAAAGAAACAGTGATGCGGTGGAGAGGAAGGAAATGGGGTTGTGTAGTATAAGGTGGTACGATGACAACAGCATGTGAGGAGGATCTGGGTGATGGCAGGAAGCCGTGGGCAATGAGACACAGAAGCAGAGAAAGAGCCATGGTCGGTTCCCCTCATCAGGAAGTTGGCAGCCAGGAAGACTGTGTCCTTGCCCATCAGGCACCACTCGCAGAGAGGGGGCCCTGCCAGTCAGTCTATCAATCACACCGCTCCAAAAAACCTGCCCAATCTGTGGCCCGTCTGCTGCACTGGCTGCACGCACAACAAAGCAGTCTGTCCACCCAACTCTGTGGTATGGGGTTGTAATTTGAGGCGAAGTAAAATCATGGAGCTTTCAGTGGAGGGAAGCAGGATTATGTTCTGAGAAATGCAAAGCGAGCGACACGCAAATACACGCCCAACACGCTGAAATACTTAAGAGGAATTGAGACGCAGAGAACTATATTTGCAAATCAAATGGGAGTCTTTAGAGACACTCGTTGGACGGGCGCCCATGCAGAACTGAACACACACACGCTCACATGCCAAGACTAGATTTGGGAACAGAGCTCCACTGAAGATTCAATCACACCCTCAGTCACGTACACAAAATCTGCTCTTCTATTGTGAAAGAATAGTTGTTCCGCAGCCAATGCGTCATATGCGTCTCAGCTAAAAGTAGTGTTGCAACACTTAAAACACATGAGGCTGACACTTGTTATTTTGTGCTTTTTGTATACTTGTGATTGTTAGACTTCTAGACTGAACCCAAATAAAGAAACTCAAGGTCACAGCTCGCTTCCTGTTACCCATGTGGCCAACCTAAGTTGTTTATTGTTGTTACCAAAGCAGTTTTTCTAGGAAATGTATTTGAACCTAGAGTACTTTTTTTGGCAACAAGGAAATGTTGAAATTATAGTTTGTATGCATGTGCACACCTTACTATATCTTAATTACCCATAATTACATGTAACTAACCCTAAACCAAACCCTAACCCGAACTGTAACTCTATAGTAAGTACATGTAGTTCATTAATTTTACTCTGTACTTATTTGAGTATTTACAATGTAACTGTCACCTTAAAATAAAGTGTAACCAAGTTTGAATTTGCAAGTTTTCATTTCATTTAGTGTTATTTGCTGTTTGTTTGTGAAGTTGACTGGCAATTTCTGATTTTCTTCAGTGTACCTAAATATAGATGTTATTGATATTTTTATTTTACTTAATTCATTTAAGAGTTAAAAGTTTTTTTAATAAATATAAAATATTTTATTATTTATATTATTTGCTAAATATTTTAAATGTAAAAGTTATCTAAAATATATTAAATAAATGTATACTTTTTGTAATAAATTTAATTATAATTGATATAAATATTTAAATGTTTCTGACACCACTGTTTTGTGTATGTGTACATATTTTGCCAGCATAAGATCATCGTGTGTGTGTGTGTGTGTGTGTGTGTGTGTGTGTTCGGCATATATTATGCGTGTGTCTGCTTGTAGATATGGCTGTTTTCCTACCACAAGGGCACTTTGTCTAGGTTGACGCTGGGATTAGCATAGGAAGGTCCACCTGGAATACCTATGTACAGAGGATACAGAAAGACCAGTTCAGGACAGAAACACAATACCAGGCAGGAAATGAACAGCATCTACTGATAACTGCAGTCGGCCTCTACCTGTCCCTCCATCAGCAGCCATCCGCCCTCTGCCTTCACATTGTGATGCAAATCAAGTCCCTGGCTGGAGAGCTGATAAGGAGGCCTCTCATTTCAGAGCGCTTTGTTTCCCTAACAGAGGAGAGCTTAGCAGAGAGGGCCTCCGGGCTGACACAAGAACCCATCCCATTGTGCACCCTGGGAGAAGTGTTGACTGATATTTGGGAAGAGGTGTTAGAGGGAGGGAAAGCGACCGGGGTTTTTACGGCAGGAACCGTCTCGGGTTGTTGAGAGATCCTGATGGATTTTTATCCCCCTCCCATTCTTTTTTTACTCCTAGCTACTCAGACGGTGTCAATCAGTAGCCGTCTCTTCACGCCACATGCAGTTTGCGGTTCTTTTCAGGCGCTGTCATTACCAGCATATTGCCAGTATTGCTGAATAAACAAACGAGTTCACGCTAGTTTCAGAGCATTGCATTGATCCTGCTGTGCAACATTTACTTCAAAGCATATACTTAGTATTCAAAACACGTATGTGTTGAGATAGCATACATGTTGGCGTTAATGTGACCTATTGTGTTTTGATAGCCTTTTTGCGTTCGTTTTTCACTCATTGTGATATTAGTGCGCTAGTTAGTGTTCCCAAAATCATGAAATAACTAAGCTAGATCTTATTCTGGCAAAATTCCTCTTGCGCACTTTAAAATTGAGCGGTGAAAAATAAGTAACTTGACATTGCTCAATAGTTGGGAAGCAAATGTCATGCACATTGCTAGTTCAAATGCAATTAGCTTTTTTTGAAGGACATCATATACTCCTTATAAAGCTTGTGTATTTCTCTTTCTCACTTGAAGAATAAGTGATTTGTTTGTAACCATGGCCATGAACAGAAGGCTCTACTGTATGTGAGCTCGACCTTAAATAAGACTATTCGCCTTTCCTCATTCACCCCCTCCACCCTCGTCCCTTTTTCTGTTTTCTATCAAATTCCTCTTTTTATGCCCCCTTTTCTTCTTTTGAAGTCTCCAAACTCTTGTAAAAAGCCAAGCTGGTGTTTTTTTCTGAACCCTGTGGTGGGACGGAGAGGGAGGGGTTGTTGGTTGAGTTTAGGCTTTCCATTGAAGGTAGCTGAAGAAGGTGGGGCAATAAAAGTTAGAAGTTTAGAGCCTCCCTGTTTTTTTTATTTTATTTTTATGATTGGGCCTTTTTTTTTTACTAGCTCAGGCTACAGCTGGTGGTGTGAATGGCAGCCCGAGGTGTCTGAGTCTTAATAAAGACCCCGCCAGCCGGGCTAGGGCCTCCAGTCCAGCCATGAGACCAACTTTATAGGGCTAGCTTACGAGCAGGGGCCTCTATTAAAACCTAGCAGGACTGCACTGAGGAATTTAAGGCCGGGAAACGAGAAAAATGGGGTTTTGTGTGTCAAAAGATGGCAAGGGTGAAGGCTGGGGGTTTGTGACCAAGGGTCACTAAAAGAAAGTATTTGGCATGCGAAAATGTAAAAAAGGTCACGTTAAGTCACCCTTTATTTATAAAGAACTTTATACAATACAGATTGTTTCAAAACAATTATAAAACTAATTTGATTCAGCTTTAAATCAGCGCTACAAAAGACAGTGTCATCGTTCAGCTTAATTCAGTTCAAGTTTGCTCTTGTTGTGGAAAATGTATTTTAGGGTTTGATCTGGTGTGATATCTCAAAGTCATGACTTTCAGTAAGGCTTGACATCAGAATTAGTGTGACATGAGACCCTAGTCCGTCCCTCGTGCAAGACCCCAAGTGCAGGGTGGAGTTTTTCCCCCAGGCTATGTGACAGAGATGAGCAACCTGTCTTATCGGCTCCGCTTATCTGTCGGCTAGTGTTAAACTGTTTGTGTTTTCTTTTCATTCCAGTGTCAATCACCAGCCTAATCCCCTAAAATCCTGACCCCCTAAGGACGGGGTAGGCTGGGGGGCGGAACTTGAGGGAGATGAATTCTTCAGACATGTTAACTAGATTTGACTTTTTACCTAGTTGGCAGATGCTTCTTATACAATAACAGATTTAAAAAGCAGTGATGGGTAGCGCCTTGTGTGTTTCTGCTCGGGGGCATCATGAAAAAGGTTTAGCGAGGAATCATGATGGTTTTCAAAGCACTCATGGGTCTTTGAAATCGTATACGGTTTAAAAGGTTCACGGGAGAATCTTTTCTTCTCTCCATGTGGCGTTTAATATCTCCCCCTCATTAAATCCTCCTGTGTTGTGTAAATAGTGTGAAGTGATGTGATTAAGCGAAGCGTCTGATGTTTTCTTTTCTCTCCTGTTGATCTCTCTTCAGCGGTGGAGACCCAGAGCACCAGTTCGGAGGAGATGGTTCCCAGCTCCCCTTCTCCACCACCTCCGCCTCGTGTTTACAAGCCCTGCTTCGTCTGCCAGGACAAGTCTTCTGGGTACCACTATGGTGTCAGTTCTTGCGAGGGTTGCAAGGTAAACAGCAAGACTCCCATCGCCCGTGACCTGGCAAATCTCATGTTTTTCATGAGTCTGTTAGACACTTTGTCTTGATGTTTGGCAAAAATGTGAAAAATACAGAGAAGCGTGGAGGTTCAGCTCTCACTCATTAAAAATACTTAAATACAAAAAAAAAGTATCTTCGCACCTGTCAACAGCAAGAAACTAAGACTGATTGAGGAACTTGTAGTGCAAGGAGCAAAAATGCTTATGAAAACAAAATGTCGCTTGAAAAGGATACAGTTGTGAACAGTAATGTGAAAATGTGAACAGTAATGTGATGTAAAATGAGTAATGTGAACACTGCATTTGAGCAATGAGAGGCAATGCAGTACATTTTTACTGTTTAAATGATACAATATGTGTTGTACTAATTACCACTGTGGTGAAATACAACTCTGGTGAAGGCTTCAAGCAGCTTATTGCTTTTAAATGTAATAAAATTGTGTTCAAAAAAGTTTCTCAAGACCTATTTTAGTTAAAAGTTGAAACTTTTGACTTGACACGACATCTTATCAAAACACTGAAAAAAACGTCAAGCACATATTTACATACAAAAACAATTTAACGGAAGCAATAACACATTCTGTGTGAACAGGCCCAGTTTGTTTCATTAAACCAATGGTAAGCTGTTTGCAGCAAGTAATGATACATTTTTGGCATAATCAATATTCTATTTATTTAGGTATAAGGGCCATTTCATCACTTTGACTTTTCAGATTTTTGACCGTTTATATAACAAAATCAATATTACGTCAATAGCATAAGACTGTTCTGGATCAGCAACTTTGAACAGTATACTGACAGCTTGTATAAGGGAAATGATAGGAGAGGAAAGGTGGTTGACCTACTCTTCAGCTGACCTACTAACACTCTCTCTCTCTTGGATGTCTGTTGTAGGGTTTCTTCCGTCGCAGTATTCAGAAGAACATGGTGTACACCTGCCACCGTGACAAGAACTGCCAGATAAACAAGGTCACACGCAACCGTTGCCAGTACTGCCGGCTGCAGAAGTGCTTCGAAGTTGGCATGTCCAAGGAAGGTGAGTGTTCAGGCCTCTGCCAAGCACGTGAGCTTATTGGTCTTCGGCCAAGACCCACATACACAAACACAAATATAGAGATGGGACAGGAGACAGAAGGGGACACACTTATATAGGCTAGACATACAACCCAGAGACACACAGACAAATTTAGAGTCATGAGACTTGAGACCCTGAGCACTGGCATAAACAAACTGTAGATGACTGTAAACTGCCAGACAAGACACTTGAAGACACAAAAGAGAAAAAATAGTTCAAACACAAACCAATAAAGCTGGTTAGTATAGAGGTTAGAGCTCAATATGAATGTTCACTTCACAAATGGGTTTTTCGTGTCTTCAATTTCATCCACATCAATCCATCCACGGTAGGTGTGATTTCTTTGGTAGCCTTTCCTCTAGTCACTTTATTACTTGGCACTAACAGATTTGTGTTGTAACAAAGACAATAGCCTGAGGTTGAAACAGCGAGTCTGGGGCATGTGTTTGTTCGTTTGCCAGGGTCACGGCGATGATGTCACGGGGAGAGTGGCACATTGGCCCTCTATGTGTCCACTGGGACATGTATGTGTGCGTTTATATGTATGGGATGTGTGTAGGGGCCGGGATCACATTGTGCTTTTGCTATTACTGGATATCCTGAGAGGAAGGAAAGAATGGGAGGGGGTGGGGGGGGGCTGCAAGAGAAAGAGGGGAGGGGGTTTAGGGTTGGCAGGGCTGCTCTCCCTTGGGTCAAACTCACCAAAACACCCACAGTGTCCGATCTGAGGTAATTTTTCCATGTATTAGTGATTACGTTTAGGATTCGGTATCCTAATCTGGAGAGATGCGATAACACAACAAGGCCCTGTCCCAAATGGCACCCTAAGCACTCGCGGTCTTCCTTCGAGTCCGCACTTTAGTGATGTAACACCGCTTTGACTGTCGGGAAGAAGTCTGCTGCAGAGCTCGCATCGGTGCAGGCTCGGCAAAAGTGTGCATCGAGGGCGCATATCGCCCGCTAAGGGGGGTGTTCCCTTCTGAAACCTACAATGACAAATGGGACACCCTAAGGTCTCATGGACTTAATGGACATGCGCACACGGCAGCCATTGTAAGTCCACAAGACTGAAAGTGCATATGAAGTGTGCCGTTTGGGACAGGGCCCAAGTGATGAATGCTATCTAAGTTAAACTGAGTTTGTTCTAACAGGTGACAAGATGAATCTTACAAAACCTGTCAAGAACATCACCTCAAAATCAATGGAAAAAAGTAAATTATATTTTACATAAATTTTATACAATGAAAGTATATTTTTTTGTAAATATATGAGCCTATTTTTAGTGGCATTTTTATGACAAGAAATCACATTTTCTGTTGCAATTATGTATTTATGTTTATGTTATTTACAGCTGTGGTCAGACATATTGACACGCTTGGTAAATATGATCGTATTGAAGGTGATGAAAATAAACTGATGAGTTGTTAATCCTTTTGATCTTTCATTAAAAAATTTCACAAAAACCTTTCATTAAAGTAAAAAAAATTGAAGTGTGAGAAAATCACAAAAATGAAATAAGAAAAATGTATTTAATACACAATGGACACAATTATTGGTACCCCTAGAAATCTTTATGAGTAAAATATCTCTGAAGTATATTCCCATATACTTTTAGGAATATTTTCTTGCACACTAGGAACATGAAATTATACAGCCATGACTTTCTGTTTCACAGGAATCTAAATGAGGAAACACAAAGGCAAAATCCCCTTAATCATCCATCACTATGAGTAAATCCAAAGAATATAGTTGTGATGTGCAGCAAAATATTGTTGAGCTTCACAAAATATAAAGTGCCTGTAAGCACTCCCACCATCAGGGAGTTCCAATAAATAGAAGAGGAATTATGGCATTATGAAATAGGAAGAGCAAGAGGACGTGTGTCTATGTCTTCTTAATGCACGGTGAGGAGGAAAGTTTGAGTGGCCAAAGACTCTCCAAGGATCACAGATAGAGAATTGCAGATAGTTCAATCTTGGGGTCAAAAAGCCTAAATATAATAATAATTAATATTATAAATAAATAAATAATTCAAAGAGCGCCTAATCACAAGTTGTTTGGGAGGGTTTCAAGAAAAATCCTCTGCACTCACCCAAAAACAAACTCCAGCATATTCCGTTGTCAGGCACGACAGAAACTACAAAGGGGACTGGATTCTATGGTCAGATGAAACAAAACAAAAAAAGCCCTTTTTGGCAGCAAACCCACCAGATGGGTTTAGTGTACACGGGGATAAAAAGTACCCCATGCCCATGGTTAAATATGATGCTGGATCGTTAATGTTGTGGGACGAGTTTTCTGCCGGGGGTCCTGGACATTTAGTTATCTTTAGAATCATGGATTCTATCAAATTCCAACAGACAAAAAAAAAATAATAATGGCCTCTTCTAGAAATATTATAATGGGTTGTGGTTGGATCTTCCATCTGGACAATGATCCAATACAAACATCAAAATCAACACAAAAATGTGTCACTGAGCATAAAATGAAGCTTCTGCCATGACCATCATCCCAGTCCCCTGACCTGAACCCAATAGAAAATGAGTGGGGTGAACTGGAGAGAAGAATCGCCAACATGGAGCTGGGAATCTGAAGGATCTGGAGAGATTCTTTATGGAGGAATGGATCCAAACTCATCAGACATTATAGGAGAAAACTCTGAGCTGTTATCTTGGCAAAAGGGGGTTGCAAAAAGTATTAAATAAATGGGTGCCATTGATTGTGGCTATATTAAAGAAAAACATTTATTTCATTATGAGACCCCCCCCCCCTTATTTTCAATTGCTGTGCTTTAAAGGTTAGATTTTTGTGATTTTTCTTTTTTCAAATGAAAGTTTAGATGGATTAACAATGCAGATTTATTTTCACAGGCCTCTTTGTGCAAATTTACCAAGGGTACCAGTAATTCTGACCAAGACTGTATGTCATGTTGGTTTTTGTTGTAGTTAATTTATGATATTGAACAGTATTAAAAAATAAAACCAGTAGTGAAAGGCACAATAGCTTATGGAATAAAATAAGTAATATGCTTTTATTTTATTTTATTTTTGGTGTGAAATGTAAATTGGACATGTTTTCATTAGAGTCAGCCAACAATTTTTTTTGTTGTTGTTGGTCTCTTAGTTTTGCTGAGTACCTGGTTAGCAGGTTTAAAATCCTGCTCCGCATAATTGTATACCGTATTAAGCAATGTGTTGCAATGTGCCTGGTTAGACATTCTGAGGAATTAAACCCGATTAAATCATCTGATGTTTTTTCTGGCACATCACTTTGTAAAGTTTCACTAGGTTGCATATCCAAGTGCAAATATCATAGTTTGGCGGTTTGTGAGTGAACCTGACTCACTGTAGAAGTATTAAGGAGCCTCTCTTTGTGACTTTCAGCTGTGCGCAATGATCGAAACAAGAAGAAGAAAGACGTGAAGGATGAGGTCGTTCCGCCAGAGAGCTACGAGCTGAGTGGGGAACTGGAGGAGCTGGTCAACAAAGTGAGCAAAGCACATCAAGAGACCTTCCCTTCACTCTGCCAGCTGGGAAAATACACCACAGTGAGTGTTTTCTGAAAATGAGCGAATCTGTCAGCAATGGAATGTGGAATTTATTTATAGCGGTGTAAACTGACCATGTCAGATGTTGTGTGATAAACATGTTCCTTTGTTGAAAACATAATTTAAAGGAACAGTGCACCCAAAAGATAAAAAATTGTCATATACTCAATCTTATGTTGTTCCAAACTTTTTCCGTGAAATTTTTTCTGAAGGATTTTCTGGACAGTGTTTCATTATAATTCATGTAAATAAGAACCGGGGCCATCAAGCTCCAAAATGACATAAAAAAAAAAAAAAAAACATAAAACTATCATAAAAGTGGGCCATATAACTCATGTGCTGTATTTTAAAGTTCTAAGGTGTGAGTAACAGATGGAAATTCACCTTTTTTTTTTACATTCTCCAAATTGTCACCCCGTGTTCCATGGGAGAATGAGTCAAATGGTTTTGGAATGACATGAGAATGAGTATTTGATAAACAATATGGTAATCATAACAAATCATAAGTAGCCTACTACAGTATTCTATAAAAAAATAAAAAAATAAAAAGAATTGTCAGTTTTGATTCCATGGTGACATTCTCATTTTCTTTTCATCAGAACTCAAGCTCAGACCACCGGGTTCAGCTGGACTTGGGCCTATGGGACAAATTCAGTGAGCTTTCAACCAAGTGCATCATTAAAATCGTGGAATTTGCCAAACGCCTTCCGGGCTTCACCACCCTCACCATCGCAGATCAGATCACCCTCCTTAAATCAGCTTGCTTGGACATTCTAGTATGTGTGCCCTCCTTAAAGAAACTCACCTTGATTAAGACCATGCATGTACAATGTCACATTCACATAATATTTTACCTCATATATATAAATATATCTCTTGAAGATGCTGCGAATCTGTACACGATACACACCGGACCAGGACACAATGACCTTTTCAGATGGACTGACCCTCAACCGGACCCAGATGCATAATGCTGGCTTTGGCCCGCTCACTGACCTGGTGTTTGCGTTCGCTGGTCAGCTTCTGCCCCTTGAGATGGATGATACAGAAACTGGCCTCCTCAGCGCCATCTGTCTAATTTGTGGAGGTATTACACAATGCAATTTTGTTGCAACACTAATGCCATCTAGTTGAAGCAACAGGAAAACTGTACTCATTATAAAATAAATTTAGTTAGTATACATAAGTAGTTTTAAGCACTACTATACTGATATTAACCTCTTTCTCTGTAGACCGAATGGATCTCGAGGAGCCTGAGCGTGTAGATCGTCTGCAGGAGCCCCTGCTGGAGGCTCTGAAGATCTACGCACGCCGCCGCCGACCCAACAAACCCTACATGTTCCCTCGGATGTTGATGAAGATCACTGATCTACGTGGCATCAGTACCAAGGGTCAGTTTACTAGCCAAAAAATAGCATTACTAGATGTAAATTTGACTAAAAATCAAAGGCTGCTTTTTAAATTAAATAGTGAACTTATGGCATATTCATACCAAGAGTACCAACAATATTGACAGTGGTTTTGCACCTCAATGGTGTTCACACAGAGGGCAACGCAAATATGTACGAGTCTCTGAGAAAAGTTTGCATTTTTAAACAAAAGCAAAATGCACTTGGTCAGGCTTTCACATGCTTCAATGCAAGATTTGACTTGCCTCAATGCAAAATACTCATTTGACAATACAGATGACAGAATATTCATGGTTTAATGGCAAATACACTGCTAAAAAAATAACAGATTGTTACTCTCATCAGTCTCATGGAATGGAACAATGGAAGTAAAATAGTAACCAATTTACATAATATATATGTACACTATCGTTCAAATCACTCAAGAAACATTTTTTATTATTATCAATGTTGAAAACAGTTGTGCTGCTTAATATTTAGTGGAAACAAAAAACAGCATTTATCTGAAATCTTTTGTAGGATTATAAATGTCTTTACTGTCACTTTTTATCAATTGAATGCATCCTTGCTGAATAAATGTATTCATTTCTTTTGAACAGTCGTGCATATGTAAATATCATAGAGCAAAGAATAAAAAATCAGCTTACATTGTGGGGGAAAAAGTTTTTGAACATTTTTGCACCTTATGGGGTCCAAAGTAAATCAATGAAAATTGTCGACAAAAAAATGGGCTTTCACTCTGCTTTTTGCGCTCGCTACCTTATTTCTTACTATTATGTAGATGACACCATCCTGACAAGAACTGTTTGTGTACAACAGGAGCAGAAAGGGCCATAACTCTGAAGATGGAGATCCCAGGCCCCATGCCTCCTCTCATCCGAGAGATGCTGGAAAACCCAGAGGCCTTCGAGGATCAGACCGAGTCCACAGAGAAGAAACCAGAGCCCGAACCACCCGCTCCTCCACCCGCCCTGCTCACTATGAAGAAAGAGCAGGAGGACGAAGACGACAGCTGGGGCACAGAGAACGGCAGCGAGCCTTCACCGGAGGAGGAGGACGACGATGACGACGATGGGGAGGACGAGAGGGGCACAGACAGTGACGGAGAGGCCTGGGCCGGCCAGGAACCCAATGTGGATGTGTCCAGAAAGAGCCATGGAGGAAGAGCTCAATGAGGAAGCTTTCTCGTTCCAGGGCAAACGCGGAGCCTTACCTGTACAGATACTCCTAACTCAGGCCACTCGGTCAACGATGAGAGACATTAGTGAGTCAATTTGAGGAAACTCACATAAAAAAACCTCTTCTCAGGACCTCTCCCGCAGAACGAGAGGGAAGGCGAAAGACAAAACAACTGGCTTTTCAGACTGCCGCTTTTATAAAACTTGTTTGTTTGCTTTGAAAAGGAGAAGCCAAAATGGACGTATACCATTAACAGCTGACTTTCAACGGGTTCAAAACTAGTTCTTTCAAAAGAAAATACAGGATGAAAACTGAAAATGCTTATCCTTTGTTCTGTTGTTGTTGTTGTTGTTGTTGTTGTTGTTGATGATGATGATGCTTTCGAATATCATTTTGACTTTTTCAGCCTTGAGATAGTTTGTTCTCTTACATTTTATGAATAAGCCCATACATATCTATATATACCTTCATATATTTTTTTTTTTTGTCCTGTATTCTATTCTCTTAGTTATGTTTTGTTTGGATAGCTTTCCTGGGCAGACCTACAGAAAGATAATCGGATTGCTATAACTGGCAGACCTCTGCTGAGTCTTTATCCAGCTGCTTGGTTGGGTTCTTGGGCACTTTGGCTCAGCGTTAGATGTCATTGATAATCAGTTCAGTGGCTGGGTTTCTCCCGTCGAATGATCCGTGTTTTTAGGGGAATGCCATTACGTATCGGCTTTCATTACGTCATATGATTCGCTGCCAACTGAATGGTGTGTCTGTGCCAAAGTTTGCAGCTTGTATGGTTCAACTCCTGTCAGGGAGCCCATTTCCACATGTCCATTACCTTCGAGTCTCTGCATCATGCACATGATGTCATACTGGACCGGTTTCACTCAGAGCGCTCACGCTGAAGTTATGCAGCACTCGAGTCAAATTAAAAAACGGCGAGCACAATGTTGCACGTGTCATCGCGGGATTTGACCTCATCGGCCTAGACGATAATTCAGGATAGCTACACAAATTTATCTGGACGATTTTCCGAATCTCATGTATCATGATGAAATGCATACCTGTACTAACACACACACACACACACACACACACACTTGAAAAGCATGATTGTTGTACTACATATATTCAGAACTCTTGCTATAAAAAAGAAAGAACATGAAATTCAGACTCAGGGCATCTCTGTAAGGACCAAACGCTCGCTGTCTGGCGACAGCCTAGAAACAGGCAATATTTATGTATTAGGTTATAGAAATCCCGCCGTGTCACCATGAACTGAAATAATTCTGTGTATCGTACACAGTCATTGCAGAACTCTTCATCTTAGAAATAGATTTGGTGGGTTTTTGTTTTTCTAATTTTATCTAATATTTTAGTCCATTTTATTGCCAAAAACACACAGTATGCAATTTGGTGGTCGTGTGCCACTGAACATTAAAAGGTATCAGTTTCAGTCAAGCAATACGACTATGACCAGAACTCAGCTGTGTGTGTGTGTGTGTGTGTGTGTGTGTGCGCGTGTGTTTGTGTGTTGAATGTGAGGATGGCTGCACTCAATAAGCTGTAGTGTAGTACATTGTTAAATGAATGTCATACGCTGGTGCTGTCAGAGAGTGTGTGAGCTGTCATACTGACCTCTTCTCCTTCAGAGTTGCGCCACAGCCACACGTATAGCAAGCGGAATGTTGAGATTAACTCTTTGTCATATTTTTCTTGTTCTCTCAACTTGGCTAATGTATTGTCAGTCCTTTGTTCGTGTTCAACAAATTGTTATATAAAAAGCCATATAAACAATAAGAGGCACAATAAACTTTTTTTGAGAAACTCTCCTTCTCTCTCTCCTTGTCATTCATTTACAGTACTTTAATTAATCTAGTATATACACTATAGGAATAGTTCAGCCAAATATTAAAATTCTGTCATAATTTACTGACAAGCATGTGCTTTCACTGCCATTGACATTAGTGAATGTCAGATATTTGACCCCAAAATTCTCATTAATGTTATAAGTAATGTAAATATTTGTAACTGTATTACTTGTAATAGAAAGATTTTAATTAGCTTCAAATTATGCCAATTGTATTACAAAATATAACTCTGATGTATATAATATAGTACATTACAATTTAATGTTCTGCGTGTCCATCCAATCATTGAAAATCCTTTTATGTAAATGTTTGTGTATTCACAAGTGTAAATAAATACACACTTATATTTAACTCTTTCCCCACCAGCGGCAAAAGTTGCCAGCCACCACTAGCATTTTTGAAAATTTTCACAAAAGTTGGCCCCCAGAATATTTTGTTCTATGCATACCTGAACATTCAAAAACAAGAAAGAACAGACCTTCTGTTAAAAAAATTTTTTTAAACTCAATTTATTCTAGCTTCATGCAATTATTTTTTTAATCAACACTTGAATGTGGGTAAGTTTAATAAAAAAAAAGCTATATTTTAAGCTAAAAGCTGAGTAAATGACTTGGCCTAAATAGATGGAGAATAGCCTACATCGAATCCATCCCCAAAGCTTGCACAGCCCCATAGATCGTCCTGGGTTGACATTTCATTTGGTAACATCAGGCAGTCTAGATTATGCTGTTTAATGTTGACGATTAAGGTTTATATATATGTATATGCATCTGCTTATCCACCTTATTTATTGTTTACTCTTTATGCGGTCACTTGTTTCTGCTTCTTTTTTCTTGTGTAATAATAGCGCCCCCTAAATCATAACAGTGAAAAAACAGAAAGCCTGGAAAGAGTTACATGCATAAAACTTACATTTAAATGTATATTTAAAAAGTATTACTGGTCTGGAAATACACTTTATAAACATACATACAAAAGTTTTAAAAGGACTTTTAATTCAACTTGCCGCCAACTGACTGTCGTGTAGTGACTGCACAGTCAGAGATGGCTTGTGTGAACTGATTCGAAAAGATTCAAAAGATTCGAATCAATAGGATTAATCTACTCTCAATTCCCAATTTGCATATATTAGTTATATATAATAATATCACAGTGCAAAACGGGTTTCACGTAAGCAAAATGTGTGGTGAAATTAAATTAAGACATTTATCTGAATCTGAAAATCCGTTAATGACGTCAATCAGCTGCGTCATCCCGTCATTATGCATCAAGTTTGAAAGCGGGGAAGATCCTCAAATAAAGCTGCAGCCAAAGGAAGATTTTGATGTGAATAACGACTAAAATTCCGGTCTGTACTTCACACAGTACTATAATTATCTTTAGAAGATTTGAAATATAGTGGTTTAATCGTATGGAGTATGTTATTGTATATGTTTTCTGACCTTTTTCAAACTTGACAGGCCCCGGTCATGCTGTTCTACGGAGGAAAAAGGAAATCAGCTTATTTTGTGTTTGCCTGAAAATGATACTCGTCTTGATCGACACGAGGGTGAGTAGACGATGGCCGAATTTTAGCTGACATTATTCACAGTGAAACAAGGTGAGTGAAACATGAGTAAATAAACATCCAAATCCGCAAGCAGTTACGTTAATTCGTCCAACAGAGGGCGATCGCGCACCACAGATTTGCTCTAATGACCCTGCTGACTAGAGAACTGTAATTTATCAAACGCTAACCACACACAAACACTACTGAGACCAAAACTAATGGATCCTGCCAGTGTGCCCTCATTTGTCTGCATGTGTCATACAGTAATTATCCGAGGACAAAGAAACATCCTTGCATTACTCATACAGGAGCATTAAAGATGTAGACATGAGACAGAATGGGCAGAGGATATTGTGAAAATTTAGTTTCATTAAGAAGAAATAATTTAATCTTTTAGATAATTATGTGATAATTAAAAAGAAATATATAACATGTTAAATATTTTTAATTGGTTACGTTAGCCTGAAATAACGTGAACGTCTTTTTTTGCCAGCCATAAGTGATTATAGATAGCATATTTAATTTATTTAATAATACATTTCATATTATAATACCAAGCACAATTAGAATCTATTTAGGTGTATCTGTAAGTGATTACATAAATGATTGAGATAGACGTATGACCACACCCTTTTTAAGCATGCTTTTATATTTTCAAAATCCATAAAGCACAAGTTCATATGGATGTATTCATGTATTTGAATTAATGCATGGACACAATACTTGAGGGATTCAGACTTGACCACTTTATTTGTAAAGAGCACAAAGGGGCTCACAATATACAAATCTATTTATTCATAGCTCAAGGGTATTGTAGTAAACAGGGCTATGGTACTCTTAATTAATAGATTACTATAATTAAGTTTCATTAAAAGGATCAATAAACTAGGGCTAAGATTAAAAACAAGGCCCATGCATTATACACTGGTTTACAAGGACCCCATATATCCAATCCCAATGAGATGTTGCCATGGGAACACAAGGCAGATAGGCTGAGGTGATGGATTTAAAGAGGCAGGACATGTTTTTCTATCCATGGCAAACATGCTCTGCTTCCTGTGGTGTTCAGTGCATAGTGCTGAGAGTAATGAGAGTTAAATGAAGGAGAAAAATGCAATAATGAAAGGAGAGAGCAACGTCTAGGCTGCAGTTCAAATTACAAAAACAACAAAGAAGGCACATGTGGAGAGATTCATCCATTCATTCTGGTTAAAGTAATTTAAATGGTTATCAATGAAACCTTTAAAAAAATAAGTTGTGCATGCCTTGGCAAAACCTGCTGCCATGGAGTTTGCAAGGATGAATTGTGGTTAATTTTGCCCCCTTTTGTCTCCTCTATGCAATAAAATTCACCCTAGTGTTAAAAATAATTGCATTTTCACATTTCACAACAACTGCAACTTGAAATCTGTGAATTTATTTCTTATTTATGACTTTAAATCTCAACATTTTATGCTTGAATACAAAGAATTACAGCTTTACCGTCTCATAATTCCAGCTTTATATTTTGCAAATGTGACTAGTGGCTAGTAAAATCAGAATTTATGTTGGTCTACAAAATCATACTGTAGTAATTGTGAGATGTAATGTGCCAATAATAAGAAAGTACGTTGCAAAAATAAGAAGTGAAGTTTTCATTTTGAGAAAAGGTCACAATTACACAATTGTACCGTGTGCTTTATATATTGTTCTCAATATATTATATTAGTGACAAAAACGCAGACTTGTATCAAACCGTCAAAGCTGCTATAATAAGCTGTCTGGGATAAATAACATTTATTTTGTTTTGAATTTTGCATTGTGAAAACAATCAATGGCATGCATTGAGCAATGTCAGTTTTATGTTTGCAGTGTCTTGTTTCTCTCATCTCGAGGATCCAGGCAGTCACAGTAGGTGGTTGTGAGGGTGTTGCTATGCAATTGCTAAAGTATTCAGAATAGTTTTTAGCTCGACGCTAGGATCATCTAGCTGGTTGTTAGGTGGCTGCTCACTGATCCACCGCTAAGTCTATCTATACTAGGCATATACTCTACTCCTTTAGGGCTTTTCACACTTGAAATAGTTATCCCTGGGTCATTGTAAACCCCCAGGTAAACTAAATCCTGTGTTATTTTGCTTCACGTTTCACACTGCTCATAATTTACCCAAATTACTTAATTTATTAATAGTTAACAATTAATTTGGGGTGTTGTTTCACACTGTACATTCCTAAACCCTGGGTTAATGTCCGTATTTGCATATCCACGATGCCAGTGTCACTGACTGGACAAATGCAGAATGTGACCAGTTTACATAAAGGCTCTTGCTTTTCAGCGTCCTCATATTACACATTGCTTGCTTACTGTAACATCAACTTTTCAAACTATAAAGATAATAATGAAAAGGTCTCTCCTTTATTTCAATTGTCACGTTTTCCATCACCGTTTGACGTTTTTCCTATCATATACAGAAACGACTGTCTATATCGCGCAGTGTTTCCGTGACTGCCCAAAGTGCGTGAATATAAGGCACTGCTAAGCATCCGAATATGTCGGTTGCTAAGCATCTGGTTGTAACATTTTAACACCTCATCTTGTCACACTGTACAAGTTTGACACCGCAATGAGTTAACACCGCAAACGTGCAAATGACATCAGAAGTGAAAAACGTTTGTCAAAATTGTACTTTTAACTTTCAGTCGCCAACTTTATTTTTGTAGCTCAACTATCACAGATTGGAACGCACAGGATTGTGGGATATCAAAGGCAGTGAAGGATACGTCTATGCTTAGGATACATCTATGTATCTTAGGAGACAGGAAGTGAAGCTAACTTTGAGTTCGGACGTGTCTTGATACTTTACTTGGAATGCATTCTCCGAAGGTGGCAATAGTTTCAGACGCAGCCCAATGATTTGAGGTATCATTCATATCCACAGCACAAAACTGCAGAATTGTTAATATATTAGTAATAATGCATCAAAGTTAAGCAAACATTACTTAAAAAAATGAAGGGTTTAGTTCACCCAAAAATGAAATTTCTGTCATTAATTACTCACCCTCACGTCGTTCCAAACCCGTAAGACCTTCGTTCATCTTCAGAATTAATTCATCTTTACTACCTTTCTGGGTCTTGAAAGTGGTAATAACATTGCTGCCTATGGCTGGTTCAGAAACCTCTCAGATTTCATCAAAAATATCAAATTTTGTGTACCGAAGATAAACGAAGGTCCTACTGGTTTGGAATGACGTGATGGTGAGTAATTAATGACAGAAATTTTATTTTTGGGTGAACTATCCTTTTAAGATGCAACACAAAGTAAATTTAGAATGATCATGAGGAATAAAAGCGTTCAGACAAAAAGAGAAAGAAACAACTAAAAAAATGTATAAAGATATAAAAGAAAAGAATGACTGTAATATCTTGCCCAGCAAGAGATCGTACAGTCTACACTGGTTTAATGCCGCTCAATCAACTCGTAATAAAATACAAAATGACCCATAATATTTTTTTGCCTTTCTAATGTTAGAGAAAAGATTCTAGCTGGAGGTGTTCTGGAGAAGGAGAGATCATATGTTAGACATTCTCTACAGGAAACCGAGGCAGTGGCTTCCTAAAAGACATGAAAACGCAGAAAAAAAGGAAAGAGCGAGAAGGAAGGAGGGAAGGCAGGAAGGAAGGAGAGCAGGTAGAATGTTGTAATGCCAGGGTGCAGTGCTGTGGCCCCAGGCTCTTCATATCTTTTACATTTCTAATTAAAAGAGATAAAGAGTGAAGGAGTCATCAATCCTACAGTGATTTCCCTGTTAAGGTTTTAGAGGCAGCCGTAAAGCAGGCAGCCCGGCTCCATTGATTTTATAATTATCTCCCGTCATGCTGCTAGGGGAGTGAGTGTGGAGAAGAGAAAAAACACATGGGAGAGCTAGAGAGGGAGTGGCATAGGAAAAGCAACAGAGGAAAAAATGGGGTGAAGGTCAGCAAAAAGTTGTTAAAAAGCAAGAGAGGATAACAGGGGGGCAATGGTCCAATTCTACACAAGTATCTTTACAGGTAAATCAAAAGCCTGCATAGTGCATCCATAATCTAACGTACCTGTAGGACCTTGTGCTGTATCAGTGAAATGATATTCTTGTGACAAAAATTATCCTAGTGAAAATAGACCTAAACAATGATATGGATTTTACCATTGTTGTAAACTAAGGTTAAAAATCAAATTTGATAAAAAAAAAAATCCTAATTGTAATTAATAAACTGTAATTGTTACAATAATGTTTTTTTAATTTATTAACCTCAATTAATGCATTCGTTATTGTGAATTAACAATGAACAACACGTCTACAGCATCTATTCATCTTGGGATGCAGTGATATTACAGTTCTAGCCAATTACCAATAAGCCAATAATTATTTTCATGTTATGGTTGATAACCGATAACTGTCCGATTTTAAAATTCTATACTCTTTTGCCTATAAAAGTTTATAAATAAATCAAGTCAGCATTGCAACACTGCAATGTATAGAAAATGTTTGTTTTTTTATGCTAAAAGTTACATTTAAGTGTTATTAAAATAGTTTTTAAAAATGAACTTTATGTGAGGTCTGTGGTGTGAGAGACCCGGGTTCGAATCCACTGTGAGACACCAATGTGTCCCTGAGCAAGACACTTAACCCCTAGTTGCTCCAGAGGCATGCGACCTCTGACATGTATAGCAATTGTAAGTCGCTTTGGATAAAAGCGTCAGCTAAATTAATAAAATTAAATTAAAATTAATAAAATCTAAGGCAAAGGTATCTAAATGTTGAAATTGGGGAAATGAGCATGAACACATATACAGGTGAAACTCGAAAAATGTGACTATCGTGCCAAAGTTATAATTTTGATGATTATTTTGATGATTCAAAATCTCAAAAAAAATGTTTTAATATTACATCAAATCAATAAAATAAAAGGATTTTAAATACAGAAATGTCGGCCCTCTGAAAAGTATTATCATGCATATGTATATAGTTATATATACTAAATATATTAGTTTCACCTTTTAATTTGAATTACTGAAATACACTAACATTTGCACATACACAAACTTTTGCATGATATTCTAATCTTTCATGTTTCACCTGTAAATAAATAAAAAACCTCTATTATCCAAAATGGTACAGTTTTACATAAACTGTGTGTCCCTGATCTAGGTTAATGTAAATTTCTGCATATACCAATACATTTTACCATTTCAACAAGTTATAAATTAGGTAATGTATAGTGAACAAACATGACCTAACAATAGTGAATAGTGTATTTATAAATAAATATTAACCTACAGTAATAAATGCTTTAAAACATTTTTAGTTTGTTACCTGATGCAAATAATGTTTAAGGAATTAACCATTATTGTGAAGTGTTGAGTAGAGCAACAACAACAAACATTACGTTAATTATTTTTTTTAATGAAACCCATCCCACATCCTTAACAGAAAGACATAACCTAAAAACAAGTTAGATAAATGAAAGTAGGAATAACTACATAAAATGCAAACAATTAATCAAATTCTCTGATTGTATTGCCCTGAAATGACTTGCGTTCTGAAAGACTATGTCTCTTAAACATTACTGAAACTCATTGAAGTGGACAACCATTACTTAGGTCTAATCTTAACATGTTCCCTGCCATAAACAGGTTTACGGTTGTTGTATAGTGGCTAAAAGGAATCTTTTTTTTTTTTGCTGTCAAAGGTTTTTTTCATCTACTGGGTGATCAAACTAAGCTTTCAGCTTACATTTCAGGTGAAGTGTATCATGAAAATGAGAGCTGTTTTCAATCTCAGATACACTAAGAGTCTCTAGAGTACAGTGACCAGTGCACAATACAAATACAGTAGGATGATGAATACAAAGTGACCGCTGTTTCAGTGAGGTGTAATGGTAACATCACTTTAGAGTCAATACAGATTATGACATGTTGTATAAAAGGCAAATAACATATAGGTGCTATTTAAACTTCACCCTACAGTAAACGGCAAGACCAAATCAACCAAAAGAGAAGTTCTGCGAGTACAGTGAGCTCAACCGGAAAATGTTTCAAACACTAAAAAGAAAAAAACATTTTAATGTATGATACCTTTTCATAATATATGCATTAAAATAATCTTTCTGTGAATGTAATAAAAAATTTTTTTTAAATCTGAGCGTCACCAAAGCCAAATAATGTTCTCCACATGATCAACCTGAAGCCATCACACATCCAACTGAATTAAACATGAGATTCCTTGAATTTAGTGAGGCACAATTTAAAGCAGTTGAATTCATACCTTAAAATAAAATAAAAAACTTCTTACAGTATTGCAAAAAGTTTCTAATGTATCTCCAACCCAAAGAGGAACATTAAGTAGTTAAGCTGTCTAAGTACATTTTGCATACAAATAGTAATTTCATCCTTAATGTAAAACAGTGTTTCAATACAATGCAGGAAACTAAGATGAAGCACCAAATATAAATTTTGAGGAATTAAATGTAATAAATTCATTATAATAATTAACTGTTCCTAATACCCTCAGTCTCCATCTCAAGTGGATTTCCTTCAAAGAAGATCTTGCACATATGAATTTTACACAAGGATGACAGTAAATTTCCTGAAAGGAATCAAAAGTGCCACTCTTTACTCTTACATCTAAACAGAAGGATCAGTCGCTGGTGTAACCCATTGCACATAATCATTGTGTGTGTGAACTTTCACACAGTCTTTCTTCAAACAAACAACATTTCTAAATACTTCTACCACAAGACCCACAAAATGAAGAGCACCTGCACTAAATCTTACATTTAAAACCTGAAAAGATCTTGATGACATTGTGCTTTACATTATTGCTGATGCAGATTAATGATCATTTTTATATCCATACAAGCCTTATGACAGAACAAGAATAAAACACAAGAAAATCAAGACTGAAATAAACAACCCTAACACACACAGAAACACACACATTATTTAATCTGCCTTAAATACAACCTTTCCCTCGATTTAATCCTTACAGACACTTTCTGCTTGTCAGTTGATATGTGTCAAATAACACGTCCGTGCAAGTTACCGTAAAACTGCGTGCGACATAGAGAGGTCTAATAGCTTATGCATATTCTAAGTGCATATAAAGTGTAAAGCAAATTGCATATTTAAATACTCATGTCAATATAATGTAAAGCGCAAATGCTTCTAAATACAAAACTCGTAACACGTGTTGCACTAGTGCAAAGCCATCCAGGCTGCACTGGCCCTCCGGTCCTGCAGTTCTGCTTCTCACCACAGGGGACTCTCTGCCAGATCTCTGCATGACGACACACACAACAGGACAAGCGTGAGTTTGGGAGGAAATGGTGCATTTATAGATGGCAGAGGGTGAAAGAGATGGATAGAGAGGGAAACAGACGGAGGGGGGTGGAGGTGTAGAGTTAGGGAGAGAAAGAAAGAGGGTGAAGGAGAGAAGTGAGGGAGAAAGGGTTTTAATGATGCTGAAAATTGGCCGGTGAGCGCTGACTACCCTCTCAGTAAATCATTGCTACAGCTTCCTGTCAACTTATCTGTCCTCTTGTCCTCCCCTCACAGAACTCCCGCTATCCATTCTCTCACTCTCTTCTCCCTCACTAATTTTATGAGGTGGTATTCAAAACTTCCATCTCCTCACCATATTCGGACTGTCACCATAAATAAAGGCCTGCATTAGCGTGTGCGAGTGTGCAAAGACAGAAAAAGAGACAGACTGTGACAGGGAGATATAAAGCGAGGCGTTGGGGAGAGAGAAGGGCCGAATGTTTTTTGCGACAGTGACATATTTACTCATGTGGGTTGTGTAAGAGTATATGTGAAAATCTATCTGAGCCTGTGTCTGCAGGTCACAGATAACGACAGTGTGACTGATGGGGTTTATAGACAGTGAATGTGTGTTTGTGCGTGCTGTACCCGAGGGTAGCGTCTCTGTTGTCAGGCAGGAGAAGAGCCGTCTCCTCTCCAGAGCTGTGTCCTCCTGACAAAGCAGCCTCATACTCCTCCTCCTGTAAAACACACGCAGCACATGCATGAATAAAGGGCCTATTCACTACAAGTCTGAAGAATAAGCACAACCAGATTTTTAGAACACCATAGTGTATCTCTATGAACTACTTCATACTGAGTTTGAAATATAAATCTGTGATCATCTGTATATATATTTTTTTTTTACCTGAATGCTAAGGTTTTTTTTTAGTGAGTGCCAAAAAATCTTGCCAACAATTCAGAGATTGACAAAAATTTGGCATCTGGCTCAAGGCATCTCTATGAACTCCAACACATTGAGCTTGAAATATTATTCTTGATATATATATTATTATTATATATAATATTATTGATATTATATATAATATCATATTTGTTGTATATAATATTTTTTATTCTGAGCCTAGGTTGATTCTCATTCTCTGTTGAGACTTTGTTTGATGTGCATGTAAAAATTATTCATTTCGAAATGATTTTCCCATTCAGATTCCAAATTAAACCTGAGCGTCCACCTTATTTCTCAACATGGATGTAAAATATTTTCTGTGAATATGCAGGACTTTCGATTAATTTGCCGATATTAATAAAACCAGTGTTTATAAATATAATAATGAATTAAAATATCATAGTACTAATATAAAGCATAATAATGCACTGACACTGGAAGCCAGTCACATTTAGGTTAGAAATGGCTGTGCCTGCTCAAATGTTAAAAATTGGATATCTGTAATATCTGTAGGTGGATACAGATATTATTGAAGCTTTAACCCTCTACTGTATCATAAAATGTTCTATCATAAACTAAAAGTGTTTTTTAATTGCGCTGTCTGGTAAAGTTCTAGCAAAAATGCATTGTAGAAAGATAAAATAAAAATACAGTAAAACAAAGTGAATGCAAGAGTTTGTACATCATTCAGAATCCGCTTGTGATAATTCATTGCATTATTCATGTTTTATATCTGCAGTCTTTGAGACCCCAAGCACAGTCATTTTTAAGTAATGCCTTTTTATAAAGGGTGTTGAAATCCTTTACTTCCTTAGCAGACACTTCCCAAAAAGAACAGGTTAAAGCATTCAGAAAATCTAATTTTACTCATTGAAAACTTCTGTATCCAGAGAGTTGGTTGTTGTTTGGATGTCAGAAAAATTAATACATGAATAACAATAAATTGTATACGTTAGGACCTTTCCAGAACTCAACGTTGCTCGTAAAGTAATGCAAAAATTAGTGCAAATTGTTAGCAAATAGGACATTTTATAGCTTTTTTTCTTTTGTGTCATTTTGTCACATCAGATTTGATGTGAAGAGGCCTTCAGGGTGAGGTCACATACAGCTAAACAAACAAACAGTGAGCCAATTGTTCCCTAAATGTTTATGTAACCACAAAAATATCATATTTGGATATGCTGCAATGGTTTAATGACCAACCCTCACCGACTCAGAGCTGTGAGTGTGTGTGTGAGCACTGGGCTGGTGTGGAGATGAGAGGGGTGCAGGCTGGCTGATGACCACCGTGTTCATGCTGGAGGGGTGTCTGGGAGAGGGTGGCGGGGTGGCCGGGAGCAGCAGGTCGGCCTGGGGCTGCTCACACAGACTGTAGTGGTTCAGAGGCCCAGAAGAGTGTGTGTCCTGCAAGGCTTCGGGGTTCTCATCCTCAGAATCTGACAGCAGTGGGCTTTCTGCTTGACCTGAAACCAGGAACGACAGATGAGCTTTCACAAGTGTCCTGTCTGTGGCTGCCCACATTTTTTTAATTTTGATATTCATGCAATTATGTGAATGTAATAGAACTTACATTAAATATAAAAAAATAATATTGTAGAATTTACCATATTCTTCATGTCAGTTACACTTCCAAAATAAGCTACAAATGTGATTCTGATTTAATTAAACAGAGAGCAAACAATATGACGAACCTTTATATGTAAACACGCTTAAGTCGACATTGCATTCATGCAACAGACGTCTATAATTTGTTATAGAGCTTAACTGTTGCAAATGTAAATATACACTTTTTGAAAATGTTTTATTGTGTAGCACTACTGCTTTGTACGATTTTCCTGATTTGCAAAACTAAACCTGTTGTGTAATGCTTGCTGTTGTGACTTTTCATTATAAGGTTGCACTGGCCAAAAACCTGTTTGACTTTACTACTAGGAATGTAATGCAAACCAATTAGATTGTAATTGCCATTTGCCATTGTGGATAAATTAAAAGATTTTGTGCAGAATATGTCAGGTGTGAGCGGCCTGAGGTAAACGTTAATGAGTCTAAAATAAAGCAGCGTTATATTATGTAGTTTTGTAGTATGGCAGAGTTGTGTGCTTCCGGGAGGTGGGGTTGGTGTGCTGTGTTGTACGATGGTGAAGTCTTGTCATTGTGCAGGGCCGTATAACGCAGTGTTGTGCAGTGGTGTGTGGCATTTTATGATGTGGCTGTCTGCCGCCTGGAGTTCTGTGGTATTGTTGTGAGAGGGCAATAAAGAAAGGAGACAGACTCACAATAGTGTCGTTGTGTAGTGATGTTTGTACAGAATTAAAGAAAGCACAGTGACTCACTGCTCTGCAGCAGGGCCGTCTCACTCCATTTAGAATCGCTCAGCACCTCCAGCCTTCTCTCCAGCTGACGGCTATACTCCATCACTTCCTGCACACACACACAGTTAACAAACCTTACATTGTATAGAATGAAATAATGTCACACTGTTGTTTAAAATACCATACTCTCCGTCATCCTGTCCCTAAATCAAGAGCGCCATCATTTTAAGTATACGTAGATTTGTAATGTTGTGTTTTTTTGTTAATTCATTGTTACATCCATTTGCAGGTTTTTTTTTTCTTTTTTTTTTTTTCTTTTTTTTCACAGCTATAGAGAAAACTGGTCACCTTTTCAAGTAATACACATAAATGTTTTTGTTAAACCCGTACCTAAAATCTTTGTAAAACGGCTGTATGTTTAAAAACGTAGTTTAATATATTTTAAACATTCTGGGTAATTTTTTGTCTAATAAGGTCTGTGACACACCAAGCCGTCAGTGAGCATCTGTCAGGTTAGTTTTTGCCGTTGTATAAACAGTTGACTTTCGTTGCGGCCTTAACAGAACGGAAAATGCATTTTCATTAATGCATTTACAGTGAACAGCCAGTTGGAAAACATAAAGCATAGAGCAATGCAAATAAACGTTCAAGATATACACATTTATGTTGAAGAATAAATATAACAACATTAGCCTACATATATAACTCTTCTTATAGTTATATTATATAAAGTTGTATTCAAATTTTAACCTTATATCATGACAATAAATGTAAAGTTACTTTCACTTGGTACCCCCACAGGGATACCATAAAGGAATGCCACATAACTGCATATATGCATGACCACACGCCTATGTTGATGTTCTGCAAACTCCATTCATGGCCATTACATATGTAACATACTAACCAGATGTTCCTCAACCTAGAAAGGATCATTTAAAGTTTATAGCTCACATAAGATTTATTTACTTAAGAATTCATGCAAAGGCTACCAAAAATACAAGCTTCAGATTTCTGTGTTTAAATCCATCTGCCCACTCCCCTGCTCGGTTTCCAATCTAAGTGTTTACAATGTGGAATATTGCTTTAAACCAGGAGCCAAACACTGTCAGACACACAGAGAGCAAAGCATTCTCTTGAGAGACAGGTTGCATCTGGTGGTTAGGACTGGTACAACAGCATGTTTCTGTTATGCCTTCAGGCTTATGTGAATGAGAGGGTTGTTTACTGATAAATTGAAGACAACTTTGCTGAGACTGAGCAAACTTTTTCAACTTTTTGGTTGACCTGTGAGAACCAGACTTTAAAGATGGCTTTGATGAGAATATGATAGCACCGGTGAGTTTTGTGAGAACAGCAGAGATCGTGCCTGTATTTCTGTCTGCAGCTGCTCCTTCTCTTTCTGAGCCACTCTGAGACTGGCCTTCAGCTCCTGCAGCTCACGACGAGTCTCGCTTAACTGAACCTGAAAACACAAACACAAATTTCACAAGAGTACTATAAAGTACTCTTGTCTTTAAATATTTAGATTCACATTGAATAGCAAATGTAATTCATACCTTAATTTACATTATATAAATCTGGTAATTCTGGGTCACTAATCAAATGTAAGCAAACATGTGATATTGACCATGTTAACTGTTAACACTGAAACAGATGGCACTAAAAATATTGACAAGAAAAACTTACTTGAAAAACTTGAACCTCTTCACAGTTGAGATAAGGCTACATGTCGTTGTTTCAAAGAAATGTGTTAAATAAATGTGTTATACCCGATTGCAGTCTTTTTCCCGTCCCAGCTCCACTACTGCTTTTTCTCTCTCCATCCTCGCCTCCTGCAACATCTCCTCCTTTTGCTGGATCTCATCATTAAGGTGTTCCAGGCGGACTTTGTCCATCTGACAGTTTATGCAGTCACCACAATTAACGACAGGTTTAAAGTTGCCTTTGTGTTTTTAAAAATATTTTTTGCTACACGTACCTCAGTGTTTTGCTGCAGGGTCTCTCTCTCCTGTGCCCAGTTGGCTCTGCCCTCTCTCAGAGACAGGCTTGCATCCGCCAGCTGAAGTGTAAGCTGTGCGGCTTGCAGACGGGCCTGATGGAGCTCGGCGTGTGTGGTGTCCCTCTGAGCGACCATGTCTCTCAGCTCCCCCCTCAGAGTCTCCACACAGCGTTCACTCACGTTCAGGCGCTCTTGAACACTCCGGAGTTCACTCAATGCCACTTCATTGGCTGCCTTATCAACAATGACACAGATATAATCGTGTCATACTAAAAAGATGTTGTCAGTTTAGAGGCAGTTAAGGTCATCCATCTGTTCTATTTTTATTTAACTGCTGGACTATACAGACATGGTTCCAATGTGTCACATCTAACAGTTTTCTCAGCATTTCATGCTGACTAAAACATGTGACCAATTAGAAAAAAATGGGAAGTTGTATACAGTTGATATTTAATACAAATAAATACAAATCAAAGCACTTGCAAAAAATACACTACCATTCAAAAGTTTGGGGCCAGTAAGATTTTTTTCTTCTAGTTTTATTTAGCAAGAATGCTTTAAATTCAAAGTGACAGTAAAGACTACTTTGTTACAAAAACTTTCATTTCAAATAAATACAGTCCATTAATCAAAAAATGTATAAGGATTTCCAATATGAAGCATATTCAAGCTAAACAAATATTTAGTCAGAATGGCCATCAAAGTAGAAAGACCTGCTTTCTGCCCCATATGGTGTATTTACAACATCTACCAGCAGGGAATATGCTAACCAGCCAAACCCCTAATTAATTACATGAACTTCATGGATAAATGGCATCAAGTATCTGTTCCGAGACAATACACCCTGTGTACGAATATCCAATGTGAAAGCTGGGATGTGAAAACCGCTGGAGTGTTACCTCCTTCCTGTGAGCGCTGTTGAGTTTGTGTGTGAGGGTGGTGATGGTGTCTCGGAGCTGTAGAGCATGTGTATCTCTCTGGGCCAGTGAACTTCTCAGACTCTGAAACTCTGATGAAAGACTGTGCAGCTCTTTCTCTGTCTGTTCCATCTTTAACTAGTATAATACACAAAACAATGGCACAATAATGACCATGTAGTTGTGTTCATGCTTATTTGTGTACAAGTGTTAGCTGAGAAACCTTCAGGTTCTCGTGTTCATCCTCATCTTCCTTCTTCTGAGCTGATGCTTTCTTGGCCCGTTCCCTCATCCTACGCAGAAACAGCACACAGGAGAACCAATGAAACCATGTGACCCTGTTCACAGCACTAAACCGACCTCTAGAAGGTGTCTAATGTGTCTTGTATATAATCCAATCACATCAATGACATTTGGAGGAAGTCAAAGATGCATATGACCACGATATATGAAACAAGTATGTCCTGATGTGACCCAGAGAACACAGAACTACTTGCTTATATAACATTTACAAATGAAACAATGATTTAAAAATTTTCAGAAGTACATCTTAAAACAACAACACAATTCAAGTCATCAACATGCTGCGACAATTGTATAGAATATGTGTGCATCCTTTAGTCATTTGAAATTATGTTCAGTGTGTAGTCATGAAATCGAAGAAAATCTTAAGGCAATCAGATCAGAAGTGGTTATTGGAGATTAGTCAAGTAGAGGTTAGTAGAGATTAGCTCATTAGTTGTATTGGAGATGAGTCAAATAGAGATTAGTAGAGGTTAGCACATCAGTTGTAAACAAACATACAACACAATCAATGTAGTCTGAATCACAAACAAATAACTCTTATTAGCTCTTATGTGTTACTTCTAGTAAATCATAAATAGTGATACACTGAAATGATTTTTTTTTTTTTTTGATAAAACGAAAATAACGCTTTGGTAAATAAATTTAGGTAACTGGGTCATTGAACTCGGTATGCTATACAGGGTGTCGTCATATTAAAGTTCTTCGGCAAATAGGTGCTTCTCGATTTTTCAGCAGAACAAATTTTACATATTGCTACTGTAGTATCATATTTGATCACATTCGACTACACTGCTGACATATACCTGTTGTAGCTTATCCACGCTATTGTAGCTTATATTTTTTGCATGAAATAGACACTGACACAGTCAAAACGCGTCATCAGAAAAGCGCAAACTGTACCAATGATTTTGGCCATCCAAAACTATATTGCCCGAAACGGTTTTTTTTTTCTTTTTCTTTTTTTCTCACTTTTCAGTGCATCGCTAATCAAAAACACATAGACTACATCATGGCTGTGAGTGTAGCCTGATTTCTGAAATAAGTGTCTCTTATGAGCTGATTCTTTCAATGAATACTTCCTCAAAAACAGGTTAACAATTTGAATTAGTCTCAACCGATGTCCTGCATAGTTTATAGCATCAACATAAAAGAAATTTCTTTCATCTGTAAAGCAAAATTTTCATTATAACTGAAATGCACCCAAATTAATTGGAATCGAATCTGTTACAAATGTGTAGGGCTGGGTATTGATTCAAAGATAATTCAAAGAGTAGAAAACAAAAAGCCTCTCACCTTTCTAGGTCAGTCTCTCTCTCCAGTCCTCTCTGGGTCAGTACTTTAATGTCCTCTTCTAGCTCTCTGATTCGCTGCTCATTAGCTTCTTTTTGAGTTAGCAGAGCTCTCTTCTCCTCTGTCAGGGCCTCACCTAAACCCTCAACTTCCTAAAAGAGAGAGGTGTGATGGTAGTGCGGTATTTAAACTAAACTGTAGCATTAAAAATCGTTTAGCAGTTAGCTTTCCGCCATTGTGTGTGAACATATACACCACAGTAAACACAGTAAAGACAAAATATACACAAAACCATGACCCAGGGCTGACCACACAGGCTGATGGAATGAGTGTTTACACTACCTTCTGCTTCTTCTTCATCTCCTCTACTTTCTCTATATATTCTCTCACTTCCTCCTTCAGCTCGCCGATCTTCCTTTCAAGCTCCATGCGGCTCTGCTCCCAGGAGCTTCTGTCTCTCTCTCTCCTGCCTTTCTCCCGCTCCACGTTCTGGTCTGCTGCTTCAAGAGCCTGGAGCAGCTCAGCACGCTCCTTCAAACACTCCTGCAGACGTCTCTGTTTGGAAGAATGACAGAGAAAGATACAGATATTAATAAAAAATACAAATGAAGAAAACCTAGTTTTAAATTAGGTATTTCTATCGATTCAGATGTTCAATTATTTACCTTATATGGTAAATAAAATATAAAACAAATTAATTATATATATTATATATATATCAATATTAGCTGTGAAAACATGGCATTATTGTAGCAGACGAAGTAAATTAAATAAATTATATAATAAATAATTCAATGTAATTATTTGGGCTGGGTATTGCAAGGGCCTCACGATTTGATACATATTGCGATACATGTCACGATACAATATATTGCGATACAGTATATATTGCGATACTTACAAAAAAAAATACAGTTGAAAATACAAATGGGCACCGAAACCGGGCACCGATATGGAACCGGTACCCAAGTAACCGGTATGTAACCGGGCCGAATCAAACCGCAGATTTCGGTGCCTCATTTGCCACTTAAATATCTGTCTATTGAAATATTTGACCGCTGGTTCTCCGAAACGGACGCAAGAAGCATCTCACTGCATGTGATCGCTAGTTAACCCTTTGACGCGTATGATCGTTCACACCGGTGTGATTAGAACGCATGATCATCAACTTCTAAATTCAAATTTGCTTTTGCGCGTTGGCTAGCACTGAGACAGAGACAGACGCTCTCAGCGCTGTCATATTATATCACAACTATTCAGTGTTTTCAACCACATAAGGTTTATGGTTTATGGTATATAAGGTTTTAGGTTTCAGACATTTAAATACACAAGTACTAGCAAAACAACATTTATAGTTGGTAAATTGCACACTCTGATATCTATGGAGTGGCAATAATAATCCTTTCAATTATAAATTGATGATGTGTTTAGATTCATATTGTGTAGGTAACTATAAAATTTACTCTGTTTCACATTCACTTACATGTATTTAACACTAGAACTACCAAGGCGGTCATTTTGACCGTTTTTAAATTTTACAGTGTAATAACTTTGTTAAAATAAAATGAATGTGGCTGTAGGACTCTGACTTTTCCTAAATATGTGTATATTTTATTCTGACACTGTTATTTTATTAAAATCACAAAACACAAAACAGTTCTGACTATTTCTACCTAGAATGGCCATGGTCATTTTGACCGCACGCACGCATTATAGATATCATAAGTCCGCTACATTTCCCGCCATCAACGCGCACATATTGTTCAAGAAGTGCACAAATGAGCAAGTTTCTCAGATGGACTTCATCACGCGACTGGCAAGCGAACTTCGCTCCGATCACATGAAATCAAAAGCCACACAACTGGTGGTGCGATAGCCAGGACCCGGGCAGGAGCAGCAGCTGATGGAGAGAACGATCAGTGCCAAGTAAGGAGGAACTGCGAAAAAAATATAACCCAAGGAGACATGTGCCAAATGTCACAAAGTATAGTGTGTGGGAACTGCACACGAAATGCGGTGTTTGTGTGGACTGCGTACGCGTTAGTGAATGATGCGGGTTTTTTTGTGCCGTTCAAATTACCCCTTTATTATTACCTATCGTAACATTGTATATCCATTTATTTTTAGATTTTGTATTGATTATTGAACTTATTTACAAACAGGGCTGTACTAAACGGTATGAAGCTTTGACGTTTCCTAACTTTTTTGCATGTCTATTCACGTGGTGAGTGTGGTGAAAAATATATTTTTGACGCAAAATTTTCCTTACATTTCCTTAGACCTGTCGGAGCAATCTTTCTTTTGTGCTTGTTTTAAGTGCGATGACGTTATAACATGACGACAGGAATTAAAAGCATCATTGGAAAACTTAAAGAGAAAGGTTCAAATGTAGATATGACATGACGAAAATTATGTTCAGTACGGCCATATGACCGTCAAAGTATGAACGGTCAGAATGACCGCTGTGGTCTTTCTAGTAGTTATGGAATTCCGGTAGTTCTAGTGTTATGAATAAAAATATCAGCAAAGGACTGACTGACATATAACGCAACCAATCACTGTTTGTTTTGTTCCGCGTCATGTTTAGTGTGAAAATGTAAAGTTGATGTCCATACAATAACAGACCGGCGTTAATCTAATAAATTATTCATTCAAGAACGTTGTGCAAGTTTACTGCAAGTTTAGAGCCGAGAACCTCATGAAAAGAACCTCACGTACTTTTGAAAATCCAGCCTTCAGTTGATCCTGATGTAAATGATGGCGTTCTTCCACAATGGGTTTCGCGTCATGCGTTCTAAAATAACGCTCACCTTGTGTAGGACATGCAATAAGTCAGGAGAGGTGTCGTATTTGGCCAGAGTTTTTCGAGTCCTGCCCGTTCCACAGATGATTAAATTTCTTATCATTTCAGTGCTTCTAACTCAGTGGCTGTAAGTGGGTTAGGAATAGGATTTCAAGTGATTTTGAAAAAATTTTACAAAAAAGAGAATCACATACCCCACCTTTAAAGCTGGTTTGTAGCATAACGAACACAGACTACTTTGCTGTTATTAGGCTACTGTAGTGTTATGGCTTAGGTTTTATTGTGAATTTATGTAAATTTGTTGTGTTTTGTATTTAGACTACTTATATTTATAATTTTTTTCAATAAAAATAGCCGTTATTTAATGTCATTCACCATCGTTTTGAGGCTCTCTCTTTTTTTTAAGGATCGGTTCTGGCACGGTACCGTTTTAAAAGTATCGATTTGGCACCGGTATCAAAAAAATAAATAAATAACCCTAGTGTGGTATATGTATCACATTTATATTGATTTTCTTTTTCTTTTATTGATCTTCCCGATAGTTAGCTGTATCAATATTTTTGCACAGCCCTAGTAATTATTCAGCTTATTGTGAAGTTTATGTAATTTAAATAATTATCTTAAATGTCTTCTTTACATATGCTATCTCAGTAACAAAACAGCATTACTGACTTGGTTGGAAAGCTCTAAGCTGTTCATGTGATTCTTAAACCACACAACAAAACTGCACATTGTGGAAATGTTAAAAGGAGACTCTGTCTGAGGTCTGCAGTCTTCTATGGATTAAAGTATCAATACACTGGGACATCTATTCTATTTTTACCCTTTCTTGGTCAAACAACAGTGCATCTCAGAGCTGTCCAAAAGTATGAGAAATCCCTTTTACTGTAGTACTGTATACATACTGTAGTTTAGTATTGCTGTATACATTTCTGACTTACAAAAAAAAATAATGAAATGTATTATAACCTGGAAGTTAATCAAAAATACAGCGAAATGGTGCATTAATTAAAAAAAGCCTTTTTTCACTGTGATTAAAACTTGAGACCATTATCATTTAGGCTTCATGCTTACAATCACACCCTTGTACCACATTTTAAGTGAACACACACACACACACACAGAGAGAGAGATTGGAAATCGCACTGCGCACACACACACTCAAAAACATTTAGGAGCACAGAAACTTATCAATGCTGCCCTTTGACTTTTATTGATAAAATAGCCTCGCCACTGAATCATTTTCATAGCAACAAGGGAGTAACACCAAATGCACAGCTTCATTTTTAGTAGAAGGATGCTGCACAGGCAATTCACACATGCATCTCTCTCTGTCTTGATAGTTAATTAAAATACATGATATAATTAATTCATTCATAAATGTAATCTTACCGCACTGCTTTATCTCTGTCTGATTTAAAGTGGGCAGAATGCTAGATCTAATGAGCCGTAACTGACCAAATTAACCATTATTTTTACCTTTCTGGTCAAATATTGTGCTGCAAACATCAATAACTTGTTAATGTTGGCAAATGGCCATGGTATAAGCAGGATAATTCACGGCTAGGTGGGCATTAAACAATTGGAATGCACTCTGCTGAATGCATGTGTTGTGTGGTTCTTTGCCTCCACCTCATACATTAATATCGCTAGCACAGCTAGCCGTGGATTATCCATTACATATATCATGCATACGGAGAGAATGCTACAGCCCTATGCAACTGCCTATACTAGGATCGGGCATTGTCTTATTGTGAAACATAATTTGTGTAATGATGGACTGAATTACAGACTTCACATATTCTTTGAGTTCATCTGACCTGCAGTAGCTGGGCTCTGGGGATGACCAGCAACATATCTTCGCCCACTTCCTCTCCTTGGCCCTCCTCCTCCAGAGTCATCAGCTCCTCCATGGGCTTTGGGGCTGAGAAGGTAAAGGCAGTGCTGCGAGAACAAGCCTCTCCCCTTCCATCCACATACACAAACTGGTACTGCTGAGCACTCGGCCCTGGTAGGTAGGAAGCTGAAGAGAGGAGAGAAAAAGGATGCTGTGAAAGGCCAAACACAGGCCAAAAAAATATATATAAACAAAACAATTGACGTGTGGTCTCAGATTTTTAATATAGGCAAATTGTATTTGAATATTTCCTGTCTGGTTATTCATAGTGAGAGAGGTTTGGAGATTTCATACACAATCACATGAAGCCAGGGCCACTGCATGGTTATGACCTCATCTGGCTTCTCCTAAACACACTCTGTCTCCATCACCAATATTCACCACAAAATACAATGCTGCCATTCTGCACTTTGCAAATCTCAGCCCAGATGATACTTTCACATGCGCATGCAAAAACTTGGTCTAATAGTTCACAGTTTTGGGGTCAGAAAGTTTTTTTTTTTTTGAAAGAAATGAATACTTTTATTCAGCAAGGATACATTAAATTAATCAAAAGTGACAGCATATATATTTACGATGTTACAAAAGATTTCTATTTAAAATAAGTGCTTTTCTTTGAAAATACAAAGAGTCTTGAAAAAACTCACGGGTTTAAATAAGCAGCTGTTTTCAACATTGTGATCAGCAATGTTACTTGGGCACCAAAGCAGAAATACATTGCACTTTAAAATATATAAAAATGCTAAACATTTATTTTAAATTGTAATATTTCACAATATTATTGGTTTTACTTTATTTTTGAATGAATAATGCAGCCTTTGTTAGCATAAAAGACTTTAAAACATTTTTTGAATCAACCTCAAACTTCTGAATGGTAGTGCATGTTACTTTAAAAGAGCAATATATAGCGCGCCCACTCCCTGCAGTTTAATTACTATGGATGTGCTTTTCAGAAATAAGCTAGTCATTAGGTTGTCTCAAAGATTAGTTAACCACTTGGTTATAAGGAAGCCCTGAATAAATAGGGCCCACTAGACACTGATCAGACATGTTTCTTAGGGGAACATAATTATAACTACTAATAATTAACTAGGAATAATAATTAACTACAGGCAAAATCCTTTGTGGCATTTTATCTATTTCACAGGTCATCTGAGGACAAACATTTGCTAATGCATTGAATTCATGAGCCCAGCAGTTGAGTGAATCAATTCAAGAAACTGTAATTAGCTTCTTTAAATCTCCCTTAAGCACACTATTCTTTATTCATACTGTATTAAGACCATCAGCTGACTTTCAAGAGGTCTTGAACACCAAAATCAATGCTTCAGAGACCTTGGAAATTAACGCAGCAGTTCACGGAGGTCCCCTCTATGTAGCTGGATGGTGCTACTGCCCACACAAACGTATGGTAGTCCTTAATTGATGACCAGCCAACCTGAGGGTAAAAGAAAACAGATCAACTTTAACTAAGCAAAAGAGCCACATCAGTGCTGAAAAGTCCTGGAGATGGCTCTCTCTTACTTTAAATAGTCCAATCCAGTCATTACTGGCCCATGTGTGCTGTGAGTTGATGGTGTAGTGGCAGTCCACTCTGCTCTGAGGGAAGTAGCAACTTCCGACATTGCGAAACTCCACCCCCCATGTCTTCTCCATGGCAACAGAATAGTGATGCACCTAGGTAGTTATTAAAAATTAAAATGGAAATATTTAGTCTAAAACTATTTTTCTCATTCTCAAATAATATACATGCAGTTTTATGGTGTCATTACATGAAATATTAGTATTAAAAAAAATGGCCAATGAACTGCAACAAAGTTACTAAAATGGTTAACAAAAACTTAATACATACTTAGTAAAAGACATAATACATACAACATACAATATGTTCAATTGTATCCTAAAATCCTGATGAAAAAAGTTCAAAGACATGTTACTTATGTCCTTTGAAGAAGTACGGCTGAGGTAAAAGGCAATTCAGTTATTCTACTGTATAAAATATGCTATCTATATGTGTAATCTCTATCTATATGTATGCCTTTTCTGTCTCTATCCAAATTCACAAATATACATAACTTTAAAAGGAATTTTAGACATCGTTTAATTAGTCCACTGACAATTGTATGGATATTATTATCGAGCCTTACTTAGGACAGTAGGGGAGAGGTGAATGTGTTGCGCAAGTGAAGAGGTACTGTTTATGTTAAACTAGATGCCGAGTTCCTGCGGATGACTGATGAGGAGTGCACTGCAGACTCTCACCCCGGACACACATCAGCTCTTAGAGAGCATTTGTGACAGGCTGTCAGGTGCCACAAATGCTGTGACTGACTGTGTGAACTGTATAGATTACAAGTAATGACAGGTGGGCCCATCATTAGCAGCACCTTATAATAAACTACAAACTCCATATTTAGACTCTCCATGAACAGACCAAGGACGTTTTCTGACGTCATCTGTCTGATGTCAGAAACTTGCAGCTTACCTCCAGTGCTCAGTATCAAGCTTTCTCTTAAAATAAATACCAAGGATAATTTGATTCCTCATGATAGGAGTCGTTTAATATAAAATATATGGTGAAATTCGTTTGAAAACAAAACAAACAAAAAAACTCTTGATAAACACAAAATGTATTTTAATGTACTCTTAATATTACTTGGCACGTGACACCTGATTGTAGTGGCATAATAATTGCTGACTTACGAAAATAAAATCTTTCTTTGCATTGCAAACAATCGTGGATGGCTATTGCAAGCGAGGCCCAAAGTTAGAAACTATCTCAAGTTACTCGGTACAGCGTGACAACAAGAAGAAAAACAATGCATAAGCAGATCTGACACTTTGTTACAGCAGTTAAAAAAGAAAAATATGACCGCCTTATAACATTGTTTATCGTCAATACACATTCCATGGGACTGACTCAAATGGTATTGGATGTTATAAACATGGCACGCTTTGTCTTTAGCTGCGTGCTACTGAACATGCTGCAGGTTTTTTTTTTTTTTTTTTTTTTTTGTGGAAAAACCGCAAACGTCGTATAACAAAACTCACCCAATTTAGATGAGATAATCAGACCAATGTCCTCTTGAAAAACGATGTTCGGTCATATAGGAGAAAACATGTATGAGACTGATGACAAGTGTAATTTACACCGACACATTCGCCGAGATGAGCAGTGCCACGAACATCTCACAACAATAACAAAAACAGAAGCATGGGTGCTTTGGAGAGGCACGCTGCATTGTGGGAAATGCTGTTCTATCACTGATTCTGAATCATGTCTCAGACACTCAAAAAAACTAAAATCCCCATCTGTAATGAGAATGCTTTGAAGGTCGATGTGAGAAGTCAAACGTCATGGTAACGGTACAGCGATTGATGCTCTGAGTGGTTCACATTTCTCATCGGATTCATCGTCTTAGTTTCTATTGGTTAAATGTGTATGTCAATCAACTATTGGCCAATGCGATACGTGCTCGTTAAACACCCATGGTGAAAAGCAACACGATTGCGCAATGAACTAGTCCGACTCATTTCCGCGAATAGGCTCTTTCGAAAAGTTCGAAACTTCGATTCAGTGATTCATACGTCTCATAACTAAAATGTGATATTCTTTGAAACAAACTCTGTCATGTATTTGTGTTAATAAAAGTGTCATACAATCAAGTCAATTCGCAGTGTGTTCTATTTGTAATAATTTTGCAAATAGGCTACTCTAGTAATAATTTATCGCCCATCAGTCAAATCTTTGGTAAACTTAAAATGCTCACACTGTCAGCTCACTCGTGGGTCTTGGCTTGCTACAAAATTGACATGTCAGAAATAGACAGCTCTTGGTTCAGTGAGTCGGTTGACTCGAGATTCACTCAACCTGATTCGGTTCGTTTCGAACAAATCGTTCGGTCTGTTGTAACCACTTCAAAACTATTCAGTAGAAAGATCCGGTTCAGAAGAGCGATTCGAATGTGTCTGGTTTCCAAGAGACATGTTATATAATATCATAATATTCGCATACGTAATATAAAGCACCTGCGTGGGACATATTTCACTCACATGCTTGTCTGATGCCTGCAATGGCTTTTCAGGGTTATTCTGCTTTGATTCCTGCAATCTCAATAGGCCGACACACATTCAGCTGGAGTAAACAGCACTCATCATTTGCTGACTCACAGAAACTTGAAACTAGAATGCTTGGCCAAGTTGGCCGTGAAGCTGAAAAGCAGATGCTAAATGCCTATCATTTTTCAATGATTCCTACAATAATTTGTCTCTCACACTACGGGCAACTGGTAGCTCAATTTGTGTAACAGAGGTTAAATAAATGTATTCTATATTTAATGAATAGTTAATGGAGTTAGATATTTAGCACTTAAAATAACCGAGGAGACACCTCTTTTCTAAAACATTAGTTGTCTGATGTTCTCGTTTTGAACACAAGATGGCAGTGTACTTTTAGGAAACAGGAAAGAGCTGCGGTGTAGCTGTGCATTGTCCTCTAAGATTGTTTGTTTAAATATGTTAATATTTATAAAAATATAATGTTCTTTTTTTAAAATTGAATGATAGTACAGTTACGTTTAATCACACAAACTTAAAAAAAAAAAAATTCTTTAGAGACACTATTAAGTGAATGGCCATACATTTTAAAATAGAGTTTTGTAACATGTCATTATCTTTCAGATGTAAATCAAAGACACTGATACACAAGTAAAACTCACTTTATTTTTCTATATAGCCTGAGTAATAGCTTGGATCAGCCAGGCATGTTATTTTTTATTTTCAAGGCATTATTAAATGCATGAATAATTATATATTGCAGAAGAAGTTTCTCTGGGATTTTGGCACATACAACACATAGATACTGAGCTGGTCTCATGGTGATAGTATGAGGTCACAAGTCAAAGTGATGCATTCTAAATGAAGTGCTGACTCACATGCCTTTGATGCTAAGGATTTAGGGCTTAAGTGAATATTTCATTATTTTAATATCTTTACACTGTCCATTGCACTGCCAGCACAATTTGGAGTCAGCTTCAAAATTATCAAATGATTTAACCACTGATAAAATATCACCTTGAATGGACATGCTGCAAACTTCATAGGTACTGGACTGATCATTTTGACTGAAAAAGGAGATTGTTCTAGACACGATTGCATTTTGGGGGTTATTTCAGAACCCCTTGTATGAACGCCAGTCTGTCTCCTTATTTATAGTTCTTGCAAAGAGATTGTTTCTTCAGAGGTGGAAACTGGACGTGGTTTTAACATTTAATGTGTGGTCAAGTGAGCTGGTAAACCATATACATATAGAGAGAAGACAATACAATTTATTACAAACAATGATTGATTGATTTAAAAAAAAATTGAAAGCTTATTAAACCACCTGGGGAATATGATCACTTCATTCTGGCTTGTGCACTGGTTTGTGTGTTTGTGAATGTATTTTAATTAGTTAACATCTCACGTATCACGTTTCCATCTATTTCTGTATATTCTATTGTACCATACGTTTTTCCCCCTTTTTTGGACCTCACATTTGTTAGAAAGTGTTAGAAAACGAAATAAAGTTTGCATTGTCACTTTGTATGATGGCATTAGAACCAGTTTGCCCTGCAAGGAAAGTAGTCGTAGCCATGCACTGCAAACAAGATGGCCACCCTCAGCCTGTAATTGCATGCAGGCAGTAAATGAGGCAGCCCAATAAAGGTGCTGAGATTGTTTTAACAGAGTGAGCTTGGCTGAAATGCATGGAAGGCTGCGTGAGAGGCAGGCAGGAAGGGGGGAAGGGCAGAGGCGTGTGATTGATGGCACACAGACAGTGTGTTACCGACCTTGCTTGATGACGAGTCTCCCTCAGGCCCATGACACTCCTAACCTCGCTCCTCCTCCCAGGCGCTCCATGTCAAGTGTTTCTGAGGAGATCAATGAGAAGATCTGGTGCAGGCCAGACTTATGTTGGCCAGTCGTTTTATCATCTCATTACTAACCTGGTCAGGGATTCCTCAGGCTTGTTTTATAGATACTGCAAAACCTGAAGAATGATGACTATTGAGTTTTTGTGGTAATTCGAATTGTTTTATACAAATCAGACCTTTGTAACCTGTATTAACATTAATCTACCATGTTTTGATAGGTAGGCTACTATCAGCTGGCAAGTCCACTGACTTGCCAGCTGATACTGAATATGTTTGGTGTACTCAGAGAACCGAACAGAGTTTATCATAACTTTATGATGCTTACAGTGCAAATCCATTACAATAATAATCATTATAATGGGTTCTGTTCATCAAATAATCCTGAACAAATGTCACAGTTCCACACAAAAATATTAAGCACACCTGTTTTTAACTTTGATAATAAATGTTTCCTAATCAGCATATTAGAATGATTTCTGGAGGATCATGTGACACTAAAGACTGTAATGATGCTGAAAATTCAGTTTTGCCATCACACAGCTATATTACATATATTACTTTTTAAAATATATTAAAATACAAATTGAATTTCTTCAGATTTTAAATTGTAAGAATATTTCACAATATTACTGGTTTTACTGTATTTTTCATCAAATAGCTTGAAGCTCTGGTGAGTGTAAGACACTTTTACATTTAAGAACATTTTAAACTCTAATCTCACAGACCCCAATTTTTAGAAAGATTTATTTTAATGCTGTTAAATCAATTAATCACGATTAATCGCATCTAACATAAGTTTTGGTGAAACACAGGTGAAACACGAAAAAATTTAATATCGTACAAATGTTTCTGTATTTCAGTAATTCAAATTAAAAGGTGAAACTATATATATTTAGTATATATAACATATACATATGCATGATTATACTTTTCAGAAGGCCGACATTTCTGTATTTAATGTAATATTCAAATTTTCTGAGATTTTGAATTTGGGGTTTTCATAAGCTGTAAGTCATAATCATCAAAATTATAACTTTTGCACAATATTCAATTTTTTGAGTTTCACCTGTATATTCTATGTGTGTGTGTGTGTGTGTATACACACACACACACACACACACACACACACATATATATATATATATATATTTATATATATATATATATATATATATATATATATATATATATATATATATTAGAGTTCAGATGCAAAAGCCTCTAAGTGCCATCTGAAATTTTCTTCTAGAATGATTACCTATTAATTGTCATTTAAGTGAAATTACTGAACTTAAATATACAAGCTTGATAAAAATTATCATTCTAGAAGAAAATTTCAAATGGCACTTTAGAGGCATCTGAACTCTGAACTCTATATATATAAATGGGTTTGATACAACAATCATTTTGGATGACTAATGTTATCATGGTGTTCTGCTTTAAAAATTCCTTTATTGATTGCAAATTAGCCATGCATGACAAAATATAGCTTATGAACCTTGTTTCACAGAAAGAGAAGTGACATCATCTGTCTTGAGTGACAGATTACAGCGTCTGAATGAGTGCAGTGAATGCAGATGCATGCAGTGGCTTGCATTTGGTTGCAACATTATGAGCTGACAAGTTGACAACGGGCTTCCTGAGGGTAGGTGTAAACGTCAGTAACAAACACCCACCACACCCTGAACATATAGTCCTTCTTGTTGGAAAGAGATCATATGAATACTACTGATGAAAAACAAAGAAAAAATGCTATTTACAATGAATTATAGAGGGGCAGGGAGAAGAGAGGTAAAGTAAAATCTTAAAGTCAATCAAAGACCCCAGAAGGGTAAAAGACAAAGAGAAAGGGAAGTAAGTAAGTGACAGAGATGAAGGGACAGAGAGAGAGAGAGAGCTGGTGTGCCAGAGAGAAAGGGAGAAACATGAAGGGGGGCAGCAGTATTTAGTATGCACGGCCAAGCTGCCCCATCTGCTTAGCACAGCAGTCCCCATCGTATAACTGTCTGTAGGCCGTGGGCCGCATAAAGAATGTCTCCAATTTGATGTAATTCCGCAAAATTAATGACAGCTTTACCCAGGATGGGTCGTGAGGGAATGATTAGAGTTTGATCATCCATCTGATCGGTGGCCATGCCTGGCCCAAGCAGCACGTTGACACATACTGGGTACACCCTCGCCAGGGACCCGCACGCACAGACCAACTGACAAACATGCACAAAGCCGATGCCAAACTGGCAGGCTTTAGCCTCTCATTCGGCTCCTTTAAATGAGGTTTGCAAACATACTTCCGAACAAACACACCGTTATGGCAGCAGGAATATCTCTTGTGTGCAGTGGCTGGGCTGACCTCAGTTTTAATGCTGCTCCAGGCAGACCTGCGCTGTATTTCAAAGCAAAGGGGTCCAACCGGCATCTAATTTACTGAAGTCTGAGGTCGCATTGTGGTATTTTACAAGAGAGCTTTACTGTGGCCATGATTGGAATTGGGTATGAGTTTAAGAGAGATGGGGGCGGATTGGGAATTGCAGAGGGGATTGATCCAGGCAATGGATAGAGGGAGTTAATTCCTGGATGTGTGATTTTCCTCCTTCCCTTTCGTTCCTGATCCTACCCATCCCCCACTCTCTCTCTCTCTCTCTCCCTCATTCTGTCTTCCAGGGACCCTACTTTTACAAGCGAGCAGGGGCATTCCGTTTACTAGGGGGCCTGGTGCATCTCTCTGTGCTGGGGACATTAAAGGGGAAGCCGGAGTGTTATCAGTGCAGAGTGCAGGGCTTTAGATCAAGGTCTGTCGTATGGCTCACACTGCTCTTCTGGGTTTGTGCTGTTGTGTGGTGTTCTCACTGGGTAATTTAAGCGAGCCCACAGATAAACAAGTGATTGATTACAGCGGTGTGTAAAGAACTGGCTGCCATGGCAGTTGGAGAGATGGCACAGATTGCACTGCAACAGACAACCATTGCTAATGCCCTGTGCTTGAACACCAACTGTTGAGCAAACTAAATGCCTCAAAAGTGATGGCAGTAAGAGTGTAAGCAATTTGATTTGAAAATGTAAAGGTGGCTTTTGTTCTTGGCATATAATTGCTGAATGGAAAAAGTTTTTCACGGGATGGAACACAGCAAAATTAATTTCCCATCTGACAAAGACTCTGGGTTTCAACCAAGCTGGAAAAGCATGACTGCCAGGTACCTGCATTAAAGGCAGAGTGCCAATGCACATTTAAGTGATGGCTCTGGTGCAGATTTCTGGGCAGATTTTCCTAACAGCATTTTGATTTTGTCCGAAGAGCTGTCCAGAAAAATAATTGCATGTGAAAGAAACGAAGATCCACAAAATGAGGATAAGAGAATTTTTTGCATGTGGTTGGATGAAATTGATTCACATAAGCTCGTTAGAAAAATACACAGTGTTCTGTTTGCTTTAATGACTTCATCATGTTTTCAAAATGTGTCTTTTTTTACTCCTGTTTTTATGTCATTACATCTGGCTTGATTTGTGTTCTCTCTGTATGCTTTCTTCTGAATACGTTTGCATTCAGTAGTTGCCATTTACCCCATGTATCATTTTACCCATGCACCCACCCTCCATACCTCCATACCCTTCTTTCTTTTTTTTCTTTCTCTCTCTCGCTCTCTCTTTCTTTCAGTTTCTTTCTCCACCTCCACTTTTTTATATTTTTGGCTGAGCTGGAGACCTTTCTCTGTGCTGTGACCTTTAGGTTTTAAATGAAGCCCCTCTGCGGCTTGTCTCTCTTCATAGACCGCCAGTTACGAGCCTTGGGAGGACCGCAAAAAAATAACGATTCAGATGAAATGGGCCCTTTAAAAAGCTCTTCCAAATTCCTTTTACATTTTTCCTCCCTGTCCTACTGCCTTCCCCTTTTTTTTTCTGTCCGCATTAATATTCACACTAATGAGGAACATCCTAAAGAGCAAGCTTTGGAAAATCTCAGCCAGACAGAACAGGCCTTAAATAAGTATTTGTACACACAAATAAGCAACTATACATGTACGCAACATGCAGGCATGGTAAAGTGAAACATACTAATACAGTGAATGCTCATTAATGATGGATTTGAAACACATGTCAAATGATTTATAGGAATTTGGAGAGCCTGACTTATGATTATGTTGGCCAAAGATCTGACTGTTTTTTCCCCCCCATTCAATCACCCTTTATAGTTGCGCTCTATAAGGGTCAATCATTGAGGCTTTATTTTAAATGCATACATTGGCAAAATGGAAAATATTCCTTTTATCCAAGACATGGGCTATGTTTGGAATAACATGGAAGCAGTTTGAGCATCCTGCTTTAAGTTCTGTGTACTGCTATCTATTCTTCATGTATCGTAAGACAGGTCTGAAACATGGTAAAAAACAGATTCAACTGTTTTATTTTTGTGTATTATTTGTGCTATATTCTTGTATATAAAAACATATTATTTATATTTATTTATAATATTTCTTTTTTTTTCTCTTGGTTATGATGATCTATGAGGCTGCTTTGCCTTTTAGACTTTTAGGGGCTGTTTACACCTGGCCACTTCATGCGTTTTCTCAGATCGGATAGCTATCCGATCGTAAAACGACCAGGTGTAAATGCCCTCCGAAACGCATTCGAGACGGATTTGAATCCGATCGCATTCCAGATGAATCTGGACAAGTGTAAATGCATCTGGTTGTTGAAACCACATAAGTACATTTTACTCCTCCCAAAAATACTAAAAAATAAACCTGTGCGAGCGTGTTTTAGGCTATATGTCATGTTATAGTCAGATATGACGACGCTAGGCTACTGCAACACGCATTACCGCAGATGAGCATATTTTCATCAGCCAATGTGCGAACTATCGCAAATCAAAGTGAAAGTAAGTTGCAGACGCTTAACACACAATCATCTTCATTAAAAGTAAAGAAACAAATTGATCTTACCAGGGCTGTTGCCGCTCGGTCTTATTGCGGTCTTTGACTTTGAAATTTTAGCTGATGATCAATAAAATTAAGCTCGATATCTGTTGTTTTCGGTGACGTGCACTCCATTAAATCTGCATATAGCGCGGGAATTGAAGATCGGATTTATATCCGGTTTGCAAAAACACATTTATGTGACCAGGTGTAAATTGAATCGTTTTGATAAATCAGATAGCTATCCGATCTGAGAAAACGCATGAAGTGGCCAGGTGTAAACAGCCCCCTATATTTGTCGTATGGTGTGAGATGCCCCGCCAGCCAGTACAATATAATGTAAACATACCTTGATAATAGAACCAGAGTGTGAGCACATTTCTTACGATCTGACTCCTGTAAAGATTTTTATGAGTTATTTTTAATGTCATGTTTGTTAACCAATAAATGGCTATACTACTACTTTTTTTTTAATTAAAAATAAGAAGTAAAATAAAAATTTCAATTGTACAAGTAAAACATTATAATGTACAGAATTAAAAATGGATATTATTTATTGTATTAATTAACAGTCTTATTCATTTTTAAAGATTAGGCTAAGTGAAAGATAAAGCTAGCTAAAGATTAACTTGGAGAAGTGAAATGAGCATGCACATTATCAATTAAATATCCAGTTTCAACAGATACTGATAAATCTAAATCTCTAATATTGGCTGACAACCATGGTATAACTGATATAGTGCATTACACTTCATATGTTTCTGTCTTTGGAAAAGTGGAAGTTTAGAAGCATTTCAGTCAGGCACATTTCACTGCTAACAGAACGATGCCTTATTAATTCTGCTATATACAAAGCAATCATCGCAAGTAGGAACAGCACTCCTGTTCATTACAGCATCAAGACCAGCAAGTACTTGTCCAGTTATCAAGGAAAATGAGAGCAATACGAGAGCAAGCATGGAGGCCAAACACATTTGTGAATGCCTTGGGTGAACTCCAGGATTCAGTTTTACACCAGACAGTGATCAGTGGGGTTCCTAATGGGAGCCAGGTAATCAGCAGGGCACAATTACAGATCTACTTGATGTACTGAGTGAACACACACATAGCTGCTTGCAATGTTTGTGTGGCTAAATACAAACAAACAAGCTTGTTTCTCACACATGCACACGCACACCTGTGTTATCCAGGTTAAGTTGACGCTCCAAGTAATGACTTTCAACATATCCCACATGTTTAAATGAAAAAGGACATGAAACTGATCTAATAACTGAACTGCAGTTCCATGCACTGTTAACTGTTGCTGGTCAGCAACAAAGCAATGACCACCATGTACATCAGTGTTGAGAGTTTAGCTCTGGAAGACATTAACACTCCACTTTACTGCATTAGGAAGATTGTTGGGTTTGAGCACTTTAGAAGCACACATTTTCCGTTTTCAGATTCCTTCTCGTAAAATTCCCACCACCTCTCTAGACACCCAGAACGGAAAAAAGAGTGATGGAAAATTTCAGGGAGTGTGAGCCTAGGAAAGAGATGAAAACAGAAAGGTGTTGATTCTGCAATTACAGAACGCTAATAAAAAAATTAAAAAAACAACCCTGCAGGGTTTTGAAAGCATTTACTAAAATTACACTGAGAGCATTAGCGTCATGCTAAAGCTAAATGTACTCGTAGACCTAGACTAATAAAGAAGCCTCTGGGAATATAAACATGGATGGATAGATAGATAGTGTGACTGGACCTCATTCCTCTGTAAAACCTCAGTGTATGATTTGTGGTTATGATGAGTTAAGGAAGCATTCTACACTGAGGTCCTCAAGCAGTCACTGTGGCAAAGAAAGAAGGGATGGAGTTGAGAGAAGAGAGGAGTATTAACATTCTTGTAACATTCTTGTAGCTCAAGCAGTAGAGCATGGTGCTAGCAACGAAAAGGTTATGGGTTCTATTCCCAGGGAATGCATGAATTTTGGAAATGTAATACATGTAAAAAATAAGTTGGAAGGTATGTATGCAGAGAGAAATGAATGTGAGTGAAAGAATGAGTGAAAAGAATTTACTGCGGGTAAATCTAACTCTGCTTCTGCAGGGCCATGACTGTTGGAATTCAGCATAGTGATATAATATAAACAAATATATGTGGACATCTGCATTCATAAAAATCTGGAGGGAAAAAAAGAAGAAAAAAAAGCACCAACTTGTGCACGTGCATGATTTGTAGCAGAAAAGGAAATTCTCCAGCGGCATTCAGTAAGGCACTGCCAACACATAAACAATACCTCACCAATTCAGGAAGAAATGTTGGTTCCACTGACACATAAAAAGAGCAGTTTGCCATGGAGACATAAACAGTGAGCACATAAAAATTTAGCCACATAAACTCTGCACTTAATGTCTGTCGTGTTTACGGTGAAATCGGACATTTCATCAAATTCATTGTCACAATTTAAAGAGTGTCCAAATGAATGCCACATTTGGGTAATCTGTGGTTTTTGATGATGTTCTGCTGGTGAAGAATGCTTAAATGCACAATTAAAAACAAACACCAGTCGTTCTGACTTACAATAACTGAAAAGAATTATAGTGTTGAAACAATAATAGGACAAATTCATGGTTAGGTTTTTTGAGAACCTATGAAGAATTTAATAGTATTGCAAATTAATCAAAATAATGCTGTTATGTATTAAATAATAAGACAGAAGAGATTCACTGATGATTAAAGCCAAGGATCAAGGATGATACTCAAGCCACTATTCCATATTCAGCAGCGAGTATTTCGGTACAAGTTTAAATCCCCTAAATATCACTATAAAACTATGTTGATTGAACTGTAAATCTCCCTGAGGAGTCCAATGAATGTAAAAGTGATTTATTTCAGCAAAATCAAAGTCAGTTTGACCAGGCGTCCAGTTCATTTCTGTGATATTTCAGTGAATACGCCATGTAATTCATGCAGAGCGAAGGACCCTCCCTTTGAAGGCATTCCTTCGATCTGAACACACCCCGCCATTGTCCAAGAGCTGCAGCCTGGCCACCTCACAGAATGTTCTAGTTCGGGTTCAGTGGAGCTCAGAGCCTGAGGGAACCAGGAGGACACCAATTCTCGCACCTCAGCCTGCAATGCGGTGGCACTGCTTTTCACTGACAAATATACGTTAGCCCGGTGCCTTCTCTCAGATGCATATATATACAGACACGCTCACCCTCCCTCTCCTTATCACAGAAATAAGCATTTTTACAGAGTTTTAGCTATAAAAAGGCAGGAGCAGATAGGCCATAAATCTGGTCATAAAAATGTTAAGTTGTCAGAGGTGCCATCAGCTATCAATCGTGCGGTGGGAGGCTGGTGGAGGGGAAATCGGTGATAAAAAACAGCATTTTAGGGAAATTATGTCTAGTCTTCCATTTGCAAAGTGCTGCAGTCGTATCCCGCCTGAATCTTAATCACGGGCTCCGGTGTGGGCGGGTAGGAGTTGCTGTGTGTGTGTGTGTGTGTGTGTGTGTGGCGCAGGAGACTCGGGAGGGTGGGCCAGTGCCTGAGGTGGAGTTGGAGATGGGGGGAAAGAAATTATACAACTAGCATAAATCTCTTCTACAGTCTCCCAGCCCAACACACACACACACACACACACACACACACACACACACACACACATAGGGCCTCTCTCATCATCATCTCTCTATCTCCCACTTCATCGCATCTTTCCCTTCCTCTCTCACCTCATTTGCACTCTTCCTCCCCTTTTCTTTACCGGTTCTCCCTACATCTAATCTCTTTTTCATTTTCTCTAACTATCAGTTATTTTCATCTCCACTGTTATTCGTTTCCTTCCTTGTTCCATATGTTGGCTGTTTTGATGCCTCCTTGTTGCCTATTCCTGACTGGTGGATACAGATTGACATGCCTGATTGAGATGTGTGTGTGTGTGTGTGTACAGATTGACATGTCTGAGTGAGATTTCCCTGTTTGTGTGTACAGATTAACATGTCTGAATGAGATGTGTGTGTAAGAATATTTCCTCTTAGGTACCATTTATTATGCATTCTGTCACAAGGTGGCATTTGTGATGGGGCTCGAGATTACATGTTCATTTATTGCCACTGAATTGTAACAGAATAGATAGATTGATAGATGCAGAGTAAAAAGCACTTGGTTATTCCAATGTTTCCTATTCCTCATTGTTTTTCTCATTGCTAGCCTGTTAGGCAGAGCGCCACTCACTGACTTGATGAATGTCTGAATTGTCAGATCTGCGGCGCCGTTTTTTAATTGAAGGTAATTTTGTTAATTAATTTGAAATGGCTCCAGAGTGCTTACAAGATGAGTGATGGCCCTTCAAAAAAGACACAAACATTAAAGACATATGAGACACATTCACGTTTTGCACCATTTGAACCAAAAAAACAAAGGCAAATAGGCCTACATTTTTGGGGTTGGCATAAGAAACAATGCTGGGGTTGGCATAAGAAGAGTACTAAAAACTCTCCAAAAAATGATAAAATCAGTCAGTAATAGATTTTGAGAGGTACAACAGTAATACAAGACTATTTGCAAACAATTCAGGATCTCAGAATATCACATCATCAGGCAAATTTTTGATATTGTTTGTCATGAGTTCTTAGTATTCAGACATATTTCTAATTTGACATACTGTATTTGCATACTATGCAGCAAGGAAGCAAACATATTCGGCCTGTTTTAGTTTCCTCAGTCAGATGAGAAAAGTACTTGATGTCTCAGGTGTTGCGCTGCCACCTATAGTCTCACTATAGGACTGCAGGCTGAAATCAGTTGCCTGAATATTCTAAATGATGAATTATGAAAAAGTTTTACTTCATTACAATTGAACACATTCTCGCTGAAAGTAAATGTATTGTGAGCTATAATTGTATTGGCACTGGTGCTTGTATTAGGCCAAAATAAATGTATTACATTTAATACATTCATTTGTCTTTGCATTAATAGTGTTTGTTTTTGAATGTGAAAGAGTAGTCCCCGAAAGTGTCACTTCACATACAGCCTACATCAAATATAACTAATAATATCCATATCATCACCTCTAATTGATTAAATATGTATTATTTATGAGTTAATATATTAGCTTTATTAGCAGATGGCTAGCACAAATAAGCAAACTGTAACATTAATTGACTGAATCGCTTAAAAAAAGTAATCACACATTTTTCAAATGTTTAAAAGAAATGAATGCAACAATATTTCTGACATGCAGGAACACGAAAGGCTGAAACATGAATTGCTGAACATTTTGCATGCGAACTGATTAGATTTAATTATAACTGTGGAGTAAAATAAAAGATTTCCAAACAGCTGACTTGTCAACATTGCTGCTGTAGAGCAATGGGACACCTCCCAACATTACACACTTTGAATGTCTGCTTTCTCTAACACACCGTACTTGGGTCTTTGAGTTTCTGCTAGCTAGCTGATGAGTCAGTTCAGTTATGCTCGACTATAGGAAGACATACAAAATCTGTATTGCTGGGGGCCTTTCTAGAACTGGGTTGTTGAACCACTGCTGTGGAGGTTTTGGGGAAAGGCAGCGTGCTGCGATACTTAATTATGCCGCCAGAGGGCGGTGAAACATTCACAAAACACATCAATTCTGCAGAATGCAGTTCCAGTGCAGCTCTTTCAGTGTGTATATCTACAGAATGTGTTTGTTTTTTTTTTTGTTTTTTTTTGAGGTATATTTTACAGTTATTATTATTAATAGTAGTAGTAAAAGTAATAGTTGTGATAAAAGCAGAAGTTGTTGTAGTAGAAGGGGTGGTGGTAGTAATAATGATAATATAAAATATTTATTTCTTCTGTTTATGAGTCTTAAAGTTTTGAATTCTTAGCTGGACACCACATTTGTGAATGAAATGAGCCATGTTGCAAATAATACTCTTTTGTCTCTCAACTCTTTGAGACTAAATACATATATCCATGGTTCATGTCAACTTATAGGCCTTTAACAAGGTATTACTCCCAACATTTTTCATTTAAGAGTTTGTGTTAAATAAAAAGGACTTCATCGGGGCCATCTTACTGTAGCCATCCCAAACCGCGGCCAAATTACAAACTGCCAAAGCATTTGAGATGTCTTTGACTTTCCAAAATAAGCCTGTAAGCTGCAGCTCAATGACTCTCAAATGTCACACTATAATTTTTCCAGCCATAAAAATGTGAATGGATTTGTATTTCTTTTTAATGTTCAGGCAGTTTATCACTGATAATTATTAGAGGCAATAATGTAACAGTACATAGGAACTGTTAAGTTAACTCATCACGATGCCCTTTAAAATGCAAATGTCTGTGTTAAAAATATAAAGAGATTCATTGTGGCTTTATTTTCATTTTCAACCACGCTGTAAAAAGAAGAGTAAGGAGAGTGAACGGCTCACTTTAGCTAGTGAAAGACTAGTTATGCAGTATGCAGAAATAAAGAATGTTTACCTCATAAAACAAGATGATTTACACACACCATTTATTCACATTAAAATTTCTGACCAACATTTCGAGAGAATGATGATATGTTGTGAATTATATGAGAGATTTCTTTCTCTCTCTCTCTCTCTCTCTCTCTCTCTCTCTCTCACACTCTCTCTCTCTCTCTGTGTGTGTTAGGTGTCTATGATCTTGGGTACGTGGTTTTAACTTGTTTTGTGGGTCTGTGTCACTTCTGGTTCCCCAGGCCTCCATACAAGCTTGGTCATAAAATGTTTTTTTGTTGTTGTTTTTTTTTTGTTTTTTTCAGGGCAACTGTGTTAAAAGGAACACCTGTAACTCGATTCAGTGTTCTGGGCCGAGATGCCAATGGCATCTTTACAGCTCTTGGAATGAGGACACACACCTAAATAGACACTTTGTGTATACGAGCGAAGCAACGCACGGATACGCATTCCCCAGCCGGAGAGAGGCCATGATGTTTTAAAGTGTGCATGTGAATGGGCACCATTTTGGCTCGGTGTGTGTGTATGTGTGTGTTTGCACAGGCCTAGCACAGAGGGGGATGGGAGAGCATGTGAGAGCCCTGAGGATTCCTGCTAATGTTTTAGTCATTCGCTAGCCCTTGGGCTGGCAGACACATTCAGTGCAAAAAGCATTTGAACATCCACAATGATTTACCATTTATTTGGACATCTGCACAGAGCTTTTGCACCTCCAGCAATGTCTTGTATTTACGCACAAGCGCACAACCTGACCTCTGCTCACCATTGCACACTTCCCCCCTCTTCTTGAAATGACTTTCAGCTGATTCACCAGCAAAGTATCCGCCGCACAGTCATCTCACCTGCCCGGTCGCAGCACTCTAAATCACGTCCTCTTCAGATCACACCTAACTCATGCGGCGAGTGCTCTCTGGCCTCGCTAAAATCTGCTGCCCTGCTGACACCCAGCACATCTTCACCAGCTGGGCTCATCAATCCTACTGACAGCTGCCTGGTACTGTGCACAGACCTGGATGGCATCCAGAAAAGGAAACCAGTTTTTCTCTCTCTCGCTGACATGACATCCACACCCTGCACAGAAAATACCCATCCTTGAGTAAGTGTCTGTGCATGACTCCATTCTGGTAAATATGGAGTGATATTTGACATTTGCCCCCAGAAGCGGTAGCAAAGTAATTTGTTGCACTTTTCTGTCACGCTAGGCCACAGCTGCGGAGAGTCTAAGAGTGGGAAAGGGGATGGCCATCAATGACAGGTCTGAGTGCTGTGGGTGGGACTGCCTGTGTGGCATGTGTGTTGAAAGCGATGGCCAGAGGCCTTCTGTCTTTTCAAAAAATTTGGTGTTATTAGCCCCCGTCTGTCCATAAGAGAGACACATGAACTCTCGTGCAAACACAGCAGGCAAGCCATAATTAGCAGAGAAGCAGACAGACAGGATAATTGGTGGACGCTATATGTTCACAGCTCTGGTTCAAGTAGGGCTTGCCTCAGAGTGTTTTACACCTCAAGAGGACAAATAGCTTGAGGAAGCAAAGTACGGACGGATTTATTGGTCACCTCTGAGTCTTTTGTTTTGAAAGGCCGACAATAAATCAGAATGTCAGCTTTAAAGAATGACTTTGACAATGTTTGACACTTTTTCGTTTGTAAAGTAATTTTTTTTTTATCTGTGCTGTTTGCCATTTTTAAAACAATAAGTGTTCAAAAGCAGCAAGAAACACTAAAAGGGACTGGCACTGGCACCATAAGCCTAAAGCGGCACTTCTGATGTGTTCTTGGAAAGGCATCAGTAGCAAAAGTGGTTTTGAGATCGTTCAATCTGTACCACATGCATTAGAACATTCTGACCACTGTCAACAAAATCAATGGCACACAAACACGAGACCACTAAATTCCTTGCAGTCTGTACTTTTCAACAATATTCATAGTGCTTTTCAGCAGTAAGAATATGCTTGTCTTTTTATACTGATGAAGGAAGAAAGCATGGGGGGAGGTGAAGGTAGCTCAGAGGGAGGGAAGAGAGAAAGAGAGCAGGGGAAAGAGAAGCCGTGGGGGATGCTGCGTTTGGACATGACATTGTAAAACCTGAAGGCCTTTTATGACTTTTAGTGCCAAGGAGAATACACCAAACAAGAAGATCTCAGCTTAACGTCGCAAACCTGTCTTTCTGCCTCTCTTTATCTGTCTGTCTCTCCGTTGATCTTTCTTTCTGTCTGACGGCACAACATTTTTTTTTAAGAATGGTGGATGATGTAATTAGTTTCATGTGGGTTTCAGGATCTGTTGGCATACAAATGTAGCAGCATGTTGTTTGAGACATGTTTACAGCCAAACATTATGTCTTCCTATAAAAGTGTTGTGTGATAAAAGAACACTGGTAACTGTGGGACAATGATTAACATCACAAGGATGAGAGAGGAAGTATGAAGTGAAACTGGATCTGATCCAGTTTTCAGTCTTGTGGGATTTTGAATGCCCTCATATTTTAGAACAAATCCATCTGTGGGGGAAAAAATGAACATTAATGAACATCAATTATAGTGCTTTCACTGGAAGGTTGCTGTGGAAATCCACATTCTGGAATAATGGATTATTAAGGATTAGATGTAAATTATATCAGTAGACGCATTATATAATGTCCAAGTTCTTGAGGAACAGCTCAGTTTTGGCTGGAATGAAGAGAGCATTTATGATGTAGTGAATAGGGAGCATGCGTTTGCTTCCTGCTTGGCTGGCTCTTTCCTCTGGCTTCAGACTTGCTCGATCCAAAGGGCAGGACCTTGGTTTTGGCCATCGCTGCTGTCTGTTTACCATCCCTCCTCATAAACCGGCCTGCCGCGCCATCCAGCCACCCCTCAGGTACTCATTCAGCCTGCGGCGAGTCTCAGCCAGTCAGCACAGTAAACACCCAGATGTCATTACCTGAGAACAGCAAACCATCAGGAAAAGCCATTAAGACAAGTGGACTGTACCGCATGGACCGACAGACGACTATGTGTGGTGGAAGTGGAACTGGATTATATAATGCTTTTGAGTGGTTACATTCTGACCAAATACCCTTTGTATATTTAGAATACCAAATTCATGTTCATGACAAATTGTTCTGTTGCAAACAATAAATAAAAATAAAAAAAATCATCAGCAACAGCTTTGCTTTAAAATAAGTTTTATTTATTGAAATGTATAATACAGGCCCAATTCTATTCGAGCTAAAATGATTGTATTCTGTTGCTTTGAAATTGTGGTGGGCCATTGGTTTGTCTACATGGGATTGAAGATGTAAGCTTTTGTATTAGCCAGGCTCATACAATATCTTAAGCAAGCATTCATTTTCTCTTCTGACATTTCAAGAAATTAAACAATAAAAAGAGCCTAAGCCTTGAACCAAACTGATCTGTTAAGATTAATCACTAAATTAGGACATTTGTTTCTGAACAGAATGACTTATATCTACTGTGGGGCTTAATGTAGTTCATACAACAAAAACTGCTAATTTACAAAAATAAAATAAAACCGTGTTTTACATAAAATATTACAATTATTGGGGTTTCACTGTCTTAAAATGACAACACACATGCGCACAATACTTGCGCACATTGAATAAAACTACAAAACGCCCATGCACAATTACAAATAAGCACTGTAAGATCGAGTTTATGAATTATCTTAGACCTGCATTCAGTAAAGTTATAATGCAATAAGAAAACAGCCTAAATGTCTCTGATAAAAGTTTGAAGAAATTAGTAAAAATGTGTGTTGGCTTTGTTTACCTTTTTTCCGGTCGTCTGAGAGTAAAAAGTAATTATTTACGTATATGCACACTATGATTATAGGTCACTCTGATTGTTGCGAAAATAAGATTTGATGGAATGAAATCTGGTAATCTAGTGAATAATCATTAGCGATAATTAGCGGCCTAAACATGTGAACTTAATTGATTATATGTGGAAGCAGCCTTGCAGGAGAGTCAACAAACGACTCTGCAACTCTTCTTAAAACGGTAAGCTAAATGTTTATATCCTTGGCCGCTGTGGCAAAATTGTGAATTTAGACTTTATCATATATTGAGACTTTCGACTGTATGATCCCCAAGTTATGTCCTCATTCTTTTCACTGGAGATGATAATAGTTGGAATTATTTCCAGATCGAATCGTGTGCGTTAAGATGAATGTATCTTTACAGTTCAGCCACTAATGTTAGTTATTGCATTTATATTGTTAAATTTCAACAAATTCTAATCGGCTGCTTACAAAGAATAGATGTACACATATTGGGCCTGAAACTCTAATTTTACAATTACATTTAATTGTTTTTAAATAAAAATTATTTTATGTCGTTTCTTATGAGCAGCACATTAAAGTTAATGTGTCTTGACCTATAATGTAAGAGCAGTTTTATGTATTGACAATGGTTCTGACATCAGCCATTCACCTTGTTATGGTTCACCCTCTGGACGTTAGGGAGTTTTTGTGACCTTAAAGAGATAGTTCACCCAAAAATGTAAATTCTGTCATTCATTATTCACCCTCATGTCGTTCCAAACCTGTAAACTTTCGTTCATCTTCGAAACACAAATAAAGATATTTGAATTATATCTAAGAAATTTCTGTCCCTCCATTGACAGCTACAACTACCACTTTGACTTTGAACTACCACGACAAAACGTTCATGAAGAGTTTGTAAAAATAAGTGTATTAAGTACATTTAGTTCAATTTTTTTGAAGAAGCACGATCGTTTTGCTAAAAAGATTTAATTTAGACTTATTCACACATAAACATTCATCAACACGCACATTAGTTATGGTAAATGGAAGCTAAGCATGTCTTTCATTTTCGTTGCTGCACATTTCAGCTTCTGCAAGAACCAATGAGGTTCATTCTCGTGTGTAAAGCTGATTCGGCTGAGCTTCTGTTTATGTTCGCTGATTTATGTGAATAAAAGCCTAAATTGAATCTGTTCATTTAATAAAGCAAACTCTCTTCGTGTCTCTTCAGAAAATTTGGACTAAACCGCTTGATTTATATGGGTTAATTAAACATCTCTTTATGAACTTTTTGAAGTGACAAAGTGGTAGTTGCATAGCTGTCAATGGAGTGACAGAAATCTCGTTAAAAATTTTTGGGCACTGTTCTTTTTACCCAAATATGTTTTGTTAAAGTAACACACATATTTCTTTTACCACCAAAACACTATTGTATTGCGTTTAATTAACTTAACCTGTATAATTTTCAACTATACTTAATTATCAATCGTTAAACTAATGTAAAGGGTTTAATTTCACGATTAAAAAAAAAACCGGATGTGACAATTTCCAACATATTGAATGAAGATGCGTGTGAAGAAGGTGGCAAGGTGCATGACCTCAAAGAAAAATTTATCTAAAGGCAAAGTCTTTCATTTCTGTTAGTATTTCAGAAAGTCTGTTCTGGAATGCTTTAAATATATTGCAATGAAAAATAATATTTTGGCTGCTTGTTCAAATTGCTTCAAATGAGCTTAAGCAACACATTTTGTCCAAACTTAATTTGATTGTGTTAGATCTGCTTAAATATCTAAAACTAAAGTTTACTTAATCTGTTTGTGTTGGATTACATTAATGATTTGTGTTGCATTAACTGAAAGGTGCTTGTTAGTTCCCAGCATGCTTTGCATATAGCTGAATTAAGAGAATAAATGTTAAAATTAAGTGTTATTTTTGAGAAAATTAGGAAAGGGGAAGACTTGATAGTGTGTAAATGTGTTTAATGTTCAATTACATTGCAATTATTAGAACAATTTAAATTACAGTTGGTTACCATTGTGGAGAAGAGTGGAGCATTTGGTTAGGCTGAAGACTGATTCAAATATATTCAATTCTTGTGGCTGAAAGAGAATATAAATCTTAGCATTTAATATGTTAATAAGTGCTATTAATAGCTAGCTATAGTCTAGTAATTCATCTCAGAAATCTTTTAAATTCTACACACTTTTATTTTTCATTTCAGTTTTAATAAACTAAAGCATGTTCACTGAACTTAAACGGTTTAAGTTACAGGGAAGCAATTCCATTGATTTGTTTGGACATTACTATTTCACATAAATTCTTTCTGATTCAGTTGTGTTGTCACAACACAAGGAGCTTACATAGATTCAACAAATTCCATTAATGTTAATAAAAAATAATCTGCTTGTGTGGAACCACTGTCCATAATTAAATTGAGTAAGTTTAAAGAGTATTTTTTTTTAGTGTACTAAATTAAATTCACTGTTGCATTTCTCAAATTCATTATTTGTTCATTTAATTGGTAAAGCCCTGTCAGCCCTGTGAAATTTTAATATATATTAAAGTGCTTCATGATCCCATTATATATGGGACAAGTACCAACCCAGATATAGAAGATTTTGTATTAAACATAAAATAGCCAGATCACCACCTATTGTATTGATCCATGAACCATAAATTATTTTAATGCATATTTTTTGTCTGTTCTGTTCCTTTGTTTGTGTGGGAGTGGAAAGGCAATAAATGCAAGCTATTGCATGTGGCTATTGCATGTGGCTTTGCAACAAATCCAAATGTTTTAGTCTATAAGTGGGAGTCAAAGCTTAGCCAAGAGACACAGATAGTGACAAACGCTCCCTGGTTATTTAATTAGAGGCGGCTCTAATGTTTTCCATGTTTCTCTGGAGTGACTGGCGTATAGGGAGGGGGAGCGGTGACATCAGTGACTTTAACTGGAACCAGATGGAGACTAATTAACAAAAGGGCAATGCTGTAATGGAAACTGAATCAGTGCTCACACAGGTGTCAAAAAAGATAGAGGAACAATACGGAGTCATAACTAAAGGAAACAGGAGAAATCACACCAGGTTGCCTCTCATGGAGCTGTTTCAAGTGAGACATTTTTCCTTCATTGGGTCATAGCTGGAAACCAGGAGCTTAGCTTGAGTACTTCAGCAGTGTTGCTTGGGTTTGAGGCCTGGCCTCTACTACTTAAGGCACAAACCAAGCATAATTTTCCAAAAGCTTATTGTGTACTGTTTTGCATGACAACGAAGTCTTTTGTCATTAGTATTTTTTTTTTTGAATTGTTGAGTGGAATAACAAATGATGCTTGGTATAGACATGACAGGAGACTATAAAGGAGTGGGTCAGACATGGTTGCGTGAGGTTTCTAGACTAGTTTCTAAACTAGAAGTTTCTGGAAAGTGTGATAAGTGTAGACTGATTAACACTAGAGACTGATGTCGTGTTGAATGCTGCAGTCAGATGCAATTTTGTCATATAAAATGCTTGGATAATAGATGTCTTTAAAGGGTTAGTTCACCCAAAAATTTAAAATATGTCCCAAACTCGTAAGACTTTCGTTCATTTTTATTACACAAATGAAGGTATTTTTGATGAAATCTGAGAGATTTCTGTCACTCCATTGACAGCTATACAACTATTACTTTGACACTTCAAAAAGTTCATAAAGAGATCATAAAACTAATCTAGCGAATCAAAGTGGTTTAGTCAATTTTCTAAAGAGACTCTAATCGCTTTATATGATAAAATGATTTAATTTAGGGTTTTATTCACATATAAACATTGATCAGGGAACATAAACAGAAGCTCAACCAAACCTGAGGGTTGTTCCATAAAACAAGATTAGAGTATAAGCCAGGCTTATTTCGGTTAGTCAGGCTTATTTTTGGTAGATTCGGTTTCATAAATCAAACTTAAAAAAGTTCAAACTCAGTTACCCTGGCAACTTATGCTGGGAAACTAGCCTGGTCCAGGGCAGGCTAACTGTCAGGCTAAGCCTCAGATGTTACACAGATCCTCAACACTGACCGACAAGAACACAATGATATTACCACTGACACTCTCTCATACCATTATTGGACTTTATTAACCACTATTAGTCCAAAAATAAATACACAGTATACAGAAAATCAACTTAAATAAGGCTACAATATAGACACATATATAAGGCGTTTTAAAGTTGTCCGTTTAGGACATGTCATTTTTGTAATAATATAATATATAAATATATATATATATATATATGTGTGTGTACTGTATTTATAGATATAGATAGATAAATGCAATATACATACCACAGGTTTTGTTTTTTTACTGGCTGAATGTTTTGTGCCCAAGATTTAATTAGATTGTTTTAAAGATTTATGAATACATTTCTCTCTGGTTTTATTTGGCAGTTTGTCTGATTTTTGTTTTAGTACACGTTTATGATTATTAGAAGAACATTAGAACACAATCTAAAAAAATCTTTTTAAAGCAGAAGTTAAAATCACAAAATCAAAAAATAAATAACTACAAAAGCACAGTATCAATTTTGACTGGTAAGATTAATCTGAGCTTAGTAATTGACAGTATATTAGCCTACATTTGATTTACCCCAAATACACTTGTAGGTTTAAAATTCTAAATAAGGGACATACACTCACCGGCCACTTTATTAGGTACCCCATGCTAGTAACGGGTTGGACCCCCTTTTGCCTTCAGAACTGCCTCAATTCTTCGTGGCATAGATTCAACAAGGTGCTGGAAGCATTCCTCAGGGAGTTTGGTCCATATTGACATGATGGCATCACACAGTTGCCGCAGATTTGTCGGCTGCACATCCATGATGCGAATCTCCCGTTCCACCACATCCCAAAGATGCTCTATTGGATTGAGATCTGGTGACTGTGGAGGCCATTTGAGTACAGCGAACTCATTGTCATGTTCAAGAAACCAGTCTGAGATGATTCCAGCTTTATGACATGGCGCATTATCCTGCTGAAAGTAGCCATCAGAAGTTGGGTACATTGTGGTTATAAAGGGATGGACATGGTCAGCAACAATACTCAGGTAGGCTGTGGCGTTGCAACGATGCTCAATTGGTACCAAGGGGCCCAAAGAGTGCCAAGAAAATATTCCCCACACCATGACACCACCACCACCAGCCTGAACCGTTGATACAAGGCAGGATGGATCCATGCTTTCATGTTGTAGACGCCAAATTCTGACCCTACCATCCGAATGTCGCAGCAGAAATCGAGACTCATCAGACCAGGCAACGTTTTTCCAATCTTCTATTGTCCAATTTCGATGAGCTTGTGCAAATTGTAGCCTCAGTTTCCTGTTCTTAGCTGAAAGGAGTGGCACCCGGTGTGGTCTTCTGCTGCTGTAGCCCATCTGCCTCAAAGTTCGACGTACTGTGCGTTCAGAGATGCTCTTCTGCCCACCTTGGTTGTAACGGGTGGTTATTTGAGTCACTGTTGCCCTTCTATCAGCTCGAACCAGTCTGGCCATTCTCCTCTGACCTCTGGCATCAACAAGGCATTTCCGCCCACAGAACTGCCGCTCACTGGATGTTTTTTCTTTTTCGGACCATTCTCTGTAAACCCTAGAGATGGTTGTGCGTGAAAATCCCAGTAGATTAGCAGTTTCTGAAATACTCAGACCAGCCCTTCTGGCACCAACAATCATGCCACGTTCAAAGTCACTCAAATCACCTTTCTTCCCCATACTGATGCTCGGTTTGAACTGCAGGAGATTGTCTTGACCATGTCTACATGCCTAAGTGCACTGAGTTGCCGCCATGTGATTGGCTGCTTAGAAATTAAGTGTTAACGAGCAGTTGGACAGGTGTACCTAATAAAGTGGCCGGTGAGTGTATAATGTCCAACTAACAAATATTTTAGCATATATATATATATATATATATGCTAAAATATTTGTTAGTTGGACATTATGTCCCTTATTTAGAATTTAGAACTTATTTAGAATAACGTACATATATGTACTTTATTATGTCTTTCAATTCAAACACATTTAACACAATTATACAAATGGACAGTTCCTTTAAAGACATCATATTTTCCCCCTATAAATATTCCTTATTTTTCCTTCTACTTTATCTTTTTCTTTTGTGATAATACCCACCAACACATACATATAAATTAAACAATAAATAAATAAAAATATAACATTCACATATATCAAAATCTTATAATGACACATAATTCCTAATAGTTATTGAAGTAATATTATTCAAATATCAAATATTCAATATTAAATAAGTAAATAAATAAAATAACAAATAACTAGAAATAAAAGGGAAGGTTACATAAAAATGTAGTTAATGTAGGCTAATATATATTCCTTTATTTTATGGAATATTCTTTGATTTTAGAGTTGCACATATCTTTTCAAAATGTATACATTTGTTCCTAATGTCACAAATGCATGTCACAAATGCATAAAACAGCACAAAATATACGCTGTTTGATGGTGGATCGATTTGATCCACGATCGACCTCTAGGGCTGCTTCAGAAACGCGTGCACACGCAATTATCTAGACTAGATAAACCTGGTTCAAGTTAGTGAGATTGCGTGAACTTGAATTACCTTTTATGAAACCGCCTTAAGCCCCAACTGATTTGTTAGGTTAATTCAAGTCGGGTTTTGGAGCTTAATCCCCGCTTTTCTAAGCTTCTTTTATGAAACAACCCTCTGCTTGATGTGGGAGAACAAACCTCTTTTGAGGAAGCTCAAATGTGCTGCGTAACACACAAAATGAATCTCATTGGTTCTTGTGGAAGCTTAAATGTGCTGCGTAACACGAGAATGAATCTCATTGGTTCTTGTGGAAGCTCAAATGTGCTGCGTAACACTAGAATTAACCTCATTGGTTCTTGCAAAAGTTCAAATGTGCTGCAAAATAAATGAAAATGAACTTCATTGGTTCTTACTGAAGCTCAAATGCACTGTGTAACGGATTTCACTTTCTTCATCTCACATTTTTAATTACATATGTAGCTTTAATCTCTCAATTAGGGTTGCAAAATTCTGGGCATTTTCAAAGATGGAAACTTTCCATGGGAATTAATGGGAATTTAAGGGAATTAACAGGAATTTATGGGAATAAACGGGAATAAAGTGGGAATTTTCAAAGTTGAGGGTTGGCTCTTCATAGGGAACTTAAATATAGTTAAGGAAAGTATATTTTAGCATAATCTTGACTAAAACAAACAGATGCCATTCAAATACACTTGAATATCCATGCCATTCCTCAATCACATGCACACTGCTTACTGCATGGCTATTGAGACCACACCCCCTACTGGCACTGTGCATGCCTCCATCACATGTACAGAAGCCCAAAGCACAAGACTATTGAAGGCACACATTTGAGCCTGTGCACTAAACTAAGTGAAGTAAGTTTTGATGATATTATGGGGAAATATATTTAATAAATGTTTAAATTGCAAATATCACATACAAATGTATTCATCTAGTAGCAATGCTGATAAGTTAGATGCTAAATAAGCTAGCATAACTTTATTTACCACATAAGGCAGATGCTAGCTACCTCATGTGGCTGTTTTTCTCTGCCTCCTGCAATATGTTTTCAAGATCATTCCAGTTGTTTAGCTAGCCTTACAATTTATGTATCTGTTCATGCCATTGCATTAGTATTCCTACTAGGGTTGGGCCGATGGACGATATCATCGTGACAGACATATGACAGACATCACGATCATATCCATATATTTGGTGTTGTTCCTTATAAACACCCTGGAGGGTTGAAGTCATCGACTGATTTTTGCTTAACCTTTGATTTATTATTTATATGAAGGACAAATGGTGCAACTCGGAATAGTATTTTACAGAGTGACGTTAGACTTGATTACAGAATTTTGACACCGAGATTGGTGGCTAACAAGAAGAATTGGTGCTGTTTTGATTCAGGTGCTCTACAAACTGAAAAAAAGGTATTGTTTGGATACTCAATAAAAGCCATAGTAACAGAGTTGTTGGGTTGGGGTTTTTGTTGTTGTTGTTGTTTTACATATGGTCTTTTTTTCCCCTTTACAACAGGATATTGATTCTTAGATGACATGTCATCATAACTAGACCACCTTTATCTATGCATGAAATCTCCCCTCTAGCTCTTATTTCAAGTGCATGTCACAAAGAATCATAGAAATCAACTAAATTGGCATTTGAGAGACAGATTTTTTGGCAGATGGAGTCTTGTATCTTTGTCACCATTTTCAGACTCACATTAAAAGTGTAGTATTACTTTGTGTTTCTTAGTGATACATATCTGTATGCATTGATGCCAACAAGAACCTCTGTAAAAGCTGTTTGGTTATCACACTTTTTGTTTAAAGGGACTTTTATTGTGTTCTCTGGTCATTTATCTTGCTTTTATAGATATAAAATATCTATAAAAAATATAAATCCTATAAAATTGCTAGTAAGGTGCATTAATACAATGCCATTAAAAATGATCGCTTCACAGTCAAGCTACTATCAGAAAAAGGGTGCTTGCGACCAAAATGTGAGTGCCTCCCTGTTCCACATGGACCACTCAGCTGTCAGAGATGATATAATCATAGACTATTTCATTATGTTATCACATTTTGTACACTAAATAATTATTCATTGCTCATTATGTTGCTAGAAATAAAGAACAAAATAGGTCTTATTATTAATGAAAACCATCCTCCCATATTTTAAGTGCTAACTGTCTAATGTTTTGACAGTTCAGCTCCAGGATCACCTGAAGCAATAGTGTACTGGTTAAAATTATTGTTAGACACACAAAGTGACCAAAGGCTTGTACAGCCATGGCACTGAGTTGTGATGCATTATTCTTATTTTATTATTTTTCTTTTGAACATGGTATAGGTGAAGTTTGAAACTAAAAACTGTATATTCAGCTTGTTTTCACAGCAGTCCTCTTCAGCATTTGCTGCTGTGGCGGTGTTGATTCTTTCTTTGTAAATGTGTGCTCATTTTTCAGAACAATGTAAATGTGTGGTTAATATTAACATGATTGCATGAGTTGCTCATTTTCTTAACTGATTTTTTTTTTTTTAAATGTGTTCTATCTCAAAATACAAAGTCAACAATACGTAATGCATTTGTAGGTTCATTTCTGCCGTCAAAGTACAAATGTTGTGACTCTGTAGCCCTATCAAAACATCGGTTTGTTTGAGCGTCCACCCTACCTGACACTGCAACATTAATTTAACCAATGACAATAGCAATGTTTGCCTGATCAATGGTTAAAAACAATGTTTTTTTTGTTGTTGTTGTTGTTGTTTTCTACAATTATATATAAAAAAGTGTTTAGTATCATAGAATTTACAGGTCAGGAACTTCTGTGGTTCTGTGAGCAAGTGAAGTGAATAGGAATGTTAACAGATTCTCCAGGTTTTATTATGAACGTTCTTGTGCACTACCAACTAGGGGTGTGTTTCCCAAAGCCAATATGGTCGCAAGTTACCAAAACAGTTCAACGTAAGGATGCTTGTTGGAAACACACCCCAGGTTATCACACTTTGCCATCCGACATTCATGGTGCTTTGATCCTATATAATGTTGCAAAGCATTTAAAGGGTTAGTTCACCCAAAAATGAAAATTCTGTCAGTAATTACTCACCCTCATGTTGTTCCAACCCCGTAAGACTTTCGTTCATCTTCGGAACACGAATTAAGATATTTTTGCTTAAATCTGAAGAGCTGGATCAGTCCTCCATAGGCTTCTAAGGGACTGAAACTTGTTCCCCCGAAAAGCTATTAAAGACATTGTTAAAATAATCCAAGTGACTACAGTGGCTCAATCTTAAGTTTATCAAGCGACGAGAATACTTTTTGTGCGCAAAAAAAGCTAAAATATCGACTTTATTCAACTATTAATTTCCTTCTCGGTGGGCCTCCAGTGTGTTCACGTAGTAAAACTGCGTAGCGCTTCTGTGGTGTACGTCACACGCAACACACAAATGAACAGCGTTGGCCAATAGAGAGCCTGTGTGTGACGTAGCCCTACGCTATCACACTACGTTAACTGACGAGGCCCACAGAGAAGGAAATTAATAGTTGAAATAAAGTCGTTATTTATGAAAAAAATGGTGGAAAAATATTTAGTACTCAATTTTCTTTGAAAGTGCACCAGTATGCCACCCAGCTAGCAAAAAGTCGTCCATTAGAGACGTACATCTATTGTAAATCAACGTCTTATTACGGTCCACTGAAGGTTGAAAATGAAAATTGAAAAGACGTCAAATTTAAACCTCTTTAAATCTATTTGAGATAATATTGACCATGGTTTGGTAGTTTGTTTTTCTGCGCTATTTTTGCATACAGTGCATCAGTGTCTAAATGTATGCATAGCACTGTACACTGTAAAAAAAAAAAGTTGGATTAACTTAAAAAAGTAAGTTACCTGGTTGCCTTAAAATTTTGAGTTCATTAAAATTAAAAATTTGAGTTAATACAACAAAGGAGATTGGTTTAATAAATAGAAACTCAAAATATTATGTTATCTGAACTACATTAATTATCTAAGTTGATTTGACCAAATATAAAAAGTTGTGATAACAAATCATCAAAATTCATTTTTACAGCGTATATAACAGACTTATCCTGTCTTAGATTAGCAGTTGAAAACACGTAGTCAAACAGTTCGGCCGAAACTTGAAATCACGTCGTGAACCAATCCAAGGCGGACCGACTTATTTTCAACCTTATTTCAACGTTGAAAGACGGTAATTGTTTACTGGGCACTATGCTTGTTGAGGCAAATAAGGTACAGGGACGTACCAAACCATTTCACATCTTTAATCTGCAAGCCTTCTTAGAATATTATGAGGCCATATTGCGATATGTTTTGCCAAGTAACATGACCGTTTAAAATAATGTGTTTGATTCGTCTCCATCCTCTACTTTGCAGACCATCACGTGCTTGTGCACTAGTATCCGAGCTCTTGCAATGACAATAAGTCACGTAGGCTGCATTATATTGTCCAACGTTCAGAGACTGTACGTTATTGCCGTCGACAGTCGGGTTAAGCCTTTCAAGCATTTAATATCTCACTCATGCATATTATTTTACAGCAGCAGGATGCGTTAATTATCTAATTAAGGACAGGATTAATTAAGGACCCTGAGTGCGCTCTCTGTTGATATAGGCGAATTTAAAATCACAGCTCCTCACTTCTGCAGGGCTCTTCATAAAATCCCACGCAGGATGAAATGTTGCAAAATGCGGTTTTTCAATGCCCCATAACCACTCTGGATATGTTAATAAAAAAGCTTTAATTTCAAATTACATTTGGTTTGTATTTACTTTGCATTTATGGACGACTTGACTGAGAAAAACAACTTTTATCCAAACAAGAATAGGTCTTTAAACATACCAATTAAATCAATAAAACCAATCGGAGTACTGAAGCACACACATTTAAGCATAGTTAAAATGTTTATTTGAAACTCAGGGTAGAATGGCTTTATCTGATGACCGTTCCACGCCTTTATAGCTTCAAACTGAATAATATCAAGATATGTCTATGCATGTGATTAGGTTCCATCATTTAAAATAATCGTAACAGGCTCTCATTTGCGAATGCGAATTCTCGTTTTGTGGAAATATTCAAGAAACACTTTGAATGTATTTGGGGGCAAATTGATCAAACTTGTCTCTAAGCAAACTTTTTTTCTTCTTTTTTTTTTCTTTCTTTTTTTTAGGCGTTTGCAAGTTTATTCAGAAGACCTTTAGTGGAACAGCCGAATTGGATGGATAATCATGAATAATTTTGTTCAGCAAGATGATGGGTTAAAAATATTTAAGTTATAAAAAAAATTTTGAAAAATTAGTCGAATTTATCCACGACTTTTTCACGTCCGTGGTTCCCCAGATTATCACTCAAGTGTAAAGGTTTTGAACTGTAACTTCCAAATTGTTCTGGTCTCTTTATGCTGAAATATAATCTAATGCAAGGAAACAAAAGAAAATAAGTACACTTTTTATTGAGATATGTTTTTACAAGACCTATATCGTTTGAAAATATTGGTTATAAATGAGAAAACGGGGAACACTTAAACACTGAATTTTGAATGATACAATGTTGTTAAACTTGGAGAGGTGATGAGTATCACTTACTGTTTTGAGTTTAACCATAGACCGTTATTTGGTTTGTGAAGCTGCGATTTTAGGTAGCATGCATTGGCCAAAAATAACACATCCAATGTTGCACGTAAACAAACGCAGGAACGGTCCAAAGTTGTTGTTTGGATCAAGACTGACGGTGAGAGAAATTTGTCTAATGCACCACTGAACGTGACTGAACTTTTTTTGTAAATATTGTTTCAATTGCAAACGCGTATTTTTAAAATGTTTTTCTATACGAATGGAATTCTAATTTATCAACTGAACGAATAGAGTTTAAGAAAACAATATTGCACTTAGAAACGTGTTTTAAACCTTCAAGACAAAAGTTGTGCATTCCTACTGTGATTTATTTTGTTAGAGGTGAAGGGGTCTCCTTGCGCGTTCTCCTTGGCTGTCTGCTGTGAGAGACTTTGAACTTGAACTTTACTTGTTGTCCCTGTCCAGCCGAATATGAATCGATTGTGAATGTGCATTTCGATTTTGTATATGTAATACACATTTAATAAAATAACCGACCGTAATTTTTAATTGATCAAAAATGCTATTTTTTTCTAAATGCGTAATATGCATAAACATGCGTTTAGGAACTAGTGTCATGCGTGCGAATTATTGCTATTTCTGTCTGATGTCATAGTTTAAAATGTGGTATACTTTTAGTGTGGTTTTTACTTTTTATTAAGTGCTCATTCGTGCTCAATACTAGTTATACATTTATGCCAGGGATTTGATTGTGATCCTCCTCTTCCTTATGAACACCTGGATTGGTAATTCATCATAAGGTCGTGAAAACGGCAAGTAACTTGTTTTAGTATTGTCTAGTGCAAATTATACCATTTACTTTTTTAGATTGAGAAGTCATTTTACTTCTGTACTTGATCACTTAAACTATACTTCAAGTCAAATGCACATACTTTTTGAGGACGTTTTTCATGCTTTTGTTGCCAATACTTGTGCCTTGACCTTCATCATGTTTTGTTAAACGATGTAAAATTCAGAGGGAGAACAAATTGTCTGTTTGGATTCATTTGCCTATAATAAGACGATTAAAACAACTTTTGTCCGTATTTTTATGGTGTTTTCAGAAGCTATTTGTGCGTTATATTTTCCTGAGGTACATGTTTTAAACCTAGTTCGAAGGACTATTCAAGTGTAGGCTACACTTCATTACAGCGGTGAATAATAACAATAGCCTAACAAACTATCCAATATCGTTTCCCTTTATAGATATACTATAAAGTAACAAAAATATGTAACTAAATATAGGATGTATAATATATAGGCTACTTATGTCAGAGGTGGTCGCAGAGTGGTGAAAGTATGAATTCTGAACGGGTTTGATGTAGTTAGCATTTTCAAATAATGTTTTGTGTAACCCAGCGTTTCTGAGTATAAAAACGTCTATTTTGTATTCAACAATTCCTTGTTCTCAAAGTTAAAATTAACTGTACAGATACTTAAGATATAGAAAAGGAATACAAATAATTAAGTTGTGCGTCACATGAGCATATAAAAAATTATGGTACAATGGAAGCTGTACTCCTTTAGCGAAAATAATTGTCCAGTGATTCATTTGAGGCCAGAATGACCCCCACTTTTCATTATGTGTCCACATACTTTCCTAAATTCTCTGATGCGTCATATGCATAATTGTAAATCTGAGATGTAACTGAATAATATATTATTTTTGGGCTGTTTTTCCCAGAGATTTTCAGCACTGTCCGAATATGCCAGATTTTTGTTCTCATCAATGTTTTTAACATTCCATCGTTCTCTTTGCACGTCTATACACACACTACACAATTGAGTATAATAAAGAGGGATATTTTTTTATTTTCAGAACTGCAGATGAAGCTATTACACAACATAAATGTACTATAATAACAATAACAAAATGTGAATTTACACTCAACCCTCGATGATTTCTATGCTTTGTGATAGTGTTTTTGTTTTGTTTTTTAGAGTAGTGAAGCTGCCCACTTCTTTAGAGAAATCCATGTACTGCACATTACGTTGGTTTTCCATTATTTTCTGTACATTTGAGCTCTTCCCAACAATGGCTGAGATCCAGCTTTTCACACTTAAGACAACTGAGGGACTCATACTCAACTATAAAAGGTGCATACATTCATATTAGAAACCAATATTAAACGTTTGTTCAGGATCGGTGTAAATTTTTTCTTGTGGGAAATATCTCTAATGTCTTATGTAGCCTACACTCTTAAAAGTAAAGGTTACAAAAACCGAGTTTCTCCATGATGCCATAGAAGAATCATTTTTGGTTCCCCAGAAAACCTTTTAGTGATCAGTTCTTAAAATTAAATAAAAATATTTCTTATAGTAGGCCTACGATTGAATAATCTAAGGAACCTTTTGTGCAAAGGTTGTGTAAAAGCATCGATGCCAATAAATAAACTTTATTTTTAAGGTTGTACCATGTAGCTCTAAAAATAACGTGCTATTTCTTATATTTATTTAAATTCTGCAAGGGGGTTATACGTTAGTAGAGAAAGGTTGTGTGAAAACGTACGCACTCAACAGCATTACGTATATCATCGCATGCAAATAGATAGCAGATTTTAGATAAACAGCAAAACAGTGTAATGAGATTTCCAAACTCGTTGGTCTTATCTTTAGGTAGGCTAGTTATTTTATACGATTATGAAACATTTATAATTTGATAACGTTTTGTAAATCAAAAAGGATATTTTTCCAATGATGACTGAACGCCTGTGAAATATAACACAAAATAACTGATGTTAATTGTAGCCAGTTATTGTGGAAATACAAGCTCTTTTGCTGTTTGTTGCTACGGGAGAGAAAAACAGTTAGGCTAAACGTAAAATAACTCGCAGCTGTTCTAATTAATTGTTGAATTTTGTTGAAAAGACAACTATTCATCGTGTTTAAACCGCAATATGGACTCGTCTTGGTCGTTTAAAATAAAGCTTATATTTGTTGCATTTAGTGTTGCTGTAGTGTTTTGCTGGGGGGTCTCTTAAAGATAAAATATTCTGAAATAATAGCCTACATTTAAAAACGCATAAAGCAAGTGCTCGCAGCGTTACTTGACATATACAGATTTTTATTTTCTTCTTCAAGCTACAAATTGCCACAAAACCGATAAAAAAAAAGATCTTATAATGAAATTGGTCCATATTCCAGCTCATTTTCCAGGTTCATTTTCATATCCCACTTCTGGCATGGGTATTCTGAGATCCCAATGGTAGCCTATTCCGTAGGCCCTACATGGAGGGGGGGAAAACTCTATTTGACTATCTTAACCATATCTTTAAAGAAAAGATGTCAAACCGAGAAAGTTGCACTCATACTGTCGCGATTAACATGTCTGCAGAGGAACTGACCGCCTCCTTTAACTTGAACTTGGACTTCCGACTAGACGTGCCTGAAAGTGGGGGAGACATTTTGTGAGACGCTCTGACAAACGGACTTTTAGTTGCCATTGTAATGCAGCCCTCTGAACCTAAAGGACTTAAAATAGTAAAATGAGGAACGTAGAAGTTCCGAAACTACACAAGTACGAGTTGTCAAAACGTGCATGAGATCCTCTGAGTCAGTGCTTTTGGATTTTAAAGTAGTTCCCAGTTGTACTACACCGACATAAATGGACCAGCAAAACCGAAAACATGCTTTGAGTCCGCAGTCCACAAATTTATTTTTTTTCGTGTGTATTTCTGGTTTTGATAAGATTTTACATTCTCACTTCAGTGTAACCTTTATGGTAGTGATACATAATTGCAACGCATGTGATATATAACAAAGAAATCTGATCATGCACTTCTGTTAAAAATGAAGATCCTGGTCTGTAGGCCTATATTACCTTCCCATTTCTTACTACCATTTCTCATTATGCCTGACCGCAGATCTCACTTGTTCTTCATATATAGCCTAAGCGACACATTTTACCGCATTGCACCGAGGCTGAATCGACGCAGGCCTAGTCATATTCTGCTGAACTGTGCGAGATTTAATACGGATTTGTTCCTTCAATGGGACGCTTTTGCTTTCTGGAATAAGAAAGAAGGTCATTACGAAACAAATTTTTTTTTAGATGTTTTGTTTCGAACTACTTTTTTTTTATTTTGTTTTTTTATACTTCCTACTCAACTAGCCTAGCCTACTGTTCTGTTTTAGATTACACTTTAAATTGAATGCTATTGGTATCGTGCTAGGAGCACTGTGGCACTGCAGTGACATTGATACATATTCATGAACGTTGGCACTGCACTCTGCAGGATGGTTTTTTTTTCATAGGAGAATCAATTCCTGAACGAGGCCTGCAGCAGCCCCGCAAGAATGTGCATGCAGAGGCAAAGGTGTAGTTTTTAAGCGCCTTGAGCACATTACTTTTTTTTCTTTTCTTTTTTTTGATGCAGTGAACAGGTTGCGTTTGCGTTTTAAGAATTAAAAAACGGTGGGAAATAATGTTTAGATGCTATATCGGTTTTAGAAAACATTTTTTTTAAAGAGTAAGTGAATCTTATTTGTGATGTATGATTTACCCATCATAATGTAATTCTTATTTGACTAAACTTCAGAACGTGAATACTCGGATGGCCTCTGTATGCATTATAGAAACCAGAATATAAGCCACCTTTTAATAGGGCTGTGGCTAGCGAGCTTTAACTGATGTTGCAATCGATATTTCACCCACTCCATGACAACGTAAGACGCACAGACACAACAACGCTGCTCCCTATCCCTGAATGACAGATTTCCTTGTCTTTACCTCAGATAACCAACACTTTTAAACTATTACTTTTACATGGATGAATATACAGATCAACTGCTCTAGTATACAATAGCCTAGAATATCCTGTTTTAATGTCAGAAAATTAGTTAAAATGTTCATGCTTTTCCGTTCTTCATTTGTTGTTTGCTATGTGACATGCTCATGTATAAATCTGAATGAAGATTTTGGCACGATGTGGATAGAGAGATGGATAAGAGAGCACGACAGGTACTAAGTATGCCAGTAGCTGACTGATCTGGTATTTAATACATCATAGCAGAGAAATGCAATTAGACTAAGTTGTATAGTGTAAATAAAACTATATTACTTAAAACATTACATTACCATTATATATAATAGATTGCATTAGAATAATTTGCCACGTGATCGACTATTTCTCTCCAATGGTCTACACATTATTTTTTTTTGTAAATTATTGCTGCGTCGCCTTTAGATGCATTGATTTGGTGACGTCAGATGTTGGTTTTCAAACTTGATCTCAAATGTGAACTGCACAGACAATGGTTTTCTTGAGCTTTTTAATGTCTTTAAACATTTTTTTTTTTAAACATCACTCCCTGTCACTTTTGGCTTTAAAGTGTGATGATGAAAAAGTCAGATATCATATAGCTTTCTGATTATAATATGTATTTGGGCCTGTGATTTAAGAAGCAACCTGAAGCACTACAACAGTAATTCAATGGAGAATGAAGGGCATGAAGAGTTATATTTCAGTGTACACCTGTGATTTCTTTGCAACAGAAAAGTGAAAACATTCAGAGTCCAAGATCATGCTATCAAAGCTCTGCTTGCAGTGACAAACATTAACACGCAGAGACTTGCAAGATGGAGCGTTCAAGTTGTATAAGGAAACGTATAAAACAAACTTGAATGCTAGATCTCTATTGCATTTTGGGTAGCCTAATTGTTTTGTCTTATTCATCAGTGTTATTGAAAGGAATAAATTTAATATTTGAAAAAATATATATTTTAGTGAGAGGGAGAAGAATACTGATTTTCAAACATTTATTAAAAAATAAAGCCCGAGATTACAATACGCAGAATTATTAATAGATGTGTTAGGGGACGACTTTAACGTCGTTAAAAATTTGAGTCACTTTAAAAATGCATGTTTCGGGCTATCAACTGACAGGAATAGCACAAATAGTCAACAGAGCTTTTTAAATGATATACTGCTATTTCAAATATATTAATTAATATAGAGTAATTCCAAATTGTTTTATTCAAACAGATTCATGTGTTTTGAAATAATATTTTCAACAGGAAGCAATAACATCGGAGCAAAACGTGGATACATATGGAATGCGATGTTTAATTTGAAATTAGTCAAACGTGTAAATACATTTTTAGCTGCAGCTGTGGTGTAAATAATAAAAATGTATTTTTATTGAATAGAAATTACTTTTCATGTCACTTGGAATTTTGTTTTATTATAAGAAGAGGTATGTTGTCTTAAATTGGTTATAACGGTGGTAGTTAAGATTGTACACGAGCTCTGATTTAACTGTTGGAATCTACTTTTTAAATAGCTGAAATCTGATATTGCAATTGGTGACAAAATGATCTAAATTAACTTGAGAGAGAAATTGTCAAAAAGGTAATGCAGGGAAAATTAGTTTACTACACAAGCTGCAACTTAACATCAAATATAAAAAATAAGGTAACAAATGTTCAACCAAAATCTCTTGCATTCAGATTCTCCCTTTTACATTTTTCTGTTTTCACATTCGTAATTTGTTGCTTGGAGGAAGCAAATGTAAATAAGTCACTGCATTCGCCTAAAAATTATGTGTTTTGTAAAAAACATGGGAAAATAGCTTTGAATGCTGACGTGGCATTAAATAAAATAATATGAATCTGTTAAAAACATGGTTCTTGTAGTGAAGCTCAATGAATGTCAACAAATCTGTATAATATAAGCTAGAAGCTCCATAATTAACATGTCATATAGAGGAACTCTTCACAGAAACACGAGAGGATGAAAGCAGATTCACCGGAAGGGGATTTCTGCATTGTTAGTCGTATTTGTCTTCCTACTCGTAACAGTTTAACAGTTGCCGGTGCACTTTAAAAAGTAGGCATTACTTTGGATTGTTTGCTAGTTTCTTTCCGTTTTCCCAAGTTATCTCAAAGCCTTTCAAACTACAGCGAGTTTGCATGCATACGAGTGTGAAGTTCATTCTTGTCTGTCTAGACTCTGATTACGACCTTGTTTGTCTGCGTTTTTTACCTTGACCTTGGACTTCCATGCAGCTGCCATTTGTAAGAATTGTCCATTCTTCAGACTGTGAAGACAGCAGTGGATTTATCTTTGCAAATAGGAGTAATCAATGAACGAACTCATCAACATTATATCTAACGCACAAAACACTGCACTGTCTTAAAGGTAAAAACTGTTCAAATTACCTGTAATACACAAGGACCGTCTCTCTCTCTCACACACACACACACACTCTGCCTCGTCGCTACACATTTGAAACTAATAGCAGAGGAATGTTTTAACAGGGAATGGCACTCTTATTCATTGCTCTTGAAACGTTGCATTGTAAATGTGCAACATCAGACCGGAAGAAAATCTTCTGATCCAGGGGCGATGCATTCTTTCTTGTAATGACAACTATCTGGGTTTAATTAAATATTCGGTTATATTTTACAATCTAGTATTTAAATAATAAAAAAGAGGCATAACAGAGTAAATTACCATATTGGGAAAACGCAAATCTCTTTTTTTAGTGTGTGTGTGTGTGTGTGTTTACTGCGTAATCATGATGGTGAACATATTGTAACACAAGTCAGTGGGAGGGAAAGGTATCATTAAAGAATGTAAAAATGTATCCATACTTTAATTTCAAACTTTTTTAGGCATATTATGCTGATTGTCATTCATTTATTCACATCTACACATCAACTTGCGGCCCTTAATGTTGGACGGTATCGAAAATAATTAAAAGTGCCATTGTGAAACTGAATATACTTTAGGCAAATTATTTTTGCCTAAGTTCGACAAAAAACAGTGATGAAAAACAATTCGCAAATGAGACATTCTCTCAGGCCATTAGTTTCATAATGAAAATAACACGAAATGACAAATAACCCTTTCCCTCTATATGTAGATTTTTTTGCAGGTTGTTTATATTTTTATTAGTAGTTATAGTGTTGTTGATCTATTTTTATTTGTTTCTAAAAAATTATTTTACAGAAGATTAATTCATACGTAGCCTATAGTAGATATAACGCAAGTATTTTCCCTCTCTGAAAATGCAACTTAAGCGATTCTGCTCATACAGGTTAGTGACGATCAGCTGATTGTGCAACTGACAAATATCTGAATTAATACGACTTTAATCATGTGCAGTGTGCTTATATGCTACTCTAGTTCATAAACAAAGAGTTTTACAGAATATATGTATGCTTTTTTGTATGTAGCCCGTGTATATATTTATATCTTGTTACAGATATGCGACATTTCAGAATGTTGATACTGGAGGAGGTTAAATAATGAAACCATGCATACTGCCAAGTGTCCAGACGTTTGTCGGCTGAAATGTTGAGGTTGTTTTCGTTCCACTTAGCTTGAAGCCTTCCCCTTTAAGAATCACTGTCTCCAACTCTCTTAGCCAATGCCTGGGCACAGAAAACCTTAGAAGCCAGGCGTGAAACGTGAGCCAGTAGTTGTTTAAAGGGATTATTCTTCCCACCCACAATCCAGTCTCTTCGGGCTAGTTAGCATATCACGTGCCTGCGCTTTAATGAACTGGACACATGGATATAGTCGTGCGCATGCGCGTGCGTAAAATGTAGTTGGAAATGAGGTATCAGTCTTGGAGTAGGCGACTTTTAAAAAGCATCGGCAGCCCGTGATATGACGACTTCGCTGGTCCTGCATCCACGCTGGGCGGACACCTTGATGTACGTGTATGAAAAAAGCCCGAATGAAAATAATCAAAATAAAAGCCAAATTATGGAAGGATTGAGCGGGAATTGTCCTGCGACTCATTGCAGGGAACTGATTTCACACCCCGCGCTGGGGCGGCATTCCGGCACCATAGCGACTCACCAGGGATCCGTGTACTCGGATATATCTTCCCCAGAAACCGGACGACAGTGTCCCGCTCCTCAGACGTCATCTAGCGCCTCTCTGAGTTACGGCTACCCCTTTGGAAACCCTTACTACGGTTGCAGATTATCTCACTCGCACAACGTGAACTTGCAGCAGAAACCATGTTCATACCATCCAGCAGAAAAATATGCCGAGACGAGCAGCGCTTTGCCCACAGAGGAGCTCTCCAGCAGGGCAAAAGAGTTTGCTTTCTACCCGAGTTTTGCCAGCTCGTACCAGGCGGTTCCAGGATATTTAGACATGTCGGTGGTTCCCAGTATTAGCGCGCATCCTGAGCCACGTCACGATGCATTGATCCCCATGGAGGGCTATCAACACTGGGCTCTGTCGAATGGCTGGGATGGGCAGGTGTACTGTTCAAAGGAGCAAACACAGTCTTCTCATCTTTGGAAATCTCCGTTTCCAGGTATGTCTTGCCACACTTGTGAAACCATTAAAAATGAAAAAATTAAAGAACATGCATAAGGGGTAATACGACTTCCTGTTATGATAATATAGCTATACTTTTTCCCCTCAACTGTAAACTGAACATGCAGAGTAATCATCTTAATTAAATGGTTCGAAATATTCTTTAATAAAAGTCATCAGTTGATAAGAGATTTGAACTCAAATAACATAATACATTACGATTGCGCACCCACAAAGTCTGCATGAACCTGTCAAATGTGCAATTTCTGTTCTATTCAATTTTGACACGTGACAGTTGGGAAATGCTCAATTGGCTTTCCAGAACAATAATTTGATCAAATCGTAAACACAAGTAACACTGAGTTTTAGAATAGCCTATACGTTTTATTTACTCCGTCTCACATAAAATAGTAAAATGTTTAAGTGACGTATCTAGGATAGTCATATATTAACTCGGATATTATTGAGTCACAGGATTCTTCAGGCAGGAAAATCACGCAATTTGAAACTGGGGTATGGCAATATTGCCTACCTTTGCTCTTCCCGTATAATAATATGATAATAAAAGGTATTATTTGTACCACGCATATAAATCTTTGTCAGCAGTGATTCGGGAGTGGTGCCCCGCAATCTGTTATGGACATTTAGCGAATTCCAGCAGCATTTTTTTCTAAGAGCAGCTGACGTTCTGTAGTCAATTATTGATTTTAGCTGTGGGCAAAAATATTGCATATGACTGGATCATTCAGTATTGTTACTCAGCTGTGGCAAATCAAAATTACAAAATGTCAATACTATGTTGGTAGAACTCAATATAGGCTAGGCTACTGTCGCATAATAGTGTCTATAGTGAATATTTGTCACCACCAACACGCCCCTGACCCGTTTAGCAATCCCCCACCCCCCACACCCCTGAGGTCGTCACAGTAACACACAAGTAGCCTATATTTTAAAATAACCAGAAATAAGGCTATAGAGACAAATACAAAATAGGCTTTTGAATCCTGTACTTGTGCTCATGCTGTTTTTATACACAGTCCAAACCAGTTATTTACAGTTAAAGTCTGTTTGGATCCGTTAGGTAATAATACGTTTCTGAGAGAAGGGCAGTTGACATGCCTCTGTCTTGTGTAAATGTTATGTAGAGTAATGACAGAGAAAATCATAGAATACATCTGAATGTGTCTGTGCTTCACCTGCCAGATGAGCCTATAATATCCTTCACCTTATTTTACCTTTATGCCACAGTAAGGTGATTTGGGGAAATTAATGTTGCTGAGAGTCAGTGTAGTTTCATTATAATAAAAATGCACGTGATTTTACATAACAGTATATTGTATTGTAACTGAGGAGTAGGCTATTTGTTTGACAAGCACCTGTCATAAACCATCAATTTTGAAAAGACTTTAAATTGACAATGATTTGGTCTTTTCACAAACATATAGATAAATAGTAGCTAATATTATTATTTTTTAATTATATTATTTTTGATTCGATAAAGGAACTCACAATAGGAACATAAATGCCTATTTGTTCATTTATGACATTGGTCCCAGATATTTACATAATTTGACGCAACAATTAAATACTTTATTAAATAGATAACTCGGTGTTTTCCCCGTGGTTTCAAATTGAGCAAAACTTTTCACCAGTGCCACTAGTGTAATAATGCTTCCATTCACATTTTGTTTTTCAGATGTTGTTCCGTTGCAGCCGGAAGTCAGCAGTTATCGGCGAGGGCGCAAAAAGCGTGTTCCCTACACCAAGCTACAACTGAAGGAACTGGAAAAGGAGTATGCAGCAAGCAAGTTTATCACCAAAGACAAGAGACGACGCATCTCTGCGACAACCAACCTCTCAGAACGCCAAGTTACTATTTGGTTTCAGAACCGCAGAGTGAAGGAGAAAAAGTTTGTCAGTAAATCCAAGACTAATAATCACATGCATACTTGATGCATGTTTCGTACTTTTCCCCCCCCGCCAGCTTATATCCTTCCGTCCAGAAAGTCTGATATTTACCTCTGTTCAGAAATCATGAATGAAGAACATCCGGGCAGCCTCAAGCCTAACATGTCTTCTTTCACTCTACTTAATTTAAAACATGCACAGTACCATAACCGCTCACTCTTTGGCTTTTTGGGCATATGATACAAAACTGTGAAAATAAAGAAAAAAAAAACATTTCAACTTCGTCCTTTTCTATGAATGTACATATATAAATAATAAATATTTAAAATTACACAAATATCAAAGAGACACTTTACGTGCATCTGAAAATGAAAGGAGACGTGACCCTTCTGCATCTCTTCATATCTGCGTCAAAGCCAGCCAGCAGAAAACACTCGAGGGGCTCAACACGCACGAAAAAAAAAAAAGAGAAATCAATCGGACACTTTGGATGAATCAAGATTTGTATAAACTCTCAAAAGGCTATAGCAAATATTGAACTGAGTCACGAATAGAAACCGTAATTTGTTTTTCGTGGATATGACAAAGGATTTTGTTAGAATGAGCCTGCGAGACTTCAAAAGCTAAATGGTTCATTGTGGGATACATTGCTTTTTAATGCCGAGGGTAAACCATGGCTGCTAATGTTAACTGTACAGTTTAATGCTTCTATTATTTAATTTAGATTTTGCGTATGACAGGTCTGTAAAAAAAAAGGAATGTTTCAAGATCATATGTGTCCCTATTAGCAGTGAAGGATATGACTCTGCCATGCAACTGGAATGATTGTAAGCTTTTAAAAATCATTTAGTATTAAAAATTAATGCACAGCCGTTTTGTTTTTATATAGAAACGTGTATCGTAAAGCATTGGAGCTGTTCACACAACTTGTCTGTATCTCTTTTCGTGCAGTATGTGAACTGTATTGTGGTGTTCAATTCCTAAAGTAATGAATTGAGACATATTTCATAAATAAAAATGACAATGGAATTTGTTGAGTACATATTTGTTGTGAATCAATGCATTATCAATGACAACGGTGCGTGCATGGTCCATTTATGGCCGCTTCAGATGCATATCTGTCTGTCAGTCTTTCTTCATTAGTGAGTTTTCAAATGAGCTCTTATATTGAATGTTGGAATGTGTGTGTGTCAGTATAGGGTTAGGGTTGTTGAACAAGCGCAGTGCCTGTATTTTCGTTGTGAAGATGAATTTTATTAATAAACAGGAGAAAAGATATTGACTTTGGGAAAAGGTCTAGTATGATTGGTTAACTTTTGACTTGCATGTTCTATTTTAAAAACATGAATCTCTAAAGTTTAGTGCTGAAAATCATTTGAATCAGAATTCACGCGCAGCGGGCTTCCATTAGGCCGACATAAAGCAAACAACGCACATAGCCTACTTGTAACGATCTAGGCTATAGTGTTTATTTACTTTATTACATGGCTAATAATGCAATTCATCGCTATAAATATATTCAGTAGCCTATAATATTACATTTAAGCAAGGGTCCGTGTGTCTTATACTCGGACTATAATTGTACTAATTTTGAAGAATAAAGATGAAAGAAGGCTAATCTTTAATGAAATATCACCATGAATATGCCACGACAGCATTCAGATAAGTTTGTTCTTCACAGTTTGGTACTGGTTCATGAGGACTATCCAGCAGTGGTTCTCAACTCCAGTCCTCGGGACCCACTGCTCTGCACATTTTGTGTCTCCTTATTTAACACACCTGATTCAGATCATCAGCTCGTTTGGAGAGACTCCATGAACTGAACTGAGTGTGTCGGAGAAGAGAGACAAATGTGCAGAGCAGTGGGTCCCGAGGACTGGAGTTGAGAACCACTGAGCCTACCCCGTTCGGCTCTGAAGGTATGGTCGGAGGTACAACATTCATTGATTGCTTAAAATAATTTAATTTTAAAATAACATCAGTATTTTAGTAATATTATATACATTTTTCAATAGTTGGTAAATAAAGCTGCCTGAAACACTAAAATGTGTACATTTAAATAGGCTACTTTTTGTTATGACACCCCTTTTAAATGTAATGCAGTGTATAGTATTTAACGCATATTTAAATGCTTCAACATCCTATTCACAGTAAAAACAAAAATTGCTGCCATAAACTTTTAAGTACAATAAACTTGGATGTTTAAGTCATTTCTTAAATTAAGTCGCAACTTAAATTATATTAAATTGACTTTAAATTGACTCTTGTATAGGCCTAACTTACACACAAAAAAAAAGTTGATAATTGCTTATTTTGAGTTAAAGCAATGTAAAAACATGTTGTCATAACGTATTGATCATATCATTTACAGTGTTACTTTTTTTTAATTCAGTTGTATAATTAAGAAATAATTGGACGTTCTTTATACAAATAGCCTATCTGTTTTTAAAGTTAGTTATTTTTTACAACAAGGCGTCGCTAAATCCCTTTTGTCTAAATTCTATGAAATAAGGAATTATATTAAATGTAGGCTATATCAGACTTATATAGTAGATGTATGCGTTATTTAAATATAAAAAGCATTATAAGAAAAAATTTTAATTTGGTAAATAATTGCTTACGAACGCTTAAAGCCCTCAGCATAGGACGCATGAAGCACACACCCTGTAACTGGTAAAACTTTCTTGTCAGCAATCAACTATCACCATAATTTGTATATTTTGTTGACGTTGGTTTCTTTGAAAACCGAGAAATTTAATGTTAACAGCATGATAGCTACTTAAGCCGTGTGTTTTAACGTCACGTGATCGCGCGTTACCCTTGACCATGACTATGCAGTCGCTTTGACCTTGACATCACAGAGTCTTGTGAATAATAAACAGAGGGGCTGGACACCACTGCCCGTGGCTTGTTTTCAGGCAAACAAGGTGTTATTTCCCTGTCTAGACGGCGAGAGTTAATGGCATACCATAAATACATAAAAAAAGGAAAATTATCCAATATCCTTGTCATTGTGAAAATGTACACTGTGTACGTTTTCAGTCCCACGTTTTGTACTACTTACACCATGCTTCTCTTCCGCGATCCCTTTCACGTATAAGTTTTAAACCACCAGTGGTTGTATTCTCTCATCATGAGGTGTAGGTTATATTGACCACGAAGGCAGGTAGTGCATTTGCGTCTGCAAAAGACAGTGCTCAGAGATGTAATCTTGTGTTATTTCCATAGGCGCGCCGAGGAATGATGGGTCTTTCCAAATATCGAGAGATGCATCCTCCACAGGGTCACGTCAAAAGGTATGGCTAGTTTATTTATTTGTAGTGAATATGCGCATTGCCTTGGTGTTTTAAATATGGAATTGAGTATGTCATTTCTAAATATAGAACGATATGAATTTATTGTGTGGTCTTTTATTGATGCACTTGTTCTGTCAAGCTTCCTAGGCGCAAGGCCTATTCAAAATACGCAAAACTATTATGAGCAATGAGAGGAAAATATTACTTTTTCGAAACATAGGCTATATTTTCTTCCTACTCACGTGAGCGTCACAGCACGCTTTACAATTTTGTTTTCTTTAATGTATTGCGGAATGTAATTATTTGATCATTTTTGCTCTCAGCAAAAAAAGAAAAAAGAAAAAAAGAAAGTAAAATTAATTTATTAAAATGTTGGATTTCTAAAGTTAGAATACAAATTATTAACTCGATTAAACAGTATTTCTCATAATTAGTTGCAGGCTAGTTCAAACCTGTTGGTTTTGGGCACTATTTCTTGCTATTAAAAATTATAGAAAGAGTTGTTTTTAACTAGAATTACAATAACACTTGGAGGTTTTGCATAGGACAAAATGTGTTATTCTAATATAGAAATCGGATCATTTGATTATTTATGTTATGGATCTATCTAGAATTATTGTTCTTACCCTCACCATTGCATTGGTTTATTAATTGTAAACTCAACAATAAACGATGTTGCACTTATATGCCCATTGTCTTATATTACTGTTCAAATGTATTTCAACACATAAATATAACGGATACAAATATGTTTTAAATGCATGCATACCCATTTTTAAAGCAGGCACTCATACCGAATTTGAGAAACATAAATATATAAATAAACTCTTTTCAAAACTATATGGTTTCAAGGGATATGTTACTCAAATTATAAATGTTCCGTGCAAAAAGGCCTGTTCAGCAAAACATATGGGCTCGCGTAGGGTTTTCTTTTATTCGCCGGTTCTAAACTGAGCAGCTGGAATGTGAAGAGAGAGATCAGTGAGTTGAGCAGAAAGGGGGCTGATAACCTCTGGTGGCGTGTGGTGGAAATATCAGGAAGTGAGCAGTGTAGACTCAACACGAAGACACATGCTTTGCACAGGTCTTTACATTCTTGTCTGGCACATGTACTCTTACTGAGTATATGTGTGTTTAATTTAAGAAGGTGGTAGCTAACAAACTATATGTAGGCTATATTTGTAGTGCATGTTTGATGAATTTGCTTGTGTTTACGAAAAGGCATGCTACGCATACCGGACACACGTTGAATTGTATGATTATGGGTTGTGTTGATTAAACTATATGGACCTTTACATTTATGAATTTAGCTGACGTTTTTATCCAAAGCGCCTTACATGAGAGGAACAAAAGCAATTCTTCAAAGATCCAACAGTACGTTTAATACACAACGTCAGGTTTATTTGAAAACTGTAGATATGTAGCAAATTAGTCTTGCTTAGTGCGGCTGATTTAATTCCTAAATGTAAATTATATATATATATATATATATATATATATATATATATATATATATATATATATATATATGCTGTATATTAGCCTATATGCTGTATATTAGGCTATATGATATGTATAATATTTAAGATGCATTGCATATCTTCCAATGTAACCCAGATTTGCATCTATAATGTTTTTTTTTTCTGTTTGTATTTTATAAACTTAGAATATTACCAGCTGCATAGTCCATGAAAGCAAAATAATAAATAAATATAGAATAAAAAAATAATATAAACAGAAACTGAGGTCAGATTTGCGATTTTCAAACGCAGTAAAGTGTTACATCGGACATCGTAAACGAACATCTTGATTTATGTTTAATTACTTTAGCTACTATTGTCTTCTTTAAGCTCAATTTATAATGACTTCATTTGAACAACAATTCTACCTGTTATTTAAAAAAAAACAAGATTAATGCAATTGTGCAATTCAATTTGTGTGATAATCACACACTTTCTGGAAGTTGCGTCTTTAATTCTCTACGTTGTTTTGTAAAGCTGTGTTTTTATTGTTATGGTCATTATTTTAATTTACTATTGTAGTTAGCGTTATTATTAGTATTAGATTTTTAAAGTCTATTAGGATACCCAATTATATCATCAAACATTCATCCTTTCTCCAAATTGAGTTATAGTATTTGAGAACAGGAATTTTGCATTTAACTCACATTTTAATGTATACGTTTTTGTTTCCTCAAGAAATTGGCCTCGGAGGACATTTACTGCAAGGCTTTCACTGAGCCAACCTGTCTTCCAAAATCAAAGACAATAAAAAGGCCTTTGTTTACGCTATGGCCCTGTCTGGACGGGAAAGAGATTCCAAGACCGCAATCTCACAGCGGCGCAGACAGTGCACTAGACACTGACCTTGAACTAACAACTATTTTAGCCATTTTCCAGAGATTTTGGAGATATCAACTTTTGCCATCCTTCTGGTAAGAAAATATAATCTTTTAACTGTGACGTTTAAGCGATATTATTTGTCAGGTTGAGGTGAACATTTTTTTGTGACTACATTAAGTTGTTGAAATGTCATTCATTCCCAGTGTGAGAGTGAGAAGTTACTCTTTGAACAACTTCTTGTACTCTGTTTTATTCTTGGGTGGAAATAATGAAACATTATTACTACTGATAAGAAGTAACTTAGAAAATGAACAGTAATAATTAGCATGAGTGTTTTATCTAAGTATAGTGACTAAATATCTCTATAGCTTCATATTTTGTGATTAAATGTATAGTAACAAAAAAAGTCCTGAAATTTTAGTGAAATATCTGATAGCATTTAAAATTTATATGCACGTGGTGTATACATAGCATGTTAATTAGTTACATGAATCTGGTATGGAGTAGTCTAGCCGTAAAACATGCCCATGTGTCTCTCAAATTTGGATGTAATAATCCTTGGGCAATTTAGAGGATAACATTTGTAGTGTTTTGGTTGTTTTGGATCTCTGTTATATTTGTAATGAGCTGAACACCGGATTTCCTTTGCATTTATAGCCTAGGTATTCGTCGCCATTAATTAAGTTGTTTGTGGTTATTTTGCCTTTGTCGCTTTATTTGAATGTAGACTAAACAAAAATAAATGAATAAATACACAAGTTGCACTAATTACAAACACGCCCCCACACAGATACACTAACACAAGCTTTAGCTTTTTGCCAGCAGACGCAAAGTTACCATTTCTCAAAGAATCGTTCAATAAACAAGGAAAATACAAATGATTTAAAATGAACGAACACAAATATAATTTGCTTCTTCATAAATATATGTCAGCATGAGCATGTGCGCGAGAGGCTATGCCAAACGCATAAACAAAAAAATGTTTTGTTAAAACGGTTATAACGGTATAGGCTATATCCATCCGAATATTATTTAAAAATATATATATTTCATAGTTTTTAAATATTGTAAATATGACAGCTGTATCCACATCTGACAACCTTTAACTGGGTTATTTGCATTCCACTTCCAAAGCAGAGATAAAAATTTATATAATTCAAAACAGTGTTTTTGACACTAAATACAATTCGACTGAAAATCCCAGTGTATTCATTTATAATTATTAACTTGGAAAATAAAATACAAAACAAAAGGCTTGAAAGATTGGACAAACACTGAATTGCACTTCTATCAACTTTCCGTTACCTAAACACACCAATGTGAGACAGAGGGTTTAATGCGTAGGCCTACTGTTATTATTGTCTTTTTGTCATCTTAATCTTTATTTTCGCTTCATTATGTTCTCAAATAATACACGTGACAATGACACGGCGTTGCATTTGATATGAGGGAAATTTGTTTGTATTTTATATATTTACAATCAAAAATCAATTAATGTGATCCAGTGTGGTGTATTTGGAGCGGCAGAATCATTTTAATGCCCTCTGCCAGCTTGTAAAATTCAAATAAAAGAATTGCGAGATGTGTAACAACTCTGCATGAGTTTGACTGCGAGTATTTATAGGATGTATCTGTTAAAGTTGTTCATGTGAGGTGTACTAGAGCATATTATCTCAAATATAGGCTACGGTCTTTAAAAAAAATCTTATAGAATATCATCTTCTTTTACGGAGCCAATGGTTTCAACCTGCTGACCCCACTACAGTAAATATGAGTGGAGTTCAGCACTGAGCATCAGTATTTCTTTAAAACAAGCCTGTAAAAGATGAACATCATCTTTATATGACACTGAATTCAACCGTAATTTGTTTGAAAACAATGGCGGAAATCACCCTCTGCTTTAAAGGAGAAAATAACTTTTTCTTTGTGAGGAAAATGATGTTTTATTTATTTTATTTATTTATTTTTCCCATGTAATAAAGATTAAACGAGGCAACGGACACTTCTATATATTTCTAAACAGGAAAGTGAAAGATGATCCGTTAAGAACCTTTGAGCTAGGGGAAAAGAAAAACAAGATTTTACATTTTTAATAAGATATTTTATAGTATTTTAAAAAAGCATATAAAACCCGTTATACAGAAGTTAATGTTTTGTTTTGTCTGAAATGGACCAAGTGGGTGGTACCTTCTAGTGTTCGAGTAAGCTCCGGCACGTGACGTGGAGATGACCAATCAGGTGCACCTCCAGGTTTAACTACGTTAAATGTCAGATTGCAATAAACTAGAAGCTGTTGGTCTGGCCCGCGGAAATGGGCGAGCATAATCTTCTTAATCCTGGGTTTGTGGGACCTTTGGTAAACATCCACACTGGAGACAGGTTTTACTTCCCGAATTTTAGAGCCTCAGGGGGACAGCTGGCGGGGCTACCGTCTCTCTCGTACCCTAGAAGGGACAATGTTTGCTCTCTCCCGTGGAATCCATCGGAGTCGTGCAATGGATATCCTCAGTCTTACTTTAGCAGTCCCGTATCCATTAACCCCTCTTTTAATCGATCTTGTGAAATAACCCGACTGGAGGAAAGCAAATGTTATTATGGCAATTCCAGCAGCACCAGAGAGCCGTGTTCAGAGAGCAACAATCTTAAACGAGAGGAGCGAGCGAGAGATACATCAGTATCGTCTGATCACGGGATGCACAATGGGATGGGCAACAGTGGCACCTTCTCAAAGTATGATTATGGCACCGAACATCTGACTCAAGACCCGCCATCCTGTCAGTCGTTGGAGTCCGACTCCAGTTCTTCAGTGCTAAACGAAGGAGGAAAGACTTCAGCAGGCGATCCACAAACCCTGATATCGCAAGGAAACCACGCAAGCAATATCGCCAGTGGAGGTTTGTCCCTCGCTTTTAATCACAACTGGAAAAGGCAACAGAAGTACACAGTACAAATGTCTTGCTCCAGCTTTTTTATTTATTTATTTTGCATGACGGTTTATTTAGGCATTCAATGGCAACTGTTATGATTTTCCTGCATAGATCTTGCGTGGTTGTTCAAGGCCACTAGGGGTTGCCCTAAAATGCTCCACGTTCACCAGTTTAAGCGCTCAGTCATTTATACAACCAGTAAACACAACATCATAAAATTCAGCAATCCCGTTGCCAATGTTTGGCGCTGTTTAAAAAGCATAGTTATTGTTGATACATGTAGGTTTTGATAAAGCTTTCACTTATTTTAGTTAGAAGAACCGATTTGTAGAATGGCAATTGCTCTGTTCAGAGAAAAGAGGACTTTTGTTTTAATGACTCGTAAACTGAATTAATATCAGTTGCCGTGCATTTAATATGCCTCGAAACCGCTAAATAAGTAGGGTTCTCGCAAAAAAGGACAATTACCGCGTTAATGTACATTTAACTAGGACAGTAAAACGTTCTAAGACTAAGACATTCTTTCTGTGTAATCCGATAAATTCGTCATATGGACAGCTTGCATCACAATTCAGATTGTCTTTGAATCATGTATAATTGTCATATTAACAGCCTCGCAAAATAAAATGCACCAGAAATTTGAATTTTACGTGGCTTGATGTTTTTGACGTGTTGGCCTAAGATGTTTTGAAGCTCTCTCATGAACCCGTGCTATGCCCCTCTAGGTGCCCCGTGGTACCCGATGCACACCCGGACCCGCAAGAAGCGAAAGCCCTATTCCAAACTGCAGCTGGCCGAGCTTGAAGGAGAGTTCATGCTAAACGAGTTCATCACCCGTCAGCGACGCAGGGAGCTGTCTGACAGGCTCAATCTCAGCGACCAACAGGTTAAAATTTGGTTCCAAAATCGGCGGATGAAGAAAAAGAGACTGTTACTAAGGGAGCAGGCGTTGTCCTTCTTCTAAGGAGGCACAAAATATACATTGCTCAATGCTGGTCCAACAGCAGTATTTAGTCAATGGGAATCTGCCATTGGCCCATTTTACTCTGAAAAGTCTTGCCCCATGACGCATTCAGAAAACGCGAATAAGAGTTCTAACATTTATGGGTACGCGACCAAATGATAGTTCCAAAAGTCTGCTTATACTATGTGGTCTAGTGTTTATTTAAGAGGGTATGTGCCCAGCAATTGTGGGCATGTACATGGTAATGTTTTAGTCTAAGTTTTGAAAGTAAAAAGCTGTCTAAGTCATCTCTCACTTTAGTTACTTTGAGTAATCAACTGCTAGTTAGAAATTCAGACAAATATAAGCTGTGAGATAGAATTTCGGACAGTAAAATGTTTTCTTATCAGTCTTAATGATATTGAAATGTTTGCTAAATATTTATTGTCGGAGTGTTAAAATATCTTTTAAAAATTATAACACACTCGTGCCATGATCAGTGTTCTAAGCTTAAAAAATGACTGAAACTCCATTTGTTGTCTCAAAGAGAATCCTTAACTGTTCGTAATCTCCCAACTATGTTTTTTTATTTTGCCAGTTATCGCTAAGAAAGAGCCTTTCAAACTCAGTCCTCAACAGTAAGACGCGTTAAGCCATCAACGTCTTATCTCCGTTCCGCAGTCATCGCCACGTGTTCTATGGCACGTTCACGGTCACGGGCACAAAGTTAGTGACCCAGCTCATATCTTGGGCCTTTGAGAACCAAACTGCAATTACAGAACAGCTTTTATGAATAGACTTTGATCTAGTCTGTGAAATGTCATTCTGACAAATGTGAGGAGATTACCTACATCAGCAACTAGATATTGGCCAAAGTGTAAACTAGTAGGCCTGCAGCTAAGCCGCACAAATGCGACTTCCTGCTTATAAAATATTTATTCTTGATATACCTAGTAAAAAACGTTAAACTCGTCTCCATTATAATTGCATTTTTACCAGCATAAATTTCCCATTAACGATAGCTCGTCCCTTGATCTGCATTATTTGGACATATTCGCTTAGGTCTACTTAATTAATTCACAACAACAATGCTTCTGGGAGAGAAATGCATGGTTAAGTAATATTTAGACGCGCAATAATAAATTAAAACAAAAAAAGATTCATCAGTTTATAACTGTAATGAAACTAGCAATCATACAGAACAGAAGAGATCAGATTTATATCCCAATATTCACGAGCCTGTTTTGCTAATTAGCGGGAACCATTGTGTTATTAGAAACATTATTTACTCAGATCATGGATTATATGCCAGTGAAATAGTTCATATTTGCTGCATGATGATAATGGCTGTAGTTAGAAGGTTTAAAAAGCAAATGTTTCCGGCTATTTCTTTTTCTTTCTTTTTTTTTCTTTTTCTTTTTTTTTGGTCAAAAGGCGCATGTATTATTTGAAAACACCTTAAACTGAAAATAACGTTTTAATATGGACACGTAACTGGTTAAAAGTTTGTATAATCTAAAGTAGTTTATTCGTTTGTAAGTATTATTATTATTAATAAGTATTATTATTATTAAGTATTATTATTATTATTATAAAGGAATTTGGCAGAAGTCGGTGCTATGTTTTCTTTTCTTTTGTTGTTATTGGTCTGACAGATTGGCGACTGTCATTTGCTTTAAACCCTATTTTTGTGAATCTATAGAAAATACAATTATATGAATGACATCAACAACTATATAAAAATGATCGTCACATTTCCCCCTCTTTGAAATGTTTTGTGAAATTGTCTCCGATGTATAATTTTTCTGTGGTGTTCTGTGTAATTTTGTGAATGCTCCACTGTCGCATTCCTTTGTACCTTGCGATTAAAATGTCTTGTAAATAATGTTCATGAATGTATCCATATATGTGTAACCTACAGTTTCTGATTAATAAAGTCTTTAAACTTCATTTTATTTACTTATTTCGTGATGTGGAAGGCCTATGTGTGATATCTTAATCTGATAAATGTGTTACCTTAACACATTTTTATCTGCAGTAATCGCAGAAAAGCCGACTTCAGGCGCTCACACGACCGTCTTCAGAAACATTTCATCGCATTATCCTTATTTTGACCATGTTGGCTCTTAATTATTTCAGTAGCTATAAGATTAAGACATTTAAAAAAGCTTTTGCTGTTTCTAACACTCAGGAGAAAACTAAAAATGCAATCTGAATGTTTGCCAACATGGCCACATGTGCAACAATATTGATATGGTTTATCAAGTGGTTGGAAATGGTAAAGACATCCACCTAGTGGATAAATGGAACAGACGCCGAAACAGGGCCCCGTGAGGACTAACTGCTGTACGTGCAATATAGGCCTACTTTGCTTGCCTATTTTGGAACTCTGGATGGTTAAAGACGTTTTGGACCGTGTTTTGGCGTTTTAGTTCATTGCTCATTACTGAAATAATCTAGTGTGAGAAAATTGCGTTTTCTTTTTGATTGTTAGGATTTTGATAGACGATTATAATCACAGTATAATAGCCTACTTTTAATTGCTCACGAAAATGCAGTAGATCTTCTTGTACTAAATTTTAGGATTAACTTGTAATCTAATATTGGTCATCATGAGGTTACCTTGTTCAACCAAACGATGTAAAATTTGAATTTATTGTAACTTTTTTTTTTTTTACATTTTATGAACGGAGAATCACTGATGATTCTTTAGAATGCAAATAAAGTGGATCTTAGGGATGGCTAGTGTCAAGTCTATTGGCTTCCTTTAAAGCAAATGCGCTGCAATCGTAACAATAGCATTTTATGTGCTTGCGGCGCTTTTGACTTTGAGACTGGCCAAATCTGTTTATGACGACTAGTCTCCCCGGCTCAGAGGTCATTGAGCACCTCAGTGCCCTTCACACAAAACTTGTGTAGTCATGTGGTTCACTAAGTGCTCTGCTCCTATCACAGACGTGTAGAGACGATTCTGGCGTCGCTTGCACTGCACACAAGATTGTGAGAGTGTATGTCTGTGAAAGAGAGGCTTGCGTGTAAATGAGAGAAAGAGAGAGACATTTCTTGACAATGGGTAGTTTTATAAACACTCTCTTTAAACGTGTACATGCCCGTCTTAAGGTGATAGCTTTAGTATTTAGCTTATTCTGCGGTTTGGTTACTTCTGTATTTAAGCAGTGTCAACATTTGCTTGGTAGCGTTGAATAGGCCTATAGTTGAAATTACAATCACTGACATCGCACTGGTTCACGCATCTGATTAAAAATAGTCACCTTAAAAAATGTATTGGCAAACCGAATGTGCCGAATACGAATCTTATAAATTTAATGCAAATTGTTGTGTAGTTTGTTCTAATTTGTAATTTATCTGGCTTAAAATTACTTTAATAATGTTTTTTGTTTGAATTATCTTTGTAAATTTCTTATAAACTTTCTGCATTACATTTTTTATTGGGCCTTATCTTCTGTTGCAACGATACATATTGGGCAGTAACGACGGGGGTGAATGGTTCCTTATTATATTATTTTCTTCGTCCACATGTACTGCCAGGATTTTTGTTATTATTAACTTCAAAACAAGACATTTGACAATTAAAACTTCATTATTTTCTTATTTATTTACTTTTTTAACTATACTTTTTACTCGCAGCAACGTCAACTTTCATTCCAGTTGTATCTAATATTTCGTACACAAATAGCCTTCAAAATCCTTCTTTACAGAGTGTTCGTAATAACATGTATTTAAGGATGATGACGTCTTGCTTTTGGATTATAAAACTTTTCAAGCATTTAACATATCAACAAGTCTTTTAAATGTAGTTTGCCTAAGCCATGGGATATTTTTCTGTTACTATAAAGCTTCGGCACGACGTCAAAAATAAAAAAATATAATATAAAAACAACTACAGCATGTATACTTATTCCATGAATGTGTCTTATTTGAAGTATATTATGTTTGTATTTGTATACTAAATATATCATTGCTTTGACTAGCTTTGACTAGAACGCATTCCCTTGCAGTTATTTTTAAGTGATTAGAAAATATTATATGGGGAATATTATGCAGCGTAATGGCACAACTCTATAGAGAAACGACACATATACTGGAAATAAGGCAATAGGCATATACATGCTTGTCGTAGAACAGCGCGAAACTAATGAATGCGTTTTGAATACGGTCATTAATGCTAAAGACAAATGCTAATGTTTGATCTGCAATACAATACCTGAGCAAATAAAAAAGGGGGGAAATGTGTTGCAATGAGAGAGAAAAACCGCACACAAACAACGCAAATATTGTTGAATGAAAGTTGTTATAACTATTCAGTTTTGAAGAAAATAACCTCTTTTTGCAAACTATTGTTTTGACTGTTTATATAATTTCGGGGCCTTCTTTCCGATCCCACCCCTAGCGTTAGCCCTGTCTTAGTGGGCGGGAGCAACTTACAAATTGAAGGTCAAGTTAGTGTGTCCCATATATAGGAACCAAGTATCCAATACCATTGGTGTAGACAAAATTCAATAATTAATATGAAGTTTAGCCACACCAGATATTTTATCAAATCAACCAATTAATCTTTGTTGTAATGCGTTGAGTAGCCTATGCATAAACATTTCAACTCATTTCAGCAATGCAAACAACAATTCATAACAAATGTATTTAACACAACCCTTCTTATTATCTGCTCGAAGCCTAAGACGTATTTGAACTAAATTACAATTATTTGGTGGATGGGGCGAACATAAACATTTCCGATGTTCGTTGCGACAAACCTTTGTTCTTGCTAATCTTGGATCCAACTTCAAAGCGATCTTAGACGAATATCTGGATATTAATTGTGTAAGTAAATCAGCTTTGTGGAGTAAGGTCCTGGAAATATTTACTGTGTTTTTACCAATGTAGCAGAGTAATATGTAATGCTTTTAATAAGGCCATATGTAAAAACAAACAAACAAAAAAGTTGAGTGAGGGTAGGCTACTGGCCTTTTGTTATGTAAAAATGCTATTTTGCTTATAAACAAAGTCGCGCCGTAGACATGCGGTGTCATATTAGGAGTTTTGTTTTGAGTACATACCTTTATCTTGTCATCAACAAGCCATGTGTCAGAAATCTGGTTGCCGCAATAAATGCAATTCCGTTTACTGTCATCGAATCATCTTGATCAACAAATATGAAGCAAACATCTTGGCAGATTATGTAAACAGTGTAACTGAAGTGGCATTTGCATTTCAGTGCAGTTTACAAAAAAAAATTTTATGGGACACAACGCAAATAATGACAATTATTATCAGTGGAGTAATAAGGTTATGACATGGAGAACATTCCATGCATATTTAGCGAGGTTTTTCGCATTATCCACCCGTGATATTTAACAATAGCCTATTTGATAAATAAAAATATAGATTAATGTACAAGATACGCTTTGGTGGGTATTCTTTAATTGGATATACACATTTTGTGGCTTCGTAAACCCATCTTGATGTTTTTAAATGTTTTTTTTTCTTTTATACTAATAGTAGAAGAAATTATCATCTCACTTTAGTCGTTTTTCGAAGTATAACCTGGAGTTTTATTAGCCACTAGGAACAAAAAGCAATAGTCCTGTATCAGTCGAGTTTAGGAATTTACTTTTCGGGTGTGAAAACACATGAAAATAATTAGGCTAATAATAATTAGGCTAATAATAATTAGAAATAATATTTTGTGTACCAGTATATAAGAACAACGTTGTATTCATATATAAAATAATAAACCAGTCTTCTTATGCGACAAAGACAATAGCATTTTGTGTACAACCGCGGGTTCTTTTTTTCTTTCTTTTTTTTATAAATCGCTATAGCGTATCTCAAAACGATACGTTTCTTCAATTTGCAGCCCGTACCATTTTCATGGAAATTTTCACAATTAGCCATCTCTCTGAGCTAAATTTATTGTTTTAATCTCATGTACACGCACTAACAAAATATTTAATATCACTCAATAAACAAATATTATTTGATGCTCTGACTTTACCGTTTTAGTAACAAGCTTCTAGGATTTCTATGATTGTAATGTTCAGTTGACACAATTGGGCACTGGTTGCCTGTAGCTCAGGCTATGCACTCACGGAGACCTCTGTAAAAAGAAGGGCCGTTTTTGTTGTCGCTTGAATCTGTTCACAGCTCATACGAGCGAGTTTAACAGCCCGACTTACATCCAATTAAATTTATCTAGGCCATGAGGGGACAGTAATGCTATTACACAGTTTCCCTTTTTAGCCCTGCTGAGGTTTTAGCCCTTGAGGTAAACTGAAGGGCCCTTGAGTGTTGCCTGCAACTGTTGTTTGGTCTCATTGTTGACATATCACGACTTCTGAATATGTTTCATTTTGTGTCGATGTTCGATCGGCATGAGGCAAAAAGTATTTTTGTGTTGACGTACGGAAGAAAAGTCAAAGAATGTGAGGGCAAACACTGAGTTGACCGTGCGGGCTATTTCTCCGGATCTCTTTTCTGAGGCATTAGCCGCGCCGTTTTAGTCCGAGTAACATTAATACGTGACTGTAATTTTAACTCTATAATTGTAGACCTTAGCTGCAACGGATTTTAAAACATTCCATTGACAATGTCTTAAAGCTCACTGTTCTTCATGGCAAACATTGAAAGACCTCTGTCTCTCTAGACTCTAAACGCCTTTCTAGCAATTCTTTCCAGCTGAACTTGCCCCTTCAATTCAACTGCTACATCACAATATCAACAATTGTCCAAAGCTCCAGCAGGGGCAGAACATTTGTGGGGATATAGTGCTTGTTTAGAGAAAGAAAAGGGCGCACCTTTGTTGAATTTCAGGGTCCTACAGCCAGTAGTATAGTGTTGAAGCTGTACGATTGCATCGAATTAGTTGACATGCATGTGAAACCTGTCTCCTGTAGAACAACTATTGCAAAATCAGGTACAAAACATGCCAGATGCGGTAGTAGTTGCACTGCGTGAAAACAAGGCTTTGTTGTGAAACGAGTAAGGCACACAATGTTCCTGATCATGAACAATATTGTTACTGATCATTAGCAGTTTTACGATAGAGTTTTGTCTCAAATTGGTGACACAGCTATTTTTTTACCTCGTTCAAAATAACTTTTATAGACCTGGTTGACTGAAACCTGAATAGTACAGCTTTCGTCAATCATTGTATTCCATATCTTACTAGTTAGATATTTCATTCTTTGAGCTTTCTTAATTGTTTACCTTGTGTTTGTTTTCTTTAGAACAAAGCATTTCTTGCTTTTCCGCCGTTCGGCCTTTTATGGCGGCTGCAGTGAGAATTTTAGTGGTCAAATTCAAGTGCTGGGTCTGGGCAGCTGTCTGCTTTCTTTGTACTTGGTTGAAGGCATATTGCACACCAACCTTTTGTCAATTTTGAGAGGGCTCCGTTCAGAGAGGACTCATAAAGTCATTGCCACATAGGCTACTCTTACACAAATACGCAAGTAGCAAAATTCTGTTTAAAAAAGTTGCGATGTGTAGTGTAACTAATATTATTTATTTTTTTACAACAATCGATCATAGTTTGTTAATATGGACACTCTGAAAAGCTGCTTTGAATAAATAATAGACCTATAAAAATAATCTTTCTGAAGAGAAACTATTAAAAACAATTGGTATCATAAACAATGGTAAATGTTATTAGTTTATATGTGCTGCTCTGTGAAATGCTTCCATGACCGGTCAGTAAATCTGTATATTACATATCTGTACACGAACTAACAGTTAGGCTAATTTAAGAAGAACATAAATATTTTAAAACGAGTGCTACATACTGAACTTTTTATTATTATAGTTTATTTCACGAATTAGTTTGTGATACAACTACTGAAACTATACTGAAATCATTTTCAGAAGATTAGCATGGTCTGCAGTGTTACCAGAATGTGTTAGTATGGAGTTACTATCTTTCACTATTAAAAAATAGTTTTAAATTAAAAGCAATATTTTTCTTTAAAATGAGTATTTATCCGAACTCTGCAACAAAAATAAGACATTTTAGGCTTGTTTTATTAGACGCTAGAGGGTACATATTGAAACTGGATAGTATGTTTTGCCTTAAACAGATGTTAACCTCTCTCAGAGATTTAAAATATCCATGGGATCATTTGACGTGCTTTGCACATATTAAATGCCAAAACGTGTAGTGCTGGGTGTAAGGAAGGTCGAACACAATAGTATGTTACACATAATTTTATTTTATTTTTTTCCTTTGATAAAATACAGTGTTTTACATTCACGATAGAGTCATTCTTTATGATAAGTGGCATCATTCATAGCTTTTATTTTTAGTGTTCTTGATTAAAACCAAGAAGAAAGTTTTTCCACAAATTAAACCACATCTAAAAACAAACAAAGCATTAGCATTAACTTTGTGTTTATTCAAGCAATAACTGAAATCTCCGGGTGTGAGTATAGTTTTCTGCATATGTTCCCAATGTTTTCATCTAAGGAAAAAAGACAAACTCACAAATGTTCTATGACTATATTCAAGAATTAGGTGGAGCTGACACGTGACATCTATAAGGCATGTTTGCTAATCATACATTAATAAATATATATGCTTTATAGGTTTAACGCATATATTTATATAGCCTAATATAAAATTCTATGCTTTTGAGCAAAAGCATCTTGACAATGTGGTAAAACTCGACAAGCAGTGCAGAAATCAACACTACAAGAGAATAATAAATCATACCAGTTATCCTTCTTTTAAAGTTGTAATAGTTTTGTTACATGCGAAAGTCTTAGATTAGAACATGTAACGTTATATAAGCATATAATTGTGTTGCCTCAGACTCATAAAATCAGCGTTACTCAATACCTACACAGGCTCCAACACACGTACACATAAATAGAAAATACTTCTCTTCGTTCTTGCAAAACCCGATTAAAACAACAAACAAAAGATGTTACTGTTTTACATGGTTTTGCATGATTTTAAAACTAATCGTTTGAATTTCACAGATCTTACCCAACAGAACCACTCCTACGCATCCATGTGTTCCAAATTGATATATGACAATATCTACTTTCGATCACGTGTTGCGGGGCGACTTAGACGGATTGCGCGTCATCTCGCCTTCCCAAATTTTCTCCTTCTGCAGCCCGAATCCAAAACATCATATCTGTAGTACGGACTACAGGAGAAAGATGTTTAACTCTGTTAATCTGGGCAACTTCTGCTCCCAGACGCGTAAAGACCGGACATCCGAGTTCGGGGACAGGACGGGCTGTGCCTCTAACATCTACCTCCCCAGCTGCACCTACTACGTTCCAGAATTTTCCGCCGTCTCTTCGTTCCTTCCACAGGGGCCCTCGCGACAAATCACATACCCCTATTCCACAAATCTATCTCAAGTGCAACCAGTGCGAGATGTTTCCTATGGTCTGGACCCGTCCAGCAAATGGCACCACAGAACCAACTATGCATCTTGCTACTCAGGAGAAGACCTGGTGCACAGAGACTGTCTTCCGCCATCCACCATGACAGAAATGCTCATGAAAAACGAGAGTGTGTACAGCCACCACCACCACCAGCATCATCCGAACTCTAGCCACCCTTCCACCGGTTTCTACGCCGGCGTGGGGAAAAACAACGTGCTCCCTCAAGGTTTTGACCGCTTTTTTGAAACCGCTTATTGTAGCACGGACAATCAGTCAGAACATTGTTTACAAAAGAGCGAGATGAACAAATTAGAGACTTCGTCCCAACAAGCCACAACTGTTTCCGCAGCGCAGGAGCCGGAAAAGGACCCAGAGGATGAGGAGGAACATACCAATTCGGGCTCGTGCACTTCAGCAGCTACTAAGGACGGGAACGCGAGCAAGAGCAGCCATTCGAGTAGGTACCGAAGCTGTAAATGGGGAAAGGTTAAGGGACTAGCCCGGTGTTTTGTCGGTCAGATTTTATGTGGAGTTTTATAAGCATTCAAAGGATTTTATTATAACCTACAAAGCTCTTTCCTCCAACGAAAAGAATTTTTACGATGGGAAAGCGCTTTGAAAAAAGAGGATGTTATACACAGACGCTACTATCCCAGAGTCTGTGAAATTTTAAGAGCGCGCTATTGTGACAAATGCTAACTTTGATCATGAACTTGCGTTGAGCATTGCAACGGATTTTCTCGTTTAGCTGTCGGGGGTAAAAACCAATTGGGCAGAACATTACTTTTGGCATACTGTGAATTTTGTTTTAGCAGCTCGAATGTAAACTAAGTCCTTATTAGCTGTTAAACGTGCTGTGACTTGAGTTACCGTGGGGTTGATGTATATAGTCAATGACCACAATGTTAGTGCTTGCCCAGTGTCAGATCTATCTATCTATCTATCTAAAAATGAAAGAAATTAATTTTAAAAGAGGTATTTCTCTTTTTGGAATGCCACAAAATATACATTAAGGCCAATCAGACCTGTCGTAATTACGTTTCAATAGACATAATTGGATATTTTAGATTTCTGCTATTTGTTTTTGCTGCGCTTCTCAAACTAAGTAGGCTTTAGCTTCCAGAAGAGAAGCTAACATTCACGGCCATTTACAAGGGACAGTACCTCAGGCCCATAGTAAAATGCATTTGTTTGTAGTATTACAAATAAGAGAACACATTTTCACGTCATGTGTTCTATAATTTGTGAAAGACATTTCTTAATTAGCCTAATGTGATGCACAACCAGGAAAAATGCATAGACTGGAAAAAAATCACTTTATAAGTTCAAAAGATAAAAAACAAAGTTTATTTTTTAATTCAAGAACCTTCATTTGTTTACGTTTTTGCAGGGTTTAACGTGCTGTTTTATTGTTTTCTTTTTTATATAGCCTATACAATTTGTTTTTTTATAAGATTTCTCCACGGCTGTAGATATTAGAGTATTGCATCGGAGTGACATGCTTAGTTGTGTCTGCTTCCTCATATCAGTAATCTTAGATGCTATCCATTAGGCATTTGGTGACACTGGAGATTACAAACATATCTTTCAATAAAAAAATTAAAAATGTGTTGTGTATTTATGCATTTCATTCTGTTTTTTTTTTTTTTTTTTTTTTGTTGTTTTTTTGCAGGAAATGTTTTATAAGATAATAATTTAAAATGTTTTTTTTTTTTTTTTTCAAGGTACTCCGCGCACAAGAAAGAAGAGATGTCCATACTCCAAATTTCAGATTCGTGAACTGGAGCGAGAATTTTTCTTTAACGTTTACATCAACAAGGAGAAAAGGCTGCAGCTGTCTAGAATGTTAAACCTTACTGACAGACAAGTCAAAATATGGTTTCAGAATCGTAGAATGAAAGAAAAGAAATTAAGCAGAGATCGCCTGCAGTATTTCTCTGGGAATCCGTTGCTGTAATTGTTGAAATGGCGTTGTCTGTTATTTAATATTTCTGCAAATTCAAATTATGGTATGTCTAAATATCCCCATCAATCTAATTAAAAATATTAGATTTTTTTTTCTAGGCCAGCAACAGTATTAAAAACTGTTTTTAAAGGTTAAAATGACTGTAATGGCTGAATCTGGGGACAGAAAATGCTAATTGTGAATCACAAACTAGAAATGCCAGTTTATATTGACACACAAAAAAGTGTCAATATAAACTGCCTTTTCTAGTTTATGATTTACAAAGTAAAGCTTACACTTCTCAAGAATTACATTTTTTTTTCCCCAAAAATGTATGTGACGCCTCTTTTGAGTGAAATGTTTGAAATCTCCACTTTGAAAATGGTCACAAAATAGCCTACTATAATATATTATAAAATTGTATCCTTTATCCTTTTATGGTTGTATATATGTATATTAAAACACATACACTCGACTCTGGTTTAAATCTGGAGATGTCATACTTTTTTATGTTTTCACCATTTAGAACTGTGACTTGTACAATCTGTAATATTGTATTCCTTGTACAGAAAATATGCATTGTGCATTCGTGAATGTAAATATAATGTTATTTTGAGTATCCTCACCCTATCCCTGCTGCTATTTTTATTTACATTGCCTTTGCAGCCGTGTGAGCTTTGTTGTTCGATTCTTTAAATTATTTGCTGTACGCCCAAAGTTCTCATTTTTCGGAAGGATTACTAAGGGATCCGAATTGGCCTGTGTAGCCTACTATATTAATCAAAAATAAACGCGAATAAAGATAAACTGTGATATGTCAATTGTGACTTGATTTTAAAAACACACAAGGTAGTCTACGGTGAAGTAAAAATTTGTGGGAATGTGTATAACAACACTGCAGTAAAAACAGAGATCTGAGAGAAGATCTGAACACTGAACACTCTCTTGCTCTCTGTCCGTTCGTCGTCTCCCTTCCACACGTTTGTTCAAGTGTATCGATATTAAGGTATATCGGTTGTTTTTCAATGAAATAAATATCAAAATATTTAACATTTAGGGAATTTTAGGGATGTGTGTATTTGTCTAAAGTGACTAAGAAAGGGATGCATGAAATTGCTCTTGAACACGTCAAAAATTTAGAGAGCATTTCGGTAACGACTTTTAGTACCTTCTAAATGGAATCGCCACTCTTGTAGTCTAGACACTGCAATAAAGTCAGGGCCCTAAATTGCCTTTTTCTGACTTAATTGCACCGTCTGTTAGAGGGGAATGGTGTTCACTTCCGCAGTAAATAGTAAACAAGAAAGTCCGGCTTCTTGGACAAAATAACTGAGACGTTTAAAATGAGCCCTTATTGTCTATATAGGTGAGAAAAAAAAACATGAAAAAAAAAAACTATCAAACGATATCGCCCACATGGAATAATCTGTTCAGAAGAAGCTGAGTTGCATGCATCTTGACAAACCCAACAGAGGTGAGATATTGGTATTGCATGTTGTCCCCATGTGCTATTTGCCACAACATGGATTTTGCCACAACATGTGGGCTCGCGTGCAAGTGTGCAGTTGGCACTTATGCGTATGAAGAAAAATATATAATTAAAAGTTGTCTTTGAACTTCAATAATGTCAAGGCCTTCACCTTTAACCTATTGTAATAAAGTGGAATCAAGGAGCCCCTTTTGTCAGGAAACATGGTGAACAGAACAGAACCAATCAGTGCAAGTGGGAAAGGACCAAGGAATGTCTAAGAAGCAACACTTTGACCTCTCACATTAAACTGCAGCAGGTAACTTTTCCAGTTTTAGCACTCCCATTAAATACGCTTTATTGTCTCTGTAAAATGTAATATTTTCATGCTTGAAATATTTTATGACATTTTGGCATGTTCTTGGCCATTTAGGCTTGCTTGGTTGTGACTTTTCCCGGGTAACAGGAAATAGATTTCTGGCAGATTTAAAACAGAGATCGGAGTAAATATGCATTGATGCTTGAACGTGAATCGAAAACGAAGGGGAGGTCCCTTGCGGGCTGAATTAGAGGACTGATTTATTGTTGAGATTTAAACACAGTTAACTGTATTAAAACTCAACACATTTGTTCCTTTGTAAATTCACAATGTAGTGACTTGTTACTTGTGTATGTGTGTGTGTATGATTTTTTTGCCACTGATCTTCGCTTGTAGAACTGTGGGAGAGAAATGGCGGGTGGGGGCATAGCCAAGGATCAAGGCTGGAAGACTTGTCTTCTTGTCACACCCACCAACCTTGGCCCTGGATCAGTGACGTAGTTAATTTGCTGAATTCCATTCTCTTGCGTCGTCACACTGAGGAGCAGGAACTTGGACGGTCCACCTATCAAACGCCGGAGATACTACTGTCGCCACCAAACCAAAGCAATTCGCGCATGTAGACTTTTGAACAATGACTAGTATAAAATCTTAATTTCGTGTCGTGGGTTGATTCAATTAATAAATGCGACTTTCCAAAACAAATTGTTTTTGTTGCAAGACGTGTGGATATGTTAATTGTTCAGAATCGAATATAGCAGCCTAATATCTGCTAAACGGAAAGCAAGAGCGAAATGGAACACTTTCGAAGGCGTTCTTAGTTGGCAACAAGGAAAATGGCGGAGGCTTCAGAGACATCAGCATAATGACTGTGGAGTTACCACTGGATGTAAATACAACCTGGATTCAATTTTTACTTTAAACCACCATCATGCAACATAATCTATCCGAAGCATGTAAAAATGTGTTTTACAAAGTTACTCTAACTCTTTGCATAAAAAATATCAAGAGAATGTCAAGAGTCTAATATGTTCTGTTATGCCAGTAATGCTCAATTGTCCCATTTGACAAATAACACTCACTTTTCCAATAACATGAAGAAAAAAAACAGACACGTTTTGGCATCAGATTTTATAAAATGTTGGAAGTGACAACAGTTTCCAATATGTGTGGTCTGAAAGATTACTGCAAGCCGTACAGTTGCCTATACTTTGGACAGAGCCTATTAACACTCATTGAACGCTTATACTTACTTCCGCTCTCCTGTATGTGATGAAAAGCTGTAAATACAATCGCCACTGGTGCCCACGAGTCATTTGTATGGTCTTTCGTGATATTAAAATTTAATATAATGCTGATGTGCTTTCCGATTACCACTCTCTGATTTATAAATGTCTTTAAAACGTAACATGCATCAACCATAAATTTCCATAGACTTCTGCGGCTGGACGCCTGTTTGGTGAGGGGAAACGGTTAAAAAGCGGGTCTCTTTAAATTGGAATATGTTTTATGAGTGGTTTTAGATCCCAAACAAGCACGGAATATCCTACTCTGTTTTTACTCGTTTCAAGGCCAACAGACTTACGTAGAGGCCTACGTGGTGAAATTGGATGTGTTGTTTCATTTTCCAAAGTCGTTTTGACGACTATTCTTTTCTGTGCCATTTTAGCTCGATTTACAGCACAGTGCATGTAATGACCCTTAAAAAATTATCAGAAATCAATACCTGCTCAAAAACATTTATCCATTTAAATATAAAAAATAAATTATAGGCTATGGAGTGGGTGTGAAAAAGCTATTCCTTATTTTTTGATTATTTTTTACACACACTTTTTGTTCTCTGCAATTAACGTGAATGTTGTGCAATTCAATATGCCGTGTGATATAGCCCCGAAAGAAAAGGGGATTAGCTTTTGCTGTTTAACAGTAACAGCTGCATGTCGATATTTAATAGTAGCCTAGCCTGTCACAAACGTCAATAGAAGAACATGGAATGTTTGAGAATACACTTAAAAAGCCTCAAAGCCTTCCATGGTTTCCTTTCAGCATTCACACGGACAAAAAGAGAAACAAATAGCATAGGCCTATGGACCAGTTCGGTTTTTATTTTTGTAATTTTGATTCGTTGTTGTCGTTTTTCATCCTATGAAATAAGCTGTTCTGAAATAAGAGACAGAAAACATTTGATCACGCTCTTTACTTACATTGTGACAATTACGTTACATATTTAAGTCGACAGTAAGTAAATACAGTTTAATGGTTTTGCACAAATAACATTTGTTCAGTAACTTTTTTTTAATAAAGTACTCTCGCTGCAACACTAGAAATACATTACATTTAAATAATATACATCTGTCCATAATCCGTAATACAGACATTTTAACATACATGCATTGTTTTCATTTGACTCTCTCGTTGTTTCTAGATATACTACTAATCTAAACATAATATTATATTGAACAATATTCACTACAATTTTAATGTGTAAATGTAGGCAACTTCTGGAATACGTTTTCATTGTCACGACATCTGGAATCAGAAAGTCACTGCGCGAGTGGGTGCAGCATGACCTGTAATTCATTAAGACACATTTTTATTTTAAATGTCCTATATTCAACATTTAGCCTACTTGCAATTATACCTGATATGCAATAATACAATACAAATTATATAAGTTGTAGACAATTACACACAATCTCAGATTTATAGGATATATATATATATATATATATATATATATATATATATATATATATATATACATATAGCTATATATGTAGCCTACATAAAAGACCAGATCATGCAACGCATTGAATAAACTCTATAGGTTTATATTCTGTCATGAGAGATTTGTATTTGTTTGTCTTAAAAGGCTGAGTGATAGACAAGTGAACAGACCAATCACAACAACGCCCCATAGCTTTAGCTGGGTCTGACCTCGTTGAGAAATGCATTGGCCAGCAAACATAAAAAGATAATTCAAGTCCAAGGGTTAATACAAATGTTTAAAATTATATAAATTGTAGTAAGCAACACTAAAAATGACCCAAACAGAGTACATAAAATACGTAATTTGTACGTGTTTTTCCACAGTAGTGTTTTTTTTTTTTTTAGCTGATTCGATGCAGTTTGGTAAAACGGCAAAATAATGAACTTGTCGAACACGAAGTGTGTCACTTTACTTTTTCCCTAATTTGAAATGTGTGCTAAAATCGGAAAACATATTTATGTAGCGTTTGTATATTACAAGGAATCGGAGGAAATATGGTTGGATCCAGAAACACAAATTAGCCTACACCCGTTTGACGAAAAATGTAGGGGAAAATATACCAAATAAAACCAGGTTTATAAGGCTATTAGCCTATATAATTAAGTGACTGTGAGAGAAAAAATCAACACACTTACTAAAACTCACACAGCTAAGCTAGCGCTAACATAAAGGTAGGGTAAATAAACTGGCTGAGATACACAATTCAGAGCATGTTATTCACTTTTAATTGTTTTAAAGTTTTCTTTTTGCTTTTTATGCAGCGTTGAATATCAAAAATACATTTAAGTTAAACATTCAATTGTATGTGTAAATGTATGATAATTTCTGTACAATTTAAAAATATATATAATCTGCTATTGCCGTATTGGATTTTCTAAATTAATCATTGGTTCCTCGTGTTTTATATTAGGCCTATAAAACGTAAATTAGCTACACAAAAAAAGATAATGAGGAAAACATAAGCAGTCATCTTTCCAAAAAGAAAAAACGCTAAAATATAACAAAATATTTAATTTAATTAATATGTTATTGATCCCCCTGATGGAATTTGTAAAAGAGCGAAAATAACAAAGAATGGATTAAGGTAGTGTGTGTCGAGATAGACAGGAACATTGACAGAACGAGTCAACAACGTCCTTATTCTATAAAATTGCATGTCCATTTTGAAAACAGAGCCTACATGTGCAGACTTGTAAAAGTGTGTGGTATTAACCATCCTCTATATTGACTAATCTTGTGAAATTTGCCATTGATTTCCATGAAGTGGTTAGTTTACTTGCCTCTCTCTATTTTTCTTTTGCAGACGCATAAGCCACGTAACTGTATATCTGAAGACGATTGTTCTTTGTTCTGTTGTTGGTTTCCTTGTCCGTGAAAATCGGCTAGATGGCGCCATTGCTCCATGCTGTACCACGTATATTCAACAACTTGACCCCAGTGACGTCAAGACGGTCTGGCGCATCAAGGCCACTTTCAAAACCCTATTGGTCTGAAAATCACATGACAAAGCGCCTTGAATCCATAATTATGTTGCTGATATTTTTCGCCCCCCCAAAAGATGTCAGCGTCCTACTGTCCTTATCCTCTTCGGCATAAAGGAGATTGTTTTGAATCAAAAGAAAAACGAGCCAAGTTGCAAAATGTCATGCCCGAACAACGTGGCAGCCAACAACACATTCCTGATGGACTCGCTGGTGGGAGGAACGTCTCCGTTCAGAGGTGAGAGCTATTCAACTAACTCTGGAATGTATATGCAACCGTCTGCAGAATATGGTTGCTCCATGATGGGTAGTTTTGGTATTGTTGGTACCCCTCTCTCCAAACGGGATGACTTGCAGCCGAGTGGGATGCATCTCAGCAGTTACCAGCACTCACATTACCTGTCGCAGCGGGACGCTTGGATCGCAGGCTCTAAAACTTACAGAGGCTCACAACCTGTTGCCCAGCCTTTACATCCATGTTCCTTTCCAGCCAGCAATGTGAAAGAGGAAGCGATTCCTTGTCTTTACCAGCCTGATATCGACAGCGCCAAGGAGTCCGCTGAGAAATCCACCTACATCCGTCTTGGAGACAATAACAGCCACCCGAATCAAAGCGCCGTCTCCACCCCCGATTATTTCCGACGGAGCCAGGTGTACGCCAGTGAAAGGGGCCACCATGGAAGAGATGAGTTCGGCTCTGACTTTAACCCAATTCCCAGAATATCCACGCCTGTTGAGGCACTAGCAGCAGATTCATATGTCAAAAGCAGCAAGGCAAGGCAGGACCCAGAAGACAAGGGAGGGAGTACGCAGGAAGACGACATGGATCAGAGACAGGCTAGAAAAGAGGAGAGTGTCGCAAAAATAGACAGTTGTACTGATGATTCCGAAAGCGAATTGAAAGGTGATAACTAATTATTCTCGCACTCTCTCTCTCTCTCTCTCTCTCTCTGCCACACAAACACAATAACAGGGCGCTTCCTTCTATGTACAACATGTGAACTGACAACCAAGTTGCACGTCAAAATTGCAGATCTTTTTGTTGCACAGACGACTGTTTAGGCCCTTTCTTACAGGCCCAGATTGCACCTTCGTCTGTTAAACAGCATCATGTGTGCTTAAAAATAAAACGGGATTTAACACCGTTAAAAAAAAAAGTGTCTTGGCATTGATATAAACTGGATCACTTAACACGCGGTGTTAAAGTGCGCTCTACAATACATCCATCCAAGCACAGCGTAACAAAACAAAACAGTTCACACTAATCAGCTAAATTTCATTATAGCCTATTCTTATATTTTTATTACACTCCAGTTGGTTGTAGTCCTGCCCGCAATAGTGTAGACTAGAGAAGTGAAAATTACGTTTTCCCCGCATGCCACAATATATATATTGAAGTATTTTCTGTTATTATTATATATATATATACAGGTTTGAATGAAGAATAATAAATGACTACATAACTTCTTGATGATATTGGTAAATATTTGTATACAATTTTGTTTGCATTTAACGAAAAAAAAATCAATAGCCGTTTAAGTAAATAATGTCTAGGCTATTTAAAATATTTTAAACGGACATGTGGACATGTCTAGCGCTTATTTTATAATGTTGTTTTTGTATTTTGTCGTAATAAAATGTCAGTAAACTTCTTCATTAAAATCTTATTAATGCAATTTGAAATCATTGTGTGGTCCTTAAATAATTAAATCAATGTGGTTAAATAAATGTGTAACTGATATAACTGACAAGATACGACAAGAAAAATCTTCATTTATTTTATTAAGCTCTGCATCGCTCTCAAATGTAGGCAAGTTAAATTCAGTTTCATATATATTTCATATATATAGGCCTATAGGCTATAATTCTTATTTTCTTTTCTTGTTTGTTTTATCTCTGTTATTAAAATGTTTGGTAAGTAGTCTATGAATTTTTCAGAAATCTGCAGTAATAACACACTTATTCACACTTCCATCTGATGTTGTTTTTTTTTTTTTTTTTTAAGTCTTGGCTAATTTGTTGCCTTGATTTAACGATATAATTCAACCAAAACAGGAAAATAAATATTTGTTATGTTACCTTATATTATTTGCATAGTATTGTATGTTTATCATTGTTTTTGTCTTGGTGGATGACGTTTCGATTTAAAATAATTGCAGGCCGATGACCGACTGAAATCACACAAATTAACTTGTGAAATTGGACGGAAATGTAGTCCGTCCAAGTAAGTATAGACAAATAGATAATAATTTAAAAAGCATAAAATGAAATTTCAGATAGCCTATGTTAAATTGAGGGACACGGCATCACTGCATAAGAAAAAGGCCAGTTTAGATTAAACCATTAGATCATCAACAGACCTTTAGTACAATACATTGAGCATAACTTTTATTCTGAAGAACAAAGAATATAAATATGAATATTTTGTGGATATACAAACAAAACGACAAAAAACTAAATAACAAACTAAACTAAATAACATAGGCTTTTCCAAACGAGGACCTGCAGCGGCTCATGCAGTTCTGTTATCTTGCAGTCATATCCGGCATACCTATTTCTCTCTCTCTCTCTCTTGTTTACTTGTGCAGATGAGGCTAAATTGGAAAAAACAACGGGGAACTGGCTAAAAGCGAAAAGTGGACGCAAGAAGAGATGTCCTTACACAAAGTATCAGACACTTGAGCTGGAGAAGGAGTTCTTGTTCAACATGTACTTGACTCGAGAGCGCCGTCTGGAGATCAGCAAGAGTATCAACCTCACAGACAGACAGGTCAAGATCTGGTTCCAAAACAGAAGGATGAAGCTAAAGAAGCTCAACAGAGAAAGTCGCGTCCGAGAGCTAACAGGCTATAGCTTCAACTGAGGGCTTAAGAAACAGAATCATAAAAATGCATATTCTCTCGCCTTCCCCACGTTCAGACCCTCTCTATTTTTTTTTTGTAGGCTAGGCTACTCTCTTTTTTCCCCTCTCTCATTTATCACTTTTCATTCACAGACTCTCATACACACATAAAAATATAAAATAGCAAAGATGACTTCCCATGACTTTCATTTCAAAGGAACTGGAACATCCTGCAAACAATATTACATTTAGATTACAATTACACCCGCGTCTAATTTATCATTGTGGAACAGAACTGAATAATTGTAAATATGACAGTAGCGGAAGAAAATGATGCTTGGTGCAAATATTCGTGGCAGATTTGTAATTTTGAAAACCCTTAACTCAGAATATAAAAGCGAGATTTCTATTTGGATGTCTTAGCTTAGTTTGTTTGCTGTCAGTGTGCGTGTCGTATACATCGCGCGCTCTGTATTTTGCATGCTTTGTTCTTGACGTGTATTTGTCAAATTGATGTTTAACTCGAGAGGCTGAAAAATAAAACAGGGGGTGGGAAAATATTATGTCCTGGTATGTCCTTCCCCTTGCATATTTTCTCCTGTATTCTGATGACAGAAATTTTGGGTGAAGATAGGGAAGAGAGGCAGAAAGAGAAAGTGCATAGCACTTTCAGTATGAGTGGAAGACCCATAACGTTGATTTAAATATTATCCAGGTGACCACAGTAAGTCAAGGTCATAAAATTGTAATGTCATGACGGTCCTGGAAAGCGCTGGGGGTGGATTTTATGATCTGCAAATATAATGTGCTGCTGCAGTAAAGATGCATTAAAAGGTGAGTGGAGGAGGGCTAATTCACATACTCGGGACTGCAATGTGCTGGCCTCACTGACGCGCTCTGCGGGCTGCCTGGCTGTTTTGGAACCAGGAACCTTTCATTATGGAGTTATGGAATGCTATGATACGATGGACTGAACACGGAAGAATGAAAGAACTACAGCAGCGGTGAAGGAATGAGTGGATCCTATGATCGACGCTAATCAGACCGTGTGCAGAACGTTCAAGGTAGGATAACGTTTTCCTTGTTTTCCCCCCCTATTGAGCTGAGGGAGGCTTTCCTGGATACTCTCACGCGCTGGCATGGATAACAGCTTTGTTATAAGCGCATTTCTTGACAAGTGGACTTTGCTCTCTGTGCTTCTGACAGTTGTTGTTAAGAGAGTGCTGTTGTGGATCATGTGCCCCATACAACTTCCAAACACAACTTAAAGTTGTGGAGATCTACTTATAGTAACATTATGTGTTATACATTATTTTCAAATATTTGCAGTCCCTCTGAAGGACAATCTTTTTACAACAAATTTATTTTTATTATAACGATTTGTTCACAGGTGCGCTTAGGTCTGAAAAAAAAATACAACAGGAAACTCTTTTGACAGTCTCATTCTTTTTGAACATATATACTTATTGCATGCTAGTAATTTGTCAATGGGTTAGACATTTTTTTAGCAATAGGCCAGCTGGTTTATAGAAATGTCAATTGGTGTTCATTCTTAAAACTACCCCAAATCCATGGCCTCTCGGGCATATGCTATAGAAACACAACAGACGAGGTTTGATTAAATTAGCGCTCGAGGCTTTGAGGAATGGAATAAAATCCTTACTTATCTGTGCAGAGTTTGTTGTTTGTCTCCTCCTGTGGATAACGCCGTTACGCGCGGCTGGTGCGTGGTTTAGGTAGTTTCATGTTGTTGGGATTGGCTTCCTGGCTCGACAACAAGAAACTGCCTTGATTACGTCAGTTCGTCTTCATCAAGGGCGACAATTGCTGTTAAATTACACCCTGTGCAATGAAGTTTCCGCAAATGGCATTGTAAATGAACTGAACGATTATAGCCACAGCGGGCTCTTTTTCTCTTCTGCTCGCCTTTGTGTGTCGGGCTGTAAAAGAGAATTTAGACTCTCAGAGGGAGAAAGGACCGTTAACATTATGGGGCAAACTTAGACTGTTCCTTATTATGGCTTATTCTTTTATTCCAATATATGGCCCAATGTGTTTTAGCCACTTTTTAACAGTAGAAATGTTAGTGGCTGAGGTGCTATCAAAGAAATTATAGACAGAAACAGAAATTGTGGACTGACGGACAAGTGCAGATTATTTTTCCAGCTATTAATTTTAAATTGCTCAGCTATGAATTTATTTCCATGTATTTAATTGTAATTGTGTATGTATGCAAGAGACTAATCACCTTTACAAATTTGATCCACTTTGTCTGCTTTGATTTGCACTCTCAGAAACGTGACCCAACAATTACAAAATCTCTTGATATCTGTTTTGAAATAGTGCCACATTACTTTACACCCACATGTGGTCTAACCCAACCACGCAATTTTAAGCTATAAACAGCCTGGCTCAAATAGCAAAAGTGCATTTGTAAACGAACGTTTAAACACTTGCTATAACAGACATAACAGCAACATGAGCAGTAGCAGTAGTAACAGCACATGCTAAACGTTAAAAAGCGTTGCCACAGCACAATTACTGTGGCTAGTATCCAAGGCAAACGATGTTTGACCTGTAACTTCCGTGCACTATAAACAGTGAACCTGTGTGGTAGATTATTCTACCATATAAGACCTTTCAAAAAAAAAAAATCGTTAGTTTAAATATATATATATATATATATACTAACGTTTTTATTTTAATTCAGTTAGCATGTGTATGTATGTATATATAGGCTATGTAATATAATATATATACATGCTAGGCCTACTCGCTTGGAAATTTGTACTCATCATATTAATTCTAAATTCTGCAGTTATTTCTACGTTTACATTTATTAAGTAGTAAAACATTTTAGTATACGATGCTTTAGCTACAGAAAATCAGAGAAAGAGAACAATATTTTAGGCAGTTAATGTGCATTTTAATGAATGTCTGGAAGATGTCTTTAGCTGTTTTGAAACTTGAATATTTCTAAAAAAAAAAATATATATATATAATTTTTTAATCAGTCAACATTTGTGGGTTAGGCCTACTCCAAATCAGGAATTTTGTTTGCATTTGTTTGTATTTTGTTGAATCTCAGTATTTGTGCTGTGACTCTATTTACACTGTACAGTAAGGAGACTATGCCTCTTTAAACCATATACATAATATGTGTTAATACTAGGCCAAATGAGTTAAGGTAATGTTTTTGGGAACGTTGTTAGTTGTAAAGGGCCTCATCAGCGACTTGTCCTTTTTCCTGGGAGAGTATAGTTTTTGGATTTCACCAGATATGCTTGTTTTCTTAACCCCCTCCCCTCCCTTCAGCTGTTTTGCGGCGGGAGGAGACAGTCTGGAATCCAAAGTCATTTTCATTCAGTTGAGTGAATGGGGTTCTCCTCTGGAATGCGTCACCAACAAAGAGTTTACAGCACGCGTAATAGCCCCACAGGACACTGCCGCCGAGCATGCGGATATAGCGGCAATATCCTCAAATAGCCTAAGGATTGGTGGACATCAAAACACCTATTCTTTGCTCAGTTTATATATAAAAAAATATGCTGAATTGTTGGCTTGCATTCAGTAGTACAGTAAATAGTACTGTATGTGTGACACATTCCGCATTAGGCCTGTCTGTAGCATTAGCTATGGCCTACCCCTGTGGTGTAAACATTTGAATAGATGTCCACACACAGATACTGGGACGAGAATTTAACACAGATTATGGTTGCTGCTTATTTTTAGTGGGCTTGAATCAGAATATTGATTAGCTGTTTATGTTTTTTTATTTTTTTTACATCGTTCCTTATATGCTACTATTTTAGTTTGTAAACCTAAAGGCCAGGTTCAGCACACGTGTGTACAATTCGACAGAATTAATGTAAATTAATTTAGTTTTTTATGTAGCTTTACACAGCATTCATGTTGGAAACCGGAATTGTTCGCCCTCGTTTTCTTCATTGTATGTTACGAGTTTGTCGGGAACAGGTTTGATTTCAGCTTGAGCTAAATAGAGAAAGAGTTCCTTATCCAAAGCAAGTTACTTTGCTAAATAAAGATCTTTTACTCGGCTTTTTACAACAAAGTATGAAATTATTCTTATACCCCAAAATATATATATTTTTATATTAGCTGGTGTTTTCACTTGGACACTAGGCTATATAAATTGAAAGTTTTTTTACTGAAATTTTAAACCTTTGCACTTTTGCTCTCCGGAAACAATTATATGATAGACTACTTGTAGCCTATAATACCGTAGTATGGTAGTGTTATGTCTACCAATTCTGTAGATAAACTGATCAACTGTGAACATTTTGCTTTATTTTGTATCCTCCCGTCTCCCGTGAACGAATACAAAGATATCTGACACATAATAGTAAAAAAAAAAAAAAAAAGATAACATATAGAGTCTAATCGGTAGCCTATAGTGTATTGTGATGTTCACGTTGACCATGGCGCACATAAGGTTAAAAGCTACAAGACATTAAAAAAAAATCCATGACCTTATTAGCCTACTACATAACATATTGAAGTTATGTGGGATGATTTTGAGAAGGTACTGCATTTATATCCATACGACCTTGTGTGTGGTTAAAACACAATTGTATTTTTAGGCACTATAAAGGCTACATATGGGTCTAGGTGTACCAACGACTGGAACATTTAAATAATCCTCAGTATACTTCACAAACAAAACAAAACAACAAAAAAACAACAACAACAAAAAAAACAAATAAATAGTTGAATAAATACAAATGCTAGCGCTTGAAATAAACTATAAGAAAAAAATTAAATAGCCTATTGATTTTAAACCTGCTCTCGCTTTTAGGTGTGATTTTTTCCAGCTATAGGCCTACTGTGCAGTACTAAAACAAATACTGAAGTCAATCAAAAAGCAGCCTTATTTTAAAAACTGATAGGAAGCTGGAGATTAATGTTGAGAGATTCCCGTAAATCAAAGTGCATTAGCAATGATGCTACCGTGCTGTTGTAGTCTCAGAAAGGTCAGTATACTCTGATGTTTTTTAATGACAACTTAAAATCAATTAAAAGGATTCAATTATGCTAATGCAAGAAAATGGTATTTGTATATTATGAAGCTACATTGTTTTTTAGTCACAATAGACTAAATGCGTTATTGTGGGATCATGGGTGAATAACCAGCTTATTGTAGCTATAGCCTAAGCAAGAAATTGCTCCTTAAAGTGCTATATTTTTTATATGCTTATACTGTGAATTTCAGTATCTTAAAGATGTATGTTATTGGCTAATGTGTATAAAGTCTGTGATGTTATAAAAGCTAAATGTAAGGATGGATAGAAGAGTGAGTGAGCTCGTATAGTTCAGTTTTATCCTGAGTCACCCTGCACAGCTTCAGTGCCAAGACTGCAGCGAATACTATATTCTGCAGATTTCTACACTGTTAAAAGGGTCGTTATCAATAAATGTATAAATAAATGCGACCACATAGCGAACATCTCGTTTATAAATTAAATCTCCTTGTTCCATTGAGAGAGCGTAGTAAAATTGCTGTTCTGTCATATGAATCTGATATAGGCTATTTTGTAAAAAAAAAAAATATATATATATATATATATTACTTGTTTTTCTTTGAATTAACGTTAAATCAAATTATATATCACACCTGAAAGAAATTATAGATACAACTTGGAATAAAAGATTACAATTCCAGTTAAAAATTTCAAAGACATTCATGGAACAATCAAACAATTAAACACGGTTATATTTTTTTATTTTGATAATGCTTAATTTATTTCAAAACAACATTATATTGCCAAACAAATAGCGTTATACATGCATCATTAACAACATTAGAACACCATAATAAGACATTCATTTAAAAATAAAGGTATAAGCGAACTACGTGAGTGAACTACGACTTTAGGATCAGGTCCACGCCCTCGAAAAAACGATAAAGGTTTTATAGGCTATAGATATGATGCCGTGATTTACAAATGTGGTTAAATAACTTGCTTTATTACATATATTTGTTTGTTTTGTACATGCCACAGTGTAATTATTCTAAGAATTTGATTAGATGCATTGATACCACAATAAGCTGCAGCCTCCCATCAAGGCTATAAATTATTAATACACTTAGGCTATATACGATATTACTTTCACTTTTTGTTCAGAGTATCTAAATTATATTGCGTCTGCAGTCTATTGCAAGTAGAAGCAATCAGATTCACGCCATAATCAAGCTGCCACGCCTTCCTATAAAACACAACATTATTAAAGGGAACGGGAAAGCATAATTCGGTATATTTTGCTTTCTTTTGATTTTAGTTGTTTTATTGAATCAATACTAATTTAAGTTGTTTTACAAATGAAAATTGTACATTGATGACACTCATTACTTTGGGTCGAGTCTCTGTAAACAATTAAGTTAATATAACATTTTCATTTTCAATATTAATGATTTAATATTTGAGATACAAGAGTAAGATGAAGAGTCCAAGTATTGTTATGTTATTTGGTCTGTGTATATTTTGACAATGTCTGGTGTTCCCACAGAAAACAAGGCGGTAAAAAAGCCTGACCTCATGTGGCCGGTTTCATACTGGGCCTAACACTGACAATGACTGCAGACCAAATTCAACATATTTCTAAATTTCACGATTTACTTCACGAAGAAAAATTAAATCTAAAATGTAAGGACTCACATATTTAATAAAATGTTCAAACGGTCTTATTTTCTACAGGACAAGAGTACGGCGTTAAAGTATTTAACGATTTCAAGAAAAAAAATGTTTTGTTTATGTTTGCGCCACGTATTCATAATTCGAAATTACAAAACCAAATGATTCGGAAAAAATGATATTCACAAATATTTCACATAGGCTACCTTTCAGTCTGAGTATAATTTTTATTTTCAGGTAACAATACTATTTGCCTCGTACAACAGCTAGAATTAAGTTCGAAAGAAGCGCAAAAAACTGCTAAATAAATAAACAATAAATTTAAAGAAAGGGAAGTAGCCTATATAGAATTTACAAAACGTATGTAGAATGTGTTATGCATTTGCCTTTTCAAAAATATCACAATGAAATTGCTATTTAAATAAGCGTTTTCAAACCTTTCTCATGTGCAATTTTAATGGAGTTTGTGAACAGTCACTCGTCTTTCTCCTTGTTGCCTATATTCGACAGAGGTTTGATGAGACTTCTTTCACAAGCGAAGTGTTGATTTTACGTTATACCAGGAACTCAACTGCAGTTTTATTAACGACACGTTTATGAACAATCAAATGGTCCTCGTAAAAATTTATTGAAGGACATAAAAGCATGCACGACCACTTGACGAATACAGCCGCAGTTGTGGTGCGTTTTCAGGCGTCTTACTATTCCCATCGCCCCGATTTGTTTAAAATTCCATTTTATGAGGGATATCCCAATTGTATTTATTTGAAACTAGTGGAAAATAGGTCTTCAGTGCATAAAAGCAACCCTCTATCCAGCACAGGAGCCGTATATTTGTCAAAATGAATCCATTGGGTCCGTTCCAATTAGCTATAATTAATAGTGTAACTGAGAAAGAAATGTACAACCTTTTCTCTTTTTTTCTAATAGTTTTAATAAATAACATTGTTCAGTGAGGGATGCGCACAAGGCTAGCCACAGCACAGTAGCATTCCCTCGAAGGAGATTGATTACACAAACAAATAGTGCCCTTTTAAAAACCCTTAACACACACTGTGCTGCCCTGTAAGGGTACAAATAACAAATCAGTTGCATCATAATATATTAGAAACACATCGTCTTCATATATTTAGGATTTATGTAAAAAGACAATATTAGTATTAAGCAACCTACTGCAAGCTCGAAGTGCATTGCTGCTCCAGGAGAGAGCGCGCATTGATCTGCAGTGCAGTTTTTCAGGGGGTAAATGCAATCACGTGTTCCTTAGGCGTCCAATCCCAGCTGGGGAAGCTTTCTGAAATAATTACCTGTCTTGATTGTTCTACGGTCAGATAAAAAAGTACACATACACTCCATATAATAATCGGATGCATGTAAAAGAGAAGGGAAACATCGCCATGTCGGCTACGGGTCCCATAAGTAATTATTATGTGGATTCCTTGATCAACCATGAGAGCGAGGATGTTCTGACGAGTCGTTTCACAGCCACTGGTCCGATATCCTCCAGCTCACGCCCGACGACCCTGGTACCGGAATGCGCGGATTACCCGTCCTGCAGTTTTGCCCCGAAACCACCCGTCTTTACTACCTCGTGGGCCCCTGTTCACTCCCAGTCGTCAGTGGTTTACCATCCATACACTCACCAACCTCACCTAGGCACAGACTCAAGGTACGTTCGCACTTGGCTGGAGCCTATCCCCGGGACCGTGTCTTTTCCAGGATATGCAGGGAATAGCAGGCACTACGGTCTGAAGCCCGACACCTTCCAGGATCCCCGTACTGGGGACACTTTGGGCTCGAACGGACGCACTTACACGGATTATCTGTACTGCTCCGCCGTCGACATTAGAGAAAAGCAGCAGAACACACCATCGCCTGAGACGGAGACTCTGTCTTCCGGGAAGCACAAAGACGACAAGCCTGAATTAGACCCAAGTAAGTTAGTGCTATTCTTGTTTACAACCGGGTATATGGGATGCTTCTCATTTTATTGCGTTTGCTTGGTGGTTGGCTGTTGTCCGTCGTAAAACCAAGTTCTATACTCTTTCATCCTCTCGGCCGACTCAAGTCTGCTTTGGGGCTATCCACTGATGACAAACGCCATAGGATTGGGTTGTAAAACGAGCTATAAAAACGGTCTCCTAAAAAGCCAAGTCTAGCAAAAGAAGGTAGCGTGATGTTTACAAACAGCCGTATACCATTATCATTAATTCTAATATAATACTGTTATAATGTGTTTTGTGTAATGTGGAAATGTATCATTTTAGCCTGCCATTGCCTCAATAACAATTCAGGCGTTTGAAAAGCGAGGATGCGTATTAACCATACAAATTACGAATTCGTATAGCCTATCGTTACCCAATTTTGGGTTTCAACTGTATGTTTTATTATAACCTATAAATACTTATATTGCTTGTTTTGGGTTGTACTTCTCATGGAGCGTATTACAACATACCTACTGAAATGTCTAATTAAAAAGGTAAAAACGGGGACTGGTGTTTTGAACTATTCAATTAAACATAATTTATATTTCAAAAAAATAAAATGAAACCTAGCATTTACATCGATAAACAGCACGTGGAATGTTCACAGTGCATTCACTGCATAGCAGAACTTTGAGCGTAGACTTGTGAAGGCTTGAGTCACAAGCCTTTGCTTTTTTATGGGCCTATAAAGCAAATAGGCCTAGATACATTCACTAGTTTACAGCGCCATTTCTCTCTCCTAAGAGTTTGCGAAGCTATTTCATATAGACAGAGATAGGGGGACTTCATATGAAAATACTTTTTGTTTACACGTATACAGCCTGACCATTTAATTGAAGATTAATCTTGCCAAAATGAGAAGTGTTGTTAGGTGCTACAGTTCATAAATTAATGCATTAAGTTATGGGCTGTCATAATCAAGAAAGAAAAGACGTAGATCAATAATAATCTCAGCGTATTTGTTTACAGCACCTAATCATACTTTTTATGCGTTGTTTTTCAGATAATCCTGTGGCAAACTGGATCCACGCGCGCTCAACTCGAAAGAAGCGTTGTCCATACACCAAGTATCAAACACTCGAACTCGAAAAGGAATTTTTATTCAATATGTACCTCACAAGAGACCGGCGATATGAGGTAGCACGGGTGCTGAACCTAACGGAGCGACAAGTCAAAATCTGGTTCCAGAACCGACGGATGAAGATGAAGAAAATGAACAAGGAAAAAAACGACAGTAAAGAACAATAGACCAAAAGTCATTAATCGGACACAGACTGAAGGAAAACCATCATTTAGTATCATCACGAGTCTTAACAGTTGCGGCCTATAACAAGAACTGAGAAAACAAATATCCTATATGGATATCCTTTGAAAAATTGGTGAAGTATGATTTAATATAAGCGTAATTTTACCATGCTGGATTGAGTCATATTAATATTGTAGTTTGGATTTACATAACGTTTCTTTACTCACAAACACAAAAAGTGGCCCGAAGTTTCAGAGAGAAAATACTTGAACTACTTTATTTTCAATTTCCTAATTTATGCTCTCTACGTGGTTGTTTCTTTTCTATGCTTCCATTATTTTTAGGAGGTTTCAAAGCCGAGTATTTTATAAAGAATAACAGTTCTGTAGTTAAAAATATACGTGTTTGCGTCGATGTGCTTAGTTTGTTTCTGATGTACCTGTTTGTGTATTTTACATTCTTTAAACTGTAAATGAGTTTCATTATAGATTGTAGATATATCCAAATATATACAACCATGTTAATATGACTTTTGTGTCTCATTTCATTCATTTGACCGCACAATGACGACATATATTTGCAGCGAATAGCTTTCAGGAATTAGTTAAATTTATGCAATCCAGTTATTTGGGTTACAGCCGGCCTACACATAGCCTACAGTGTTCTCATGTGAAAAGTTTCGAGGATGGAGTAAGTGCACAATGCCAAAATAGGTAGTTAGTGTGTAACAGTTGAAATATCAAATGTACACATCCCACAAAAAACATACCGATAAGCCTGTGGTAGGCCTCATCCACTGCCGTGCCTTATATAGGCTACTCATATTTTTATATTTAATTGCAAGCCTTTTTCCAAGCACTGAAACTCTTTTTTACTTATTTTTAAATTGTATACTATTTTGACGTTTAAATAAAAACATAAATAATTTCGTTATTATTATTATTATTATAGTTGAAAAATTATTTGTGCAATAGGCTTGACAAATTTCGGAGAAAAATTCAAGGAAAAGATTTCAATCTGCAGTATGCCTACAGATAACATGTCAGAGCCACAAAACACATACATATTTTATGGAAATGTCAACAACAATATCATTTAAAAATATAAATTTCAACAATAATGGCTTTTTTTAATCAGGCCGAGGGGCCCCATAAAGGTAAAAAGGGTTTGATTTTGAAGTCAATGTAGACTGCGCGTTTTTGGGGTATGAACTTAAATTTAAATCTTTTAAAAGGACCTGTCCTGTAATTTGAGCGTTCTTTATTTATGACTAAATTGTTTCAGTCACCTTTGTATTTTCACCCCTCTTAACTTAGGCTACTGTCTGTAACCGCACAGGCGTGATCTTAAAATGATCTAATGTTAATATTTTCTTATTTATATAGGCTACGAGTAGTAGGCCTAGTTGTGGTATAGATATAATTAAATTTCATATGTTTAGCGTTCTACGCTGGGCTAAAATTGCCTTTTTGTGGGGCTTAACAATACGAACAGGATGCGGTGATTTCAAAGCCCGAACGACCACGTTTCCGGCTTAAAACAAAAATGCTAGTTTTACAACCCTGTTGGAGCTTGGTGTTGTTTGTCTCAGATGCAGACGAACAAAGCCAACCTGGCTAACTGGCTAGACGTCTGGGCTAAATTACTTTATGGTTTAATAGACGTTGGTGGTGGACCCTCTCAAAGAGATTTGCAGAGCCATATAGTCCTTTGGGCAAAGTAGAGGCAAAAGCAATCCACCAACAGACACCACAAGATGCATTCACAACTCACTCCAAGTCTTTAAATGACGCTAAACTGAAAAAGCTTAGTTTTCACTTAACACATGCTTGTAAAGCTAATTTTCAGTGTCCATACTGGTGCTGTACGCCTTTAAATCATGTATTCGGCACTGCTAAGAGTGTCATGTGTTTTCACAGTCAAATGTTTCCAAGAGGCTACAGGTGCATTCAAATAGGCTTTCTGTCATTGTCCTATTTTTTTTTTGGATAACTGTGTTTTGCCAGTGATAATTTGTCAATGATAATTTGTAAAAGTTACCTCGAAGCACACTAGATGGCGCTATTGACTCACAGTTAACGCATTTTGGGCTGCTAAATCCTGGGAGTGCTTCAAGAAAGTGCTGAAAGAATGGCCTTCTGTTATTAATCTCAATGATAGCTTTTTTTTTTTTTTTTAAAGGTCAACACGCTAAAGTAATAAACTTTACATTCACACCATCTTTATCATATTCGTAAAACAATTGTTTGTTTTATAAGTTTTGTATTTAGTATGTTTATGTTGCATCGAATCTTTGTGCTGCGGTGCTTTTCCCCACTCTCTCTGTCTTTTGTTTTGTCAAAATCCGTAACTCACTGATGCCTTTTTAAAGCGCATGCAGTGTCGGTTTTTATCCTGCCGTCGCGGACATAATTTATTGAAGGCACTGGGAAATCGTCACAGCATTTCAATATCATGTGAGATCTGGTTTACAAATGTCGTCGATATGCTTTCCATTTATTTCTTCATTTTTGGATACCTTTTTATTTTTTAGAAGGCATGTTTGTCTGTGCCACTTGTTTGACGTTCTCACATGACGCTTTAAAGATTACATTGATTTTGTAACCATGGCCTTTTATAATATAGGCTAGCTACCGTATCCCGAAAATAATTATGATGATTTTATGATCCCTTTCAAACAATGTGATAGCCTACTTTTGAAAATTCGTGTTAAATGTATTGTTGTTGTTGTTGTTGTTGTAAAAATATTATAATTATAATAATATAAACAATATCGATTAATTGATATTATACTAGCCTAATACGTTCGATTTTTTTATTTGAAAAGAAATACAATTATTTAGGCTACTTAACTATTTTTTAATTGTTGATTTTTTTTTTCGTTACAAATGTAGGCTAGTCTATATAGCCTACTCCATGGTATGTTCCTGTAACTGAGACAATGACCCAGAATCTGCATCTTTATAGACTGTGAGATGTCTATAAATTTCCTGTGTGTGCCTTTCCCGTTTAGCAGCGAAGTGTAAAAATTGTCAAGTAACGACACGAAACCACATGCTCATATTTTGGGAAGGACTTTAAATGAGCAAAGCCGAAATAAACAACAAGCCATTAATGTGTCTAGTAAAATAACGAGGCATCTATTGAGCAATTTTATTGTGTCAGTGCGGCAGATTTACAACTTTTAGTATGGTTTAGGAGGGCCAAGAGGAGTGTGTGTGTGTGTGTGTGTGTGTGTGTAGCAGTCTAACACAAATAATCTAGGTAGGAGTCACAATTACTCGTCACAAACTTTAAATATAGCAGCAGCAATAATAATAATAATAACAATAACAATAACAATAACAATAATAATATTTCATAATAACAGTGTTACAATATTTTCTATTGTCATTATAAATTAGTCTTTTAGCTGGTAGACGGTGTCAATCCTTTTAGCCGTTTCTTCGTAATGTAATGTTCAAAACCTTGAGTAATGTAGTCCCTGTGGGTTATGGCTCGATACCCAACCTTATACACCTATCATAATGGATGTGTAATGGTCGGAGCGTATATGGCCTTTTGAAGGGAAATGATACCTAGTTATATCACAAAACGAAATACCAGACAAATTGTTTCAACGTCCGCAGGACTAACCTGTACGGCCAGTTCGAAGCTGCAGTAACCTGCGGATATGTTCTATAGAAGCCATTAAAAACTTGAGTGATTCATTCATTTAATACGTGCAGCCGTTTTTATTCAATAAATACACACACATACAACTATGTTTCCCCTTCAAGGTAGACGCCTGTGGACGCTTTGGAAAGATGAGGAGCCAAAGGGTGGGGTGTAGGGGACAAGGAGTGTGGGGTGGGGGGGTGGGGGGGTGGGGGGGGGGTGTAGGGGGGTGAGGGTTCTCATTGTAGTGGGGGTGGCTGGTGGGAGGCAAAAAAAAGTACGAGCTTGTGACTGAGCCGTCGAAGCTAGCCAGCTTTAACCTTAACACACATCCACCGTGCGCGCCATGATTTGAGGTTGCTAAAGGAAAAGGCTGGCGATATAGAGAGAGAGAGACTAAGCGAGAGGATCTGAAGTGGGAGCTGCCTCAGATTGTCCGAAGGGGCAGCATTTCTCCATCTAGTTCCGGTTGCTCTGTCTGCGTTGCATGCCATTTGGAACTGCAACAATAGGTTGCCACCATTTAGAGAGGAGAATTTATTTTATCTCTTTTTAATGCTAGATAAACATGAGCTCTTATTTTGTTAACCCTCTTTTTTCCAAGTACAAAGCCGGCGAATCATTAGAGCCAACTTACTACGACTGCAGGTTTCCACAGAGCGTTGCCCGAAGCCACACGCTCGTGTACGGACATGGAGCAGCTGCGCCGGGGTTTCAACACCCGTCGCATCACGTACAGGACTTTTTCCATCACGGAACCACAGGTATCTCCAACCCTGGTTATCAACAGAACCCCTGTGCATTGGCATGTCACGGAGACGCTACGAAATTTTATGGATATGAAGCCCTTCCAAGGCAACCGCTTTATGGTACCCAGCAAGAGGCCAGTTTAGCGCAATACCCAGACTGTAAATCGTCCAATAGCACTAACCCTGGAGAAGGACAAGGCCACTTAAGTCAGAACACCTCACCGAGCCTCATGTTCCCATGGATGCGGCCTCACGGTTAGAACACTTACTATTTCACATTATGTTCAATCACTGTGTGAGTTTGTCTGTGTGACTGCGTCAGTGTGTCAAGAGCGTGCAGTGTTCATAAACACAGATCAAAACACAGGTGGGTTATGCTTTTCAGGTTGCGAAATTGTACTTAATTATAGGCACTGCAGCGTTTCGTATGTGTTCACTTCACTGGACCATTATGTTTATTTGTAAAACGAATGTAGTAGTGTTGGCTAAATTGTGTAGACAGTGATGGATTCAGATTATTCTCGCTATAGTTAGAAATTGTCACCTGTTTTACCACCTTTGTGATGAATTAAAGGAAAGAGGAAAGATTCGTGATTGTAATGTGTAGTGGTAAACAGTAATAGCAAAAGCTAGTGTCAAATAATTCGTTTGATTTAAATTGACACTGTTCGATTGTTTCCATTGGTTTGCGTTTCCTTCCTGTTGAGATGGGAAAAGGAAAAATCTCAAATAAAAAATCTGAAGGTCAATAGTTAGTCTAAAAAAATTTGTGTCTGTCAAATTTCATTTTAAAAGAAAACCTTTTAACACCTACTAATGACAAATGTATTTGAGGTGCATTGAGAATATTTGCCTACTTTTATTTAAAACTAACTTGAACCTGAATGAGGAAAGGTTTTCAGTCTATTTATTTTGTCCGAGTGATATAGGCTACTATGAAAACCTGTGTGTGTGTCTGTCTGTCTCTCTGTGTGTGTGTGTGTGTGTGTGTGTGTGTGTGTGTGTGTGTGTGTCTGTCTGTCTGTCTGTCTGTCTGTCTGTCTGCGTGTGTGTGTGTGTGTGTGTGTGTGTGCGCGCGCTCCCGCGCACCGAGTTATGTGAAATTCTGTGCGTTACTGACCTGAATTAAAGCTATTGTGTAACTCAAACATAGAAACAATGAATTTATGGAAGAAATCAATTTACATGGCTAGATCTACTAGAAACGCACTGTATAGAAGCGTGTAGTTTAATTCTTTCCATAACGACAATGACTGCCCACAACTGACATAGCCTACCTGATTATGTTCTGGGGCAAATCGTAATGAGGATATTAGACTATAACGCACGCTATGACATACACACACACACGCACACACACACACAGTGTGATTTGTGCCAGAATTTGTCCTTAGTGTGCTATGAGTTGAGAGATGTGTATGGGTTGGGTGTGTTTTCGGAAAAAAGAGAAGAAAATTCCATTTTTAAATAATTGAACTGTTTATTCATTTTTATTTACACATATAAATATACATTTCTAGCAATTTATATTTCCTTCATGTTAACTACATCCCAGGATATGTAAATTAAAAGAGAGCGAAGCAATGGAGACATGCAATTGACAGATATTTTTGTTTCACTCCAAAGCTCCTGGGAGACGCAATGGAAGGCAGACATACAGCCGTTACCAGACTCTTGAGCTGGAGAAAGAGTTCCTCTTCAACCCATACCTCACGCGCAAGCGCCGGATTGAAGTGTCCCATGCGCTGAGCTTAACCGAACGACAGGTGAAGATCTGGTTTCAGAATCGCCGAATGAAGTGGAAAAAAGAAAATAACAAAGACAAATTTCCGGGCCAGAGAGGAGAGGCTGAAGCAGAGGCCGAAGAAGAGGCCAACGAGGACGCTGAGGTGGAGGAAGGAGAAGACAAGGAAACGGAAGAGAAAGAGGAAAGCAAGGAGTGATTTTATGGTCTTTTTTATGGTTATATGGCAGATTTTGAAGAGGTCTCGCGAATGGGCAATGAAAAGGAAGACGCGCCAATTTTATTACAAACAGTTGGGTCAAAAAGTGAGAAAATCCCCCTGCATACAAAAGTACCCTGAAACCTGCCCAAAGAAAAAAAGAAGCTTTTTTTTACCAACACACGAGGACTTTTACCATTAGCGAAAAGTGGATGTTTTTTTTGGACAAATTGACAAACTAACAGGAACACAATGTTTTATTTAGGGAAATGTAAGCAGCATGATAAGCATATAACGGAGTTTAACATTTATTTGATGAGGATGTCTGGGGGATAAGAATGACTAATATGCAACCAATTAAAATACTGAAATGATTGCATCAGCTTGTCACTTTTAAAAACGGTTGGTCTTGTATATAAAATCAAATCAAGCCACAACATGCTGACATTACGAATCAAATTGACAGAGGAATAGATTATGTATTCGGTGTAAAACTATTTCTGCAATCCGAATATGGCAATATTGCATTAGTGCTATGTGTACTGAGAAAGAGGATGGCAAGTGTAGAAAATGCATTCTGTATTACATACTTTATCGATTACCTAACTGTTTTTTATTGTTATTCTATGTGAGTGGGCGAGGCTACAGTTTGTATTTTTTCGATTATTTTATTGGTCTCACCAGAGATTGCAATCGTTTGAAAATCTCGAGAGAAGCTACCTAATCATGGGAAATTTGCAATATACATTTCTACCTAGAGATTTCATAGACTCTTGTTTTGTAGTATTAAACCTAAGTTATGTAACTTACCCTTGTAATCACTTATTATGATTATCGAGCTTTTTTGAAGTCTTTGAAAGACACCAATAGCTCAAAGCCAATCTTATATGTTAAAAGATTGTACCACGGCACTACCTAAAAACAAAGTTCTGCTTGCAAGAATGAATTATTCATTTATTCTACACGCTGCTTTGTTGAAATTATTTAGACATTTCCCCCAACAACTTAAACTGCCTATAGAAAATGCACATTATGTGTAGATGAACACGTTAATTACTACCCTACCTTATCTAAGGAAAGAGAGTCATTTTTCGTGCTGGTGTTATAGCGTAGATTTTGAATTGCACTGAGTATAACCTTCATGTACGTCTTGTAATATCTTGCTGTTATCAATATGCTCGTTTTACTTGTGTTCCTCGTGTGAATATAGACAAATTCGTGTGTGTCCACGCCATTGTTGAAATCAACAGAAGAATAAACAAGATGGCTCATTCTATCACGTCTCATTTATTTATTTATTTGCCTGAATCCACTTGGTAACATGATACTGAATTCATAAAACACCAAAATCCACTTCTTTTTTGTTTAAGTACGTTAAATACGACAAATGCAGCACTCAATGTCTTTTTTATAGTAGGCTATGTCTGTGGGGTGTCTGAAATGGCAAATGCAACAACAATATTTAACCATTATATTTACCATTATTTTTTATAATTGAAAGTTTTTCAAGCTTTGAACGATTGTCTACATAACATAAAACAACGCAACTCAATCTCAGTAGCAAATAACCAACGGCTGACTTTTGAATTCACCTTTTAATGAGAAATTGTATCAGTCCAAGCAAAATGGCGCGATCAACTACCGTCAGACATAATGCATAATCTAAACCAGATCTGAATTGTGCAATATAAATACCACGCCTTTATCATGCAATTGTTGTTTTATTGTCAGGTACTTAGTATGTCAAATTTCAACATAATCATGAACTCAATTCTTAGTTTCAGTTATTCATTTTGTACAATTCCACCTCACAAAACATATTTAGCATACATCCGTACCAAACATTTCCAAATGATGGCACAGTGTGTGTTATTATCTCAAGTTATTTCTTGTCAAAGATAAATAATCTTTTTTAAAGTTTTTTAAAACTCTTGCTAAGAAGATTTACTCAAAGCAAAATAACAACACTGTTGGGAAACATAAGCGGACAGGTCGCAGGTCTCGGCCTTGATAGAAGACATTGAGGGGATTTTCTATAATGAATTACCGATAAAGGTTACTAAAATCTTGCAAAAGTGTATCCTTAACAAAGCACGCCACTCTTTTTACATTTTTTAAATGTAGTCTTCTCTTGTCCAGCAAACAGACTCATTTGTTGTTCAACAAAACACGAATCTTCTATTCCATTGACAAGCAATACTGTCTTTCATACTTTCTGTACAAAAAAAATACATTTAAAATTTAAATATTTATTTAGTGCAACTTTGGATGTTTACTGAAGACGCCTTCTAGAGGACACACGAGCTAGTATTATCAATGCCAATACTTTGTCTTATTCAAAGAGGAAAGGATTCAAGAGCAATATATACATGTGCCTTCCATTGCATTGTTTTAGCACACAACACAAATTTAACAGAATATGCAACATGCCGTAGGAACGGGAGAAATATAATTAGTTACAAATATGCGTTTAATGCAGGTTTATGATAATGCTTCGACATTTAAAATGTCTTTAAAAGTATTAAAATATCACTATCACCATTAAAATCCTAGTGTGGCCTACCTTATGTGCGAGTGTTCAAAAGTGTTGTCTCTTTTACAACTTTTAATGGCAGGTCATAACAGTAGACTAGTGCCCAATAAAGCAGCCGCAATTAGTCTGATGACGACATCACAAAGACTGGGCTAATATAAGCAATATATAGATATAATAATAATAGAATATCAAAATGTATTTTCAATGCCAACGAGATTTATTGTGTGTTATAGGAAAATAGTCTTCAACGTGCCAAACCACAGCCAAGTATAAGGTATTTAATATAATATTTCTATTGATACAAACTAATAGGCTATTCAAATTCTGTATCTCAAAACAGATCAATGATTAAAGTGTAGGCTATGTATACCTCTTAGGAACTTGAAACAGGCAAGATACACGGTTTGATTCTTGAACAAATTTGATTTTTTTGCGTTTGCAAGTACACAATATTGGCTACTATTGCTGCTGATAATAATTATAATAATTAACGTGTTTATTTCACTCTCCTTTTGTTGTGTTGGTGTTGGATGGTCACTGCTGTAAAAAAACAAATAAAAAGATATTTTACCTAAGGCATAGACCTTTTCAGGAAGTTCCGGTGGTAGTGAGTGACAATTGCAGTGGTCATTGTCCATCCGCCTTGCCTTTGTATTGCACTGCTGTTACATTCCAAATGAGGCTTTACTATACCTGCAGTAAACTTTATTGGTGGTGTAAACCCGACAGTGTCGCATCCGGGCAGACGTTTTTGCCTTTTGATTTCTGTGCAGTGCAGACAGGCTAGAACAAGACACCAGGAAAGCAACGTGGACGTGGGACTGCTTTGAGTGGATGTATGCAAGGGTGCATGTATATGTTTGTGTGATATTCTATTTTATTTTACTTTTACAAGAGTGGAAGTTGTCATATTTGTACACATATTTACATTCTATTTATGATTGTGCTATCAAATTAGAAAAAAACTAACAAATTGTTCCTGAAAAGGCTCAAATTAAAGGGGAAAATCTTACCACGCTCTTGGCTATGTTCGTTTGTGTAAGTATTTGTGCATGTATTTATTTTTTTAAATATTTTTTTCTATTAGAGTGTATTCAATATTTGTACATCCATTTGCGTTCTGGTTATATTTGTGGTATGAAACTAAAAAGATAGGAGTGAAATAAATTATTTAAGCCTAAAGGAAAAACTTACACAGCTTACATAGAGTTCTTTACCTTTTGTTGATTTGTTTAGCCAAAAAAATCGTTTAATTAATATGTAGCCTATTATTTATAAAATCATAAAATAGCTTTGGCTATATTGTCTTGACTGGTTTTGTTTTTACTCAATTGCAATTGTTTCCATACATTACATGATAAATATTTGAAGGATATCTCATGTAACTTTCTTTAATGCTATCATCTTCCAATTAATGATTCTGATACTTATCAATTAACCAATCAAGATCATATAACGAATTTCGTTTGAAGAAAACAAATGACCAGCAACTACATTGATAAACATTGCGTTAGCTATTGAAGAATAACGTAAAGCTTTATTAAAACATATACTTGCCTGCACCATAATACAACACTTAACTGTACATTTCTGAATTTTGACGTTGTTACGATGGTAAGCTTGAACATCATTGAATCAATAATCATATTTGATTTTTCTTTAACAATGAATTGATAAAGCAATACTATCTGACAGAGAGGAGTGTTCATTTTGCATTATTATTAGTTGTTCAGTACAGACAATTGACAGCACAAGAGCAGTCAAACTTTTACGGTTGTTTTAAAAAAGGTCAAAAGTTTTTTGTAAATAGGCTAATCCTGCATATAATTAAGAATATTTGCAATAGCAGGTTTTTGTAACCTCATTTTGTTCTCTTTCGCAAGTGCGTCTCTACACAATGGATACGTACAAATGTCACTTTATGAAAATTTTGTGAAATAAGAATAATAGTTAATACTAATGTTCCATGATCTTTATTATTATTTTGCTCCCAGATGCTTGTGAAATGATCATGTTATCATTTTAACTTTATCTTTAAAAAGGTGCCTGTTATGAGAACTATCTGTCTCCCAATGATTCTGAGTTATAATGTGCTCCGATCTGCCCCAAACATAAACTCAACTAAACGACTAGTCCAAAACAAAATCCCTAGTCAAATGGGGTAAATAGGTTAAACAATGGTTACAAAATATTTACTGAATTAAGATTTTTACACCTTTAATTATTAAAATGAATACTTTTTTTAAATGCATTGTAGGCTACAGGACAATGGATATTTCCCTTTTATATGTACACATTCTGATTTACAAAATAGGGCGTGCACTAATAAACAGACACCTAATAGATTTTTGCCCATTATAGCTTATTTATCATGTCTTACCATTTTCATTATATTCAGATTCGAACAATGTTAATGTGATCATTAAACTTTTAATAGTAGGTAGGCTACTGGACTAATTGGACTTCTGTTTTTCACAATAGGCTATATGACGAATATAAAGCTGGTTTCTCAGTGCCATCAAGTTAGCCACAAAAAAAAAAAAAAAAAAAAAAAGTGAAACAAGAAGGAAGAAAATGGGAAATGCGATATTTGAGAGAGGGTGAAACGTAACACATTCCTAGTTGTTTAGAGGGGGAATTTACAGCTAAGTAATAAAAGTTTACGACTGAATACACGCGGTCATTGGTTGCGTCAGACCACGTGGTACTCACTCTATGAACATGAACTTTGTGCTGTTGTCTTCCACTGGATATCCCCATCTATCGACTTGCGAGCTCGCTGTGGTGTTGAAATGATCTTAGCACCAGATATTTTCCCGTTTTCAGTTTATTCACCATCTGAGGCGGATTTTAAAACGCAGATAATATAACACCATCTTGTCTCGTCTGCTTCATCGCTAGTAATGACTGACGTCGCCGCCTCCCCAGTCTCTCAAATGTACCCATCTGATCCCCTAGAGGAAAACAGCACTGTTAGCTGGAGCTGGAGTCGTTTAGCGTGCGTAAATATGATCATTTCACTTCGAAAGAGGAACATTTTTAAGAGTAGGCTACAGGAGAATGGGATCTAGATCCTAGTGCCGTTGCTATGATGTGCTGCTATCGAACACCATGGAACGTGCGTCACACAGACAACAGCGAACGCTGGTAAGTGAACATATTCTACGCTGCTTATTGACTTCTTACAGACGTGTAGCTACACAATGATAAATGCTTTGACACCATATATTGTTCTGTATTCGTGTCAAACGGGATGTTTAAGAGACATAGGTAAATGTTATTTTATTGTGTCGTTTCCTCTAATAGCTACTGTATGGATTGAGGACGCACAACCTCGTTGACAAGTGACTTGTGTTTTTGCTTTCTGGTATTGTTGATTATTAATTGTCTCGTCGAAAATGAATAGGCCTATAATATTTTTAAGTTAAGTTGTCCAAGCGGGTGTGGTTTGGGGTTAATGCGTTTATTTTCAAATAGGCTAGTTAAATACATGCTTTGTCAGGTTATGTGTTTGATTGTGGTTATTTGATACAATAGTAATTTGATTCATGTAATTGCATTTTTGACTTATGTGCAAATTAGACTCAAGAATGTCAGGCCTTTTACAAAGATTACTACATTCAACCAATTCAATGTGACTAAGCGTCACGCTTATCGGGCTATATTGGTAGCTCTTCTTGTCATATTTCACATTTTGCATTTTACTATTCCTCTTTATGTGTGAGTATTTACACTGAAAAAATGTGAATTATTTACGAGTGACATATTCATGAGTGAATTATATTTTGAGAGAAAGGGTTACAATGTAACTAGTATGGTTAATTTGTATTCAAACTCTGGTTGTGTCCGTCTGATGACAAACGGGTGTTGTATAGCTACTACGCTCACAAAATCATTTACACTTGCTCGACTACTCACATAAAGCGTAAACGGCTTGTGTTACACAGCAAACCACTGATTAAGCACTCCATACATATCTGAATATTTGTTACGGATCAGGATCAACAACATCTCTCTCTCTCTCTCTCTCTCTCTCTCACTCACTCACTCACTCACGTGTTCAATCATCCAACACTGTCATTCCATGAAGACTAAATCAAACAACACTGCCACCTTGTGCCTGCTCCATATGCAAGGCATTATATAGAGACTAAAATCAGTGAGGACAACTGCCCACATAAAATTCAGATTGCAATTTTCATGTGGGACTATGTCTGCCATTTGCTGGTATTTCTGCGTAAAAGTTAATTTGATAGAAAAATGGGGAAAGGAAACTGATACAATTGCTTTATTATCATACAGATTAATATTAATATGCTAGCTAATTAGCAAAAAAAGTATTAATAAAAAAGTAATTTATTTATATCAAAACAAATACAGAAACAGTCCGACTACTTTTAAAAAATATATATTTTTATTAGTTTTATAGTTGTAATGAGACAGCATTGACAAACATGAAGCTTTAAATATAATAACCATGTGGGGTAGGATGTTAATAAAATCCGTTGGTAGTCCGCTGACCAAAAGACTAGAGCTGCGACCTTCAGTCATGGGCCTCTTGAAATCCACATGTGCGGCTGGACTGGGGAAACAAAAAAAAAGTGTTAATAATAAAACCAGTTGTTATGAACATGCATTCCATTTGTAATGTAACTGTTAAAAATAAATATTTTACTTATGTTGTGATTATTTATGAAATTAGAAGTGTGTATGAAAATTTTTGTTATATATATATATATATATATATATATATATATATTATACAGAAACTGATAATCTGATTTATTGAGCTAGATTTGCGTGAACTAATTTTCTCAATTTTTTTAATGGTTTGGTAATTTATTAAGGCAGAATGTTTGTGTGTGGGCTCGCATATGGTTCGTCGATGTGCATGTGTGTGTTTGTGTGTAATGAGAGACAGAACGCGAGTGGAGGGCTGGGTTCTTCTACAGTGAGTCTTCTCTTCGCCTCGGAATAATGACTGTCTTTTGTTTGCCATTAAAAATGTCTATTTAACTAATCCTTATGCCTGTACACGTATAAGGTACACGATATTTATTCATTTGTGTATTACAGTTATTCTTAGTGTTAATAGCAAAGTTCTAAACAGGTTTCTGAAATTGACACATTTATTGCCATTTGACTATCATTTGTGTAAACTTTGGGCCAATCTCGTGTCTGCCACCGCTATTGAATTTGAATCATAGAAGGCATAATTCAGTTGCCACGAAAATGAAAACAAATTCCAGGCGAACTTTCAATTCCAAACATTTCCTTACAAGAACCGCAGGGCAATATGAGTTCGCTCTACTTCAAAACGCCTTATTCATGGAGGTCATTACGCGGCCACAAAATTTCACAGAATTATCTTGTGCTAGTTAAAAACCATAATGCCCCTTCGGGTCGCGTGTTGTTATAAGTGCTTAGCTGCACATGAGAGCTCTGTTACAGCTGTCACGTTACTATTATGGATTTTGTTTTCGCATAGATACATCGACAAATAGATGACAGGGTAGGAAAGTTGGGCTTGGATAAGAAAGCTATAAGACTCATCATTGGAATTTGCAATTGTGAACATCCGTTACAAATAAATAGGCCAATGATAACATTCATTTAACTTTGGAGAATGTGCAGACTAGGCCATTATCGAGCACAGTTAGGATGTGCATAGCTTGCTTTTTCCAGATCATAATCATATCACGTAAATTACGCATTGGAAGTAAGGACGATTTTGGCGGACGAGTTTGGTCGAGTGTAAAGAGAATACAGGCCAAACGGGATGTCTATTTATTGCCTCTTCAAACGCTAAAACACAACCGTGCGATTTGTCTTAAGGGCTGCAATAAAACACTTAAAGCTATTTCTCTCCAGTCACATCAACATACCAACTGCAGACTGAGTGTGGTGTGTTTTACTCGCTACTTCATTCACAAGACTGATGCTGTAAAATAGATCACGATATGAAAAATCTCCCCATCAAAGGCTTTCAGTTCAAAGTCGTTGGAGCAATATTGAACATCAAAGAGTTAGATATATAGATACAACCTACACTTAGTATGTGATCTCAATTCCGCCAATCTACACGTCGGAAGATAGCCTATAGTGAAAACAATTAAATGATTTAAGAATTAATAATGCACTTCTGATTTGTTTTCAGCATTGCGCTTTCCAGGTTGCAGCATTTTAGGATATCCATGGCATAGTCTACTAGTTTAAACAAAGGTCATTGAACTATTTTTAAAATTTTAATTGAAAATATAATTATAGCTGTAATTTTTTTATTTATTATTTCATATATTTGAATTGGCTACTTTTCAGTTTCCACAATCTAAAAATGAAATGTTGAAACGTGTGCACACGCTTTTCACGCAAGAAATAATTTGTATTACTTTTATATATTACTTTTATTAGTTTTTTCCACACAATATACATGGTGTAATATTGTATAAATTAAATCATAGCAATACGTGAAGTTACACACTGCCATATAGATATATTTATTGTATTAACTTAGCGGCATGCAATTCATGTTTTTATTACTTTTATTGCAGACCGGTTAAAACTACTACTGCACTACTACTACTACTGTTGTTATTATTGGTATAAATGTAGATGAATTAGCTTCGGAAGATAATTAATCATATTCATATGCAGTAGCCGTAAACTGATCAAATAACACTTACCATATTGATGTTTAGAAATTCCTAGTAGACATTCCTAGCAGAGATATAGAGTATTTTTTTGTCGATCTCAAATATTGTCCAAAATAGGACAACCCATCAAAAACATTAATCCTTAATATTGATTTATCCCGATTTTATAGGTACTTTAGAATACAAAGAAAAATTGTATGCATTTAATCAATCGTTAAGCAGATTAGCCTGGTTTATAGCTGTTAAATGCCTTTTCTCACTGTCGGGCTGGAAGTAAATTTTACTGTTCTGTCAATCTCGTGTTTTGCGCACCTCTTTCTAAACCACTGTTTTTGGCCTCACACGTCCCGTCATGTGGCCTGCATTAAGGTCATGGAGCATACCCTAACCATTCGGTTAAAACTAGTCATTTTCCCACTACTGATTCTTTGAACATGATAATATATAAATTGACCATTCCATTAATATGGCTGCAAGCATTTAATAAAGGAAATCTGTTATATTTGTATTATTTAACAGATCGTTGGCAAATATGATAATTTTAAGAAATTCTGAAAAAAATATAGTTTATCCTTATAAATAAAATCAATACAGTCTTCAGAGTAGGCCTACTTAAGTTTAAAAAATCTCGTGGCATTATTATTTTTCCATAATCATTCTGCATACACTATAAAGTTAAATGCTAAAAAAAAATGTTATGCAGCTTTCTGTCCACAAGATAAGAGACTCGCAGCACAGCCCCCATACATTCAAAGGGGTAATTGCTTCAGAGCTGGAAGTCCTCAGTTGGGTTTGTGACTTTTATGGCACCAAGGCGCGTTTGACGCATTCTTTAGTAAGATGCCCCTTCCCCCCTCCTTACTCAGGTTCTTTTTACCATTGAAATTATCAATACATTACAAATGGGGAAAGGAAAAGAACAGACGTTTCCCCTCCAGCGCAATGAAAGCCCGAGGAAATAGAGATAGAGAAAACAAACGTTATAGGGAGATATCTACTGAATAACAAAATAATAGTGTGGTCATTTCACTTGGTGACTGACGACAATGCAGTGAATGTCTGTTAATATGATATAAAATGTGTATCAGTGGACGAAATGCATCTTAAAAGGGAGGGTAAACATCGGCAAGTGGCAATTAGCCCGTGGTCATTTTCTTTTTTTAAACAAAGAGTTCTATTCATGTAATTGGAATGGTTACAATTGTAGTTATATCATCTACACAGTTGTTGTAATAAAGTTGTTGCGCCAAGAAGACACGAATACACTAGTATTGTCATAGTAAAACATATATAGGATATTTTTGGTCTACGTCAGCGACAGTAAACAGCTGTAAAAACCCATATTTCAGGCAATTAACCGAGATGAAAATTAGCTCATTGTAAAATGCATGTTTTTCCATGATAGCATAAGTCTATATTTATCTTAATAATACACGTGGAGAAGATGAACAGATTAACTCGCGGATTAATGCACAAAATATGTAATTCATTGTTCGTGTGAGAGCGTATTCTGTATTTGTGTGTGTGTTTACTTAAACTTTATCAAGTGAAGCCACAAGGATAAGAAGCTACAAGCTCGATATTCCTCCGTACACAGCGCATTCAATTGGCTGAAAGTGGTCAGGTGACGCTGTCATATTGTCCTTCCATGAGCCAAGCCTTGGCTATAACACTTGCTTTGCGCGTCTTAACCGGAGACTGGAAATTAATATTATTGAAATCCTTCTGAAGTTCATTTGAAAGAGAGTTAGGAAAGCGGGCGGGAGACGTGTGTATGTGACAGAAGGAAGCAGACCCCATAGCACAAAGAAAGAAAGTGAGAGATTAAGAGAGGGGAAATAAGATAGGAGGGTGAGTTGATGAGAGGGCGATAGGAAAGGTATGAATTCGTATTTCGCGAACCCGTCGCTCTCGTGCCATTTATCTGGTGGGCAAGAGGTTTTGCCCAACATGCCACTGAACACGACCGCATATGATTCAGTCAGACATTTTTCGTCTTATGGCACCACAGTGACCCAAAACCGGATTTATGCGTCCCCTTTCTATTCACCTCAAGATAACGTTGTGTTTGGATCAAGTCGAGGACCGTACGAGTATGGATCTAACGTGTTTCTTCAAGATAAGGACGTGCTTCCCAGTTGCAGGCAAACTAGTATGGGACTCAGTGCGCAGAGCCACGTTGCCCAGGAGTACAGCCTGGAACAAGCTCGTGCTGGAACACAGGATCAGAAAGGAAACAACGTTCAGATCTACCCGTGGATGCAGCGCATGAACTCGCACAGCGGTGAGTTTTTACTGCGACTTGGGACATACCCTGGTGGAATTGGTCTGTTTTACGATACGTCCTATCAACAGAGTAGCTACATTTTATGGCCTCATAAACCACTACTAAATCATGAGACTATAAAAGCCCCCTTTTCCAGAGAGGGGAATCCCATTTGGCTACCTCCTTTAATACTCAAGTGCCAAAATTATTTTACAAAATGTACAATAAGTGTGAGCGCGTTAGAAAATTATCCAACGAAAAGTGCATTTTTAACCATTTTAAGAGCATGCACTACTATGTTAAAAATGTGACTTAACTTGTCCGATGTACTGTTTGAAAACACACGGTAGCAAAGTTGGTTGAAAGAAATGTTTTAGAAACACTGAAATTCGAAACAAGTTTCGCGTTGCTTTATGGCTGTAATAATGGATTGAATGCTGCGTATATATGCTACATTCTTTAGTTAAATGGTTACATTAGTTACTTTATAAAATAAAAAATAAAATAAATGCTCTAAGTGAATTATTCCACCATGATCCCAAACGTGTGTTTTATTTTGCATTCAATTAATAATGTATCTGTGTGAACTCTCTTTTTAAAATGTATTTACACTTTTCCCCACAACAGGAGTTGGGTACGGGTCAGACAGAAGAAGAGGTCGCCAGATTTACTCCAGATACCAAACCTTGGAACTGGAAAAAGAATTTCACTTCAATCGGTATTTAACCAGACGCAGACGCATCGAGATCGCCAACGCTCTGTGTCTAACCGAGCGTCAAATCAAGATCTGGTTCCAGAATAGGCGCATGAAATGGAAGAAAGAGACCAATCTAACTTCTACTGTACCGGGGACCGAATCAACGGGTACTCCTCAAGACACCGAGAAGGAGACCGAGGAGGAAACCGAGGAAGTTAAAAAGATTAAAGATTAGGAAGTCCATTTCTCGTTCTCGAACGCCTGTTAACTGCAACGTAACTACCTAAACGGAGAATTTGCAAATATTAATGCATGGACTGTATACTCTGCTATTCCTTTTGACTGCCCCCTCCTCCTCCGACCTGAACACCATACACAAGCTCTACTACCACCACGCCACTAACATTTACACACGTTGAAACAAATGGAGAGATTAAGAGAGAGGAAGACGCACATGACCATAAAGCAATTCACTTCTCTTTGTACTGAAAATAGTTCTTTATTGGCTGCGTGATGACAATGCCACAGCTGAAATGTTTGTGTGGTTCTAGTATTAGCTATCATGTTGATATAGGCTAGTAGAAAATTACATTAGATGAAAATGTAGTCGAATTTGATAAGTAGGCTATGTCTCCCAAACTATAAGCCTTTAAACTGTACCTAAGCATTCCAGAAGTGAAGGAAACTTCTTATATGCACATTCAGTTTTTTTTTTCTTTGTGGATGCATATTTGTACAATGAAACAAACCCTGACGGGATGAACTATACTACCTAAATCCTTATTACATTTTATTATCCTTTTTTGTTCTTGTTTTTTTTTTGTTAATATTGCTTTTGCCCCGTCAGTGTTCTGTTGTTCAAAATGCCGCTGTATACTGGCACATTAGCCATTGAGAGAACTTAAAAAAATACATTTCATCATACTTGTAGTTGTGTGCATAACTTGTCTTAAAGTGAGAATCACACCAATATGAAAACAAACATATACCTTGGTACGCAATTATATTGTTTGTGTAAACTGTGTATTATTTAATAAAATTCTTGAAAACAAAAACCTTTATTGTCTTTATTTTGACTCCAGCCTTGCGCTCTTCACCATTCATAAAGGGTTCAGTAAACTTAAGACTTGAAACACATGTTCTTTTTGAAGAAGATTTTATTTCGGCCTACATATCTTTGTGAGTTTGTGAGCAATTTTAATCCAAATAACAAATTAAATTCACGGTTACATTGGAGTTTGGTGTCTCGTTAAAGTGTACTTCATTTAACTCAAATGTAATCTGCCCAATTATCTGAATGGAATAATGCAACCTATTATTGTTAATTCCTAATGGTTAAAGTAGGCTATGTGACGATTTAGAGACTTGTCATTCAATAAATAAAGCCTTGTCTATTAAGCGGCAATGCTTGATTGACAATACCACATTTGCCTTGCATCTAGTGACACAACGCTAAACCAGATGTTCTGCGATCAAATAAAATAATAACATTTAGTTTTGGGAAGCCGCTGCAACAAATGCACATACGTTGTCGCATTTAAGAGACATATATGATCATAATGGGGATTAGTTTCGCAAACACCCTAGAAAAAAATCAACATACACACGAAACAATCAGAAACCATTAGGCTACCGTGAAACAGGAGAAACACATATTTGTCATATATAGAATATGAATTATCATGTTGCTACTCTATATCGCCTTGACATTTGATTTGCCATAACATCGTATCGCATAGTATCTTATTTGTGTGTGTGTGTGTGTGTGTGTGTGTGTGTGTGGCCGCTTTGTCCAGTATTAGACGCCAGATGACGCTCTTGTCTAACGGTCTCGCCCTTTTTAGCCCAGACCCTCAGATGATTTCCATACCGAGAAGTTATCGGACACGTTTCACTGTCTATCAATAACCTCCTGGGGATCAAGCCAATTTATGACTGGCCCAGGAGCTGCACGTGATTCTATTTAAACATTCCATATTTGGGCATTACACGTCGTATCAAGAAAAAAAGAAAATTATTTCCTCCTCCTATAAATCCTGCTCTTTTTTAGGACAAGCCCAACGTCCTCTAGAAATACAAATAAAGTCCAATAAACAAATAAAACTTCTAAACAACTTATGTATACTTTATTAGCTGATTCAATCTCTGCTGCGATCGGGTGCTTTTTGTAACTCTCTCTCTCTAAATAGGTTAGGCTACTGTATTGTTTTGGAAATAGAATGAGCTCATACGTTGGAAAGTCTTTTTCTAAGCAAACGCAAGACGCCTCCTCTTGTAGAATGCACACTTTTGGCAACTATGGTGTTCACTCTGAGTTTCACGAGTCTAATTATGCGTACGATAGACTTGATATCGGCGGATCCTTCAGTTCTCAAATCCCCTCCAACTCTTTGAAACGGGAGGCGATAAACACAAGCGACCGTGCTAGGACCAGTGCAGCAGTTCAGCGAACACAGTCCTGTTCAGCTCTTGGCTCTCGTAGCTTTGTAAGCACTCACGGGTACAACCCCCTCAGTCACGGACTGTTGAGCCAAAAAGCCGAGGGGAATATGGAAGTTATGGAGAAGCCCAACGGCAAGAGCCGCACAGACGATATCAAAATGGAGACTACTTCAGCGATAAAGCAACAAACTAACTCGACTCAGCGTCAGAACCAGTCGCAGCCGCAGATATATCCGTGGATGACAAAGCTACACATGAGCCACGGTAAAGTTACGTTTAAAGTTTGTTTTGGAAGAGAGAGGGAAACTGCACGCATCTCATCCTCGTCATTGCATCTCCTTCCTACGTTTTGTCGCTCCATATTTTTCCTCTTGAGTTTTATAGGCCAAACGCAGGAAATAATAAAACTAGCGGCCGTAAATTTTATGACAAAGGCATCTATTGCTCGTAAACCTGTCCTGTTTCTGTGAAGAGGTGATCTCCGTTCAAATTTATGGAGAAATAATTGGTTAAGAAAAGCAAAAAAAATATTATATATAAATGTACTTATTATTTCTTGTTTTAAGCATTTTTTTTTTGCTTAAAGAGTTTACATTTTATTAATGTAAAGTGGAATTTCAAGCGAATCTTTGCATACACGTAGCCTACATTATCTGGCAGTAAGCTACTTGTTTCCGGTTAGTTGCACTCTGCTCCGCTGGAGTAGCTAGTAGAGCAAAGTACAAAAGTATAATGCCAATTTGAATCCTTTAAGCAGTGAGGCATTGTCTTTTTATTTTTATTTATTTATTTTATTTGAGCTCTTTAATATTGTGGGTCAGGACATGTTAGGAAACGTAGCCTTCATGCATTTATGATTATTGTGTTTTTTGTTTTGTTTTGTTTTTACCACGTTTGTGTTATTTCTGTGCATGACACGTTCTAATTTCAGAATAAATAAATATTAGCGACATACCACCTGTCCACTGTTTTCATTTTGGATTTCATAATGCTTGATGTATCCATATTTCATTTTATGGATTGTGTTTGGTGGCAACTTCATCAGTGATTATGAAAATATTTTTCCTAGTAATATGCATGAGGACGACAGTCGATAAAATTTTACATATAGGTAACCCAATATCTTTCTGATGCCACTTCAGAATCTGACGGTAAAAGGTCACGAACCAGTTACACCCGGTACCAGACTCTGGAGTTGGAGAAAGAGTTCCATTTCAACCGATACCTCACACGTCGCAGACGTATCGAGATTGCCAATAACCTCTGCTTGAACGAGCGGCAAATTAAAATTTGGTTCCAGAACCGTCGCATGAAGTGGAAGAAGGACTCAAAGTTGAAAGTGAAAGGAGGACTATAAATAATGTATAAATAATAAAGGCAGTGTTAACTTGAAACAACAAATGATTAGATTTTGTTGTTGACAACAGTAAATGTCTTTCATTTGTCTACAATATTATGTTGTTGTGTGAATGTCAATATTTTCTATATTTATTGATAGTGCTCTCTCCCGGGAGATGCTTATTTGAATAATGTACGAGCTTAAACTTTATTTTAATATGATTTTCTAAAACCACTTAATCACAAGTGTGTTATTATCAATAACCTACATAATATACCAAGGCCTGCATCCAGTTTTGTTGACTTCAATGTAAGTGCAAATGTGTGGTGCTTTGCTTGAACATTGATCAATCTCCCCTTTGCATATTGAATTTTGATGGAACTTGTCTTTTTATCCATTGTACTTTCTGTCGTAAATAGCTACATCAAGTAGGCTATAGTAAACCACACTCTATGATAATAATGCAACAACTGTAGTGTCATATTAAACGCTGTCTATCATGTTGTCTGTCAACCAGCAGCCAAATGGTAATTTTATCTCCATTATTATGTCTGTTGAAATACTGTGCGTTCATAACATTTTGCTCTTTAATTGAATATGTTTTTTTGGGCAAATTCTACAGGCAGGCACCTTGGTATTTTTATCTATACACTCTATTCTTGAGTATATAGGCAAGTTGGCCTACTGTAAGGAGTGGCTTACCTCTCATACCAAACAAACTACACGACCTACTTTTGTGTGAACCGCATTTGTATGATCCATTACTTCTGTTATTCTTACCATTTGTTTTCGAAGTTTCATTGTAAAGCCACGTCGATACTTTTCCAGTCAATAATGAATCATCACAGTAACAAGATTAAATTGCTAAACATATCAGAAAGTTGTGTCAGCTCTGGGTTAAAAACTATCTGTGTGTGTCCAATAAAACCTCCAATGTGGTATAATTGTAAATAAAATCGATGAAACGTAAAGAATGTCCTATTGGTCTGACCAAACAAAATAGTTTGTCTTTCTATACACAAATGAAGTGTGTAAATGCATTTTTTCACTCAAGGCCCATTTGAAACCTCGTGCAGTGTTAAGAGAATAAAACGTTCTGCGCGAAATAATAAGATTTTATTCGTGTATTAATCGAGGACCAAGTGTGCATGTGTATACTTCCAGTGATGAGACATGATTGAACTTTAACGCCCTGGTCACTTATTTACAGTAGCCCTTAAACGGAGGCACATAAAACTTTATGACCCCAATAAACTTTTACAGCACTTCCTCTCACCCATCAGACATTGACAACTGTTTCCTTTTTTAACAAATCGGCGGAAGTTTACACAAACATTTCAATGTGACGTTTTGGTGTACAAAACCCTTAAAACAATAAGATAGTTTGTACATTTAATAAAATACTGCGTGCTACTAAATTATAATATACGTTTTTTATGCAATTGAAATATGAAACGAAATTGTAAAGCAAAATTAAAGACGTTTAAAGTGAATTGCTCAAACCTTATTGTTGAAATTTGTCATTTAGAAAAGAGACATGATGTTAGCTACCTTATGTGCAGAAATCACATAGTCCAGGCCCATGTCAAACAAAGGACATAGGAGCGTTGACTGTGTGAACAAAATGCTAATTTTCGACTGGCTTGTTCTAATCAGGTTCTTTTACGCTTTACTGTTGGTTTCACATCTTAATTCATGCCTTCTCGGCGCTCTCGATGTATTTTAAATGCTACCGAACATTTTCTCCATGTTTCTAAATGCTAACATTATATACACACACTCAGATGAAAATAAAAACAGTCCGCTATTGTCAATTTATACTACGGTTTCAAAAGTGCTTTCATTTTAGAATCGTCCCACTCACCTATATTGGAGATTCAATGTAAATTTCCATGCTTCTTTCAATTTCTACACTCGCTATCTTGACCACATTGCGAGTTACTGTGGTTACTATGTTGCTTTTTACACAAAGCCCTCTTTTTTTAGCTCTCTTGCCACGTATTTTGAAGTTTTGAAGGTTATTTATGCCAATTGCCCAAAGCAAGACCAGTGAGTGGTGCAGGAAGAGCACGTGGGGTCATTAAAGTGGGTTTTATGGCCTGCAAGACCTGACAAACCCTCAATATATTTACATCATATATAATGTTAACTGTCCGTAATCGCAGCTGTTGGCTAGTCTTATCTCTGAGAGAAAGGCTTAGAGCCTGTTAGTGCGGGTTACTCGCGTCAGGGTCTGTAGAAGTTCGACTCTCCCAAATGGATCCCAGGCGGTCGCAGTAAGTTAATAATCTTGTTTTCCTCTTTTTAATTAAATATGTACTTTCCTCCGCAACACCCACGGGAATTAATCAAGGATGTAATTCAATAGTTCATGGAGAAATTGTGTCAAGAGGTGCGCAAATGTGTCCTCATCTGTTCAGTTTTGATCAATTTCAACGTTTGTGCATTTGTATATTACTGTTAATTTGTCGTTGATATGAAATTATTGTTCTGGCAGCAGCTTGAAATCTAATTCTGTATATCATGACTCATATGTATTCAAAAACATATTGTATGCATCTTAAAAGCATTGTGCATGTGTGAAGTGCTTTGCCTTGTATCGTAATTAATATTCACTTAAGTTTTTGCGTTGTAGTAACTATATCCAATCACAGAATGTGCGTATATCAAAATACTAGTGAAAAATGCTTAGTTTGTCCCTAGGATGTGTATGTTGTGGTAAAAGTGACGGTGAAGGACTGAGAAGCTAAGTGATCTTGTATTGGTTTGCAGATGAGAGCGCAGAACATATATCTTTAGATCGGACATAATGTGGGGTCATGTGCAGGGCAGAGAAGATTTGGTGTTGTGTGGTGGGGTCATGTACAGGGCAGTGTGGATGAAGAGTCACATGATTAACTTAACAAAAAAATATAACTGAAATGACTCCAAATGGTTCAAAGTCACATGAAAAAGTATATATTTTATTCAAAGCAATTTAAAAATAAAATTGACCACTGTTATTTGCCTGTTTTCAACACCGGATATTCAGTGGTCTTTATTTGACAGATGAGGCTCCACTTGACCATTATAATCATGGTATGAAAAGTTTAAGCCATATCTTACTTTATGATGTTGTGCTTGGAAACAGAATAAGTCAGACCCTGTTCATCCACAATGTTCTCTTTAATCTGTGCACAGCGATCTTGTCTGAACAGGAACTCCACCGCCATCGTCACACTGCTCTGTTTCTATTTAGTGAAGGCCTGTGGTATATTCTGAAAGTTATTTCAAATTAAAAGAACCAATGCCCCAGTTTTGGCATTCAGAACTAACTCAGGCCCTTTTGCTGTGCAAAGGTTATACATGTGTCCAAAAATAATTATGAAGAAAAAACAAGATTATAGGTTATTGACCTCCCAAACAGTAATTGTGATTTTTTTTATTTTATATATAGTTTAAGGAAACGAGCTGAGTTGCAGAGACAAATATAACTGTCTGTTTTATGGGTGTATTTTTTTTATTTATTTCTTACCATTCATTTATTTTCAGTTGTAAGATGGCTTTAATTACAAACTTTCATGATTTTTAATAAAGCAAACTGTGGATTGCAATTAATGTGCCATCATTGTCTTTAACCATTTCAGTTGTGTTTATCCTGTTTTGTTAAACAAAATAACATACTTCAAATGCCACTATTACAGCAGAAAGTAAAAAAAAAAAAAAAAAACATGACATGACATGCTAATACTCTGAGATGCTAATATTAGATATAATGTCAGATTTTGCACATATTTCACAACACAGCTTTGTACAGTTTGCTCAGTCACTGCAATTTGTGGTTTGTACAAAACAAGTGTAAAGAAGACCCATTTCACTGATTGGTTCTGTCTTGTAAGGCTGTGTCTGGTTGCAAATATCACGAGTATCATGAGCAAATATCATGAGTTGTAAATTCCATGGCTTGCCAAAGTTCTTTCCTCCAGGCTTACTGTTAAATAAATGCTTTTTTTGTTTGTTTTTTTATTTTATAAAGAACAGTGGGAGAACAGATTAAGCATATATAAAAACAGTATAGTTTAAAAGAATACTTGATAGAACTCCAGTTAGTATTAAGTTAGTAAACTGCTGACTTGCTTATACAAGTAAGTGGGTCTAAGTGTATCTTATGTGATATTCCAACATAAACACTGGCTAATCCATTACCCGTAATCAATAATTACTGTTGTGAATTATACAAACATGTATGAGTGCTCATTACACAGCACTTGAAATAATAGTTTAGTTCAGTCATACAATTTCACAATCCATTTTTATACAATAAGTCAACTAAAAGAATGATACAGAAAATTATATTGCTATTCATCTCTTTCATTTTCAGTGTCCATTCTTTATCCCATATCAGAAATCAGATAATTCACTCCATAGAAACTATAATCAAGTGTTTTAAAGTTGTTTTTCACAGCTACTTTTCTTCAATTATGTTGTTTATTTGCATTATTATTGGAAGAACAACAAAGCTGACAGTGACAATTTTATGAATGAACAGTTATTATCACATCGAAGCAGAAGCTGATTCATGTTGTCTCATTTTTGGTTCAGAGCAGGTGCAGATTTTTCTCACTCAAGTTTGATTGAGGTTGATAAAATTCCTTTTTGTGGGGTATTGGAAAGTGGTTAGTCATTGAGAGAATAAATTGGTCATGTGGTGTCTAGGCTACTGTGATACAACCAACATCACATTCGCTATTGAAACACTTTCAGTAAATGTCCACTTATTAAAGAGATTTAATTAACAACAATTGTTGTACCTATTGATTAATAAATTCAAATGAATGTGTTGTTGCCATTTATAATTAAGAATAATTTTAACTTCACTGTTTTAGTGAGCCCATATGTGTATCCTTTAATTTAATAATTAAAGGTCTTTGAATACAGTGTCAAAAACATTAACTGCCAATAGGGGGCAATAGTTTTATATTCCTCTGTTTTCTTCTCTCTGAGTTTAGGGGTTCTACATATTCTTTTGTCAGTTACCAGGTTACTAATTGACTGGTCATACAAGGAATATGGCAGTAATTTCCTTCCAAGAGCCAGCAAATGACATGAGTAGGAAATGATGCCAGTGCATGATAACTAAACAAGGCCATGCTTCCAATGTTGGAATAGCCTCTGTTAACAACATCCACATTCTGTTTGTTGAAGTTCCTGTTTGGACAATCATCTAAAACATCCAAGACAGTTTAAAACCTTTATTCTCAATGTGGACAAACTCTTCTTCATTCAGAAAATGGATGAGGTTAATGAATGAAGAATAAAGAAAAAAAATAGCAAATAGTATTTGGACTGGTGGATATCTTAAACGGATGGTCATGACAACAAGGACTGCATTGCTACAATGAAACAACAGTGTGTAACAGAAAATACTTTGACTTTAATGCAGTAATTACAGCTTTAAACTGAACACAGTTTAGATTTGTTTGGAAAACATCTATGGTATCATTTCAGTGTGGAGCATGGATAATTGTAGAACTGAGTATATACATATACATATAATGTTGATCTTTCTGTATATATAATATCACCATACATTATTTAATTAAATTACTTTTATATGTTCCCCCCTGCTTCAGTATTAAGGTTAATATTCAGGTTATTTTTTTTTGCCATTCATCTCACTGACAAACAGTGGTCCAACACTGCATGTGAATTCACAGTGCACATATTTACATATACTGTTAAATGAAACTCTGTGAGGCTGTAAACCTGAAAGAAGAAAACATAACACTTTTTTTTAAACAATCCTGAATTGCCATGTTAACCTGCCCAACTCATTTTAGGTCCTCCATTGTTGCAAAAATAACTACATTCATCAAGGAAATAGTTCTGAAAATAACCTGTGCTAAATACATAGCCTTGTCCTACTTTAAAGGATTATGCCTTTGGACAGTTCAACCTCAACGAGAGACAAAGAGATGTTGTACAAAAAACATTAAAACATAATTATCAGTAAAGAATTTAAATGCAGCTGCATGATTTGATATTTTTAGCTTGTAACTGATTACATAAACTCCAGATATTTATTCAGATATTGATATTAATTTTCAGGATACTGCATTATTTTCATCACAGGAATTAATTTGTTTTAAATGTATATAAAACCCTTTATATGGTTAAAAAGGTTACCCTTACACGCCTGGGAAGATACGTTTTTATAAGTAATTTGTTGTTATTTTCTAAATTGCTTTCTTTCTTTTTAGCGCATGAGGGAATAATGAACTAGAGGGCAAGGAGGACGTCGTCGTTGCACTGGTAAGTCTTACCGTTATTTTCTTGTTCCAGTTGCCTATAATATTCTTGTTCCATCTTGTTTCGCTGCGTATAAACACAGAGGGCAGTGTTCCCTGACAATAGTGGCGAACAACTACAGCACATGTTCGAGGCAAGGAAGTGTTTTTGTGCTAAACCTGTTTTTGTGCTAGTGAGCTAATAAGCTCTTTTTATGTTTTCAAAATGTAGCCTATATATATATCATATATATAAGAAAAAACAATTTCCTAAAAGATAAATAATATTTTTTTTAAGTTGTCCACTGTAATCTAACTGCATATTTTTATATAAAAATAAATAAATAACTAGCCTACATTAAAATACAGAATTGTGTAACCCGGCTCACCTCTCTGTTTAAGCATTTTAAGGGTTTTAAAATAATTATTATAAAAGTATAAATCAATATAAGACATGTAAAAATAATGTAAGAAAACATAGGCTGTAGTAAAAAAAAGAATAATAATAAAAAAAAAAAAAAATATATATATATATATATATATATATATATATATATATATATATATATATATATATATATATGGGTTGTATATAAAACAAATAAATAAATCTGACGTGAAATATTTAAGAGCGCAAAAGAAAAAAAAGAAGAAAAAATTAGTAAGGCCTTGTCCTTTTTATATTGTGCCACAGCTTAGGCCACTTGAACTCAATTTCATTCGATATTTAAGGGAAGAAATATGAGCCCGAAAATTAAATAATTCCAAATTATTACAAAGGGTAATATCATATAGGCCTAGGCGTAAAATGTCATTCGTTCAAGCATACAAACAATAGATCCTGGTTATGGACAGCTAAGATGTTCTTCCATCCAAAATCCCAATTTACACAATTTTCTATCTATCTATCTATCTATCTATCTATCTATCTATCTATCTATCTATCTATCTATCTATCTATCTATCTATCTATCTATCTATCTATCTATCTATCTGGGGGGAATCTCCTACAGATGAATCATCAAGCAAATTCGCCAGCGGTTATAGCTTTTTGGAAGTCTCTACATTATAACTAGTTATTGAGCTGGTGCTGGATCTGGGGCCATTTGTGTGCAGAGGGAATTCATCGCTTTTCGCTCATCAATAACTCCTTGGCAGTGAACTATTGGAACGAGTCGAACGCAAGGGGTGAAATGCGGGTCAGGCTGTCTAACTAATATTAAAATGCGTCCGCAACACTAGAGCAGTGCCGAGTGGGTGGATGGGGGCGTTTTCAGGCCGGTGGGGGTGGACAAAAAAAATCCCTATCACATCTGCAGGGTCTCGAAGTAAAATAAAAGGCTTGTGATAAGGCAAACGACCGTTTCGTTGGATTTCGTTTGTTAAAGAGTTATGTCCTGTCTGTTTGTTTGTTTTTGTCATATTTATTGGAGAAAATCTTATTTTTCTCTGGTGGTTTGAAAATTGGATTTGGAAATAGTCTCTGTTGCTGTGGCTATATATAGCCTAAATGATTTCTACAAAGTTTTTGTTTCTTTACTTAACTGTTTTTCTACTTTTTTTGCTTAGTTTATATCCTTTTTTCGTATCTGTTCCCGTTGAGATAAACAGGAGAGAGAAATTCAGGGCACGGTCTTGCAGGTTACCGGGCGGTCATATGGTAATAACGTGCACAATAAACCCCAAGGAACAAAAGAAACTTATTTTTCATCAGTGCTGTCACGTGTCCGCTTTGTGCACAACATGTTTGAGACGGAATATTCAAGTGGGTGCTCCTATGTTTTCGAGATTTAATAGGATTGGATAGTAAAATTATTTCTTATTTGTCCCTCTCATGCCCACTCAACTCTTTCTTAAATGTTCTATGTTTCAATTACTCAGAATATTGGAGTGTTTAGGGGTGATATGAAAAATATGAAAAAGACAGAACACGTCAAAATACATTTAACCTCAACGAATAAAATAATTATTTTGAAATTCATTCTGTTGTATTATAAATAATTTTCGTTAAATTTAACAATTTGTCTGTTGTGTATGAGAATATGTGATTTAATTGAAAAGGCTAATAAATTAAGTTTAATAACAAACAAACAAACAATAAATAAATAAATACATAGATACATAAGCCTACATAAAGCATTTCCAAATCTGTATTAAAAATGTAGTGTGTTGGTCTCACTACCCTACTGATGATTAAATGTTATCATTTCGGATGTGTTGCATATTCTCTTTCGAAAAAATAATAATTAAAGTAGGCTAATAATAATAAACAATAATAATAATAGCCTTTTCTGCGTTTAATTTTTTCAGTAATGACAAACAAATATTAATTTTATTCCTAGATCTGACCCTAGATATTAATTCTGACCAAACAATCTAACAAGAAAATGATTTAGCCCTGTTTTAGATGGTAAGAGGTCATAGCCTAACCTGTCTTATTTTGTTCTTTGAAATCTGTTTTAAAACTTCCAATAGAAGAACTGTCTCTCAGTAGTCGTCTATATGTACCCTGTAGAACCGAATTTGTGTCCAAAACATGAAAATCGCAAATACGTCTCTACAGGAATACATGGGCGACGTAAAAGCCACGAACGCCAAGTTGGGTTTGTATTCGTCTCGGTCTGAGGCACGTGACTTTGCATGAAAGTCGTGTGTGCTTACTAGTTACTACCATAAGGAGTTTGAAAAATTAGTAGTACCACAGGAAGACATGAACATACTGAGCCAAAATTGTAGAAACGGAAATATGCTGTATGCCATCAGTAAACGACTGATTTAAAGCCTTTATATCGTAATTAAAAACAGAATCTGCTTTCTGACACCACATTCTCCCTGTGTTCGTCGAATCATAGGCTAAATAAACTCTAAACATAGAATTTCTACCGTAGTTTTATCTAGGTTCTAATAGCCCTATTAATTCTATATAATAACGAATATCCCAGGGATCTTGAAAATGTCCTTTGTACTGGCATAGATGCTCTCAAGAGATAGGCTAGTGAAAATATGCTTAGCCTACTACTAGATATTTCCCTGCACGCTTAGTCATAAAAAAACGATTGTATAATGTTGTGTAGCCTAATTATTTGCATTTGATCCGTTACCGAAGTTTAAATGCAATTAGGCTACTTATTTTTATTTTACTACTACTACTAATAGCATATTATTATTAATATTATTTAAATGAAGTAATTAGTTAAACTCTTATAGGTAACGGCACATGCACAAGTTAACCGAGAAACCTCCCTAGGTGCTATGACATGATCCGAGAAGATTTGGCCATTGTGTATGCGTCTGTGAGAGAGAGAGAGAGAGAGAGAGAGAGAGAGAAAGGGGGAGAGAGAGAGAAAGATAGAGAGAGGGAGAGAGAGAGAGAGAGAGAAAGATAGAGAGAGGGATAGAGAGACTGAGAGACTTCGCGGACAATGGCGGAAAATTGAAGGTATATTTGCAAAAGCTGTGGTTCCTTATCCGGGGACTACATCGCCCCATGCCATTGGGCCATCGCATCACGTGGTAAAAGTAACTTTACAGGGTTGCTCGCTAGTAGGAGGGCTTTATGGAGCAGAAAAACGACAAAGCTAGAAAAATTATTTTCCACTCCAGAAATTAATGATCATGAGCTCGTATTTGATGGACTCTAACTACATCGATCCGAAATTTCCTCCTTGCGAGGAATATTCGCAAAATAGCTACATTCCCGAACATAGCCCCGAATATTACAGCCGTGCAAGGGAGAGTGGCTACCAGCATCACCACCAGGAGTTATACCCTCCGCGGGCAAGCTACCAGGAGCGTCAGTTTAACTGTCCAAGCATCCCTGAGCCTGATACTCAAAGAGGACATGGACTTCCTCACGCGGGGCACCTGCTCGGAAAAGGGCAACCTGCCTCATGTGAGCCCCCACCGTTACCCCTGTCTCCTGCCACCCCTCCGGCTGCATCCTCCGCCTGCAATCAAGCCACCCCGGAGCATCCCAACAGCTCAGCCTCTGCCAAACAACCCGTTGTGTACCCATGGATGAAGAAAATTCACGTCAGCACCGGTAGGCAACTTGAGTGTATTTCTCTTAAGCACTATAAAGCTCGCCCCTCATCCTAACTCTCTCTCTCCGTCTGCCTCACTCCTTTTTACACTCATCCCCTGGCCAGCCTCTGCTACGATAGGATAGAAGCCTTTGAAATGGCACAATTGAGGCGGATTTACGACTAGGCATTGGTAATTACACCCACCATAAATTTTATAGCCGAGGTATACTCTGGGCAGTCGTATCACCATGTGGCTTCTCTTGTTATGAGTGTGCGAGAGAGTGAGGGAGATCTGGGACCAGAGGAAAAACTAAGCTTTATAATGTTGCATTAATAATTCAGTGTTGAGTCCAATGTGATTTTAGCCTTATTATAGAAAGCTAACTTTAAGATGTTTTATCCATCCCACCCTCATTTCCTCTGTCGCCACCATTTCTCAATGAAAGACACGCTTGTTTACCCTATCCTTCCCTCGCTGCTTCTTTTCTTTTCTACTCTTTTTCTATTCTATTCTTTCTTTCCCTTTGCTTCTCCTCTTTCCAGTGAACCCTAATTACAATGGAGCGGAACCCAAGCGGTCTAGAACTGCTTACACTCGCCAGCAAGTCTTAGAATTGGAGAAGGAATTCCACTATAATCGGTACTTAACACGGCGAAGACGTATCGAGATTGCTCATTCCTTGGTCCTCTCGGAGAGGCAAATCAAAATTTGGTTTCAGAACCGCAGGATGAAGTGGAAAAAAGACCATAGGCTGCCAAACACCAAAGTCAGATCCTCGTCCTCCACGGGCATTTCCTCCGGGTCCAACACAAGCTCCGCGGCGGCAGCTTCCACCACTAACACCATATCAGCCTCCGAGGACCTCTCCGGACCCGAGCGTGCCGAGGATATTACAAGGTTATAAGAGAACTATTTCGAGGAGAAGCGAGAAGGGAAGATCAAATGACTGATTATTTATAAAATATAATATATTTTGTTTTCGTAGGTATCTTGTGCGTAAAGGGGGTTCCTTTAAGTCCACAGTTATATAAAATGCATGTTATATAGCATGGATTATTGCGAATACCTATGGATTATTTTTTACGAGAAACAGGGTTTAATTTATCTAAAAACTGAATCAATATGATGTTTGTTTGTTTTTATTCTTTTCTTTTCTTTTTTTTTAAGAGAAATGTTTTGGGCGAAGCAGGTTGGACATTTTATTCAAATGTTATGTGGGCCTTTCTTTTGCCCAGCTACCAAGGTGAAGTGCACAAGGAATCTATTTATTTCTCACTTGAGAGAGCTGGTACGTTTTTTTGTACTGTAAATGAAAAACACTATCGTGGGTATCGATAGAAAAAAAAATATCTTAAACGTCTTTGTTTTCTCTTAAAGTAAATCATGCTGTGGGTTCTCTGTCGTATGGAAAGGTTAAGATTTTAAATTATCATTTAGTTTTGTTGTGATGGCGTTGTGTTTAGGCTATTTACAGCAGATTGTTGTGAGATGCAATAAAACCAGTTTAGTGTATTTGTGCTAATTATATTGGTCAATAAAACGTAAGTGTCTATTAGTTTTACCTAGACTTGCGTGGCTGACTTTTATTAATATGCAATGTAAATAAAATTTCCACGCAAAAATAGCGAAACGCTTTATTTATATTTTTTAACAGGGGATGCAAACTTTCATGCAAGTAAAATGTAGGCCCGAAGGGAAAATCGTGTTTTCAGTGCATTTAAAAATACACTATGGTGTCGAATGGGTTTCCAGCATTCTTTATTGCAGGAAATTAATTAGCCATTTTATTTCTGCCATACCTTCTCTAATATCTACCACGCTATCTCATATTTTAGGGGTGAGGGTTGTGTAGGGGTTAGTTTGGGTTCTGTATCACTTTCTCACCTCTTCTATTAACGAGGCACATAACTCGGGCCCTTTCAGAAGGGACCTTATCGCTCCTCATTCCAGAAGATTCATTATGTTTTCAACATGGCTGAAAATGTCTCTGAAAATCAATTCCAATATTCAAAAATGTCCAGCACTGCTTGTGTTTCTTTCCGCTATATTCAGCGTTTTCAAGCTGACAAACAAATTTAACCAATTCGTTTTATTTTAGGTAAACTAACATTTAAAAAATTGGATGATATTCAGAACGTGAAAATAGGTCGAACATTTTATGGTCTTTTTTTGTTATGTTAGTTTAGCTGAGTTTAAATAAAATCTAATTTGCAATTCGTTATTATTTCAAATGAATGCTAATTAATCTTGATATATTCAGATGCAATAGAGAATGAAACAAATCAGCTTTACTAAACACATTGCAAAAATACGTGATAAAGTGTAAAAAGGCAAAGTAAAGATACAAAGCCTGTGAAATCGGTCAGTTATGTCCTTATTGTTATTATTTTTAATGTAAATGAAGCAATTTGCATGTGGTGAAATATGACCCTAGTACCTCTGTTTTTGAAAGTTCTGATTCTGGCCACTCCTCTTTGTGTGCCATATTGTTATTTTTAAAAAGTGGCGCTATAGATCCTGTTCGAAGCAACGTCATCGCACACAGGAACAAAATCTGCACGCTGTGGCCTTTCCATTAACAATGCGGCATAGAACGCTCCCGCGTGCAAATTGGTTTTAATTCTATTATGACTTTTTTGTATTTTTTTCAAATGCACAAGAATATATTAAATTTTAAACATTAAACACTTAGCGTGTCTATTGAAATAAACTTTAAAAAGAAGTACAGAAAATAAGGAATGTGTTTGATTAATTGTAAATCGGCATGACTTGAATGAAGATTACACAACGGCTCACTAAGTGGGGGGCTGAGAAGCACAAAGGAGTGAGCCCTTCTAGACCATCAATCAAGTCCGGCAGCAATAGTCAATTGTACTTCTAATGTATTAAGTTGTACAGCCACTAAATAGTGCACAATAGCGTCACTGCAAAATATGTTTCAGCGGATAGTTTGTCCAAACCTAAATGGGAAAAAGGCACTGACCCTCGTCTTAGCCTGGCCGTGACTTTGGAAGTCACTTGAAAAAGAGTAGGTGCAGAACTGCATTCAGAGACCATTAGCCTATGAGAGAAATGAATGTGCACGCCTAAATTGTAGCATCCCGGCAGCCTCTTTCGAGATGCTGTCGCCTCCATGTCGCGAGGCTGAAAAGGTACTTTATTGAAGTTTGTGGCAACTAAGAAAAGTCGAGTTCAATTTGGGGACACATTTTCTGTCCCATTAGTTTCATTTCAGCCGGGTCGGCCGACCTCTCCCACCCCTTGACCCCACTGGCTCTCTCAACGTGTACCTTCTGTGTGCACCCTCACAGGCTTCCTGGGGTTCCACCGGTGCTCTTGCTTTCATTGTGGGTTTTTAGTTATATTGATGTGGCGATAGAAGAAGGACATCTGAATGTTTTTCTCCTTTGTTGCTTTGCACCATATGACCTACGAGATCGGTGAACTCTGGGACTGGGACAAGGCTCTTCTGCGTGCGACCTTGTAGCTTTTTCTTTTTCGAACTGTCGTGATCGAATTTATACGACCACACTCGTACGAATTCGAACGATTTTTGCTCAATCGTACATATTTTGCGAGTTGCCCAATTCGTACAAATGACCTACCTCTGACCCCGCCCCTAAACCAACCCATCACGTGGGTTTAGACAAATCGTAGGAATTCGTACGAATTAGCCACCTTTTAATCACTCGTTTAGGCTACGAATTGATCGTGAGTTAGCGTTGTGCTGGTCAGTATGTTTACCGTTGACCTAAATGGGGGTAAAACATTTTTTTTTTTTAAAGGTAAAGTGCTTGAAATAGCTTTTTTATTGACTGTTAACTTAATTGCAGGTTTTGTGACATCCAAACTGATGACAACTTTTAAAATACAAAACAAACCTGTTTCATGAGACAAACAGCCTTTTCTCAGAGGGAAGCGCAATACTTATGACAGACTGACTTTGCTGCTTGGATGTCTGACATTAAACGGAAGATGTAAAGCAGTTTTTCTGTTACTAAAATGCACGCCGCTAAAAGATAAGGAGAACAAATGTCACGTCTGACATGTTATACTAAACAATTGTTCAGGAGACACGTAGCCTACTATAGGAAATCATCGCACGTGACTTATTGCTTGCCAATAAACTTTCATACAAATTCTGCATAGGCCTATAAATATTTATTAGTACTGTAAAAATAGAAACAATATAGCACCTCTTTATAATCTGACCCTTCAAATTACCGACCCTACTAACTATTATCGGTGCAACAGAATTTAGTGAGGTTGATTCAGTCGTATTAAATATTATTATTATTTGTAGGCTACTTAAATTAAACCATTCAGTTAACCATTAGATTAACTAAAACAAATTTTTGACTAGCGTTGGCTATTCGGGGCAAGTGGCAGAGAAACATTTATAATTTTATCTTTTAGGTTAATTTTTAATGTGATGAAAAAGGTATCTTCAGAAAACGAATTTAGTGTTCTGTGCTGCAATGCTAACAATCATGTTTTAGTTGCTGATAAATAAGATCTCTAATTGTGACAAGTGAAAATAATCACAAATATGATAACTTTTCTAAACAGTTGTTAAGACAGTATTGTATTAGACATATTTTCCCACAATATTCGTAATTTAAGAGATGCATCGATAGTTGTAACAACAGTAGGCTTTCTGCAATAGCTCATAATTGATCCCAATAACTTAGTTTATGCAGGATGAACAACATGGCGCCAGCATTTGCACTAAGCCCTGTTTTCCAATAGTTTAAATCACTCTTTAAAGATCGTCCTAGCTTATGTCGTACATTATTTAATGGTGGTTGTGTACCGTTTACAAAACCAGCACAGAGGTCGTTTGTTATAAAATAAATTTAAATATAGTGTTAAATTACAAATTTACGATGTGACAATAGGCCTACTGCAAAAAAGAAAAGAAAAAAAGTTGTCCTATAGCTGTTGTAAGTTACGAAAAAATACAGAATTTATTTTTGAAACATGATTATAAATAAAATTATTTGATATTTATAGGGAAATTATTTATTATTATGTTTACACGTGTGTATATATATATATATATATATATATATAATTTTATTTTATATAATTTTATTTTATATTTTATATTTTTATTTTGTGGGCCTATAATAGCCTAAATACACAATAGCCTTATAATTAAAATAATTTTAGAATTATAATTATAATTAAAGGAATTAAGTAAATAATTAATTTATAATTATATTATGTCTATATATATATATATATATATATATATATATATATATATATATATATATATATATATAAAGTATAATTAAATTACTGTGAGCCAGATGTGAGTTAGATGTGAGTTGATAAACTATTAAACTACATTTGTTAACCAAAAAAATCATAGAAGGTTGAACAGCCACGGCCTCATCCGCACTGTAATGAACTGTACCGTATAGGGAGGTGGGCATTTCTTTATGCGTCCATAAATCAAAAAGATGATTGAGGGTTTTGCCCTGCAATACAAGTAGTGCCACACTGCACAAAAACTGTTGTGTTTAGGCTTTTGAACCATGTCCTTGTAGGAAGAAGAGGAGGAAAAGACAAGCAGGAAGAGCACGAAGATCATCACCTGTCTGCAGAAACGCGCATTTACCATGCGCGTTATCAGAAATAGCTTCATTAGCCTGTAATATTGTAATTTGTCGTCTGTAGACAGATATTATTAGGTTTAAGTCTATGCAACGGGGGGCGGGGATTCTCTTCTGAATAGGCTACTGCAGTTACAATTGTTCATGCCTTTAATATTGGTTTATATTGACTGAAGTGTTTGCAGTTGCACATTATTTTACTGCAGTGTTTTTTTTCCCTTGTAAACTGCGGAATGAAGTTCTATTTATTACCCTGCATGTTCTACGAGTGGGTTCGCAGTTCTCGTTGATCTTAGAACTTTTTTACGCATCATGGTAACGAAGCTTTCGGGGAACAGACTTTAATAAGCCTACTTACATTGCAGGTCAGATCTGATTTCGAGCAACCGGCCCATGAAACAACAACTCATTTACAAGGGAATGGGAAGAATAACTTTTTCCGTGTGTTAATAGGCTACTGAACCTGACACTGACCCGTTGTAAAGCATACAGGGTCTTCCATGTTAATTACTCCACGAGACATAAAAATTTTATGAGAACAGATGATTGTTCTGTTATAAAAATGTTAGAAACTATAATAGTGCAATGACAGGACATCTGTTGGCCCTGTCGTTGCATGTATAGCATCAATTTTATGCAGCTTTACAACATTGTTGAGCAAGTTTTGACTTGCTTATTCGTTACTCATGGGGCTTTTCTGGTTAATACATCGCACGGAAGTATATGATCAGCCACAGTTATTTTTAATAAATGAACAACAGGGACCTTTACTCAATAAATTAATAAGAAATTATCACTTTAAGATCTACCCATTTTCTGTGACGTACTGAATGCATAGTCATTTTTCCTTTTTAGCCTAAACTGCATTTTTTTAACTCTTGTAAGATAAGTGTCTTCTCAAATCAATTAAGTTCTTAATGTTCTTATTGTTACGAGGTCCTCTGTATAAACTGTGGCGAACGTCGCAAAAAGCATCAGTTTAATCGGGGGTCACCATGTTATTTTCCAGAAATGTGTTAGTTCTTCTGAATATCCGCTCGACACATAAAATAGCCTACATAATACAGAACTTTTTCCATACGATAAACGTCCTATGTGAGAGTCCAACCATGCCTTTGACTTTTGCGCTTTTCATGTATTTTTTCCCGCATTTTATGCAAAACTAAGAGCGTGAGCGAAGAAGAGTGTCAGCATTGCGCTCAACATATCTCCATAATCTTTGTTCTGATATCTTGCCCCTTAACCTTTACACTCAATATGACCCCAAATGCTATGTCTAATGGCCACCCAAACTAAAACCGCCTAAGAGAGGGGACACACGACACACACACAAAAAAAATAAAAAGAAAAAATTGTTTTAAGAACAGATACTTACCACAAACCAAAAATAGGCCTATAAGGGAAAACAAATAATTGTCAAAGTCTGCTTCACGCCAGGGCAAAATTACCTGGTTTAATCAAGTCAAAAATATTTAATAGGCCTATGTCTGAATGAACCTAAAAAAAACACTTTGAAAGTCATTTTACTCTTATAGAAATAGCATTGTAAAGTACCTTGTAAACCTTGTAAATACGCATGTTTACATTTTAAAGTGTTGGTTATTATGTAGGCTATATTATTTGTAAGAAAGATAAGTTTGTATATGGGCGGCCATTTCATCCAAGAATCATCCAACATCAAGACATGTTTGTGCATTCAAAAAACAATTATTTGTCTCAAAAACAATATCATTTCAACAGTTTCTCTCCTAATGCAGTCACACTAGATATTCATGAGAAAGCCCATGAGATTTAAGTGACCATGTGCTAAATGAGTACACGCCTTAACTCCAGATTAAGTGTCAAACAAACAATCATAAGTGGTAAATGAAGAAACCCCTTTAATAATAAACGTCTTGGGATTTCCCAAAAGCAACGTACGCCTGAATAGATTTTACGAATCATTTTAGAATTACAGGCTGTTTGTTTCCCCATAGTATTATAAATCGTTGCATGGAAGTCGTCGTAGGAATCGGAGCACTAAGTGCATCGTTAAAAGGCATGCAGTCACCTGCAGGACAACTGAAAAATTACAGCTTGATAGAGTTATCCTAGCTTCACCAACAGATATATTGTGACTTCCATATCAGGACATTTATAGCCTATTGTATTTATTTTTCTTTAATAATAATCTCAAATACATAAAATAGTTAGAGCTTGACTAAATTTTTCCCACAAAAAACACATAACAGTTTTGAACGGAATTGCATGAATTCAGAAACTGAATTGAGCTGGATACCCAGCAAACATTTGGACGTGTAATGACCGTTGAAAAGACGTCCGTCCGACACGTCCAGTCATGGTTGAAAAATAGTTCCAAAATGAAAGTTGAACCGACGTCTTTGACGTCATCTGGCCGTGAATTCAACGTCTTTTCTGGCCGTGAATTCCATGTCTCTTCAGCGCGTCCCTGGACGTCAGAATTAGTCTTCTTCTGGATGTTTATAAGGTGTGTTTATGCATAAGTGTAGGCATAAGCCTGCATATAAAATAATCACACACCTATTGCGTAACATCGCGAAAGGCATTCAAGTCTTGGACAAAGGTTCTAAAAAGGTCCAAAATTGGTCCAGTCAGACCTGAACGTCAATAAAACGTTTTAATCACGTGTACATCACAAACAAGAACACATTATTTGTGGACATAAGCAAAAAAGAAGCAAGTTCTGATTTAGCACAACATTTTATTGATCTTGAACAGCCAAAATCTCTCCTAATTTTTTTTCAATGTTTAACATTTAACCAAACTAAAATACCAATCACAAAATACTAGAGATGCACCGATTACTATGTTTTAGGCCGATTCCGATTTTTATTAAGTTTGACATAGATAATCGCTATAAAATAGAACTAAAATTACCCCTGATGTGGGAAATTCACACACATCTAAAGTGCAGTGTTATGGAAGAACCGTTTCCTTTTCACATCATATCCAATAATTTTTTTTTTATATATATTTAGCAAACTAAACATCTGTATGAAAACAGGTAATGGCAATACAATAATATATAAATAATACATTTAATAGATATAGCCTTGCAGTATAAAGATTTTTCTCAAAACACACAAACACAGGCCTATTACAATCAATTGTAAAAACTGAATAATAAAAACAATTTAAATGGGTTAATTTTCTATAAATATTTTGAGTCTACGTTTCTTTTCTGACATAGCCTACTCCAGTTCTTGATAAAACACGTAAATTCTGTGCATTTTGGGCACTTTTTATGTGAAATCATATTTAGGCTATTTTGTCCATCAAAAGTGTGCTTTCACTTTATTTGAGCGTGAGCAGTGTAGAAATAGACTTGGCGCTGAAACGTTTCACTGCTGCTCACGCGACGCTCCTGCTCGACGCTCACGCGCTGCTCCCGCTCACGGTGTGAATGCACTCATTGATTAACATGCACAAGGCAAAAAATATGCGCTTGCGGTCTGAACGGCCGTAATTCACGAGGATTCCTACATGTGCGTTTCGTGTGATGCTGATGTTGCGCGATGTTAATCATGGGGCGCCAGAGTGCATTTGACTGGCATAAAATTGGCATATGTCAGACTGACCGGCCGATCGCCAGTCATGGCCGATCACGTGAAAATCGGCCAACTCCGGTCACCTCGATCAATCGGTGCATCTCTACAAAATACTGAATTATTATATAGAGGGACAGTTCACCCAAAAATTCTGTCATTTACTCACCCTCATGATCCAAGCCTGTATGAGTTTCTTTCTTCTGCTGAACACAAAAGATGATATTTTGAAGAATGTTTGTAACCAAGCAAATAGAGAAACCATTGACTACCATTATTGGAAAAAATATATATATTATGGTAGTTAATGGGAGGCGACATCTACTTGGTTACAAACATTCCTCCAAACACCTTTGTGTTTAGCATAACATAGAAAGGTATACAGGTTTGAAACATGAGGTTAAATAAATTATAACAATTTACATTTTTGGGTGAACTATCCCTTTAAACACATTGTTTGGTTCATTGTTTGTATCCACTGTCCCAGCTCTTCCTGGAGGTGTTTCAGGTGTTCTGCCATTGCTGGATCAGTCTCAGAGTCTGTAGCGTTTGGGCTCCACATCTCCACAGCATCTAAGGGAAGAGAATATAGTTCTTTTTAAAATAAATACAATTAAAAATTTGAGGTAAATGATATGCACTTATTTTCAAAATATTTTTATGGTCTACAGCCAAATAATAAAAAAAAAACATGAAACAAGGTGAATGAATCATGAATGAAACATTAGTAAAAAGTAATCAACATGCATAGAAAAATGTAATCAACATGCATTACATTTTATTTTATTGTATAAAAGATGTTCTGCTTTTATTTTTAAAGCAGTTACTGAAATCCAGCTAAACATTTCATTCTATTTCAGATAATTTAATTTCTGAAATAAACTCTCACAAGGCTAAATTAATAAGTTACAGTAATAACTTAGACTGTATCATTAAACATACTTTATACTGGACTGGTATACCTTTGTATACGCTCAAAGTAACTTTTAGCCTACTAGCTAATTTTAGCCAAACTCAGTAATTTTCAGTTGAAAATGTGGGCATCATTTCTTTCGGTTCATTCATGTCAAACAAGTAAACCTTAAGCACGTTAATCTGTAATAATCCAAAATGTACTTACCCAACTTAAAATGATATTATTTTAATAATATCGATACAACTCCCTCCTCTCCTCGTGGTTGTTGTTGTTCAAAGTTCTGGAGAACGCGTTAACATCTCGCGAGATAATCTATCCTATCGCGGGATTTTGTAGGATCGCGAGATCTTTTATCACTACATCTTGGCAGCGCAGTTTATGGTTTGGGCAATTACATCCACCTCAGAAATAAATGGTGACCGGGTATATTTCTGTTTTACATGTACATGCATACATTCCATAAAAATAACAACGAATACATCAAGTACAACAGGTTGAAATAATGACTAAAATGCAGTGGCTTTGCAATCACCACACTGGGCACTTGGTGATTATAATTTATAAAAACAAAAAATAAAGTAAATATATTTACTTTGTATACAAAGCGTGTATTTCATAAAGATCATTCCTGATCTTGCTAGACTAGACGTGCAGAAGACGTCAGTTGACGTGTATTTATTCACAGCCTGACTAGACGTGTACAGGACGCCAGTGGACGTCTTCACAACCTCTTAAAAACTACGTGGTCAATAAAATGAATTATTGCACTATATTAACCATGCAAGGATTAAGCACACCTTTTGCATATTTCACAAGGATTCCATAGAGGGTCATGATGGACTATAAATGCACGTGCAAAAGACGTCGCCAGGTGACGTCCTCTCACCCGACACTATATTGAACTACACATAGCTAAACGTTAAAATAACAACTATACATGCAACTGTAGACATGTACAAATGTATCTGAATGCATTTTTAGGAAATGTTCTGTGTTACATATTTTTACCGATTTATGCCGTCCTGGCCGTAACTATTTTTGGCCAGGGACACGACGTTGCCGTCGGACCAATGTTTGCTGGGTAATGACATTAACTTTTGCAACATTGACACCGTAATAGATCTGAATGAATCAACATTGAACTGATGAACATGAGCAACAATTGACAGTTACACCAAAACAAATGCAACGCAAAAAAAAAAAAAACTCACGAAAGTGCGTAGCTATCTAGGCCTACTACCAGTGCCGCTGCTAGCCATTTTGGTGCCCTAAGCATAATTCCTTTATGATGCCCCCCAAAAAAACATTTTCATTTAGGATTTTCATTTATGTTTCATACCCCAATGAGGGTATGATTTATTAAAAAAATTAAAAAGTAACACTTTAGTTTGGGGTCTAATGCTCACTAACTAGTTTCATTACCATGCAATGGCATGGTTTTATCATCACTGTGGTCCCGAATTTGAGGCAGGTTAGTTAGGGGGGTTCGGGGTTTCCCCGAGAAAATTTTGGATTTCTCTGAACTACAGATGTGCATTTTAAGACGTTGTGAAGGCAAAAAAATAAATAAAAAAACCGATAACAACAGCTTTAAAACCATGTCAGTGGGCAGCTGATTATTTTTCTCTCCTCATCAGCATCACACTCTTTTTCACTTTGTTTTTATCTTGTTTTTTCCTCTCCTAAAGTTGGGTTTTTTAATTTACTAAAGGATACAATTTGTATTTTATTCTCAATATGTACACATTCATTATTAATCCTGTGCCTAACATGATGAAAACGGCTTTGTTCATGTTTCTTGTCCCCTCACAATGGCAGTAGCCTAAACTATTACACTAGGCTACATGTTACATAGGCCTATTTTCAGTTCAAAATGGCGAAATTAGACAAAACTATATTAGTTTGCCTAATTATTTTTTGTCATTCGTTTAACATTTATGACCTAAAAAAAACTGTCAAATATGAAACGTTAAGTTTAGCTACTTACATCTTATCTCGCACTTGACCGTACACTGAAGCGTCGAGTTGCACTGTTAAAATTCGCGCTCAGTGTCTGTGAACATAAAGCCCGCCTACTTTGATTTGATTGGTCATCTCAAATATTCTGACATTGACGAGCAGTGACGGACCAATGAGGCTCAGATGAACACACACACACCCTGTCCTCTCTGTTTCTGACGTGCTCTAGCTCTGCTCGGCGCTGCGGATTGAAGATGAAGCACGCGCTGAATCTGATTATAACAAGAAGTTTAATGATTGATTTTTCATTAGGCTATTTTTGGTGCCCCCTCAGCACTTGGTGCCCTACGCACAGCGCGTGATGCGCGTGGTGGGAGCGGCGGCACTGCCTACTACGAATCTCATTTCTCGTACCATTTCTACGCCAAAATTATTTTTTGCGTGCATATGATTCACCCAGTGTTCACGTGCATATGATATGCACTTTGTGGCGTGTAATAGGCATGCACACCACACTCCTAATCCTACCCAAGGCGTTTACAGTGCATCATATGCGCGAGAAAACTATTTTTGGCGTATAAATGGCACGAGAAATAAAATTCGTGTTATAGATATTAGCACATTCGTGTTGTATCGTGTTGCAGCAAACCTAGGCAAATAAATAATTTTAAAAGACCACCAAATAAACACAAATAAACAAAGTTGTGTTTATTTAACCAAATAAACACAACTACAAGTAGGCCTAGTAACTAAAATCCCGTCGAGTTTTTAACGTCAATATTAAATTAAAGTTATTTTCGCACAATTTGTTGGATAGGGAGACAAATTATTGTACGTACTGGTGAAAGTTTTGGCGTTAGTTCAAAATCTTTGGACCTGACTGCCACTTGAACTGCACACAACGATATGTTGTGAACTATCTGTTTGCTGTTTGAAAAGAGGCGTTGCTTGACGGTTAACACACACACACACACACACACAGTGTTTTCTGCATTTTTATATTACACACATCACTTAGGCAACGATTTATAAGCTGTTTTTCTCATGGGGACCAAAAAACAAAAAGTGTCTCCACAAGGACAAGGATTTCGGATATTGTTATCTTTGTGGGGACATTTGGTCCCCATGATGTAGGGTTTACCAGGCCACACACACACCGTCATTTGAAAGTTTTAACAGCATGTTGGGAATAGTTGGGAAACCCAACAATGTTTTTTTTTTTGTATTATTCCTGAAAAATACAAAAATAAATAATAATAATAATAATATTATATATATAGCCTATATTTATATAAATGTAATTTCATACTGGATTACTCGGGTAAGATAGATAAATGTCTGATGAAAGAGAAGAGTGATCTTGATTTGTTCAAGTTGCCAGGCAACAAGCTACACGAGAGTCGCTCACAGAATAGTAGAACATCCATTCATTATCACTAAAAGTTCTTTATTTTACCGAGTTACCGATTGAAGCTACAATGCGTATCCTGTTTTTATCGAATTAACCTGTAGTATTTTACCCAGCCTTTGTCAATAAAGTCTCGTTTATGAAGAGTTCAGCGTATAATGCCACAGTGGGCAGTTTGTTAAGAATGCGAGACTGAGCACGGTCGTAATATGAATGAAGGGTCACCTGTGAACATCTCTGTTTCTCTGTATCTGTCTGCCAGCCCACACATCTCACTAAAGAGATATGGAGTAATTCATGTAGGCTATAAGAGCCAAAGGACACATAGCGTCAGAGACTGTGCTCGTCTGAACACACAGACGTCATGTCAGGTCCCAGGGCACAAGATAGAAGAATCTTCTGTAAAATCCATAATCTCACGTATAGCTACATGCAGATAAATGTGCTCATATCAATACACTCGGAAAGCAGTAGCCTACTTTTAAAGCTCACCCAGTTTGCACATTTTCACAAACAAAAATAAATTTGTGTGAAAAAAAATTGAAAAATTCAGTGCGTTATTTTCAGTCATTTCACATTGGTTGACATATAGCCTAAAAGAAAGATTCCCTTGCTGCAACTGAGAAGTTCCCAGTGTCACGGTATAGATGTAGAATTGTGTATTGAGGCTTTTGTCCAGTCCTCCGGGGTGTCTGCACTGTGTCTAAACATATGCGGTCACGAGGAGGTCACGAGACGTGCTGCTGCGCCAAAATGATTAATGTAATCTTTTCTATAGAGAGATGGCATTCGTAGATTAACGTTTTCTGTACAACATGGTGAGTGCTTTAAACGGCCATGTATTGGCATAGAATATAAATACCAGTAGCCTACTTGAAATCCTATATTAACATTTTAAAGCCGCCTAAATAAAGACACGCTGTTATTAAATCGAAAGCAACTTGACAACTTTATATGTGAACAAAGATGGAACTCCAAGGACTTTATAGACAATCATTCATAAGCTGTCTAGATAAAACTTTAGAAAGAAACATGAAACTAGCATTTCAACATGAATGGAAATAAGACTACATAGTATCATTTTATTTATTTAGGAAGTTATGCTATTACTCTAAAAGTCACAGTCAACAAGGCAGCTTTATTTTTCCCCATAGTGGACTGAATTCACCTGACATGCACTTTAAATAACAATGTAAACAGTTATGAATAACGGAATTAACAGAGCAATCGAGCTCATACGTTTCAGGAGCACTTGAGAGATCTTTCTAAATCTCACTTTTTTATTTAGGTTCATATTGTGAAGATATAAAACTATCAGAGACAGGCCCATTTGTATGCATATCCGACAACATCCTATTTACTCTTATTTGTCCTACTCCTAAAAAAACACAGGATATTAATTGAATTTTGTTGAAGAAATGAATCCATTGCGCTGTGCAGAAACAATGAAAATATTATGATTTTATATAAATCCAAAAAGTCTATTTGTGGATTTCAATAGAGAAAGAAAGAAAGAAAGAAAGAAAGAAAGAAAGAAAGAAAGAAAGAAAGGACCAATTTTCCCAATCGTTAAAACTCTAATTTCCGCAATAATAAAAAAAATAAAAGATTTTCTCCAAAATTTTGGATAATGTCCTCAGCAATTGGAGTTATGGTAGCAAAAGAGCTCGTTGCCTCATTCCCGTTTTTGATCCTCTTTAGAAAGCCTATCTTTGCATGAAATGGTTAAAGCGATGTTATTATCGATGTTTTATGCATCTGTTTGTGTCAGCAACCACAAGAGCGCAGAAGGTAGGGAGGAATTATAAAAGGGTTGACACCCAGAGCGACCGGCGCGCTTTTGTGAGAGAAAGAAAAATGATTTATTGCCAGCAACGTGGTTCAAACAGAGTTCACTGAGAATTGTAGTGTACCGGCGGAGGCGCTGAGTTATGGTCTTGCTGAGCCACTACATCAAAGATTCCTTTTCAGATTTAGTGAATGGACCCAGCGGCATGAGACAAGGGAACAAACTTACTTTAATTAGAAAATTCCCAAGATCACAAGCGACTTTCAAACAATAAGGGACGAGTTTGAAATATATGAAAGGCACAAGGGGAACCATAAAAACCTGCAGAATAATAATTTTTTTTTAAAAACTGTAACCGCCTTATATACAAATATTAATAAAATAGAAAATGCATCTAAATAGTTTAAATAGCATTTATTGAATATCTAATTCATATGGAATGAGTTCACTTGCATTCCCTGCACACTCGGGCGCAGTAATATTTCATGTTAATAGCGCTGCAGCTCGGCAGAAGCCGGACTTGTAATATGCATAGTGAATGCTTCTATTTGACATGGCTTGTGACAGCAATTCACTGAACTCAAAATAACAAATCGTTCTCAAAAAAAGATTGATTTAGCGTCACAACCGGAGAGGATAACCCCATGGCTCTTTGATTATCTTCTTTAATAAACAGTAGCTATATGAATGGTTATGATTTGACTAGTTAAACAATTCGAAATGAGAGACAAGGCTTTTAAATTGCTGTCACGCTGCCATTTACACGTCATTGTTTTAATGCAGTCCAAAGTAATCTTGTAGATATGTGCTAGGATTGAGATGACCATTATTCAAACCTGGCCATACTACCTGGCCTTACTTGGCGTCTTAGAAACTCCTTAAACAGTGTAGTATTATATGAAACATTCCCTGAACAAAAAAATAAAAAATCCCTGCAGGAGAAAGAGTGTGAGTCGTTGAGGCTATCAGTCTTTGTCTTCGAAAATACGCCAGACATGTTATTGACAGTACTGAGTGTCTGAGTAAATACTCAAACAAGACACTGTGGAGAGTAAATGAAAAGGGACTAGTCCTTGGGTTTCAGTCCTTGTGCACAATTAATCACTAGTGCGAGACAACCGCTGTTTACATGGAGCTTATGTAAAGGGAGGGTGATGTCTTTATGTTCATTTCAGACTGGGTAGGCCTATAGTTACTTACTTCAACGCGACTGGTAATGTTATCGGCAACAAGAATCCCTACTGTGTCGATAACCTATATAGGTGTCTGAAATACAGCGATCTGGGCAGGTTGAGTGCAAAATAGTCAACGTTCTCTTCCATCAGCTTAGGCTATATGACGTCAGAGAGGACAACGACTAATTCTGTTATGCAAGAGTTTTGTGATCAATTTGTAAATATTTAAAATTAATTTTGAAACTTGTTGGCGCTGGGTAACTTGTTGTTTTTAAATACTTTCCCAATGCCCTAAAATGTCGTCCTTATACGCCAAATGGGCTGTTCCTGCTCTTTGTTCATCAAGACATTGTTTTAAATAGTAGGATAACTCAATGCGATACTACATCAACTTAAAAATATTTGTTTGGTTACCCGAACTAGCAAATAACAATCTTAGCGACTCGTTTCTTGCACTGCCAGTTAATTGAAAAACAAACTATCATTCCAAAGATTTTTGACATGCATTGTCAGGACAACATTGACAGTCAAACTCCCTTTGTTTGACCACACCCATTGATTCTCCTGATGTCTTTTTCACCAGGTAAAATAAGCAGAAATCTCAAAACACAACGAAAAAAATTGTATAATAAAAACACTGTTAGTAGCCTATTCAAAAGATCCGTTTAACCTGTGTTGTAATTTCATTACACATCAGAAAGGTTGTTCGTTATCCTTTTTACAAAACATGCCGATGGAGAAAGACAAACAATGTAGGCTATATTACAGAAATACTTTATTAAAGAAGCATTGCTGAAACATTTATCTAGGCTATATGGCTGTTTACGACAGATTACACAAATTTTTTATATATATATATATATTAAATGTTAAGACACGTGGAGCTGTTGTTACAACTGCAAACAGTTACATGAATAATTACTTAACTATAACGGAAACAAGTCGATTATTTTTTAAATACCTACCACAAGAGGACTGAAAAGTAAGTCAAGGTTTCAAACACTGTATTATAAAACATTATCACGGAAATTTAAGTCTCTATTCTGCAATCCATGATGGCAAAACTAAAGAGACGCGATCCCAGACTTGCGTGTCTTTTCTCTGTCCAAATGGGTCTCCGACTCTCTCCCACCTCTCAATCACGCTCTCTGAACTCTCGTCAGCACGGGAACAGGGTAATGTATGAGCCATGCTCATGGCTTTTCGTCTGTTCACAGGATAATCATTCGAAATTGCAAAATAGTTGAAGAATGCGGAGGAACCCGGAATCGTCGTTTGGTTGCTTTCGAGCACTTTACTACTCAAACAGCGAATGCGCGAGGCTATTGGAGGAGGCCATCACGTGACTACATTGTTTACCCTTGTTGGAAAACAATTAAAGACGCGAGTGAGTGTACTTTTATGTCTTTCCTACACCTTGTGTGATCAATTACTCAACCCGAGTGATCAGGACCGTTAGAGATGCACAATAATTCGGTTCACGACGTTCACATTAACAATGCACACAAGATATGTTGCAAAAAATCTCATGTTTTTTCTATGGAGCAACATTTCTCCCCTTGTGGTCTACAGGAAAGCAGTTCTGCGTGGAGTCAACACGATGAAGAAAATTCATCAAAACCTTATGAAGGCCATATTTGGAACTTTGAAAAACTCTCTCATATCCAATATTCCTATTCATCCACTGTGGATGCCAACTACCCTACAACTACAAACTCCTTGGACCATGCAAATGCTACGGAAAGAGACAAGAGATGCAAGCTGCCAACTTCCTGCTTTCCAAGCAAGAAGTACCCTTGGATGAGAGAATCACACACACCTATAAACTTAAGCTCCATTAAAGTCATGGAATCAGGTGAGAGAACTCGTTTTTGGAGTAAATGAGGTATATTGATTTGTATTGCTTAACACATAATCGAATCAGTCTGTCATATTTTATTCGATAATGAATAACATCTGTGTCAGATTTGGTTCTATGTAAATGTAATTTGTCACTTAGACACTGATGTCAATGAATGACATCATTGAGAAGTACAGTTATTAATCAATTATTAGTGTTATCCTTCCTCCTTTAATAGAAAATAAGCCCATAATTACAAGCAATATTTCAATCTTGACTAATAAAGATGTTTACATCTAGTAAATACATGTAAGAATGTGTCTAAAACTGAAGGTCATACAGATAATTTCAGTTAATTTATTTAAATATGTTTATCAGTCCAGTCCATCAAGAACACAAAAACCAAAGAGTCTAAGATGAATGTGGACAAACACAAGAGTGGGGCAAATATAATCTATGCTTATTGCTCATCGACAAAAACACAATTATATATTTTAAGCATAGGGATTTGATATGGTGCATTGTGTCAAACAGTATTATGATGTTTCTTTTTAAAAATGTCTATAGGCTACATAAAAAAAGAGAATTTCTAAGGAAAGTAATATTTTCTAGAGAACACCAGTTGTTCTGTGAACTTGATTAAGCTTAAACGTTTACTAAAGGAGCAGAATAATAGGAGCAGAATAATAAGATCCTACAGTGACTTTTTTTTTTATTGTCTGAGGCTATGCTTTTCTGGGTCACAGATAAAACTGATTCACTTCTTTTAGCCTAAGCCAAATTCTTACATTCACACTAGTGAATAAGTTCTGCAAAACACATACAATAATTAGTGAGGTGATACAGTCAATATAATGTGCTGGGTCAGGTGTCAGCTTATATGTTCAGTAATGAAAAGATGGCATTGAGGTCACAACTTGAGCAACTATTTTGATAAGAAAAAAAATCATGAGGTAACAGTAGAACATATGGATAATTAACTTGGTGATTAGTCTAACAGTGGTCTGCCCAAAACCAGTGTTCTGAATTCTAAGTACACCGATTTATCACTGCAGGGTATAAGCTTGCAGCTGAGCATATTCAAGGATGTCATGCTACATTTTCATCATTCCAGTTAATGCTTCAGATAGATTATCCTATTCAACATGGTTAAAGGGATAGTTCATCCAAAAATAAAAATTCTGCCATCATTTTGTTACCAAACAGTTTTGTTACCAAACAGGGCACCGTTGACTTTTTTTTTTTTCAAACATTCTTCAAAATATCTTTCTCTGTGTTCAACAGACCAAATACATTTATACAAGTTTGGAACAACATGAGGGTGAGGAAATGATGACAGAATTTTCATTTTTGGGTGAATTATCCCTTTAATAATTTGGGATGAGAGTTCTTTTCATTGTCTAAATCAGTCTGTTTTTGACAAATCTTGGCCCGGGTTTCACATACAGGGCTTAGATTAAACCAGGATTAGGCCTTAGTCGAATTAGGACATAGCTTTTATAAAATTGCCCAAGAAAAAAAACATTACTGGTGTGCATCATGAGACAAAACAATGGCACTGACATATTTTAAGATAGTGCAAGTTCCTTTCAGTTAAAACAGCTCAAACATGCACTTTAATATGGGACAAGGCTTCAGATGTGTCTGTGAAACCAGGGAACCAGAAACTTGTGTACCTGAACACTTCTATCCATCTGCATGTTTTAGGTGCTTCCAGGCACAGCAGTGGTGATGCAGGAGTACGGGATAGCAGCTGTTCTAACAGCAAACGGGCACGGGCAGCATTCACCTCCGCTCAGCTGCTTGAGCTGGAGAAGGAGTTTCACTTCAGCGCTTACCTGTGCCGCTCGCGGAGACTTGAGATGGCAGCGCTCCTGAAGCTCACTGACCGCCAGATAAAAATCTGGTTCCAGAACCGTCGAATGAAGTATAAGAAAGACCATAAGGAAACGTCAAATGAAAAGTCATCTTACTCCTGCCTGGAAACAGGTAACCAGCCCTTTGCGATTAGTGGCGGTGATACTCCAGTGCCATTCAAATTCCAGTATCACTACGAGAGACCATCAATGATGAACTGTGCTCAGAGCCACTAGTGAAACTACAGGAAATCCAACAACTAGGGACTTCCAGCACTAAAGAATGACTCGCATAATGACAGTGACCTCTGCCAACCTCTTTAATAAGTGAAATACAAATTATACACAAAATATGCTGTTCTGTTGCTGATCAGCTATTTTCCCCATTTAACTCTCTCTGGCATGATTTATATATAAGAAAATTGAAGATTTATTGCCCCTAGATGATGATTTATATGAAAAGTTAACTTGGAAGAGTTCAATAACCAAGTTCGCTTTGAACCAGATTACATGTTATCAGCTTGTACATGGTGTATCAGAGTTAGTCTCCATTGTGCATAAACTGCAGTAGTAATATCTCTGCAAAGCACCAAGATTTATTGCACACGGATGTAAGCCCACTTGTACAAGTTTATCTCTTGGGCACAGAAAATACTATTTTAAAAAGGGCATTCAAGACTTTGAATGGTCATTAACATCCGCTCAACTTTTGCAAGTGCGCAACATATTTTTATTACTCCCAAAACGATATGCTATTTATCCCAAGGCATGTGCTGAATCTTTTAACTTGGAATGTTGTTGATAATGGCCATGAGTTTGACTTTACAGTTGTTTTTTCTGTTTTATACTGAAAGTACTGGTCATTTAAATCTGAATTTACGGTGTTTTGACTGATGAATGAATAAAGCAACAGAACAGGACTTTCCCCTTCTGTCACAATGCTACGTCAATGCCAGAATCCTTTTTTTTTGTTTTGTTTTTACCTATTCATGTAGACAAAAGTGTGAACATGACAGAGCTGCAATATGAAACGTGTATTTCTATTTCTTATCTCTTAGCCATGTCGGACTAAAAGCATGTGTTTGAAACTGAAAAGTGGTTGCTTCAAACTAAAATCCCTCTGGATAGGTAATAAAGGTGACTGAATAGCATGTAAATTACAATAATGTGTTCATTCTGTTTTTTTTGCAGGTATTTTTTTTCATTGTTAGTTTGGTAGAAACAATTGTCCCCCTCGCAGGGAGATTGATTGACAGGTGATCTGACCAATCACTTCACCATCCGCCTTTTTGTCCTACAAAGCAGTCAGGAGAGTTACTAGATTAACATAGGAGGATTTGAACTTAAAAAAACGAAATGTAGTGACGCCTTTCCACGGTTAAAACAACAGTCCTTCTTATGTAGGCTACATTCATGTTTATTTGATGCTATAAATTAACTAGAAGGAAGAGATGATCGGTTCACGAGCAGCTTTAACTGATGCTCTTCAGCGATCTGTCAAGACACATTAAAGAGCCACAAAACGCTATTTATTGTTTAAAGGCACAATATGTAATTTTTCTGCTTTAAAAATAGCAAAAATAACTATCTATGTTATATATTTCTTTTAGTTGTGTACTTACATTATCCAGACAGTTTCCACCAACTTTCAAATCCGGAGAAATTTATAGTTTAATTCGAAGACACGGGACGTTTCTTTATTTCCGTTTCGTCGCCCGTCTATGGCGTCATATAACTTTTGACTCCTCCAAGTTAGTTTCTCTAACTTCCTGCGAAACCAGGTGAAACTGCCAAACACAAAGGGAAACACCGGACGCTATGGCTGCACGATATTGGGAAAAAATGGCATTGCGATATTTTATTTTTCTGCGATATTTCACCAGATGTTGATTAATAAGCGCGAGCGTGAGGCAGAGAGAGCAAGACAGCGCTCGTGTTGTTTGAAGACAGTGAGAGTGCGCGCGGCCGGGACTCGATCTCCCTCTCTCTCTCTGCTCGCTCTTATATGCGCCCTGTCCAGCGCAGCAGTCATTCTATTCTACACCATTCACCCATCAAATAAGGCTTTAGTTTGGTGGGACAAAATTCGATTTGGCAAATTCTAAAACTCCTGCATAACTGACTGTGTTTATGAGGATATTCACCGCATTCTGACTTAATTTTGAATGTTCGTGTCCGTCAAGCTCAGAGAGAAAGAGCACTGCACTTTGTGTCTGCCCGGCTCTGTGTGCGTACACTTCTTGCGCTTGATGTTTAAACTAACAGGGGTTAAAAACACATGTAAATGATATGTGAATGATAAACTTTCACTCTATGATGGTTAAACTTCACAATTAATCCGCGAATCTCAAGCGTTACAGGATAGGAAGCAGCTGACCCGTACTGATCATGAATCAGATCAACTACACCTATCGCACAACAACAACAACTCCCATGAGCCCACGCTCTTTCCCGACATCATCAAAGTACGTCTTTTGTTATTTTGAAGGTGATCGTTTAATATGTTTAATATCAAAAGTAACCTGGTCTGTCCTGTCTGTCAGCATGTTGTTAGTCTCCTCCCTGCTCCGCGATGTATTTTTCACTGCGTGAGAAAATGGTGTGGCGTGAGAGCAGCGTAGCTTGTCGGACATAGCGACAGTAACTAAGGGGGGCGGGTCTTTGCGAACGGTCAATTGAGAACAACTGAGAGTGAATCTTAATTTCGCTTAAAAATGCTTCTGTGAATTTTACTTTGATACTTTTTGAAATATGCAATACTGTACTTTGTATTCTTAATACATAACCTTACATATGCCTTCCTCCGCCTCCGCCTACCAACCTCGCAACATTAATCATTTAGACAAGTCGCTCTCTCTCCCTCTCTCTCTCTCCCTCTCTCTCTCTCCCTCCCTCCCTCTCCCCCTCTCTCTCTCTCTCTCTCCCTCCCTCTCCCCCTCTCTCTCTCTCCCCCTCCCTCTCCCCCTCTCTCTCTCTCTCTCTCTCCCCCTCTCTCTCCCTCTCTCTCCCTCTCTCTCCCTCTCTCTCTCTCTCTCAAGCAGCTTCACAGCCGCTGAACCCGCTGGGCCTAATGACAAGCAGTGCACTTCTCTTCCAACCTTCAAGCACTCTTCTTCTGTATGGCAGCTAAAGCGCAACCAGAGAAAACAGATTTGATTTTCTCCTTTCTCCTAAAAACAGAGTCTATGATTACATTTAAGTAAAATTGCACTACAGAAACGTTACCGGTGAAGAAGCCAAGGCTTGTGGGCATCGCCCCTGGCAGGGTGGGCGATAACTCATTTTGATTAATTATGTTTAATTAGGACGTCGCCGTGTGTCATTTTATAAGCCAAGCACGGAACAGCAAAATCTACCTTTTCAAAAATATTAACTTCAGCTGAAATTCGAACTAATTGAGCAATTTCACTTTGGCCAATCTCAGTCATTCTGCAAATCAATCTAGACTCAATATAATTAGTAGCCTAACTTAGTAACCTTGAGTGGTTCTCATCCCCGCTCCTGGAGGGTTCCAGGACTATCAGCAACATTGCACAATTAATCATAGATTTAACTATATTCCAAGCCTTGTTTCCGTTTATAGATTACAATGCAGCATTTGTAATCAAGAGGATGGAAATGGCCCTTTAGTCCATTCATTCTGATTAAAGGTAGAAATGACTGTATGAGTTTAGGCAAAATCACAGATCTAAATAAATAATCTGATACAGTACTTTGCAGATAAGTATGTGAACATATCTTTATACTAGTGTCCGCGAGAGAATGGAACACCGTCTGTACTGCTGAACTTACCATTCATCACCACACGGCACTGTTCCATATGCAAAATAGGAGTTGGCCTCCCGGTGGCCCCTTCAGTGCAACTGAACGGAATGCTGAGTGCTTTGATGTATTTAACCTGCATACTTGCTTAGTTACAAAGGATATAAAACTTCTAAACAGACAGAGAATATCACTTTAAAGGTTTTTAATAAATCATTATATAGTAGCCTATGTATTTTATTATTCTATAAACTTATTTTATCTAATATATATATATATACACATAAAAACTAATTTTCGAATATAAATTGCACGATAGGCGATAATTCGTTAAATGATCCAACGGCAATTTGTGCGTTATTTACGAGGTGGCTAATCGTACGAATTTCTACGGAATTAGCCACTTCGTAAAACGTACTAATTGGTCGTGAGATAGCAGTGGACATATTCGATATGCAACACGATGCTGCTTTTAAGTATGTAAAATACATTTAAATATAGCCTATATAAATGTTTAAATAAAAATAATAAAACCAACATACGTTTCACATTCTTGTTGACGTTCGAAGTAGGCTATTAGAAGACGGAGGCTATAGCTCGACCCTCATCCTCATCCCGTCCCCTCCCCCTCCTTATCCCATCCCGTATTTTTTACAGTAGCCTATGTTCAGGGGACAGGTATAGTCAGATGTTTGCTGTGTGACAAAAAATGTTTCGGCCTAAAAAAACGCGTGACATCGTAGGCTGTGTGTCCACCAAAGCGTTTTTTTCAATTGTTTACAATGGGAGCGACGCGTTTTTAGAACGCCATGAGCGTAACTTGGCGTTTTTTTCACGCTGAAGCGCTGAGCGCCCGGGGTTTTTTACTGGTCGCCAAGAATGTTCAACTGGGTAAAACTTTACAGTCTATGGATAAAACGCAGCACTCATCACTGACACGTTTTATTCAGCTGTCCAATCACAGTGGAGGAGGGGTGGGGCTAATAACACACCGACCAACTGTCCCAACATTCTTTCTGTCCAACGACATCAACCAGCAGAGCTAACCGAACACAATGGATGAAAATAAATTTTTAGTATGAAACAAATTATCTGCGAAATCAGATATCAGAAATGCTGCAGATATTCTGTATCATAGCAATGAAGCGTCTCAACTGAAAAAAAAACGCTGCACTGCTAGGCGTTTTTCAGGAGAGCGCCTAGCGTTTTCAGCTGGCTAAAAACGCTTTTGTGGACACAGGGCCTTAGACTTTTCGTAATCTTTTGAAGTATTGTAGTATTAAAATCAATCATCCATGTTGCGATTTTCCTATAATTTCGATATATTATCCAGCCCTATTCAGAATACAAATTAAGATCTTTTTATTGAAAGCTGAGAACTTTGTTTCTCCATTGACAGCCCACGCAACTACCGCTTTCAAGGCCCAGAAAGGTAATAAAGACATAATTAAAGTAATCTATGTGACTCCAGCGGTTTAACCTCAATTTTATGAAGTGATGCGAGTGCTTTCTTTGTGCAAAAAAAAAAAAACTATTTACAAAATAATAATCTCCAACACACGTTTACGCAAAAAGGCTCTCGTGTCAACACAACATGCATGCTTCATGACTCGTGATGATGTCGTGAACGTGCGAATGTGTGTTGTATTGACACGCATGCGTGGTGGTGCTCTCCTGAACGTTGGAGTGGTAAAAGTGGTAAATTATGTTTTTTTGAGCAAACTCACACTCAAAAGCCCTCACGTCACTTCATAAAATTGAGGTTAAACCACTGGAGTCACATGGATTACTTAAATTATGACTTCACTACCTTTCTGGGCCTTGAAAGTGGTAGCTGCATAGATGTCAATGGAAGGACAGAAAGTTCTCCGATTTCCTCAAAAAGATCTTGATTTGTGTTTCGAAGATGAACGAACGTCTTATGGGTTTGGAACGACATGAGGGTTTAGTAATTCATTTTTTGAATAATGAACTAAGTGTTAGTAAACTAAGTGTTAGTTAGTTACTAAACCATCATAATATTAATGAAAATAACAAGAGAGAAATTCAGTAATTGAAGTTCAAAGGAACATGACAGACTGACCATTGAACATCATCAGCCCCAATTAAAAAAAAAAAGACATCCGCAGAAGACAAATCTGCCTGTAAACTAAGAATGATCAAGATCTAATTTAAACGTTGCACTGTATGAGCTTTATTTCATGGTAAAGAGAACAGCACAACAGGTCCACTACATTCCTCAATCATTCCATCATTGAGCTCAGTATGTAATTAATTTGCAGAAAATCAGCTGCAGAGAAATTCCTCTTTGAGTGTTCAGAAGAAAAAAAGATTTACTGGACTGACTTGAAGACAGAAGAAGAGAGAGATAGATGGAGGCTGCGTTGGATTCTTTACATTCTTGTGTGTATGGGCTGAGCAGCCATGATTTACGAGCACATTAAGGAGCATTACACGACCCCTGGCAAAGATCACAGAGGATGAGAGAGCTTGCTCTGGCCACTCACACAATAAAAAGACCTATTTTTAAGCATTTAAAACCACACAGGCTGCACATCGCAAACTCTCCACATGACTGAATTGATCCAAAGCTGTCTTTGATATAATTCAAGTTCCTCTTCAACATGATATATATGGGCGAACAATGACAGATATCCATTGCTGATGCATTGCTATACAACATAGAGAGAGAGAGAGAGAGAGAGAAAGAGAAAAATAAAGCTATGAGACCATGTCACCTGTTTCTTACAGTGATACATGCTTACTGCATAAAGTTCTGCTCGATACCAATAATTATTGTGACGACACCTGATAAATGGGTAAAAAAGTATTTGGGAAACATTGGGGGAAAATTTTGCGGTAAATTTATTTTTTATATAAATATAAATGTATCCTCTATCCCAAATATATATATAAATAATTTACCAGGAATCGCACAATTATAGCTGAAACATGAAATAGAAATTTATATTGAGATCTTATAAAGATTATTAATTGTTAGTGCTATTAAAAATTATGAGGGTGGCCAATGTGGCATGCATAAAAACAAGTATGCACATTAAAGTATCCAATATCAGCCAATACATATCCAATATGAACTAATTCTGAAAAATCGTCACGTCGTAACCAATTGATATGGCATCAATATATCATCCATCAATAATTCTACAACTTTAATTTCCTTAGTGTAAATAGCTCACATTACTACTGTACATATATAATGAAAACAAGTTTCTGTTTTTATGTATAATGGTGAATCAACCAAAAATGTGAGTTTAATTGAGAAATATAACAAAAAAACTGAGGCTAGTGTGGTGAACACTGAGGTGCACAACTCTAAACAAAAGCACACAATGCCACAGTTTCTGAGCAAGCTCTCAGCATCAATATCCCCACGAGGAAATCATCATTACAACTATGCAACCTCATTATTGACATCAACTAATTACACTCATACACCTTGCAATTTTACCAGTCTAACTGGATATTGCTTTTTTTTCATTAGTATATCAGTCCATTTCTTTTCATCTAAAGGTCAGTTCTTCCAAATTCCCAATTTTTCCCCCCAATAGGGTCAGACATTGATCCACAGCACTAACCTAGACTGAGTGCACTAACAGACTCCCATCAGTCGCTCATCATATTCACATCCCGAATGAGATTACGGCATACGCTCCAAATAAGTTCATCCTGGGAATTTTTGAAAAATCGTCAGAAAGGCCCTGCACAGCACAGCCCACAGGATACCACACATACATCACATTCCAGATTTAGTTAGTATCCCACAATCTAGTTAAGGATCTGGAAATTGGATCGAATCAATTAATTCTACAGTCAATTTGCATACGAGATGGTCCACTGGCCATTAAAATTCTCAATTTGTCTTCAAACATCTCGTGGCCGACTACAATTTTAGAAATTAGAAGATACAACATTATTTATTATAATGAAATATAGGCCCTCTTACCAATTAAAAAGGAGAAGATCAACCTCTGTGACCACACTTTCACCGTATGACTCTCATTAAGGATTTAAAAACGCTGGACCTTATGCTTACATAGGTAATCACTACATAGAGATTCATAGTTCTCTTCCGAAGCATGAATCAATAGTCATTTAAAGCGTTTTATTAAGCGGCTCAAACACAAGCTGTGCTCAGACCTCTTCTAATCATAAACAAGGTGCTGACTCTGTATGTGTGACCTTTGGCAAATCCAGTCCATTCTTTTCCATTAACCTTCCCAGCTTTACCATTTCTCTCTTGCTCTCTGTCTCTCCAGGGGAGTTTTCCTCTCAGTCAAAGCCGCTCCTAGTGCTTGTTGCTCAGAGGGATTGTTAAGTATCAATTCCTAGTGTCACCTTTGTGGGTTTTATTTATTTGTTGGCCTGCTGGTATGGAACACAGCGTAGGCATCACTCAGGTAGATGGATTATAATTCACCTGCAAGCCCTCATAAATCTCCACAATTTGACTTCCTGCATCACGTACAACTGTTACTGTCATATTAAAGCACTGCATTATAAAGATCAATGGCTTTTTAAATATGCTCTAGCTAAAGGTGATTGGTGACATTAAATGGAGAAAGAAAAAAAAAGGCTGATGACTGCCACACAGATGAGAAGCCTCACAAACTTGATGAGGGTTCCTACAAAACAATTACCATAACATACGCTCTGATGTTTAGGATTTCTAAACGAATCGACACTTGATGATTTTCAGAAAAGCGGTTCTCGGGTCTGGACACCAAAAACAAAACACCGTCAAGGATTTTCGACAACCTTTCTTTCACTGTGCAATTGAGGAGAAGAGGCATATGGCTGCGCAGTGACGAGTTTTCCTTCCGACTGTTTAACCCTGCTAATGTCTCCCAGTAAGGAGCTCTGGAGGCACTGGAGACAGTGCAGCAGTCTACGCTCGTATGACAGATGGCATATTGTCACTTTGTTTGGGCTGCTGCCTGCTGGGCTCAAGAAGGAAGTGAAGACCGGAAGCATTCGTATTCTTACAGCCATACACCACACTAAGCAAAGTACAGGGGATAAATGCGACAGAGCTGTTTCTGCACATGCCTGCTGGGATCTCTGTGTGATTGTAAGAATCAGCAGTGTATCCCATTAACACACACCTGGTCACTATGTACTCTGTTTTTGTGCCAAAAAACAACAGTTTTGTTAGAAGTGGCGACACTCCATATTGTTGTCTACTTGAAGATAATAAAATGAGTAGTTCATTAGAGAACACTGAAACTGTCGTTGAAAGAATGTAATTCAAGTTTAAATTCAACATGAAATACTTGGAAAAATACAATGACAGATATTCATGATCAATGCATTTTTTTTAAACACCTGAAGAGAAAAAGTGAAAGGTATGAGTTCAGCTTCTTACAATGATACTGATACTCTCTTGTACAAATTGTACAGTTTCTCCCTGGGGCAGTACCCTTAAAATGACATCTTTGTATCTTATTTAAAGGTTCATAGTACAATGACGTACTAAAACCGGAAACGTTTTTTTCATTTTCGCGTACAGACGACAACGTTGTCAAAATGATCCCATTCAAAGGGGTCCACAAAAACTATTAATGCTGTTATCCTATTATTCATGCCAGGCCAGTAGTTGGCGATGTCACTTCATAAAGAAACATACTATAGACTGAACATGTAACATGCATGTGCATAGTCACCGTTTTCACATATACATTTTTTTTGTAGTTTACACATGCAGACGATAACGGTATCTTTTTCAAAAATGTGCATTTTGATTACCATTTTCAAAAGTTCGCATTTTGAGGTCCCCCAAACACGTTGTGTAAATGAATGGCCAAAACACATAAAAAGTTTTTCGTTTTTCGTTTAAAAGTGTGAACAAAGATGTAAAAAAAAGAGGTAAAAAAAAAAAAAAAGGTACAAAGATGTCCCAGTAACAAGCTATTGTACACCTAAAACACATATTTGGGTAAAAAAAAAAAACCTGAGGCTTTTCTTTATAAAGCTTTAAAAACCAAAAAGAGGACCATTAAAGTTCAAAAGTTTTGGCGTCATTGTTTTTTTGTTTTGAAAGAAATACTTTTATTCAGCAGGAACAGTGACAGTAAAATGCATTTATTATAAAACATCTCCGTTTCCAATAAATGTTGTTTTTTTTAATTTTCTGTTCATTAAAGAATCCTGAAAAAATGTATCATGGTTGCCACAAAATTATTAACCAGTACAACTTAAATGATGGTAAGAATTTGTTAAACAAATCAGCATATTAGACTGATTTCTGAGGATCATGTGACGCTGAAGACTGGAGTTATGATGCTGAAAACACAGCTTTGCATCACAGGAATATATTATATTTTAAAATATATTTTAAATTGTAATAAAATGTCACAGTATTACTGTTTTTACTGTATTTTGATCAAATAAATATATCTATAAATCAACTAAATATTCATCCATCCATCAATCAATCTATATATATATAATTACGCTATATGCAAATATAAGAGTGGTAATGTTAATTGGTGGGCTGCAAAATGTTTACTGTTGAAAAGTCTCTTTTCCCATATGGCAAATGATGTTTGAGATTTTCAGTTGCTCAATCCATGTGTCTCATCCATGATTGCTCGCTCACGTGCGGACTGGATGGACTGAACTTAAACCATTTGGGACTCTGGGATTAATTAACAAACAGAACCATTTACACTTGACTGCATCTTGTACATGTCTCTAACCGCCTCCACCTCTCGCATCTGTCTCAAATGCATCTTGGAGAGCAATTGGTGTTTTCATGATTAGATAGCCATTAGTAAAAACACATGAAGTGACGGAGTCTAAAAACTCTCTAAAAGTGCTTGGCATGCTTTGTTATCAGAGTCATCTTGCTGCCGCTTGAGTAAAATGCACCACTGCAAGTTTAAACAATCACCCTGTCAGCAATGTGCTCAATCAATTACTGCTGTTGATGTTATCAATGGCTTCATCTTCCCTGTCAGTCTCCCTCTATCACTCATTTTTTTCTGTATTGCTCTTTCTTACTCCGTTTGTATTTCCCTGTCAGCCTTTCTTTTTGTCTGTCTGTCTATATGAATATACTTCTTTTTGTTGCATTTTGGTAGATGCAGTTCATGCCAACCCTGGGTATCGAACCCATGACCTTGAAGTTTCTATTGCCATGCTATCTATCTATCTATTCATCAAACAATATAATCTACCCATCCATCCATCCATCCATCCATCTATCATTCTATCTATATATCCAATCAATTATCCATCCATCCATCCCTCCAATGAATCTATGCATCAATCAATATCATCTACCTATCCATCCATCCATCCATCTAATCAATCAATTATCCATTTATCCATTCATGTATCTATTAATTAATCTATGTATCAATCCTTCAGTGTATTTATCAATCAACTAATGTATGTATCAATCCATCAATATTTATCAATCAATCAATGTATCAAATGTATCAATCAATGTATCAATCAATCAATCAATCAATCAATAAATCAATGAATAAATCTCTGTCTGTCTGTCTGTCTGTCTGTCGCACATAAACTTTCAAACTTTAAAATGGTCTTTTCAACTTTTTTCAAAACACGGTCAATTCAATATTGAGATTTGTCTTGACAATTTTATCTTTTTTAGATAAAATTAGAATCATGGTAATATCTTAATTCATTTTAATTCTACATACTTACATTCAACTTCAAAATCTAATTAGCATATTTTTTGCTACCTCATTTAAAATCCATTTCTAATTCAATTCTGAATGTCGCACAAGCCTATACTTTTCTAGGCCAGAGTGCTTTTCATTTGGCCTCCTCTCTGGTGTGTTCCCCTGTGATAAAGTAAGAGGTGTACGCAAGTGCATAGATTACCAGCCCTTAACCAATCATCTGAGACAGGCCCGCTCTGCATTAACAGCAATGACCTTCCCGCCAGTGGTGACAGTCACCTGTCAGCAACGTCTCACTCCTGGCATTTTCAGGGCTCACAGATGAGAAATAATTAGGCCTGACAGTCCTCTAGGGTTAAACCCTGGCCACAAGTCATCATGCCAGGGCTCTGTCACAGGGGTCAGAGGTCAAAATCAGCCAATGATATGATCTCCACATCATAGCCAAGATCCCACAGCTTGTGGGAGGGTCACCAAAGAGAGATCAGGTTATCAGAGCGAGATTCCCCTCTGAGAAGAGTGATGCATTCAAATCATAATGAAACCTACGCTGTACCACGCTGGAGTTTTCACCAGCCTCCAGTTATAAAGTCACGGAGAGTCATGAGCATGCATGCAATTCCTTCACAGAGAGAGGCTTGGCCGGTGCATGTCATTCGTTTTGAATATGCACACATTATAACAGCAGAAGACAGGATACGACCGGAAACAGCTCGGATGTGGCAAGCTGCTATTATTTGGTCTCTTTCCAGTCAATAAGGAAAATTAATGTTCCCTCACCTTATTACGAACATGAACCGAGACTGATTTCCTGTCGTCTGTCCTGGCAAAACACACGTGCTGGTGGGAAGCAAGCTGTTTCGAACTGGGGGGGGGGGACGTTTGCGACGACTTGTTTACCCAGAGCTGTTCAACTGAAGTCAAACGTCTGTAAAAAACACATGGAGGCATGTTGAACACAGCTTTCCCTCGCGATTTATTCTAACCAAACATATGGCACAAGGAGAAACGAATAAACCCTTAATATTTGATCTCTATAAAATGAGAGTAAATAACATTAAAATTCAGTTTAAATCCATTGTAAATTCAGCCTTGAGCCAATTTATCTTATCTGGACTATAAAAAGCGTGTATAATCTTATTGAGGTGGAGCAGTGCACACACACCTGTTTTTTTCCCTACCCTGCAGTCAAACACTTCTGCAACTCCTGTCTCATACCTCCACCCCCCATCCCCACCTCCTCATGCTGAAACCCATTACAGAAATACAATTTCTAATGCCTTCACACAGGCCCGCGATCGACTGCAAACAAATTTATATTCAGCCCGTAAACAGAGAGCAGCAGAGATTTATTTATTGAGCGGAGAGGAGAGAAACAAGCTAGCGCGTGAACCCTGGGTAACCCCACAGTTGACATGAAGATGGATAAGTGTACCATGCAAATGTACAGAGGGAAAGGATATATTGCACTCCGTCATTCAGTGCATTGCTGCCCGTAGAATTCCATTTATTCTTCCAGCTGGGACCAGATCTCTGGGGTTGTGAGTGCACCGTTATACATTGTTGATTATTTGAGATGTTTTTTTAATCACTGCAGAGCCCTATAGAAAAACTCTTTATTGGACATATAAGCAGAAATTCCTCCTTCTGTTCTGTGCAGTAGTTCAAATGTTTAAATGCAAACAATATCATAACTATTAGATATATAATCATCTTGTTATATTTTTATTCACTTACCTAATTAACATTTGGCCTTTTATTTGAATAAAATACAGTTTATGCATGTTAAAAATCAACTAAAATGATCATAAACTCACCTTGTTTTGCCAGAAACTGATTTTAATCTGATTTAATGAGCAACGCCAAAGTGCTTCCGATTCCTAGACCTAGAGAACACAGACAGACACTTTTATACAAAGTGACTTACAGTACATTCAATGTATATATTTTTGTCTCCCAAAACATAAATGTGATGCAAATGTGCATTTTCTACATTTTTATATTTTCCGTATTATATTTTAACGATGAAATCATTTGACTCAGTAAAACTTTTTAATGACTGAGCTACTTACTGGAAGGAAAGACCATTCAAGTCTGAAAGTAAAGGCCACATCTGTTACAAGGGAACCCGGGGCGGCCACTTCTGAACAGATGTGAGCGTGTTGTAACCTCTGAAGGTAATATCTCTGGTGTTCTCTGTCTAATGCTCTATGAGTTTGGAGAAACTTTTTGAAATGTCACATAAAACATAATGGAATGCACATGTGAAAGTCAAAAATTCTCATATTCTAGACAAGCAAACAGTCAAGTTTAACGAAGCAAGGCTTTAAAAGTTCAAAGGGTATCTTTGGGGACATATTTCAGGACATATTTCATAATATTTTGGCTTGAATTTATCCAGTAAATTAAGATGTTTCAATACCACATGAATCACATATTACGTAACTGTAAAAAAAAAAAATTTAACATCAATTATCATACTCCATACATGTATGTTTATACTGTAAAAAAAACTTATAAAAAAGCTTGCTTTTGCTTAACTTATTTTGATGAGTTTAAGCAATGCAAATTTAGTTGTCATAACTTATTGATCATATACATTTTACAGTGTATATTTCACCATCCTCAAGTGTAATAGGCTCATCCAATTATTGCTTGAAGTTACAAAGATTCAAATCTGATGGAAAAAAGATAAGAAAACAAGAAGAGACTGAAAGAAACTCCATAATAGTTATTTCTTATTTCTTGGTAAAAATATCAAAGGCTGGTCAAAAACTCCTTTTAAGGATGTGTACACTACTTATTACTATATAGTGTTAAATTAATTTTGGCGTTTATTTGAGATTACAAGAGAAATTCACCTTAGAATGAGAACAGTGAAAAGTATTAAATGCAATTTAATGTTTTTTTTTCTTTTGTGCAATATGTAAAAGGTAGCAAGAGTATAAGTTAGTTTAGCATATTAAACTTACTCAAAAATAAAACCTCTTTGTACTTTTTTATTTTTTATAAAACGACTATATTTAACGAATTAAACTCTTTAAAACATTATCAGTTTAGCTTTCCATTTGTTTAGAAAAATAAATATTAAAAAAATAAAATAAAAGGTTAAATACTTTTCGTATGAAGCGGTTGATTATTGCAGTGGAGGCAGCTGCTAATTATCATCTGACCGACGAATGACCTGCGACGACAGCTGTTTAGAGCACAGATAATCACTCAGAAATCTCATACAATGACTTTATGATTCCCTTTTAACATCATTTCAGCTGTTATGTTAGATTCCCCGTGGCCATAGAATTCTACACAGAGTTTCAGTTTTTTTTCAGAGACTCATTGCGTTGAACAAATTTGTTTTAAAGATAGCCTAAATAGATCGGAGTATCCAAGGAGGAATGCAATTGTGTTAACGTGGGTTACCTGGGATATATACGTTTCAATGATTCTTTTCAAAGTTTACATGAATTAATAGGCATGAACCACAAGATCCATGGCTTTCCCATTAACAACTATTGACAATGAAGGCTTAAGACCTTATTCGGGTATAGCTAAGGCTGCAATACTGACTAAACATGTCATTGATTTTCTGTGCGTGCTAATCTAAAACGGACTGGGCCTTCCGAGAGAGAGAGAGAAAAAAAACAATATGAAGACAGCATGTGTCGAATTTTTTATATATATATATATTTATGGTTAACTTACATTTAAAACACAAAACTACCCGTTAAGGAAATTAAATGATTTGGATATGAAACAAACAGAAGAAAGTTAATATCCTCTATAAGTCTATTAATATCCTAAATGTGACTTTTCACAAATGCCTTGACATTTGTGCAAAATTCATAGAAATTCTCCAGCATAATGTAGTGCGCTTTGATTAAATTCAATATTATACACTATGAAATGTAGTACTGATGTTGACCCCTTTACGCGCACGCGCGAGCGCACACACTCCACGAGACCTTATTAGCAGGTCAAATAAGTCATTCAAACTTGCTTGCTTTGGTAAATTAACGCTCACTCAGATGAAGGAGATGTCCGGCTATTGGCCAAGAGTTAGAGGGCACGTCATCCCCATCCATCACCGATCGAATGTTTCTACAAGGCATGTCCCTGTCTAGATCTGAGCCTCTGTCCTCTTGCGCGCTATGTGTGGCATCTGTGGACGGAGTTTCTGTCGCGTCCAGCCTCGAATGAAAATCTGGAATATATGAGATGCAGCCATGAATTCTTATCAAGGGTTCAGGGACACAACGTCACTTTTCAAGGGCTATCATGCTACTGGAGTAATGCGTCTGCATCAGGACCACGGAGCTACTACTGACTTCCCAAGCAGAGAGGAGGGACATGTCAACAACACCGAGGCGGATTTACTTCAATATCACTTCACGAATCTCAGTGCCACGGCCACAGGCGCTTGTTCAAAGCCCTGTGAGGACCCTGGTCCTGCTAACTCGACCAGACCCTCCTTACACCATAACCAAGACTTGTATAGACCAGTGCACCCCGTTCGACCCCAAGTCCCCTCCTTCCAAAGCTGTCGTGAGCAGGGTCTCTCCAGAACGGGCTTCTCGCCTTCCTCAGACACTTTAAGAACTTTCTCCGGCGCGCTTTGTGAACTCGGCCCTGTCAACAACACACACCTCGTTGCGCGCACATGCGACGGCCCAGTGCATCACCCTCCAGTTCAGGACAATAGCACCAGGCACGAGGCTCTAAACACGTTAAACGAGACATTTCACAGTGAAAAGACATTCGACTGGATGAGAGTGAGGAGAAATCAGTCCCGTGCAGGTAAGTTGACTAGTTTTCTAGTTCGACGAACTTTTCTGCAGCGCACCTTAATTGATCGAGTGGCCACATTCTGTGCCTTCTCGGCTAGTTCTCTTTTAAATCCCAGTGATGCGATTTAAAATATAATGCGATTGCTAATTGTGTTTTCCAGTTATAAAATAATTTTAATAAAGTAGTGTATTCAAAGTTGGACAGTAACTTGGAGGAGGAGCTATGAGTGTGTAAGTTTGACTATACTTGTGAAGGCCAAATTTTTAAACACGTACTTACAAATATAGTAAAGCATGTCGACTTTAAAATTTAAAGGGTCCTCATTATAAATCAATTCTCACTTTAAATTTACCCATATCAACAGGTTCGTAGGCTTATATGTCTATATGGTTTAGCTAATATCACCACCTCAAAACCTCCCTACATCATATAATCACCTAAAAATAATATATAGTGAAACTATCATATAATTAAATAAAAAGTAAAATGCTAAGGTCAAATCATCTGAGCCATATATGTATAGGCCTATGTGTTTATATCAATTATTATCATTATATTTTATATACCTGAGTGTGCATGTGTGTGTGCTTATCTGTGTAAATACACATGTATACTATATACACACGTTATCTAAACAAAAACTTTGATGTTAGATGCAATCAATCCCTTTGACAGCACTAATATATATATATATATATATATATATATATATATATATATATATATATATATATATATACATATATGTGTGTGTGTGTGTGTGTATATGGTGTACATGGCTCAGATTATTTGACATTTACATGTCAGACTATAAGTAGACTGTAATCAAAAGTATGAAGCAGATTATGAACCATCCTCTGCAGATGTGGCTCATGTCAGGGACAGATAGTTCTTGCTTCACAAATCAGGCTGCTTGTTTTATGGAGAAACCTTTACAAATTAAGGAGAGCGTAATATACAAGATCCGCTCTGGTGCCTAAATGGGTCAGCAACAACATGCCAGGCAGAATTCCTGCATTTTTATAAATAGCACTTTCCATTGCATTCTATTCTCTGTTCATCCCTTTAAAAATTATCTCATTGACAAGAAGCAGCCCAGGCTATATTTAAAGGAGTCCAGCACCCCCTAGCTCTCCATTCAGAGCCAAATAAACTTCGGAGGAACACTTTTCCTCGACAGAGCCCTAAATCTTAATAGAGAGCAATGTTTATATGCTGCAATTAATTTTCTATATTGAATGTCGGAAAATGTCTGTCAGAATCTCAGCGTAATCCTTAACCAGAGTAATGATTGGATAGGTCTGCGTTTAATGCAGTTCAAATGTGAGTTACTTGACATGTGCTCATAAAATGTCACGCTCAATGACATTTGACCTGTATTATGTCAAAGTATTTCATGTTTGTTGTGAGAGCCGTGCGTTAAATTGTGAATCGCTCGTCCCCCTCAATAAATCACAATATAATGTAATAGGTTGATGGTAAAACCAAGAAGAGCCCTGTTTGATTTGTCATTTCCTACGAATCAGTAATACAGCATTCATATGGTTTCCAGACTGTCAGGGAGAAGAATGTCTGGCCAGGCCACACTGATGATCTAAAATAACTCACAGGCAAATATGTCAGCGAAAAGGTCATTTCGGGCTATATCGCCCAGTGTATGAACAACAGCTGTGGTCAGGAAATAGGATAGAAAGGCCTGCTATATCAAATCCCAAATGCTTGAATGGCGGCAAGGCCAGGCGTTCACAATTTGTGTACTGTTTTGTCTGGTGTTTGTTTTGCTCCTGCCTGTCCACCCACATAATATGCACACACACACACAGAGAGAGAGAGAGAGACACTACAACTTTTTGCACTCATTCTTACCAGACTTGAACTTCACTTTCCCTTTAAGCACATCAGGCATAAAGGGATAGTTCACCCAAAATATCCAATCATAATTTACTCACCCTCATGTCATTATGCATTTCTTTCTTCCGTGGAACACAAAATAAGATATTTAGAATAATGGTGTGTTCCAAACCACATTGGATCCCATTGACTTTTATTCCATGGAGACATGCATACAGGTTTGGAATGACATGAGGGTGAGTAAATTATTTCATTTTGGGGTGAATTATAATAAACCTTAATATCTCTTTTACGGGAGTGTCCTGGCCAAGATATTTTCCCTTTGAAGAGTATAAAATAAAATGGTCACTATAAACTGTGGCTCTCCCTCTGTGCTTAATGTCTTGGTTGTATGACAAGCCTTATGGAGAAAGTATGGTATGATGATATATGAGAGGTCTGTCAACAAGTGCTTAAGATAATACTCGCATCAACACAGCAGCCAAAGTCAAATGTTAAATGGTAGGGCGAATGTTTATTGCCTGCTCCTTTACTGAAGTTCATTATAACCTAATGAAACAATGAAAAAAGGATTATTATTAAAGGGAAAAAACATTAAAAGGATAGGTCACCTGTATGACTTTCTTTTTTTCCTCATAAAAGAAGATATTATGAAGAACATTGGACCCCATTGAATTCGACTGATGAGACATTTTTCACACTATTCCTCTTTGCAAGTCAAATGGGTTTGGAACGACATGCGGCTGAGTAAATGATGGTAGAGGAATTTTCATTTTTGTGTGAACGATCCCGTTAAATCAGAGATTCCATGCATTGTGAGGTTTATTGTTCTTACTGGGCAACATCAAATGTTTCCAATACTCAACATGAATAAAAGCTTACACAGAGTGTCTGACTGGATCCCCCAGTACAGTGCACACAGTCCCAGTGCGTCATTCTTCAATTATACCCTGACAGCACCTGAATTACTGTGGGCTGGATGCCAAGATGACCGAGGCAATCTGTATCGATCCCCCACCCCCCATTCCCCTGCTCTTTTAGGCTTAGTGGGGCACGTCATCCCTCTGGCTGGTTGGCCATTTCCAAGTTTGCAAGTCATTCCTCAAATGTTTCGTTTGATTCCTTTATGCCTTCTGGCGACTGCCAATTCTATTATCCAGTCACTCATTCATCAGTGTTTTCATGCACACTTTTTTATTTCCTAAGGAAATTGCTTAATTACTTCATATTTGTCAGTGAATGCACTGATTGTTAGAATATCCCTTGTGAATATTAGAGGTGACCCTACAATTGCTCTTTGAAACAAAAGAAACAAAAATCTCTTTGTTTACTTTCAGTTGCACAGCGAGAGCGAGATAAAGACCAACTGTATGATCAACTGTTGGTGTTCTAAGCCTAAGAGAAAGGGTGAGGGATTGCTATTAGTGACATGTAGAGTTTATTCAGCTCATTGGGAAGTGTTTAAATTGAAAATTCTCATAGACCTCATGCAGGTAAATACAAAGAAATGCCAAATAAATATACAATGTTTTAGTTGCAATAACAAAAGGAAGTATTTTAGGAAGATATTAGTATTTTGTTAATGCGTTTGCAATCAAAGCATTGTGTATTTATTTGACTTTTGTCTTTGTATATCCTGCGTCGGGTCAGGCTGTATGTTCATGACTGCAATGACATGACCAAAAACACACACAGAGTAACATACACATGGTGCGCAGATGGCATGGAGGTTAGAGAGACACTTGCAACTGTAGCAGTATGTGAGGGAGGGCTCAATGTGTCTGTAACACCCCAGGGGATTTTCCCGTCCGACCCCTGTGTGTGTGTGTGTGTGTGTGTGTGTGTGTGTGTGTCTCGTAAAGGAATGTGCAACTTCCTGTGAGCTTCCAAAAGCAAACACCACAAGCAAACAACAAAACATGAGTTTGATTTCCATTAAGACAGCTGTAAGTTGACTAGCTCAGTTAAACTGCAGATTTAATGCTATTCTAAAATGAACACTGTAGAGAACGGCACATTTAGATGCACTAGGTTTTTTCTTTAAATTAATTTACAGGAAATTCATTGTTGGGCAAAATGGAAAAACTGGAAAGCAGCAACTTTGGAATATTTTTATGACAGGCTGTGATGGACAGTGCATGTGACCCCTGACCTACAGTCATCTGTGAGGAGCAAACAGACAGTCCTCTATTTGGCTTACTGAGACAGGGTTTGCATACAGATGAAGGTCAAGCAATCAAAAACTCATCCTCAATGAAAATTACCTTCATTGAAAAGTCACAAATGAGTAACCATTGCTGGAAATTTCGGCTGTAGAAAAATAAAACTGTTGAATCAAAAAATGTGTAGTTGGTAAGTTGTCTATATGGAAGAAAATAAAGGCTTTTTTGTGTCATATTACAGTTTAGAGATTTTGCCTATATCTAATCAAACTTGAAAATGTATCTACTTTCTCTAACAAAAACCATATTCCTGTCTCAACCAAAAGGCAGATGTGGAAGCTGGTTCAAATATCATTGTTAAACTCACTTTTAATCAGTGTAATATAGACAATGATGCAGTGTTTTATATGAAATATATGTATATAATTCAATATATATTATATTAAAATATATATACATATGTATATATATGATGAAGACGTTAGAACATGTCTTTATATTGCTTTAACTCATCAAAATAAGTTAAGCAATTTTTTATGTTATAAAAGATTTTTTTAAGTCAGTTTAATTAAGTTAAAATGATTCAAACATCCAACTTGATTGTACTTAGGCAGTAATTTTTTTTTACAGTGTAGTTATTTTTAAATCTCAAATTATAAGACAAGAGAGCACAATAGAATATAATGCTATTATTTTTACCCTATATGCAATGTTATATGCACATATGGTGTGTTATGAATATAAAATCATATTGCACAATTAAGATATAACAAAATAGTATTATTAATATGGTGCTCTGTATTTATAAATCAGTAGGGCTACCGATAAATTCCCAATTGTTCGCGGTTTAAAATTTAAATCATTATTAATAAATGCCAATAATATTTTCAGATAATTGTATAACTGAATATATTAACAGCAAACGTATTAACAGTAGGCCTAATACTAACAGTAAAAATTCCGTGTTTTGTTTTCCGTGTTTGTCAACAAAATTGCAAGTGACATTTTATTCGATCTGAGATTAATAGGAAATATAAAATAATTATGAAATCGAATAGTTTTTTTTTTTTTCATTCAAGGATGGTACTGAATTAAACTTTGAATCTTTTTTACATAAACGTGTGTTTATTTTATTTGTATTAATATGTATTTCCTGCATTTCCTTAACAGCTATACATCTGGGAAGATCCTCGGCCCCGGAGCTGAAGACGGACCACGGACGAGATGCTGACGAGGACCCCTCGAGTGGAGCCCCGCGAGCTAATTTTACCACCAAACAACTCACAGAACTGGAAAAGGAGTTTCATTTCAACAAATACCTGACTCGAGCAAGACGGATAGAGATCGCGAACACTCTCCAACTGAGCGAGACTCAAGTGAAGATCTGGTTTCAGAACAGACGCATGAAACAGAAGAAAATGCTGCGGGAAGGCCTCGTTCCTGGATTAATGCTGATTACTGGCTGTGATGAGGACTCGAAAAAAACGCACACTTGTTCATCTCCTGACAAAAGATAATTTCAGTATAGGGTAAGATTTTGGGCTCTGCTGCTATAGGCTATAAAATGTTAACAATCACGTGAATATCATGCGCGAGAGCAAGAGAGTGATTCTGTTGACCAAAATGTAGCTATACACACACCCACAATTAAGTTTGCCCCTAAACATAGCCTACATATTTATTTATCTATTCAACTGTATTGTTTAAGAAATTAAAGTAGTAACTCTCTATGATAAAAAATAAAATAAAGTTTGCTCACCTGTTGAGTCAAGCGGAGAAATAAAAACGCACTTATTTAGTCTTCCTTGTAATATCTGTGTTTTATTTGCTACCTGTTTTGTCATTATGAATTTGCTTCTGTTATTAAAGATCAGAAAATGAATCGTTACAATTTATAGATCTAATCAGGGTTATAAATTAATCAGGGTAAAAGTGCCAAGAAAAGTGACAAAATTGTATATTTATTTAAAATAAAATAAAAGTGGGGGGAAATGCAAGAAAAAAAATTGACTACTCGGTTTTTTATATTTTATATAAACTATTTTTGCGTCATATTCTATGCCTAAGTGTGTGTTTAAAATAGTTTACTAAAATGTACAGTGTATAGGCCTACTGTATGTTTTAGCTATAGCCTATATGATGAGAAAAAATGCCCAGGGGTCAATTATTGCCTCTTAATTTAAAAAATAAAATGGATTATTATTTCTGACACTGCACATCTGGTTATTCTGGTTCTGAAACAAAAACCGTGTTGATTAGTTTAAAAGGCATCTATAGCCTACCAATCATTTTATTTTTAACAAGCAGCGAACTGAATATCTGAGGAAAAAGTAGGCCTAATTATTTTTTTATCTAGTATTTGATGTAATGTAATTAAAAATGTAATTATTTATGGAATAAAACATCTTTAACGTGCTCTATGTCGGCTACAGTAGCCTGTCTGATGCGGGCAGATTTAGTCGCGCGCACGAGCACAGGCTGCACACATTCAGAAACACTCAACAGGTTTGCTGCCGTTTCGCAGACATACTGTGTCTGTCATATTCATGCTGCTTGTGCTTTTATCTGCAAATAAAGAGCGCCGCACGATGATCGGTGATACTCGTCTTTCTAAATAATGGCGAAAACCTGTCATCGTACAAAGTGCCTCCACTTAGCCGTGTATTTTCACCAATTTATTGCTGGAAGAGGTTAAATCGAGTGCCACGGGTTGAACCTTCTGATACCAACTCCTCATTTTGATATAGCATCAAAGCAGTGCATTGAGAGCTAGAACAACGGTGACGAATAAAGTGAGACTTGTGATCTATTTATTTTTTTGGCACCGTTTACATTTCGAATGCATATCCTCAAAGTGTTTTTTATTCATATGGTATCTTTTAGATAGCTACTTTATCATTTTAAAATGTTAAATGGATAAACATGGAGTTATTTGCCCTGCAGTTTCTCCCCTTTTGTCACTATTCTATTCGTGGATGGACACAATATTTGATCTGGAATGAGAGAGGATTATCGACATTTCTAAACGATCGATTTATCGATGTTGGGTGGATTTAAGCTGATTGAATTTCAATTGATTTTTCGTGATGCGTTGAATAATTGCAGCATTTAAATGCACGCCATATTTTATTCACTCATTTATTATGTTCAGTGTAATCACTCACATTAAGATAATGCACAGAAAACAAAAGTCAGATTCTTCACAATATCAAACTGAAAGACAATATACTGTTCCTTTAAAATGAAAAAAAAAATTCACTGCATGAATTCCATTTTTGTTTTGCATAACCATCGTCAAAGAGCATTTTAATTTGAAGGATTTTGCATATTACCCCTCTATATAAAAGGAAATTAAAGAACAAACGCTAACAAAAGAACTACAGTCTAGGGAAGAGATAAATGATCTGAACAGTGGAAATGAGTCTTCTTAAATTATATTTAATGCCCTTACAATTGTCTAGCAGCATTAAAATCGAGATGCGTTAATCAAACAATAAACCGGCGACTAAAATGAATTGAAATAAGCTTCCTCTAGACGGATTTTTTTTTTTACTTCGGTCTACTGAAAACATGTAGGCTAATCTCGCCATGTTAGGAACCCTATATGCACGAAGCACGACTCGCATGCCTGAGCCTGCTAATATATGCAGTTACTCCCGAGTTCACCTTTCACCTCTTGACCCCTGTTCTGCCTCGAGACAGCAGTGACCCGGTCAGTGACTCACAGAGAAAAGGCTGCATTATTAATATGTGTTGCGGCGTCTTTCACACTTCTTTCAAGTTTAAAATGTTTATTGTAGGCTTCTAGTTAATTAAAGTTGTGCAAAATTATATAATGAGACCATTTATAAACGTATCGTTTCAATTGAATCTATATGTATTAACAATAAAATACCAATTAATGTTTATTCATCTATACGTTTTCTTTATATGATTTGATCCATAATCTTTTCTGGTCAAGTTTTTTGAAGATAGAAAAAAGTTGACATTATAACAAAGAAGATTAGATAAATCACCTTTTTATGAATAATGGAAATTCTAAACCCTCAAAGTAGCCTAACTTTTTTCATAAAAAAAAAAAATCATATTATTACCTAGAATAGATTATGACTATTATTTTTGTGCGGACTTAATGTTCCCAGGTTTAGGAGAGATAAAGCATAGGCTTGTTTACGGTACTGTAGATTCTTTCTCGAAAAGTTTGACGAATGAATATGTACAGCGTTCAGGAAGAACGTTCTTTCTCTAGTATAGCTCATTAGATTTCACCTTCACAAGCTGATGTGCGTTTTAGCTCAGTTACACCCGCGTGCAGGGGCTTAATGCCCACGTTATGGCACGTGGGCGCAGAAATAGATAACGTGATAGAATCAAGTCTGCACTGCACTGTTGCATTTTACTCAGTAATTGAGAGGAAACGATATTACCTCGCTCATAGCGATGCTCTTAGGATGATGACCAAATCCAGTCATTATTTTATGTATTAGAGACCTAATATCAGTTGAGTCTGAGTGAGCAGCAATGACTCTAGATGCAAATACACAGAGAGAAAAATCTGTAGTGTTCTGATAGTGTCAGCCACACAAACTGAAAAAATACACTTTTATTTTAACTTTACAAGTAACTTAAAAAGTTAATAAAAGTAAGTAAAATACTGATATTATTTACTTAATGTGAGCTTTTATTAAATGCTATCCAATTATTATTTTATAGGTATAACAAAATGTAATGTTGACTGGCATCATGTTCATGCAAAAGTGTACATCAAAAGTACAGAACATTCAGCTTCATAAATTGCCCACATTCCTATACTATAAAACAATTTAATATATGAAAATAGTGATGTTCACTTTGTGCTTATGCCTTTTAATAAGCGCACACACACATACATTATATGTGTGTGTGTTATTTATTATATATATATATATAATTAGGGGAAACTATCTGGGATGATTTTAATAGTGTGTACATAGTTACACACACACACACACACACACACACAGTAGTCAACATTTGAAGTGGATCAAAACCTTTCACCAAAGTTATACATGAATTTTGAACAATACCCATTCTTGTCTTAGGACAACTTTGATGAACTTTTTGGATCCATTTCAAATGTTGACTACTGTATAACAACATAGAAAAATCCTCTCATACAGTTTCACCTAATTATAGCCTTTAAAATTTAATATGAAATTATTGAAATATGGGAAAAACTATTTTATTTTATTTCAATAAAAATCTTTCGAAATACTTACAAGGCAAACATGATCAGAACATGTTTATATGCATTTAGTATAGCTATGTCAATTGTTTATTTAAAAATATAGTATATAAAATATATATCCTCATACTGTCCATTTATGTGGCAGTCTCTGATGATGGCTGATTCTGATGGGTGGTCCTTAAAATGGCTGGTTACTGTTGTACACTAACAAAAGGAGACACACAGCTTCCAACACCTCTTCACATCCCACACACAGTCTCCATTACAAACACACATTGTATCAGTTCTTATGCATCGCAAGCAGTAAAATGAAGAACTGATACTCATTTGTTTGCTTGTCAACAGCACACATAAAAGGCGGAAGGTAGAGAGAAGGTCTTAAGGCACCTTGCATATATATATAATGCTCAGGGGCGTGCGCACGCAGACCATTTTCTAGCCCTCGTTTCTCCTACCATTTACGACTCCAGAGAACAGATGTTTGGGGACAGCTTACAGCCTCAGCGAATTTCTGTGTACAAAGCAAACAGCAGCACTCAGCACTTCTAGCTGGCTAAGAAATTACGCTCTCTGAGAAGGGGGAGGGGGAGAACGGAGCGCAGGGTCTAGGAATCTGAATGAGGAAGAGAACGGGAGACGCTTACCGAGGTGAAACTGTGTCAAGGTTACGTTCAGGGGGGTTTGCATTCAAATCAGTCCACTGCACTATTAAAAATGTGTTCTTGGCATCTATGGTTCTATAAGGAACCTTTAACATCCATGGAACATTTCCATTGCACAAAAGGTTCTTTAGTGGAAATGGGTTCTTCATGTTAATCACGCTAGGAAAAAAACAGTTCTTTTAAGAACTGATGGAAGGTTCCTCCATAGCGTTGCTGTGAAAACACCCTCTTGGAACCTTTATTTCAAAGAGTGTAGGTGATGTGAATGTGAAAAGGTCCTACAAGCTCTTCCTCTGTAAGTGTCACTGGCATATATAAAGGAGGCCTTTATGTGTGGATCCTGGGAAACAAGCGCTGACCTCTATGGTGTAGCACTGCGGACTCTCAAGGTTTGGATTGCCCTTTTGAAAAGTTGCAGACTAGCACTACTGGGACCTAAAAGCAAGACAACAAGAGAGCATGTATATTTTTGCTGATGCAGATATTTGGGCTACAAAAACATAAAGGGGAAAAAAACACTACATTTATTGCACAAATGCAAGTGGCATATTCTTCATAAAACAAAGAGCAATGCGGAAAAAATTAATAGCAATATTTCAAGTCTTTCTCTTAACAGAAACAAGGAGCAATTTCAATGCCATATGTTTTGTTCCGTTTCATCATTCACCAAAACAAACCTTTTATTTCATACCTTCCATATTGAACGCCTGCTGTAAACAAACGCGCAAAACAAATATGCAAACACAAGCATATTTGACCTTTCATGTTCACATTTTTAGCTAACCAAAAATGAATAAATGAGCCCTGCAATGCTTATTTGTCTGAACTACGCCAACCCCCCAAACACACACACACACACATACACACACACACACACACACACACACTTCCCTTCTGCCTTCGGTGAGGTTGCCATAGTGATAGCCTCACAGACACACGATGAGGAGAACGAGGAGGTGGAGGGGGAGATGAGAAGAGCAGAGGACGCCGTCTTTCTGTCTGTCTTCCAATAAGACATTGTGCCCAATCTACCGATCCATGTCGAACAGGAACAGAACCTTCTGACAGATGCAACCGTCCCATTATCAGAGCGACGCACCTGAAAGTCATGAATTGGGTTAACATGGTAAATGAATAAAACAATCGCATAATGATAATCAATTTTGCACCATTTTTGCATGTATATTCATGTGCCCATTGTATCGAAATACAGACAAATTAACGGAAGAAAAAAGTTTCGTGACCTAAAAATGCATCAGCAGAAGAGCTATACTGCATGATAATGATGTGCATTTCTATTGGCCAGTCAGTGCATGGGGGAAAACCCCTATATATATATATATATATATATATATATATATATATATATATATATATATAAAATAAAAAAATAAAAATAAAAATAATATTATATATATATATATATATATATATATATATATATATATATATATATCAATAGAATACAGTATTCATGATAAAATACTTAAAATGCTGTATACCTATACTGCAAAATAATTATACATTTCTATTGGTCAGTCAGTGCATAGGGGAAAAGCCCTGGTGCTCAATCAACCCACTGTTTTATTTTTCATCTTAACCGTCTTCCCCCTCTCTCCTATTCATCCATCCCTCCACCATTCCTCTCCTCTACCGGGCCATTTATCTTTCCCTCCCTCTGCATCGCTTGCTACCCAGCCGATATCAAGGCGTGATCCTGAGCCCTTCAAAGGTCAAGTGATACAAGGTCATTGGCGGGTCAGGCCTGCTGACTGGCTGACCTCCGCAAGGACTTCTGCCAGCAGCCAATCACACGCCGGCGTCTCCCACAGCAGCCTGCCTCTATCCCTGGCGGGCCCTCGGCGGCGCATCACGTGATCCTTAACGGACTGAAGCATCATGATGGAAATGATTAATGATGCTTTTAGTACCTGTTTAGAATGAAGCTGTCCACACTGCACTGTAATTACCCACTCCCAGGCGGCAGCTGCCTAACATAATTGCTTTTTGTTTGTTGACCTGGTTTACCAGAGAGAAAGATGGCTTTAGGTAGGTGAAGTGTGAGCGTTTGTGCATGTTGGCATTTTATAGAAGCAAGAAAGGTGCGTGATCATACGTGATGTCAGATTTAGCTCCATCCTTAAAAGGCTCGGCTGAACCATGTGATTTTTTTTTTGGTCCTGTTTCAGGCAGAAAGGAATTTTGTTTTATTTTTGAAAGTGCATTTGATAATTCCTCATTTTTATGAGGCACTCTGGCCACTGAGAGGTAAACACGAGACGTGTAAATCTGCAATAAAGTTTCGGAATCAACAGCTGTGATTGTAATAAGTAATTCGAAATAAACTGAGACATTGGTGAATGAAACACTCCTTCCTCTAATTTCTGTCCATACGTCTTAAAACCAACCAATATTTCAGAAGAAAGCACTTAAACTGCTATACAGCTATAAACACTACTTGCATTTGGTCACACATTAATCAAATGATGGTCTCCAAAGAGCTTCAAAGAATGTTCATATTCTCAGCGACAGTATTAAACCGGAATCATGATGGGCTGATTTGAGAGTCTGAGTTGGGAATATAGAGTTTGAGAGTTTCCCAACTTTATATTTGCTCCAGAAATCCCCACAGCCATCATTTAGGCTCAAGCACCCCTTCAATGACACCAAAACAGACGTGTCAAGCACGCTTGCTATATTATACAGTATAGCATTATCAACAGTATTATTAAGATGGTCATTATTACAAGGATTTACTTTTAAAGTAAGATCAATATATATATATATATATATATATATATATATATATGCACTGTGTGTGTGTGTGTGTGTGTGCGTGTGTGTTAGATATTCTCAGGTTGTGATAGAAATACCAGAAATGTTTGAGCTTTTGTATTTTGGTCCCCATTAGGAAAGGCTTATAAATCATATTAAGTGATGTTTTCTGAAAATGTAAAAATGCAGAATGTTTTCTGTGAGGGTTGTGTTTAGGGGTAGGGTTAGGGGATATAGTATACAGTATGTACAGTTGTACAGTATAAAAATCATTATGTCTATGGAAAGTCCACATAAAACATGGCAACCCAAGGCAGGCAGACACAATAGGTGTGTATATAGTGTCTTTCAAAACACTTTTTATAAAATATATTTTTATTTTAAATAGTAACTGTTAGGTTGATAAAAAAATGGTTCTCATTAAATATTTAATATTGACTGCCTTAAACCTATATAGTGCATTAAAGGTATGGTAGGCAATTTTTGGAGAGGCTAACAATAGCAAGTTAGCTTTGAAGCATGAGAACCCCCCCCCTTCCTTCAGTGCGTCTCCAAAGCCACGCCTCCTTCAAAACACATGAACGCACACAGCAAACTAGTAGTGTTGATAGTGTTGCCATTGAAATGCATAAATTCAGTCCTTTTTCAGACTGTACAAACATGATCCTCACTGTAGGATATCAGTTGTCATTAATGTCAGACTGTACGACAGTCAAGACACGTTAAAAAACGGACGCACATAAGAAAAATCATCCGGAGTTTTACATCAATCAATGACACGTTCAGTGACAGTGAGCTGCATTACACGCGGGATTAAAATGGTGACTACAAAGAAATCTCTAACGTTAATTTTCGTCATGGCTTGTCTTGAAAAACAAAGACAATTTGACAGTTGTCGTAGAAGTCGCACTGCAGACTGCGAGTCAAAACTTCTGACACTGGCAGAATTTCGTTGGTCATTACAGTCATTGATCGGCTGTAGGTGAACATGTCAAACTAACGATCAAAGACTTCAGATCTTAGCCTAGGGTCAGAGGAATCTTTTAGGATTTGCGAAATTTGTCTCGTACAGTGTCAAATCGTACAGTGTGAACAAGGCTTTAGTGACTGCTATCAAGATCTGAGGACACTTTCAACAAGCATAACAAAAATTGTTTCTGGAACAAATCACCTACCTTGCCTTTAAATCTTTGCACGTACCCTTGGGGATCTTCTCAGGCCCCCCTAGGGGAACTTGGCTATAACTGATGTGGATATTACTGTACCTAAAGCTCTATAAGCATTACACAAGAAGCTGTAAAATCTGTGCCTACCATTTTAAATTCTGTGAAGCTACACATTTTCCACAAAGAATGAATCTACACAAATTATTTACATCATGAACATACATTCCACTTGTCCAAAAGTTTTCCACATTTTCACATCTCATGTGATCAGTGGTGAGGGGGTGAAAAATATGTCAGAAAAAAAATGTACAAAAAAACTATTTCTTTGGAATAACATGCACTTCTAAATCGAGCCAGGAAAGTGCATGAAGAAAGTAAATAGGGTCAATTTGGCTTCTGCAGAGCTGGCATTGGGATTTACAGCTCATATTTCACATTGATCCACAGTCCTTATTATTAATGAGCAAGTGGCGATAAGAGTAAATTAACTGAAGGAAAACAAAGCAAATAAATAGTGCTTTTCCACACAGGTATAAAAACAAAATGGTTGAAAACCACTAGGTCCGTGGCCCCTTTTATCTAACCTTTTAAAAATATTAGCAACTAATATTTAAAACATGAATTTATACAAATAAATCACAACCATGTGTCAATTCTCTCTCCCACAGGTCCTGCATTATATGCACATCTGCATTCTTCTAGCACACAGTGTCATATTTGTCATTGAACTTTCGCATCTGCTCTGCATAGCGCCATTGATCCCTGACCATAGCGACGACAGCGAGACCCAGATAAACAGGCCATGGTTGACCTATAGGCTGGCACGGACCGACTGTCCATAAATTTGCAGCTCTTTTCAGCCGGGTACGTCACACCCCGTTTCCTGCGCCAAAACAAGGGGACAGAGGCAGGCTGCTATCAGCCCTCTCTGTGTGAGCAGCTTTCATCCTCAGGCTGGTTCTCACATAACTCAGCCACAGTGTCTCTCCCTCTGCCTCATAAATAACATCCCTATCGTCTGATAATGCCCACTTAATGCTTAGTCAATAAACCCCACAGTGCCATGGTTTCCCCCCTCTCTCTTTCGTACATAAATATAAATAGTACACTCCGATTGATGTGACACTCGGGTCTCGCTCCATCTGGGCAGAGAGGAGATGCCCGAAGGGCCTGGAGAGGAGCGATGGAGGAGAGGAAGAGAGAACTGCAGGTGTTGGGATGAGATAGCGGCCGGAATGGTGGGATGGGCACTGACTGATCACCTGAGAGAAGCGACTGCTAATGTTATAATTAATTAACTTATTGCTTTCTTCCATTCACACGGCAGGAATTATTTGGCCCAATTGGATTATGTTCCATGTTCAGTAAATTAAGCTCAATCGACAGAATTTGTGGCATATTGTTGATTAAAACAAAAAAGTCATTTCCTTTTGTCCCTCGTTTTCTTTAAAAAAAGCAAAAACCTTGGTTACAGTGAGACACTTACAAAGGAAGTCAAGCCAGGTCAATGGGGTCAATACGAAAACGCTAAAATACTCAGTTTCAATAGTAGGCCTATAGCTAACATGATTTTTTTTTTTTAAAACACTTACAAACCTTTTTGCAATAAATTCAATTTGACAACATTTACAACTTTCCATGGCAACTTATTGGTAATTCTAAAATGACTGTAAAATTATGATATAAAAAACATGTACTGCTACGCTCAAATAATGCATGTTTTAACAGAAGAATTATGTCTGGTTTCACAGACAGGGCTTAAATTACTCCAGAATTAGGCCTTAGTTCAATTAGGACATTTAAGTAGCTTTTATAAACGTTCCTAACAACGAAACATTACTGGTGTGCATCTTGAAAAAAAAGGGAAAAAAAGTCTAAGTTATTTTTGAAGTAAATCAACATTATGCCACAAATGCTGACGATTAAGCTTAACATGCACTGAACTCATAACATTCCTTTAATGTAGAACATATAGCCATACTCACTTGACTGTCAAATATAAAACGACTGGAGAAAAAAAAAGTTGAAGGGGATTATTTCAAGAGTATAAACTGCAAGCCAAGTTTTATCTAGCGGAAGATAAAAATGTTGTGGAAAAAAAGTACATGAGCTGTGAATGACTAAACTTTGGGGTTAAGATCCCATTTTATGACCATCAGCTTTACAGTGGCCGCACACTGAGATGACACGGATAAATGAGAGTGAATAACATGCTGGTCATAGGGAGTGGCTGGTAATTAAGGACCGTGTTTGGCACTTTTCCTAAAATTAGTCGTGTTTGTCTTTCAGATGTTAAGAGGGTTGAGTAAGAGATTTTGAGGTTAAGAGTCTCTCTTACATTATGGGAGTGACCATGAGACAACAACTTGATCATATTAATCTCAAACACAGTTATCCTTCTAAGTGTTCTGGCTCTCTTCCTGAAGACCTCGAGTAAATGTTTTGTCTACCGCAACAATGATCCAGACTTTCATTTAAGTGGCGGAACGACAGAACGCAGATGGCGTAGGATCACTTGCCAAAACAGGGCAAGTTAAAGCAAAAAGCACTCTGCAGCTGAAATGTGAGAAAGAAAACTGCATAGTCGGGCCCCCAGACTGAAAAAAAATTTTTCCCCAAACAAAAGTTTCTTCATACAATAACCAAATATAAACTGTGTATTTTATTTTATTTTTTAAATATTTTTTATTATTAGTTGTTTTTTTTAAACACTATTGTAAAAAATTATCTTTAATTACGTTATATGAGAAATCAGTCTGTACTATAAAGTAGGCATCACACACAAATACATCCCAGTAACGGTTATTGGTTCATTCTGAATGTGCCATTGTTCAGTGTTGACTGTTGTAAACTCCGCAACGACTCACTTAAGAATGAAAAAGATTCAAATCACATATCCTGGCAAATCATTTTCACTGCATCTGAAATCACATACTGTCTGAATAGGTACAACATTTGAATTTGAATTTACTTTGCGACTGTTGTTAGTATGTGTTATTGTCACATGACCTACAGCATCAGTTGAGTAACTTCACTGCCATTCATAAATCCTCTACCGTGGCCTCATGGGATTGTAAAATGTCCATGAATGCGCACTCCAGAATCTCAGCGGTAGTAGTAGGTCATCCTGGGACTTTTCACCTACTGTTTTACAAATACTATGTAGTCAGACATACTACTATTTTTGGAATACTGTTTTACGCATATAGTAGGGAAGTATTCGATTTTGGTCGCAGCATTTGACTGATTCGTTGATCTGGTTCAAAAGAGAAATTTGTATGTGAATCGGAAATCATGGCTCGTTGTCAAAAAACAATATTGGCGACAATCTACTCATCAACGGCAATCTCACGATTCGTAAAATGCTGTTATTTACGTCTTTAGAAAGATTGCAGGTGTTATTTGCCACAGTTTTCGACCATTTTATCACGATACAGAGCCCTGAAAGTACATGTGAGCATTCATATTAACAAGGCAGTTGGACTGTGTCTCAAATCACACTCTCTAGAGTACGTACTTATTTTGAATAATGTCCACTAAAACAGTCTGTTCTACATTGTAAGAGTGAGTGTAATATGAATGCAATACGGACGTACATACCCCATGTTGTCATTACCACATGACCTACCAGCATCAGTTACATTCACTGCCATTGACAAATCCGCTCTTGGCCTTCACAAATGGCCTAATGAGACTTTAAAGTGTCCATTGTATGCACACTTCAGAATCTCGCTGGAAGTAGTAGGTCATACGGTACTCCTTGCCAACGTACTGTGAATTCAGACATTCTGCTTTTGTCACATACTGTTTTTCGCCAACAATACAGTAGGGAAGTGTGCGATTTCGGATGCAGCCTTAGTCTTATTCAATGTATAATGATGAATAGATTTTAAATGACTGTTGCACACATTCATTTTTTTGTCACCATTGTTGACCCCTTTATTGCAGTATGGATCTGGAGTATTGGAGAATTGGAGTATTCATCAAGACAAGGCAGTTTGTATAAATACGCAAATATTCTTATAATTAAGGAACAATAGAACTGGTTGTTAAAGAGAGGAAGCTGAGCTAAACAGCTCCAAGTTCTCTGGAGCAAAGTAAAGAAACTGAAGCAGATGAATCCTCCAGTAATAGAGACAGAGTCTTCCCAAAATTAGGAGAGATGTTAACTGGGGTATCAATAAATAAAGCACTAATTAGAAAAAAGCAACAGCCTCTCTGTGGGCTCGGTTGTGCGTGAGGAGAGAATACAAATAGCGAGCAGCATCCTCATCTGTAGTCAGGGTGGCATGTCACAAAGGGGCCGGCCAAACACCAGCTCCTCCAATCATCCTCTCTCCTCGCACTCTGTGACTGTGCAGTGAACCCACCGGCTGGCCCGTCCACACATCGCCCGTGTGTGTGGATGTTGGTGTGTCTGCCTGCATGAGTATGCACAGCCGCTGGGCTTTGAGACTTCACCATGATTAATAGCAGTAGGGGGTCTTCCCCTCCCTCTGTGCTGGAGAAAATGGAGGGGAAAGAAGGAGAACGAAAGAGCGCAGAGAAGTCAAAGAAGGAGAAGGGGACGACTTAAAGGTGAGAGGAGGAGAGAAAGTGACCAGCAGGGGGATTTTCAGTACAAGGCAAGGCTTTTTGATGGGCTCTTGTATCCCTGACCGCTCCCCAACCTTCTCTCGTTCTATCGCTCTCTCTCTTTCCTCTCCCTGGAGGATAATAAAGACGGATGACACTGATGCTGTGCCATCCGGCACTACAGCCCTCGACTGCAGAGCCATTTGCACCATCATTTATCGCCCTCCTCCAAATCCGCCCCCCTCCCCGTGCCCCCCGCTCTAATTCTGCTTTAATAACCAGCCTCTCCATTCATCACAGTATTGACATGTCTGACAGACAGTGCGGCATACACTAACTCCCTGCCCTTTACTCGCACACCAGCGGGGTCGTGCCGAGTTCACCCAGTCAATAATCACACAGGCAGCGCGCAGCTGTCACCTTGGTGATGCCGAGAGCCATATAGAGACGTATGATGCGAGAGAGCGAGTGTCTCAACGCCACGCCAACACGCTGCCATTAGCATTATCGCAGCCGCCAGGATCAGACTGCAAGCAGGATGCGACTTGAATGCCAATTTACCCAGACAAGACCCAAATGGCCCACCACATGTGTTGACGCTCTGATGCTGGACCAATAAAGATGCAGCTCCTCTTCCAAATCTACAAATGTACTCTGATCCAACCCCAGGGAAGTGGTTCTTTCATTTTCAGCTCCCCTTGCTTGACTTAACTGGTGTCACTAGATGGGATTGCAAAAAAACAAATTCATTTTGCAAACACCCAACTGTCCCTTGCCTTTTGAAACAGACAGTCCCGTCCTAATTTCCAGCCCCAACACCAATTTCAATCGGAATAACCAGAAGAAGATTTTAAGTGAATTGAAATTCAAATAAATTAAACAGGTAATGCATTCTGGGAAATTGAGTTTTCTTCCATCCTGAGCCACAAAAAAATTATTAAATATGATAAATATATAAACTAAAAAAGTGTTTTATTAAATAAAATAAAACTTCAAATACCTATCTCTCTATCTATGCTTCAAGGTTTCAATGGTTTTAGTCAATTTCAAGGCTTTATCAAGAAGTCAATTCACCTTTACTTATACTGCGCTTTATACAATATAGATTGTTTCGAAGCAGCTTTTACAGTGATAACAGGAAAATGATTCAGTGATACAGAAAAATATCATGTCATCATCCAGCACAGTTCAGTTCTCATCCAATAGTACTTTTGTAGTTAAAAGTCAGTTATATGAATGGCTTTGAATTTCAATCATTTTAATTATACTTCCTTACATTCAAATCTGATGCAGAATTGCAATGTAGCCGTAAATGTAACGAAGGAGAATGTTTGTTACCTCGATTCAAATTCAGCATGATATATCAGCACCCGAAAAACCCATATTGGTCGACTTTGGGAGACAAAGGTAATTTCTTTGTCTCTTTTTGGAGTTTAAAGGTAAATACATCACCTTTTTAAGAATGCATGTAGAGTTTAAAGATTATAAAAACACCTTCATCTCCAACCAGACTGTCGTCTTTGTGTGCTAAAACGAGTCTCCTTGTCATCAGCTGGCGGCACAGATTGCTTTCAAGCCCAGATTTTGTCTTCATTCCATTCTGACAATGACATTTATGTTAATTTGTTCCATGCCACTGCCAGGCATCTGGAGAGGCCAGTCCCACTCTCTTTCACACTTTCTTTTCATTTTGACCAACGCAAATGTATCTGCCACGAGCACCGGGCCTTAGATAAACAGATTGATTCGATGGGAGGGCAAGGAGACACTATCTCCTGCAGTCACACGTAGAGGGGAGATTTCAATCACACTCAGGTGGGAGACAGGACTCTCCTTTGTCACATGTCCACAGGGAAAGACATTACTAGGAAAGTAAGCACTGCTTATATACGCTTGTATGGTATGCTCACATATTATCTCTTATAGATACATGTACACACACTGCATTCTGCTTTCTCGCTATCTCTCTGTTACACACACTTGGTTCCCATGGGCTCTGAGAGTGATACTGGCTGCAGTGCCCAAGTTCTCCAGAGACACGCAGTGCACGGTCCTGTCCCTCTTCACCTTTCCGACAGTGGCATCCGCGGGCGTGTGCCGGGGGGCTCTAATCCGCCGCCCAGGTCCCATCGGCAAGGATCATTGAGCTAATTAATAACGTGGCACGGAGAGGGATGGGAGTCATTAAGGAGCCACGGCTGTGCTCTCTTTGGCACTCTCCTCTCACTGCTGAGTGCGCTGGGGTTGCTGGGAAAGGGGGAGGGGGACTGCAGATGCAGGGTCTTGCTTGCTCGCACAACCCTCCCAGACATAATTCACTACAATGAAGTTTAACAGGGGGGAAAACCTAACACACAAACACAAGATGCAAGCAAGCAATCGGAGAGAGGCGAGAGCCAGACTAAATAAGAGTGGGCCGAGGCTGAGGAAATGAGAGTAAGTCTTCTTGACTTCCTGTCCTCATTAGCAGGCTGTAAGGATTTGTTTGGAGTGGTCTCATTAAGTAGAAGAAATGTTAACCCCTTGCAAAGGCCTTTATGTCCACTTTAAAGTCAACATAAAATCAAAATTGACCCTGCTTAATGCACGTCTCTTGTTTTATTGTCCAAGAGCGTGTTATTCCAAAAAATATTTTATCAAAATGTAACTTGCTCGTCTTCTGAAACCATAATGGTAACTAATATCCAAATAGTTAATTAGCCATTACTTTAGCAACCTCACATTTGGGATTCATTATGGCATGGACGCCCACTTTTCATCAATTCTCGCCCCCATTTACTCCCGTTCAATATCCTGTCTTGCTCAGAAATATGTCACACTAATATAGAAACATGTTTCCACCTGGACTAAAAAAATAAAGAAGGTAATGGTTTACATTTACCGGTATGCATATAAATATATGTAAAGTGAATTACATTGCACTCAAGTTCTATATTTCTATCAGTTTTCAATGGGAATCAAACCCATGACCTTGGGGTTGCTAGCTCTATGATCTACTGTTTGAGCTACAGGAATGCAACAGGGAGATTAAAATAAGAATCAAAGTCATATTTTGAAAATATAGAGTGATATTTCATATCACACTATGAAATATAAAGTCACAATTGCGAGATATAAATTTACATTGAAAGTTAAAAAGTAAAATTGCTAGATACAGTATGAAGTTCCACTGTTAGATAAGTCGCTATTATGAGAAACAAAACAAGACAAAGTGGCAATACCAGATATAATGTGAAGTAAGAAAAGTCACGATTACCTTTATTTATTTATCCTCTGAGGCAGAAACGAGATTCCACATTGTGGAAATAAAATTGACATTGCCGTTAACCATTTAGCAAGAGCATCACACACTGGACAAAGGTGCTCATGTGGACAAGGCAAGTTTAGGTTCCCATTCCTTATCCTCCCCACTATTTTTTGTCCTCTTCTAACTATCAAGTCAACAAAAGTGGCAAAAAGAAAATAGCAATGACTTTGCTATGATGGCACAAGCACTGATCCCTTGAAACTGAGATACAAGGTAAAATCAAGTTGCATTTGCGGCCATTTTGAGTTGCAAATTCTCTATATGATAAGTATAGGTTTAGATATTTCCATTACCAAGCCCTGCAGTACAGAACAAAACAGGCTGAACTCTCTACAGCCAGTTCTCTCTTTATCCAGTCCCTGCACACCAAACAAAATAAGCACTTAGTGTTCCAGACAACCCAATAGCTCAGCTCCTCCTAATGAAAGGAAGCAGCAGGAATAATTAGTTGTGCAAACAAACAGATCAGAGAGCAAAGACCAGGATCCACTATCACTCCCCTGACGTCATGGTCACTAACAGGCTTGAATGGAGGTAATTGGGGGAGCTGGAAGTTGAGACAAAATCAATGGAAACTCAGGCATACTAGCAGGGAGATTACTCACCGGTTCACACCATCACTCTGGGGACTCAAAGATTGCCAGGAACATGATGCAGGGCCATATACCAGGACTGCAGAACAGGACAGAGACTCATGAACAGAACTGTGAAATAGGATTGTGGGAAAGGATTATGGAACGTGGTTAATGAGAGGAAAAAAAAAAACTCTGAGTAAGACTTCGCTAATTTATCATGTAGTTAATGCTTTTATCCTAAGCAACTCTCAGTATACTTATTACAGGGACAATCCCCCCGAAGAAACATGAGGTTAAGTGTCTTGCTCAAGTGCACAATGGGGAAAGATCATGGGTCACCTCCTGCTGGGTTGGAACCTAACATCCTTTCAGTTACCAGTTCTTTAACCACTAGGCTACACAACCCAAAAGGTGTGGAACAAAAGTTTGGACCATGACAACATAACTGGGATGTGGAACAAGTGGGGCTTAACAAAAAGTTTTAGATCAGATGACAGAACCATCTTTCTCAATCAAATCACTAGCCTGTGAATCAGTATATCGTGTTCACAAATTCTGGAACTGGTAAGGACAGTTAAAGATGCTGGCTCACTACAGATTGAGACACTGGTGACTATTTCTAGCGATGTGACAACATCCTCATTGAACAACAACACTACTATTTATGAACAACAGCTAATATCTTTCAGATCTTTTTTTTACTTTTTTTGTATACATCTTATGATAAATACTTAGCTCGTTACGTATACGTACAACAGTTCAGTGGTAAATAAATGAGAGATAAATGTTAGCTAGATATTACCCCTTGGTTACCTTGGTTTGTATTTTTAAAAACATCAATCGAGTGTCGTTGTGTGTAGTGAGTTGGCTCACGTGATTTAAGTTCCGCGCTTCAGAACTTCCGTTAAGGGAACATAGTGAGCATCGATGCTCCCTGGTTTTCACGGTGCATTGTGGAACTATTTAGGGAGCGAACGTTTCAGTGCCCTAGAAGAAGGATTCTGCGATTGAGACAGCCCTTAAAATGGCCGACTCCCTGATTAGTGCCCTGAACTAGGGAGCTGACTGAGACGCACCCTCACTGAAATTCTTACTTGTTCACCCATTTTTATGCCTTGCAAACTTAAATGTTCTGAATTGATGTATTCTACATTGTTGTTGCGCATTCTGCTAATCTGTCACTACTATAATGTTATCTAGCTGGCTAACAGCTAAACAGACAAGGTTGTCAAAAATGACTTGTGATTGTTTTGGAAGCATCAGTAAGAAGGTGTTGATAACCACAAACCAGTTCAGTAATATTTTGCATTTCCATTGTTCTCAAGCAAAATAAATAAATCAAATTAGTTTAAAAAGAGCATTTATTTGAAATAGAAATCTTTTGTAACATTATTAATGTCTTTACTGTCACTGAATGACTATCCAGAAGAACCTGATAGTGAGTTATGCATTGGGTAAACACTGTTGTTGTAGCAATTCCAAACTATACAGTCATTTTTAGCTTCTACTCATGAGGTGGTGAATTGTAAGACTTGGCTAACTCTTTTTCTAATCAAAGAGAAAATAAACAGCAGATAACCACATCAACACTACAAGCCACTCTATAAAGCGAGTGAGTGCCAAGCTCATCAGTGGGAGTTCTGTTGTTCCTCTATCTCGTGCGTTATTAATAGAGCAAAGTGTTGATTAGAATGGGCCTTCCCCCTCTTCTCTCCTTCTTATCAGCTCTACCAGCACCACCTCCTCCTGCTGCTGCCCTCCAAATGCCAACACATTACTGCCTTCCCGCTCATTGACAGAGCTGCCAGTCACCGCCAAGATGGATGCCACTCCTGGGAGGACTCCCTAGCCTCGACTATTGACTTATTTGTTTTGCTGATCTAACAAACCATGATCCTTCATCTAAGGTGAAAGGTGGACTTGTATGTGAGCTTATTGCATGCTGTATGATATTCACTGTAAAAAAAAAAAAAAAAAAATCAGTGGTTGCCAGAACTTTCACATAAAAAAAAAAATGGTAGCAAAATTTTAGGTTTTACAGTTGATGTAAATTTGGAGTAAAATGGTATATTTCATTAAAGGTAGGGTAGGCAGAATAAAAATAAAAAAAACAATTCCCAAAATTGTTTAAGCTGTCTTCATATACCGATACATAATTAAAATGTAAGTACTCTGAAAAAGAGATTTTTTCTGCACCTCTCAGAGGTGCAATAAACAGCTCATTATTCCATTGACACCCCCCCCCCCACTCCCCCCCCTCCCGTCTGGGCTCCTTCCAAAGCCACACCTCCAAAACACATGACCGCGCGATGCCGCCCGCGCTACGCTGGAGGACGCGTTTTCCCAGCGCCGAGCGGAGAGGAGCAGTGCATGGAGTAACATCATGTCAGAATCACATGTAATAAAATACCTAACTTTATCATTATGAATATAAACAACTAACATGGCTGTTAGTACTCACTATCAATCCAGCATATCGATACTGGTAAAGTTTCAAATATATTGAGTTTGATTCGGTAACAAGCTAGTAACATAAGGCAAACTCAAAGCTAAAAACAGGTTGCATTGATACACGTTTTTCCTGTTACCATCAGTTACACTGTGATGAAGGGGAATTTCATGTAAGATTCATAACATATACGGTGTTTTGATTGTAAGAGCTTCCACGATGAAAGCACTGTTACCGTCACTTTTCAGCCCCTTGATGTCCCTCAGTTGTCCACCGCTGGAAAGCCCTGATATTGCTTGCTTCATCTTTGACTTTTTGGGCACGGCCTTTTCAAATACGGTCTTCCTTTTCTTGCCTGGTTTGCCTTCGCTGACTGTATATGCAGGTACTGGGAATTTTGACTGATAAATTCACGTCCATAATTGTGATTCTTTAGCGTCCGTGCTTCTTCCCCTCCTCGATTCAAACGGGCGCGCGCGTGTGGGCGCAGGGGTGGTTGCCATGGTAGCGAGGGAGAGTGAAAGTCGCTCCAGCCAATCATTTCATTCGTCCCGAATGGAGATAAGTAGCTGTGTTTATTACAGCACTGAGAGGACTACAGACACTCGGTTTTTTTACATTTTAATTATGTGTTGGTATATATAGAAAGTTCATACATATTTTGTTAGAAAAATTCTACCTACCCTACCTTTAACTGATAATGTTCTGGGAATGTCGGTTTACGGTTTTTCACTTTAAATGGGGGTTATGCACAACAAACTTTATACTATAAAACAAGTCGCATCGCTTCCGGCCTTTTAAATGTTCTTTGTTAAATATAGAGCCGTTTTAATTAGGTTACCTTCAAAGGAGCGAACAAAGATGAGAATAACTGAAACAAATACTATTTTTTATACTGTCTATACAGTTTAAATTTCACGTTTAAATGAGATATTCTGGGGTTTTATTTTTGTAATTTGTGAAATTTACTAGCAATTTCTAGCGAAAATTGTTTCAAAAGGAGAGTTTTGCAAAAACTGCAAACTAAACAGTATTTTACCGTTGAATTACATGAAATGTCCGATTTGATGTTAACCAAGTTATTACTGTAGCATTTTACAGTCTTTTACCATTAAAAGGATAGTTCACCCAAACGTCATAATTTACTCACCCTCATGTCGTTCCAAACCTTTAAGAGTTTCTTTCTTCTGTTGAACTAAAAAGAAGATATTTTTGAAGAATGATGGACCCATTATGCACTTCCATAATAGGAAAAAAAACTGAACGGCCACCATCAACAGTCTGGTTACCAACATTCTTCAAAAATATCTTCTTTTGTGTTCAACAGAAGAAAGAATCTCACACAGGTTTGGAACAACAAGATGGAGATTAAATGATGACAGAATTTTCATTTTTGTATGAACCACCCCTTTAAAATTAAAAAAAATTTTTACAGTTTTTCTGTGGGGACAGAATACAAGTATTCAATTATCCAGTGTGCTGGAAAACTGCAGATGAGGTGGTCGAGAGAGAGCTCTGTTCAGTTGAAGTGGAGGAAAAAGCAGTTGCAGTAACGTTGTGCAAAAACTCCCATTTACTGGAAGTCTCTGGCAGCGGGAACAGAGGAGAAACACCTCGGCGGCAGAGCAGCGCAGTCATTTCACTGCCTGTAGGCCTACATGGGAGCATTTCACCCCTTTGATCCGTGACCCTGTCCAAACTAACATTTGTATTTCGCTAATGATTCCCCAGCCTTTTGCACGCACACCTTTTAGCCTGTCGCTCCTTCCTCGTGCCAACTTGCCTACCCACCTGAGCTAAAAAAGCTAAAAGCTAAAAGCCTGTCCTGATTCTGTCACTGACACCTCCGCATCTGCACGATCCATTCGGTTGGAGAGCTAATCAGGAACAGAGACAAACTCGAGGCGCCTTGAGTCGTTGCCTCTTTGAAGGGTGACTCCAAACAGTGGCTGGTCATTTAGCGTTCCAGAGCACTACCCCTCATTTCCCTGCCACTTCAGATGGAGGAACCGGCCGCTCTCCCCCGCAAACCAAGTGCAAATAGGTTCCAGTGCTCATTTATGCATGCCAGTCTCACTCGCCTGATTAAAACAATGTAAATGATTCATTGGCGACCTGACTTCCAGGGACACGCGGAGTTGAACAGAAGGGCTATCATTAACAGCACAGCCTCAGTCCAACTCACCGGATGCGGGGACGACGTTGTTAAATCAACATCAAAAATTTAGCACCACAATTTATATTGTATAAGAGGTGTTATATAGTCATTTAACATGTTTCAGTGCTGCTATGGAATGGTATATATTAGCTTTGCTGGTACTGGTTGACTTCATTGAAGTCATTGTGACCTAAAAAGATTACGCTTTTACGTTAAAATATTTGATGCACTTTTGGCAATATACAAAAATCCTTTCACATACATTTCTAATGATCTATTTATTCTATCTGTGATCAAATGAATCACACCATTAACAGGGTTGCGCAAAATTCACTACTGAAAAAATTGGATTCCTTTCAATTCAGTTCAAATTTGAATTTCCACCTCATAAGAATTTGATTTAGAGTGACAGAAAGAGGAATTTCTGATGCATTCTGGGAAATTAAGTGTTCTTCCACTCTGGTCCACAAAAACTAATTTATTAAATAAGATCTATCTATCTATCTATCTATCTATCCATCCATCTTTCTATTTATCCATCCTTCATCCATCCATCCATCCATCTTTCTATTTATCCATCCATCCATCCATCCATCAATCCTTCATCCATCCATCCATCTTTCTATTTATCCATCCATCCATCCATCCATCCTTCCTCCATCCATCCATCCACCCATCTTCCATCTATCTATCCATATATCTATCCATCCATCCATCCATCGTTCTTTGTCTGTCAGTCATTCTTTCTTTCTGTCTATCTTACAGTCTTTCTTTATATCTTACAGTATTGTTCTGTCTGACTATCGTTATTTTTTTCTGTCTATCATTCTTTCATCTATCTATCCATCCATCCATCCTTCCATCTATCCATCCATCCATCCATCCATCATCCATCGTTCTGTCTATCGTTCTTTCTTTCTGTCTATCTTTCAAACAGTCTAACTGTTTTCTACTGTCTCTCTATTATTCTGTCTGACTATCATTCTTTTTTGTCTGTCTATCATTCTTTCATCTATCTAATGTAAAATTAGATAGATGAAAGATGCAAGTAAATTCTGTGTTTTTTCCATTTACGTATGCTGACTAAAGTTAAGCCTTTTCTATGTCCCCAAGCTTTTGAATGGGTGATGCATGCATTCCTGTCATCTCGACTGGACTATTGTAATTCTTTATATTATGGAATAAATTCAACTACTCTAACACGTCTTCAAATAGTCCAAAATGCAGCAGCGAGACTTTTAAAAGGCATTCGCAAACAGGAACATATTACCCCGATTCTAGCATCCCTTCACTGGTTACCGGTTCGTTTTAGGGTTGATTTCAAAATTATTTTATTTGTCTATAAGTGCCTAAATAACCTTGCTCCTCTCTATCTATCTGAGCTCTTAGAGCAATACAATCCTTCCAGAGATCTTAGGTCAGGCACACAGAAACTTTTATCTATACCACGGTACAGGTTAAAACACAGAGGTCATCGTGCCTTTGCCATTGCGGGCCCGACATTATGGAATAGCTTGCCTATGCATGTTCGTTCTGCAGATGACCTGTCAGCGTTCAAATCACGCTTGAAAACACACTTTTATTCAATTGCTTTTAATAAAGTGTAATCTGTATTTTAAATTTTCCTTGTTCAGTTTGTTGTGTGATATTATATTGCTTTGTAAAGCACATTGGTCAGCTTGTCTGTATGCTATATAAATAAACTTTGACTTGACTTGACTATCTATCCATCTATCTATCTATCTTACAATTTATTGTTCTGTCTGTCTATTGTTCTGTCTTCATCTTAGTCTATCATTCCTTTTTCTTTCCATCCATCTATCGGTATATCATTCTGCCTGTTTATTGTTTATTTTTGTCTATCTATCTATCTATCTATCTATCTATCTAAAACAAACAAAATAAACCTTTAAACTTAAGACATTTTAAACTTATTTTCAAAACATTCAACTTAAAGCAACTTTTTGTTTAGGTTGCTATTTTTCAACATGTTCTAGTTCAAAATTAGTGTTATGTGACCTACTTTAAATTACTCTTCATTTTAATTCTACCTCCTTACATTCGAATTTGAATTCCAATTCTGCATCCCGTGAGGCCCATCAACCTTCATATTTTAAACATGTTTGCTAAATTTTCAAAGACAATGCAACAATGCTTTAACAAGGAAACATTTATAGTTTGTCTTGTCCAACTTTGCATTTATAGTTAAAGTTGTATGAATTTCAATTTATTTCCAATTCTTTTCATTTCCTTACATTAAAACTCAAATTGCAATTGTGCATCCTGTTTGCTACCTCAATTCAGATTCAATTCAAATCCCAAGTATTCTCAGTTCAATTCTGAAAGGTGCACAACCCTTAAAATACATATTCAAACTTTACCTTGATAACCACCCTGAACCAAAGAGCAAGTGGAAACTGTCCTTCTGCATTCAACTGACCAAAGCCAGTGTGTTATGTAAGGAGCGCCACCTATTGGTTGGCAATGGTACAGCACAAAAACTAAATCTTCTCACAAGTTACTGCCCGAAGCACAACACACAATCCCAAGACCTCCAAGAGAGCAATAAACTTAAAAAAAATAGTAAAGACAGGTGGCACATGTAACAAACGCTTTTAGGCTGCATTACGAAGTGAAGTGAAATAGATAAAGTTATTTTTTGTGATAAGGGCAATAGCTTTTGCCATTGCTCTGTGGGGAATCACGTTTAAAAGTGCAAAGTAGAGCTTGCTATCAAAGCAAAGACAAGTGTATTAAATCTTATGTGGAGTGTGTTTAATGGCCCGCCGTGTTGTATGGAGTGTGAACTACAGTATGTCAATTCATCTGGATTTCAAGCACATCATCAAAGCACAAGGCAGGAGATTCAAGCTGTCGGACATCAAAGCACACCTGACAACCGTTCATGCTTCTGTGAGACACTGATAACCCCATCCATCATATTTGTTTGGCAAGAGAGAAAGAAAGAGGGAAAGAGAGGAAAAGAAGGAGGGGTGAAGGCATAATTAATAGTCTCTTTTGTAGTAGCTCCACCTGGTCTGAACCTCGTGGCCCGGGGCTCTGAGTGAAGCAAGTCCGTTCAGTGCCGAAACACCTGGAGAGATCTGGAACTACGCTTGTGGCTATTTCTTCTATTCTCATCCTCATTCCCACTCACTTTCTCTCCTTCATTTGACCTCACAATTCGCAGGTGACTCTTTATCATCTGCACCAAGATGCCAACATCATGTCGTTAATCAGTTTTTGATTTATTAAACATTCCTCTGGCGTGTACTGTAGATTTGCAAGTGGAGCTGACTGCAGGCGTGATGAGCTATAGCATACGAGTGCTGTCTGTTACGCACATGCAGCGCTGCTGATCATTAGAACCTTTGGCAACAGGCGACAAGCATGATGCTTGAATCAACTCAGTCCAATTCTACTTCTGTAGCACTTCTCACTTCTCACATCGTTCCAAAGCAGGAGACAGAGATCACAGAGATCACTAGCCACAATGTGCAGGACAAGGGTGACAAAAAAAACTCCCTAATATGACAACAGAAGGAGAAAAACAATGTGTGTGGAGTCAAATCTCAGCAGAGGAAGTATTTCTAACCAAACCCTTTTGACTACAAATTACAATGTTAGCCATGTGACATTGATATAAATGGGGGATGCACAACATATATTTATGCATCAGTCCATATTGGATATGTATTGACCAATATTGGATATTTAAGTACGCATGTTTATTTGCCTTATATTTCTACATTTAGATTACCTCTAAAACACACTAATTATTGTAAGTCATAATAATAATAAATAATAATAATTAACACTGTTAAATATAATCTTAAGCAAATTAATATCCATTTTTTAATACTATACATTTTAATGTCATGTCCAATTATCAGTTGGATCAGTTTTATTTTTGATACTTTAATATTTTTACATTTTACTATTTGTTTTATTATATTTTATGTTTTGATAATATAATTTCTTTATAATTTTAATATGTAATATTTTTTAATTAATGTAATATTTAATTTTTATATTTAGATTTTTTACATTATGATTTTAATATGCTATTTAATAATATGAAGCTGAAAATATTGTTTTATTTTTAATATTTAATTTCGTATTTTTATATTTTTTATTTTAATTGAAATATTCAATATTTGAAACATTTAATGTTTTGATAGTTTATCATTTTTAGATTTGATATTTTTTATTTTAATATTTAAATATTAGGTTGAAAGTCTTTAATATCTTTAATATGTAATGTTTTGATAAATGTACTACTTTTATCATTTAAATTTTATATTTTCATATCTTTGTTATTTAAATAATATTAAGTTAAAATATCCAAAATATTTTAATAATTGCACCATTTATATATATATATATATATATATATAATTTTTTTATTTTTTTACTATTAGTCATTTACCAGTTATCACCATAACATCAAAATAATTATCACCTTTGGTATAGGCCAGAATTTAAATATCCATAAATTCAAACCAAACATCACATGACATGGCCTAATTAAGTCTACTAGGACATGCTCCTGGTCAATATCAATTACCAGCCCAACCCAGTTTCTGTAAATGTGAAGGAAAGTTCCAAACCTGTTGGATACTACATGAATAGATTGTACTGAGTATGCACCAAGCAAAACACGAAAGTCAAAATTTGAGGTTTTCCCAAGTCATTTTCACTTATGCAGCTAAACCTGTTTTAAAGCACATCAGGGCCCAGTAACACACCATTAGAGTGTCTTTCTCTGCAAGTATCTGCACGCAGGTCCGCTCTGCTATCCAGTTGCCATGGCAGCAGCAGCTGTAACCGTGGCGAGGGAAGGAAGCTGGCACCCCCCAATAACACGAGCCCCCCTCCCTCTGGTGACCCGCCGCTGAACCGGGCTGAGAGCAGAGGTCGATGGCTCGAAGCGGCCGTACGACAGTGAAGGATGATAGCCAATGAGAATGAGAAGAGGGAGTACAGGCATACAGATGGGGAAGAGAAGAGGAGATATGGAGAAAAGAGAAAAAAACAGAGACAAGAGCAAATTTAATTACTATCAATGGAGGGATCTTCAAAAAACAAATCGACTGCCAATTTTTCTGTGGGCTGTGTGAAATTAAGGCACCATACAAAATGAATGGAGTTCTGCCGCTGGCTTTTTATCCTCCAGTGAAATTAAAAATGCCTCTTGCCCAGAGCAGAGATGAACAGATTACTTCCATGTGTCATTTTACGCCCGCACTTGATACTGTTTGTCTCACAAGCACAGATGTGCGTCTGACTCGGCCTGAGCGTGTTCATCAGTAAGATATGGCCAGAGATGTCAAGTGAGTTGACCTTTGACCGGCCTTGCCAGAGGTCAAGCAGTTTAGGTCAGTGTCCTACATATAGCATTACATGTTCTTCTCACCTGGAAAATCAAAGAAATGTCTGAGAACATTGGCATTGACAGATTAAGTTACTTATAAATGTGCCAACATACACAAGACAAACCTGTCCAGAAATAGAATTAGAATTGAGTTTGCTGTGTTAATTATTCACAGTTGCACTTTCTAGGAATCGGAGTGATTTGTAACAAAGGCAACGAGAAACATAAAATGTGAAGGTACGGTGAAATAAAATACACACTATATAAGACTGAATAAACAAAACAGGACTAATAAAATCACAAAACCAAAATAGATTGTTTATGGTTTATAGCTAATTATCCATTTAAATTTGAATTCAGAAATGTGTCTTAATGGACCTTAGTCAGAGTAGACATCATACATTTAATTGGACACAAATGTGAAATTTGACAAGGATGTATAAAAGTACAGTTCTGTTCAATTAGCCCAATTCACAAAGTTTGATGACGCATTTCCTCCATCTATGAATATCCATTATTTTATATAATTATTTATTTTCTACAATATTTTTAATGTTTGATATATTCAGATTTTATTTAAATGATATTAAGTTCAAAATAATATTGTTTTATTTATTTTTATTAAATATTTTATATTTTTACATTTTTATAATTTAAATATTTTCAATATTTGTATTTCATTTTTTCATAATTTTACTATTTTAATATTCACACACACACATATATATATATATATATTTAAACTAGTCAACATTTCTGCGATTCACAGCATCACCACAGTTTCCCCCGAACTGGCTTCAGCATCCCCAAGATTAATGATAACATTTCAATATAAAGTTGAAAAGTTACCATTTTTATTAAGGATATATGTTAAATGAATAAGATTGTCACTGTCTGCTAATATTAACTTGTTTAATATGTTATAGGTGGCTACAGATTTCTTAATAAATTAATGAATAGTCTTATTTTGGTATCACTTTATTTTACAGTCCTGTTCCCCTAAACATACTTTATACACATTATAGTAATTACAATAACTGGGTAACCCTGAACCTTCCCCTAAACCTAACTTTAACCGAGGTAGTTACCTTATAATATATTAACCAGTATTCTTAAGTAAGTATAGTAGCCTACACTTAAGTGCACATACTGTAAAATAAAGAGCAACCCTTATTTTTATTATATTGTGTGAGAAATACAATTTTGCTAAAAGGGTCACAGTAAATTTGGCATCTTTCTTAGTCTTTTCTCTTTTGGAAAGTTGTGCTAACTTGATAGTATTCAGGACGAGTAATTCCTTCTGCCAAACAGATGTGTGAGCCAAAAAACACATATTATTTCAAATTGCCATTTAACTAAGGTCCTTTATTTTCATTTAAAGAAAGTACAATAAAATACAAATGCAAAAAAAATCTCAATACCTCAGTGTACAGGTAGAGTACAACTAGACTGATCATTTCCTGAAACAGTGACATTCACAGATCACCACATTGTGTGCATTAATGACACACTTGTCTGGATAGGATCATTTATAGCATCTATTAATTTGAATTATAAACTTGTATCTGCAGATTATTCAATTATCCCGAGCTCATTAGCATTCAGATACAGGACAGCCCGTGAGCGCCTGACTGAGGCAAACAGCTCCCTCTGCTGGACATTAACATGCACTTCACCTTGAACACTGACAACCTGAGAGTGATCTTGAAGTCAATGCCTTCAGTTTCATCCTCATCAAAACAAGATCTATTTTGAAACACAAAAGGCTTGCACTGACGTAGCCTGGTGTCTTTAGCGCAGTAACGTTAGCTGATGCTAAGCGAGCCGAGATGGTTTGTTTCTGTGGCACGTGCCGTCTGCTGTAGCGTGGAGCCCCAGCATTCGTTTTCATTTGCTTGTTTTCCAGATGTCGTGTCCTCCACATCACCCCGTCCTCGTCCTGCTCGGCTACCCCTCCCTCCCTCCCTCTCTCTCTCCTGCCTGCAGCAGCGTCACAGGCCCTAACCGCATCAGCCGAGATAGCAGATTGGAAGTACAAGAGCGATCCATCCATCAAGAGAGAGAGAGAGAGAGAGAGAGAGAGCTGGGAAGGAAGGAAGGGCGGGGGCATGAGAGAGAGAGAGAGAGAGAGAGAGAGAGAGAGAGAGAGAGAGAGAGAGAGAGAGAGAGAGGAAATGAAAGAGAAAGATAATCGTAGGGATTTCAGCTAACCCAGAGATTATTAGCACAACGCGTCTGACATGTCTAGACCTCGTCTCTTTGCATTATTCCTTACTTAGCCAATAAACTAGTGTTAAACAACAATGCAGACCTGCTGTGAGACTGTTGTTATGGCAACATCTGTGCGATGTGGTGACATCATCAGCGGTCTGACTTAACTAAAGCATTCTAAACTCTGAAATACAACAGACAATGAACACATAATGTTGTCATAGGGGGGGGGGGGGTACTGCTCCTTCACTACTTCTACCAGTGTTTCTCACAAGATTTTTGGTAAATTTGTGGTGAGTGTACATATGTCCCTCTAGGGGGGGTTGGGGGGCATGCTCCCCCGTAAGAAAATTTTGTGCTTTTTAATGTTAAACTCATCAATCTGGTGCACTTTGAGAGTTCAAAATTAAGAGCTCCAACCCATATTCAGTGTGCAAATTGAACAAAGAAAAACTCAAAACTCTTTTAGTTGTGATATAGTGTCTGTCTACATCACACTACTTCATAATTAATCATAGTTATAATATTAATCACATGACAGTAATAGCCATATATTGTAAAACACATGCACTGAAAAATAAAAGCAACTTTCATAATTAGTTTAGAACTAATTTCTATACTTGAAAGAGATAAACACATTATCTTTTATTTTGTTGGAAACTGCATCAAGCGTTTATTTTGGCGGAAAACATGGTTTACAAACGGGTCTCATACTCTACAATTCTAGTAAAATGCGTAATCGTCCAATATGCAGATGTGGAAATAATGGGTAATGGGTTCCTTGTCATAGCCTGTGTTCTGAAAGTAGCCTAGTTCTGCTATGGGCCGTTAAAAAAAAAATATATATATAGCCTATATATATATATATACACTCACCGGCCACTTTATTAGGTACACCTGTCCAACTGCTCCTTAACACTTAATTTCTAAGCAGCCAATCACATGGCGGCAACTCAGTGCATTTAGGCATGTAGACATGGTCAAGACAATCTCCTGCAGTTCAAACCGAGCATCAGTATGGGGAAGAAAGGTGATTTGAGTGACTTTGAACGTGGCATGATTGTTGGTGCCAGAAGGGCTGGTCTGAGTATTTCAGAAACTGCTAATCTACTGGGATTTTCACGCACAACCATCTCTAGGGTTTACAGAGAATGGTCCGAAAAAGAAAAAACATCCAGTGAGCGGCAGTTCTGTGGGCGGAAATGCCTTGTTGATGCCAGAGGTCAGAGGAGAATGGCCAGACTGGTTCGAGCTGATAGAAGGGCAACAGTGACTCAAATAACCACCCGTTACAACCAAGGTGGGCAGAAGAGCATCTCTGAACGCACAGTACGTCGAACTTTGAGGAAGATGGGCTACAGCAGCAGAAGACCACACCGGGTGCCACTCCTTTCAGCTAAGAACAGGAAACTGAGGCTACAATTTGCACAAGCTCATCGAAATTGGACAATAGAAGATTGGAAAAACGTTGCCTGGTCTGATGAGTCTCGATTTCTGCTGCGACATTCGGATGGTAGGGTCAGAATTTGGCGTCTACAACATGAAAGCATGGATCCATCCTGCCTTGTATCAACGGTTCAGGCTGGTGGTGGTGGTGTCATGGTGTGGGGAATATTTTCTTGGCACTCTTTGGGCCCCTTGGTACCAATTGAGCATCGTTGCAACGCCACAGCCTACCTGAGTATTGTTGCTGACCATGTCCATCCCTTTATGACCACAATGTACCCAACTTCTGATGGCTACTTTCAGCAGGATAATGCGCCATGTCATAAAGCTGGAATCATCTCAGACTGGTTTCTTGAACATGACAATGAGTTCGCTGTACTCAAATGGCCTCCACAGTCACCAGATCTCAATCCAATAGAGCATCTTTGGGATGTGGTGGAACGGGAGATTCGCATCATGGATGTGCAGCCGACAAATCTGCGGCAACTGTGTGATGCCATCATGTCAATATGGACCAAACTCCCTGAGGAATGCTTCCAGCACCTTGTTGAATCTATGCCACGAAGAATTGAGGCAGTTCTGAAGGCAAAAGGGGGTCCAACCCGTTACTAGCATGGGGTACCTAATAAAGTGGCCGGTGAGTGTATATATATATATATATATATATATATATATATATATATATATATATATATATATATATATATATATATATATATATATATATATATATATATATATATATATATATATATATATATATATACACACTGTATATATATTTTTTAAGTATCAGATCGGCCCAAAAAGCACGTCGGCACACAGGGAAAATGCCCGGTATGCCCGATGGCCAGTCCAGCCCTGCTCATTGTTATTATATATCCAAAAGATAACTGTTTTGATCAACTCCTAAAAGTTAGAAGTTAAGTGCACTGAAATACCATTCTAATTCCTAGTAAAAGTAATACCTTTACAAGAAGCCTATTGCCTATTTCATGAAATATTAATTTTATGCATGCACGTCAGCAGCAAACCGTTTTCTATGTCCGTCAAATATAAAATGGTATGGTCCACAATAGGGGTGTCTGAAATCGCTTTACATTAAAATGTTCCTACAATGAAAATAGGAGTTGACTTTTATTGTAACTGTAATTATATATTTTCACAATATCAGAGAAATTATCTGACCCCCCAAAACTGATATTTAAGTCCCTGTAATTCGAACTATGTGTGTGTGTTAATGACAGCACAATCACCACTTTTTGAACATGGAGGAACATTACAGATCTGAACAGCAGCAGCTTATTCAGTACTGTACAAATACATTTGTATTTTTAATTTTATTAGGTTTTTTATTTACAAGTTTATAATTCTTTTATGTAAACTAAATATTATTGTTATGGAAGATCAATAGGAAGATATGTAAATAAGATGATATGTGCTGTATGTGTTAGAGAAAGACATAACAGAGTGTGTAAACAATGAACAAGAAACTAAGAATGTTCAGTCTTCATGTAACATTGCTGCAAAACTAAATGTACTGTGTAAATACAAATGTTCGTTTTCTTTTTGTGTACTACAGTGTTGACTTTTCACAGTCAATGTTTAGCTAATCTCTGAATCTGTATTTACACAGACAAAACTGACAGTATAGAAAGCAGTTAGAGTCAACAAAAAAGTAGGGGGGGAAAAACACGATATTTGTATGTAACAAATATTTCCAGGGTGAAAAAACAAAACAATTTGCCCAGTGTGGCTCACCCGCTGACAAAAACACTTCTTATTTGGGTGTGATTGGTCAATTTATTGACACAATAACTAGGTTTTAAAGTATGAATTAAATGTTTTGTGTGAGTTACTATGTTTTGCAGACATGAGTTCTGATGTTCCAGCAAACAGTTGTGCTTACAGTTGTAGAGAACGCTAAGACGGTGCCAAGAAGTAATTGAGAACCATGAGCCATCTATCAGGGTTGTGCACAATTCATGAATGAACTGAAAATGTCCCTTTAAATTCCTAATCAGATCATGGATTTGAATTGCATTTGAATTGAGGCAACAAACAGGCTGCAAATGTACAATTTTGGCAAGACAGTTTAAGTTTAAAGGTTTATCGGCCAGACAGATAATAATAATAATAATAATAATAATACATTTTATTTGGCCGACGCATTTCTAAATACCCAAGGACATCTTACATGTTTCGGAGGACTTAAAAAAAGGAAATACAGTCAGATACATTTAAATTCATAGTAGGCTAATACATGTTACAAATATGACAAATCAGCAAAATGCTTAGAACGCCCAAAGAAAACACTATAAAGAGTGTCAGGAGGGTAACTATGGCAATGCAGAAAAATGTTTTAAAGATTAAAAGCTTTCTTAAAGAGATAGATAGACAGATAGATAGACAGACAGACAGAAAGATAGATGACAGACAGACAGACAGATAGATGACAGACAGACAGATAACAGACAGATAGATAGATAGATGACAGACAGACAGATGATAAACAGACAGACAAAGAAAGATAGATGACAGACAGAAAGATAGATGACAGACAGACAGATAACAAACCGATAGATAGATGACAGACAGACAGATGATAAACAGACAGACAAAGAAAGATAGATGACAGACAGAAAGATAGATGACAGACAGACAGATAACAAACCGATAGATAGATGACAGACAGACAGATGATAAACAGACAGACAAAGAAAGATAGATGACAGACAGACGACAGACAGACAGATAGATAAACAGACAGACAGACAGACAGAAAGAAAGATAGATGACAGACAGACAGAAAGAATGACAGACAGACAGACAGACAGAAAGAAAGATGACAGACAGACAGACAGAAAGAAAGATAGATAGATGACAGACAGACAGACAGATAACAGACAGATAGACAGACAGACAGAAAGAAAGATAGATGACAGACAGACAGATGATAAACAGACAGACAAAGAAAGATAGATGACAGACAGACAGACAGAAAGAAAGATAGATGACAGACAGACAGAAAGATAGATGACAGACAGACAGATAACAGACAGATAGATAGATAGATAGATGACAGACAGACAGATGATAAACAGACAGACAAAGAAAGATAGATGACAGACAGACAGAAAGATAGATGACAGACAGACAGATAACAAACCGATAGATAGATGACAGACAGACAGATGATAAACAGACAGACAAAGAAAGATAGATGACAGACAGACGACAGACAGACAGATAGATAAACAGACAGACAGACAGACAGAAAGAAAGATAGATGACAGACAGACAGAAAGAATGACAGACAGACAGACAGACAGAAAGAAAGATGACAGACAGACAGAAAGAAAGATAGATAGATGACAGACAGACAGACAGACAGATAACAGACAGATAGACAGACAGACAGAAAGAAAGATAGATGACAGACAGACAGACAGATAACAGACAGATAGACAGATGATAGACAGACAGAAAGAAAGATAGACAGACAGAAAGATAGATGACAGACAGACAGATAACAGACAGATAGACAGACAGACAGACAGACAGATAAATAGATGACAGACAGAAAGAAAGATAGATGACAGACAGACAGAAAGAAAGATAGATGACAGACAGACAGATGATAAACAGACAGACAAAGAAAGATAGATGACAGACAGACAGATAGATGACAGACAGACAGAAAGATAGATGACAGAAAGAAAGATAGACAGAAAGAAAGATGACAGACAGAAAGATAGATGACAGACAGACAGATAGATGACAGACAGACAGATAACAGACAGATAGATAGATGACAGACAGACAGAAAGAAAGATAGATGACAGACAGACAGATAACAGACAGACAGATAGACAGACAGAAAGATGACAGACAGACAGACAGAAAGATGACAGACAGACAGAAAGATGACAGACAGACAGATAACAGACAGATAGATGACAGACAGACAGATGATAAACAGACAGACAAAGAAAGATAGATGACAGACGACAGACAGACCGATAGATAAACAGACAGACAGAAAGATAGATGACAGAAAGAAAGATAGACAGAAAGAAAGATAGATGACAGACAGACAGACAGATAGATGACAGACAGACAGACAGATAGATGACAGACAGACAGACAGATAGATAGATGACAGACAGAAAGAAAGATAGATGACAGACAGACAGACAGACAGATAGATGACAGACAGACAGACAGATAGATAGATGACAGACAGACAGAAAGATAGATGACACAGAGAGACAGACAGATAGATAGACAAAGATAGATGACAGACAGATAGACAGAAAGACAGACAACTGTAATCAGCTCTGCCATCTAGGCTGGTGGTTTCACTCACAGGTCGTGTTTGAGTCAACACCTGTTGCAAAGCAGACGCACAGACCAGGAGAGGACCTGAAGGACAGCAGTCTCGTCTGGCGGGCAGCGGGTAGGGGTTATTTGATGGATGGCACCATGTTAAAACAGGTGTGTTCTCTCCACTCCCCGACTCTTACCCATGACTCATGCAGCAGAGCAGAGATGGGAAACATACTGCAATCTTCGGTATGCATGGCATGTGAGAATAGTTTGGGTCATACTTGGGTTGCCCTGCCACTACCTCCGTTTTCAGCGTCTCTTCATCTCTTTATCACTGTGATATAACGCTTCACTTCCTCCTGTGCTGAATCTGTGTATCGCATCTCTCGCCTCCCCCTCATTCTTAATGTGTTTGTGGCTCTCTCTCCAACATGCTCTCCGTCTCCATTTCTAATTCTCTCACTCTATCTCTTCCTCTCTCTTCCACCTTCTCTTTCCCCGCTGATGAATCACCTTCCCCTGCCGTTGAACTCGACTGGATCCGAGGGAAGCAGTAAAGCAGCATCGATCAGCCCCGCAAGCCACAGCAGAGAGACACGGAAACAACAAACCGCACTCCTGACCGTGCACTAATGCACACGCACTTGTGCCTTTCTACGCACAGATTCACTCATGAATGCGTGTTTTTACCAGGCGCAGGGGAACACGAAAGGTTGCAAATCTCTTTGGGCCCAATATGTGATTTACATGTCATATGCAAATGGATGCGTCATTACATGACTAGTCCGTTCCTATCCGTGCACCGGTACACGGAAGAAAAGGTGCACGTTTGTGTCCACATGTGCAGAATATGTGCATTCAGCACATAAGGGAATCATAAATCAGTTCACATACTTTTGCCCTATAAAATCTAGAACAGGGGGAAAAGGCACATGGCTGAATTGCTGGCACTTGCAATGCAATGATCATCATTTTAATTCACATTGAAATGATCAATCAGTAATGCAGACAGAAATGAGAAAAACCTTTTGTAAAGTCATAAAAGGCCAGTCTTCGAGTTTTGAAAACAAGGGGTCAACAGTAAGGAGTTTCTTTCTGCAGGGCTGGTTGGACCAGTAGTTCAACTTGGACCAGTAGATATTTACTTGGCCAAACAATATTTTAACAAAAAAGATCCAATTTTATTATTTTACAATATATACATTTATAATAATATATGTATTTATTTAGATTTATATTATTAAATAGATTTAGTTTTAATTGGAAATAACAGCTGGAAATTATACTGCTCTGACAGCTACATTCATAAACACGCTATTGCTGGAAAACGATGGCATATGGTGCAAAAAAACAACAACAAAAAAAACACTGATCGGTTAGTAACTTTCAACCCATTCTTAAAGATGTTTCCAAGACTATCAGTCAATCTGACAGATTTGTAAATAACAATATCTTGGCCCCATTTAAACAGCAGAATTTGCAACAAAACTATTACATTTTGTTTAATGCAGTGAGGAGCATCCAGATATCAAACTAAATATAATTTACCCTTTTAATCCAGTTTTGTGCACAAATTTGTACTGACATTACGAACAAATGAGTCAAGAAAAAGATGTTAAAAATTGATGTTAATTGCAGTTCATTCATCACACTGGAAATAGACAGTCAAGTCAAGGCAAATGTAGTAGGTCATCTGGTATTCCATGCATACAGAAAATTCACATACTGTGCACAGTATACACACTGCATACTCTAGGAACAGTAAAGTTACATCCCAAATGACTATACACCAATAAACTATGTAGTACGTACTCAGCAGTATATGAATTCTCTAACGTTATTCGAATGGATGTGGTACGTACTCAGCAGTATATGAATTCTCTAACGATATTTGGATGGACGTAGTACGTACTCAGCAGTATATGAATTAACGTTATTTGGATGGATGTAGTACGTACTCAGCAGTATATGAATTAACGTTATTTGGATGGATGTAGTACGTACTCAGCAGTATATGAATTCGGATGGATGGATGGATGGATGGATGGATGGGAAATGTTTTGAAATATTATAATACGTTTTTACATATTTGAAATGTTTTGTATAGAACAAAAAACATGTATTGAGAACACAGCACTGTCCCGAAAGCCCTCAGACTAGCCCTGAACCTACAGGCCATCCTTATTGTAAGCCCTAAAAAAAGTGGCACATTTTCAAAGCCGAAGCAGAACGTGACCACATCAGTTTGAGGGCATAAAATGCCCCTTAAATGTAACTAATTGCCACAACCTTTCTCCTGACCTCATTCTTGCACATAATGAATCACTATGTGACAATGAAGAAACCCTTGACCATAAATAAGTGGACTAACAGGAAACAAATGCATCAACAACACAGCCAGAGGTCTGGCATTTCACTGACACCAACTTCTATTTCCCTTCTCCATTAGGGCACGACCGCTCTGTCTCGGACGGGTGGCGTTCTCCCTCTCACCTCTCTTGTTTTGTTCCTAATGTACTGGCAAAGGTAGACTCCATTAGTCCTTGCATGCACCAAACACATTTATGTCCCCCCTCTCATTTCCTCCTTTTCATTGCTCCATGATACATCAGCATGCTCATAGCAGTGAGGAAAAAAAAAAAATGTCTTGTGAACTTGATAGTTGCTTGCTGAGGGTGAGTGCCACCTTGTGGCCAGTCGGCGTTTGGACCGCAGCGAGCACAAGACAGCCTGTCATTGTCTGCAGTTCAAAGAGCCCCTCGGGAAATAGATAAAACAAACAGATGCGTTTTATCAAGAGACAAAAATCGCACAAACCAGATAAGTGCCCTGAAGAGGAATCTAAAAACAAGGCCCTTTGTTGCAAACGCAATCCTCCCATTTCTTGAATCTATTCTCAGTGCATGCCCTGTGAGTCATCAGCGAGTGCAAATGAAGGAAACTGTTTGTTTTCATTTGTGCCTGCCATCACAGGTGTGAGTGAACGTGCTCATTATCAATAATTCCTGTAGGCCTAAACAATCTCTGCGTGCTTGTACAGGGGAGTTCTGTTTGCGTGAGTGCGGGGACATTGACGGATCATGTCAGACAGCAGAATTGCAGGTTGTTGCGTCCCGCTGTCACCAGGCTCATCTGTCTGGGAGGTGTCCGTACCTCCTCCTCCTGCTGAGGGATCACACGGGAACGCTGCCAGATGAAGCCGCCCGGTCTTGCTCACCTGCTCCCTGTGATTTTGAGTCATTACAGTCACGGGGCCGTGATGAAGCGGGGAGAAGCCGCAGAAACTATTTATCAGGTATTTCTCAGCTATGTGTGAGGTCAACATGCGAGTTGCAACAAACGTGAAATTGGCTGCAGAAACGTCAACGTTGGCTTTGAAAGAGAATGCATGCATAGTGTCAACTGCATAATGTGGAGTACTTCTGTAAAATTAAATATTACTTGATTTTTGTGTAAAACAGGCATTACGATCAAATGAGTCAAGAGATAAAAAGTTAAGTACTTGCAAATTCATTCATCATATTTCCAAAATAAATCAAACTAAAATCAACTAAATAACCAAACTGAATTAAGACAGACAGACAGATAGACAGACAGACATATAGACAGACAAAATAAACTGAAATAAACCAAATTGAATTAAAAATGTATTGTGTATAAATATATATTTAAATAAAAACAAATATTTACAGAATAATAAACTAAATTAAATAATCAAAATCAATTAAATATGCAAATGTTGGTCATGTGATAATGTTACTGTTTGAAACATTTATAACTTATATTATTTGCCTACTGATTCGCCTTCACTTCTTTTTTTTAATTAGTGCACAGTGTAGTATACAATGTATTCTATACAGTATTCAATAAGTAAGCTAGTATTCCATTCTGAACACAGCCACACACACACACACACACACACACACACACACACACTCTCAGGTAATAGTCTTGTAACTATATATCGCCCCCTGCAGGTGAACAGTGAGTGACAGCTCTCACATATCTCCGGCCATAACCAATATTAGCAGCTGCATCTGATCCAATATATCAGAACATTCATCTTAAAGTCTTCCACGCCACCACAACCATCTTCCGCAAATCCAGTCTAATTCAAAAGCAAGTCCCAACTCCAAGAAATTCCGACCATTTCATTTTAAGTGTAGAAATTTGCAGAGAAATGAATGTACAGAGTGTCCCAGCCCCCACTGCCAGCGCTCCGGCGGGTTTGCGGATGCTTTATGGTGGGCAATTCAGCAGCAGCTGCTATCTGCACCATCTCAGGAATGACCACGCTCGGAATCAAGTGCAATAAAGCAGACTGGAAGAGGGGGAGAGGAACAGAATGAGGAAACTAAAGAGAGCTAGTCCGTCTGGACGACCATTTAGGGGGAAAGAAGGGGGAGCGGGTCACTGCCCTCGGTTTTTCACCCAAACATTGAGGAGAGAATGCCACACACATTCACACAAACCTCAGAGCAAAAGTCTCACACCGCAGCCTTTGGAGGTTTGCTGTTTGTTTTCACAGGAGTGGCTAAGAAGAGCACAGATCTACGTTTTCCACACACACGCTTGCTCACATTGCACATAAACTTTATAGTCCAATACGGCCTCTCACACGTCTCTCTCTATCGGGCCTATAGAGGTTTGGGCCTCAGGAAAACGCCTCCAAAAGGAGAGTGAGCAGTTATTTATGTCCCCTACCCTAAAAAAGAGTGCTTTATGGCCCACGCCAAATAAGACAAAGGGAAGCATGAGGATGAGCTACTGAAACAGAGAAAGAAAAACCAAGTGTGAGAATATATTAACATACTATTAATCAAAACAATGTCACAATGTCTTTTTATTTATTTATTTTACATTGCTTAACTACAATAATAAGATCAAATATTATATGTAGCTTCTATTTGTTGCAACTAACTGTTGTTTAGGATGTTATTAATAATTAATTATTTTCAGACCATTAATCAATAAATGCTATACAATCAATAAACATAAATTTTATTCAGAACTGAATGTGGTGAGAGAGTAATTAACTCATTATTGAGTAAAAAGTCAATCACATTGACTTGAAGGCACACTATGCTTTAGGACCTTGTTTCGGGTGAATTGGCAAGTGCTGAACATGCAATTTACATACATTTTTTATGCCTTGTGATTAAAAAAAAAAAATAATGTTTCTGGGACATTTGGTTAAAGGGATAGTTCACCCAAAAATGAAACTTCAGTCATTTACTCACTCTCAAGTTGTTTTAAACCTATATGAATTTCTTTGTTCTGCTGAACACAAAGGAATATATTTTAATTAAGTTTGAAACCAGGCTTTGGGGCACCATTGACTTCCATAGTAGGAAAAGAAAATACTATGGAAGTCGATGGTGCCAGAGAACTGTTCAGTTTCCCACATTCTTCAAAATATCTTATTGTGTTCAACCGAACAAAGAAATTCATAATAGGTTTAAAACAACTTGAGAGTGAGTAAATGACTGAATTTTTGTTTTTGTGTGAACTATCCCTTTTTAGGTTAACACAGGTGAGGTTGTCGAAATTGTAAGAATGGCTTTGGATAAGAATGATGAGCCAATCCGTCATGTTTTTGTCACACACACACACACACACACACACACACACCATTCTTTTCCAACAAAAGTGTCTATTAATTTATGAGGCCGTGGCATTTAGCAGTATAGTTTCCATCTTTTATTGAAAAATTCGATGTAAAGAAAATGTATAGCATTTGTGAAAAAAAATTGTAAATTTGTAACATTTGTATTTTTTTAAACAATTAAAACATTTAAAATAAATTAAAATTATACATGTAAACAAAAAAGAACCATGATTCATTAAGAACCAAATCAGAATGATTTCTGAAGGATCAAGTGACACTGAACACAGGAGTACTGTCTAAATATCGAAATAGAAACAGTTATTTTACATTGTAATAATAATAATAATAATAATAATAATACTCAATTTACTGTATTTTGATTAAATAAACGCAGCCTTAGTAAGCAATAGAGAGTTTAAAATGCATTTAAAAAAAAGGTAGCGATCCCAAACCTTTGATAGTAGTGTAGATTATTAAATGTATACATGTAAATATAAAATTATAAATGTATGTCTTTAATCATTTTGTGTTGGGTCCAGTGAAAACATTGGCAGGGCATATAAAAGTCTGTACTTATGGCCTAAGCGGGCGAGCAGAACAAAATCCTGTTGAGCTCTGTGTGTCTCTCATTTCAGACAAAAACTGCCTCCAAGCGTATGTGTATATGTGATTTTGTGAAATGAAAACACACATTGGGAATCATAAACCTGAGGGTGTGAGATCGGCAGAGACACACGAGAGAGACCTGTGCCATGTTTAGACTGGGTCCAGATGTACCTCACCCCGCCTGTCTCCTCCCTCGCCCTCAAAGAGCCGGACACTTAACCACTTACGGGACAATTCCTCTAGCCGTCCGACACCCGAGACACGCCGTACCTCCAGGCAGGACGGTGACAATGACAAGCAAGCAACCCACAATGACTCCCATTGCAGCACGTTAGGCTCACGCTAACAATGGTAATAAATACGGTTACCTCGAATACTACGTCCTCTCTTATGAGAAGGACATTGCTAGACCATCTCGTGTTAGCACATGGTGAAAGATTACTTCTCACTAACATGCTTGTCCCACTTCTGGGCTACTCAAAGAATGAATGGAGGGTGGATCGTAAACGCCCACAGGTATAAAATCAACACTTCTCCCAGCAGCGCTCACATCCAGACTCTCTTAAGTGCTCCGAGTTGGTTTAGTGTTTCAATGACTCATTCTCAATGTGTTCGAACGTCCTCTTTGGTATCACAGACCGATTCATCAGCTCAGCTCCATTCAGTGGGTCAAATGCAGGTGCGCTTCTATTGAGCCTGTGGATAGTATTCACTCGAGACATCAGACAAAACATGGCCACAACTCCACCTGACGTTAGTTTCAAAAATAGCAATATTTCTATAGCTTGTTAGAATGGCAAATGCAAAACAAAAAATGTTATATTAATTAAACTCTATATTAATTAAAATATAAAAATTCTGGCTGATCCTTATTTTCATGATGTGGCCGATAACCAAATTAAAATTCTATACTATTTTGGCTAATTATACAGGAAAAATAAATAAAATCTGGCATTTTAAATGTGTCAAGTTAAGTTAACACTATAGTGTACAATATTAAATTGTTTCTTTTTTTTCATGATTTGCTAAAGATTACATTTAACAGGGTTATTAAATAATCTGTAAGTCACTTTAAAAGTACAATATGTAAAAATTTTGGATTAAAATATCCCAAAACCACAAGAACAACGTCATATATATTGTTGACTTGTGTACTTACATTACTCCAAATGTTTTCCAACAATGTTTAAATCCAGAGAAATCCGCAATTTTAACCAGTGTAACATCCCGTGTCATTGTGTCGCCTGTCAGTGATGTCATATCTGTGTTACTCTCGATTTCTGGCTTTACTTCTGTAGAAGCCACGGAAACACCCAAAACGCTTTAATTTATTGTGTTTTAATAGACAGGTGACAGAAAACTAATGGTTACATAGCTCAATACGCCTAGTCTTATTGTTTGAAGCTCTTGTTTTCTTGATTTACCGTGAATAACATGTCACAGAGACAACAAAACTTAATCAAGTGCTAACAGTGTAATCAGAAAGAGCTTTTGGTCCCTTGACTGCAACATGTTAAACAAAAGGATTAACTTCTTTAAATTATTCCATTTTCCCTGACCACAAAATTTTGAACAATAGTGTATAAAACAGAAGAAAAACAATTCAAAGTACACCCATCAATGTTGTACAACAGTGCTGAGAATAAAAGCCTAACTGCTTGAAGAACAAAAATTGATGACAGATACAATCCGTTTCAGCTCGCTTGGAATAAAACAGAGGTAACTGTTACTCCGAGAGGGTTTATGAGCAGCATATTTCAATAAAATGATATTAAACTCATAAAAGAAATAACAGCAAGCTCCGTCCATGCTGGTGGCCCCCGTCTGAGTCTCCACTAGCTATTCCGGAGTTTACCAGAACCTTCGGTACACAAAAACAGAGAGGTGCGCACATGTAAACACGCGTGCAAGCCGCCGTGCACAAATGTGGCGCGCACGCTCTGATTTACAGCGGAGTAAACGATTTAAGCAGCACGTCTCGCTCTAACACCTAAACACCTGACAGCCCTCTCATAAATAAGGTTAGCCAGAGCCTCCTGTGTAATTTACACCTACACTATCTCTTAAACTAACATGTAACAGGTTCATCTGCCATATTTCAGCACCACAGGCTGAGAACCCGCCTGGGAAAGATGAATGAGTTGGATGGGCATTAAGAGAGAGAGAGAGAGTGCAGTTGCGAGGGGTTGGGGCGAGTGAACTTCAAAAGCCTACAGCGGATCTGTTTTTGGGTGTGTGGAGGCCATGCTGGCTGCGTTCGGGCCTTCGCTTACGTTCCTGTGAAAGCGCTCCAGGCCTGAGGCGCAGCCGCAATAACATCTGACAGTAACATCAAGGCCTCGCCTCTCCCATCATAAATCCTCCTGCCCTCATTCTTCTTCTCTCATGCGGTGAGATGCATCTTTGTCCCATAAGGATGATTTATTCAAGAGAAATCTATAAGGTGCACCAGTCGGGAGTCGGGGCTCTGCGTACAAGAGGAAAGGGGAGAAAACCAGAAACCCCCAAATCTCGCCTTGACACGGCGAAGCCTGCGTGCAATTTCTACAAGCAAACCTAGTTATGATATAATTCATATGATTGATCTCTCAGATTAAAAAAACATATGAATTTCAAAACAACTGCACAACATGTGACAAACTACCACTGACTGTAATAAAAAGGAAGTTGACTATAATAAAAATTAAGTGAACATGCTCAAATTGACACTTGTGCCACCTACAGGCCGAATTTAAAACTGCGGTACACTGATTTGTCAGCTGTAGATAAAACAAAGATTACAGTAGTAGGTTTTACAAGAACACTTTCAGTCCTTCTACTTCAAAATTACATGTTTAATTCAATGTGTTACTTGCTGTCACTTTGTAATTAATTGACATTTACTAGCAATTTCGCTGTAAAAATTAGATGATAAATAGGTAATAACATATCAGAATAAGTTAAGCAATTTTCAACTTTTGTTCATAAGTTATATAAAATTCAGCTCATTTTTTAAAGTCAGTTTAATGTAACTTCAGTTGAAATGACTTAAACATCTAAGATGATTGTACTTAATTTTTTACAGTGTGAAAATTGTTTCTGGACCAAATATTTTCCGTGGAAATACCCAAGGAGGGGACCCGAGAGACGTTTAAACATTTTTATAGGCTATACAAGATTATATTTCCCTCAGCTGTGGGACTGTTACACTGTCAAAAAACACCTTGCATTATTATTTATTTTTCAGAGTCAGAAGCTGGTGTTTTCTAGACCAGACCAATCTCAGATCCTCATAACATGCTCTGATGCTCACCTCCAAGCTCACCAGACCCTGAAGCACGACGGCCCTACACACACCTATGATTTGCACGGAGGATGTTAATTTGCAAGTGTTTTATTGCCAATTGGAGTTTTAGCACCATGAAAAATAAGCACAAATGCCAATGCTGAAAATGTAAATGAATGGCGGTGGTTGCCAGGTAACCAAGCTCACATCCTGAACAGTAAATTATTCATTCAATACGAAGCGAGAGATTACCTGGTAATTAATGTTTAGCTATAAATTTTGTGTATATCTGGTGGGGTTTGATGCAGCTGTTCATGGATGAAGCAATGAAATCCAGACCTGTCTGTAAACATTCTGCATATCTGTCAGAAATCTGCCGTATGAAGACTGGCTCGACCTGCCTGGTTTGGAAAAATGTTTATGTGAAAACTGTATTGTAGACAGGTAATTTCAGGGGTAATTTTTGGAATACACCAAAAATACCTAGTAACAGTTTTCAAAAATGTAAATATAAAAATGGGATATCCTTTAAAGTATAAGAAGCTTTAAATTGATGTCACTTTAAATATACTCTTTTTTTGTGCATATACTTACAACAAATAATACAAGAGTCTCTGACAAAATATCATAGTAGCATTTTAAAAAAAAATTTTTATTATTATTATTATATACAGGTGAAACTCGAAAAATCTGAATATCGTGCAAAAGTTATCATTTTGAGGATTATGGATTACAACTTATGAAAACCCCAAATTCAAAATTTCAGAAAATTAGAATATTTCATAAAATCAATAAATAAATAAAAAAAGGATTTTAAATACAGAAATGTTTCTGTTTAAATACAGAAAAGTATAATCATGCATATATGTATATAGTTATATATACTAAATATATTAGTTTCACCTTTTAATTTGAATTTCTGAAATACATGAACTTTTGCACGATATTCTAATTTTTCGACTTTCGCCTGTACATCTTTTCGTGATGAGGGTTGTGGGACAACCTGTGTGTATAAAAATTAAATACACCAAAAATTTAATTACAATACCAAAATATCTGGCAAAATGTTACATATTTGATAGTAATGGTAGTTACTTACTAAACAAATAATAATAAAATGGGTTGTCCTTCAAAGTTTAAGAAGCTTTGTCATATTTTTATTATTTATTTGATTAATATTGTGGGACAACTGCATATAATACGTAATACCTGCCACAGTATTATACTTATGATAATTACTGAAAAAATTAAATTTCTTCCATTTCTGTCAAAATAATATAAATGGTAATTACTGAAGAAAAAATATATATATATAATATGTGATCTCCCTCCAAATACTTGAAGCTTTCTGTCAACTTAATAATGCAATAATCAATTTAATAGTTTTTTTGATAACTGTTGTGGGACAGCCTGCATGTTTACTAACTAAATGCACCAAATCACACCTTATTCTCCAGTAAATAAACCACTTTGAGTTCCAGTTTCTCATTATAACACATACCACGTCCTCTATTCCCTCTACTCACAAAAAAAAAAAAAAAAGAGAGAGAAGATGAGAAACGCCATGACTGGATAGACTCCAGCAAGCTCAAACCACAAGACCATCTTGAATGTCTACAGTAAAACTCTCTGCAGCACAAAGGAAAACAACAGGCCTGATCACTGGGGTCTCAGTTCTGAGAAGCAGAGACTTGGACCTCATATTGTCCAGTTCGATCCAGAATGTCCACCATCTGTAACAGCTGGATGTCAGCCGGTTAAGAGTGAGAACATTTGGAGATGGTCCATCAAAAACAGGGCCTGAAATTCAGGTTTGAACGAGATTCAAAAATCACAAATTGGGTCCTACTTTGCCAGTGTTATCATGTAGATTGATTAAAGTCATCATTTCGGGATGCCAAGACAACGCACGTAATACCCAGACAGAGCATCTGGCTGACTGCGGACCTTCAATCCAGCATCAACAAACCAAGCAAACCCCCACCTCTGCTGGAAATGTTCAGCATCTTCCTCACAAAGCCAAACAAACCTGTGGCTTGCAACATTTTGAGAGTAGGTGAGCTATGCTACTTGGTTGGAACAGAAAGAGACGCTTTCTTAAACTATGGGACATTCGAAAACACACAAGTGCTGAAAACATATAGACGCACAGCCAAAGTAAATGATGACTCTGCTGTTCGGCTTCAAAACTCATGATTTATTAGACTCACCTAAGCCTCTGCAAATTTTAAGAGGAATAGCATTTTGATCCCATACACTCCAGTAGGAAAGAGATATGGAAGTAAGAGATTAAAATGACTGGTTGTGTCACTGAATATTGTTTCGCCCAGACAAAGGTCAAATAATTATTTGTTCAAGAAAATAAAAGGCTCTCTTTTTTTTTTTCACTTAGTAGGCTTACATTAATAATGCCTGAAATTAATTTTGATGTTCTGCACCTTTTATCTGGAATAAGTAAAACATTTTTTTTTTTTTTCAGTTGAAATGTATGAATGAAAATCTTTGATTTTTTTCTTTTGAAACAAGGAGTTAACCAACATACTAAATGGCAAATCATTGCCTTTTGCAAAATTTAATCCAGCACAGTTTTATTTTAGTTAAAAAAAAGGGGGGGGGGGGGGGGGGGGGGTAAATTGGGAATAATAATTTTGCACCTTTCAATCCGCTTCAGATGCACGCTTCACACTGATCATAAAGTGCCCTCTGCTGGCTGTTTCAACCAAAACAGAAGGGCTGACTATTGCCAGGCTTCATTTTTTGCTCTGACAATTTATTAAAGCCTAAAAATTTATTTTGTTTTTTTCCATGAAAATGCTGCAATAAAAATCTGCAGTGAACTGCAATTAAAGAGAGATTTGTTTGAAAGACAGAAGCAAGAAATGTCCTCTGTTTACTGATGCATTTACACTTTTCTCTATTAGAAGCATGGAATGAAAGAAGTCCTATGACATAACATTTACCTAACAAACCTTAAATATTTACCATTTCAAAACTGCATAACCTTCGTTCCTACAGTTATGGTAAATGCTGAAGAGACATTTTGAAAAAAAATAACACGTAAAACGTCAATTGTAATTTCGTTTTTAAGGCAAAACTAATGAATTAATCAATCAATCTTTATAGCCACAACAGTAGGCTACTTTGTTAGAAATTATTGTTACTTTGTTAGCATTATCATATTTTTAAGGGAGACTTGATGAATGTCTGTTACATTATTTGAATAAACCAATCTGTTGACACTAAAAAAACAATCTATCTCTATTATACTGGCATACAGACAGGGGGCGTCAGACAGGGGGCGTCATGACCATATACATGCACTAACATTTGTATAGCATTAATGTACAAAAACAAAAATATATTAATCAGAGTGTGGCTTATTTTGTTTACATTTTAAGTGTTTTTATGATAAAAATGCAATACCCCACCCATTGGTATCACTATGGTATTTGGTACGGGGGCCCAGCAAGATGGTTTGTACCCAGGGCCCAAAATTTGGTGCTACGCCCCTGCATACAGAGCTGGTTCTGGTCATTTTTCCATTCCTCAAACTGAGGCAAATTCACAAGATAGGCTACGCGTTTTTTTGTTTTTTGTTTTATAAATAAGCTTGAAAGCGCCGTCTAGTGGCCATCATGGTGGATGATCTAATCCACATTTATAACATTATACCATTAGTCTTCCCATGCAGCAAAGAATACATTTTTCTCGTGTATTTTCCTTTAAACTGAAACAAAACCTGATCACAGATGCACTATACAAATGGAACAAAATGGGGGCGAAAGATCATTAAAAGTTTCAATTGTATAGCCTATTTAATGACAACAAAATTACCTTCATTATTTTTTTATTTGTAAAACGGGCACCCGTGGTTCATTTAATTTTAACTTTTAGAAATTCTATTTAATAAATATGAATTCTTACACATTTAATAAATGGATTTTATATAGGCCTAATTGTATTACATGACAAGTCAATGATTATTTTGCTTACCGATTCAAATAAATACTTGAGTTAATGTGAATAAATGTTGAATAGATGCCAGAATTACTAACATCAAATGAAAATAGGGGCACATTACATCCACTGTGGCTATTTACAGGAGTGAACATGCCCTTAAGTACCCAATCTGTCTTCATTCACAAGCTCATAACTCTGTATAGAGCGCCGTTTGGCCTCTGTCCCACCGGTGCCAACTCTGATATAGTAACAGACGTTTGTCAGAGCTCCAATCACACTGCCCGAGAAGAAGAAAATCTTACTAGTATTTCACATAACATTTTAACAATTTGTGGAAACCACTCTTCTACAAGTTTAATCTGATTGTGAACACTAGACATTATCTTGAATGCAAGCCCTGCTCAGAAGGCCAGAGGGCAGCAGACACACCGGGAACCAAGAAGGTTTTGAAGACTTCAGGTGGGGTTGAAAAAACATACAGTGGCCCTACAGTTTTAGACACTTAATGCACATATAAATATTTATGAAAGTCACGGAAAACTATCAAATTACAAACTAATTAGAATTTATTTTAAATAAAGAATATAAAATTTAGCATTATTAATGTTCGTTTTGGTCATTAATTACAAGAATCATGACTGATCCCGATTAAAGGGTTAGTTTACCCAAAAATGAAAATTTTGCTATCATTTCCTCACCCTCACCTGTCATTCCAAACCCGTAAAACTTTCGTTCATCTTCGGAACACAAATGAAGATTTTTTTTTTTAATGAAATTGAGCTTTCTGTCCCTCCATTGACAGCTACGCAACTACCACTTTGCCACTCAATCAGTTCATAAAGAGATCATAAAACTTATCTAGCAAATAGAAGGGGTTTAGTCAAAATTTTCTGAAGAGACTTGATCGCTTTTATGATGAACAGATTTATACACTGTAAAAATGAATTTTGATGATTTGTTATCACAACTTTTTATATTTTGTCAAATCAACTTAGATAATTAATGTAGTTCAGATAACATAATATCTCCTTTGTTGTATTAACTCAAATTTTAAATTTTAATGAACTCAAAATTTTAAGGCAACCAGGTAACTTACCTTTTTAAGTTAATCCAACTTTTTTTTTTACAGTGTAGGCTTTTGTTCACGATATAGCCTAAACATAGATCAGCAAACATAAAAAGAAGCTCAACCGAACCTGCTTGACAGGCAAGAATGAACCTCATTGGTTCTTGCAGAAGCTCAAACGTGCTGTGTAACACGAGAATGATCCTTGTTGGTTCTTGCAGAAGCTTAAACCTGGTGCGTAACATGAGAATGAACCTTATTGGATCTTGCAGAAGCTCAAACGTGCTGCGTAACACAAGAGAGAACCTCATTGGTTCTTGCTGAAGGTTAAACCTGGGCTGCGTTCAGCGCCGACAAAACGTTGCAGAACGTTTTTTAAACAGAAACGGTGACGCGTTGAACGCACTGTTGTGGTGACGCAAGAGTTGCAACTATGGCAGCTGAGAACGCTTTTTGTGTTCTTTGTGAAGAATTTTCAGGGCATGATGAAGTCGGTATGTGTTTAATACTACAAAATATGCCCAATGTTACAGTTACTGCACTTGCCACCCAGAACACAAGAGAACATCCCAATCAAGTGAAGGGATTTGTGAAAACTGAAATGGAAAGACTAAAACACATCTATTTAGCCTCACATACTGACTTTATTTGTTGTTTATACTGTTTTATTAATACCCTGTATTTTCTTTCTCATTTTGGAAAAGCACTTTACCATTGTTTATTTATATACCAAATGTCATACACTTGCAATGAAGCTAAAAATATAAACAACTACATAATTATGTTGATATCCTATATTTTTACAATAAAACTTACGACAAACATGTCTTCTAATATCCTCAGTTGTTGCGTATCGAACACATTTGTAAATTACTTCCATTGTGCGCGTTCACTTTAATACCGCGTGCTTTATATACATGTTGCTGCTGATTGGACTGCAGTTCTGACACACCCACCAAACAAGAGAAAACGTATCTCAAACCCCGTTGCATACCGGTGCAAGCTGTTTCCAGGAAGCGATATTTTTTTTCCCAGGATGGTAGGAGAAGACTCATGAATATTCATTAGGGAACTCATCCCTGATTGGTCTGATGACCTACCCCTAACCCCGCCTCTAAACCTACCCGTCACTGGGGTTAAGACCAAGATTGAACCCCGCCCCTAAACCTACCCGTCACTGGGGTAACGACCAATCAGGGATGAGTTCCCTAATGAATATTCATGAGTCTTCCCCTACCATCCTGGGAAAAAAAAGATCGCTTCCAGGAAACATGACGTTCAACCCGGAAACCGTAGCAAAACGTTGCGCACCGTTGTGATCTTGAACGTGCCCCTGCTGCGTAACACAAGAGAACCTAATTGGTTCTTGCTGAAGCTCAAACGTGCTGCATGACAAGCAAACATGCTTGAGCTTCCCTTTACCATAACTGATGTGTGCGTTGTTCAATATTTATATGTGAATAAAAGCTTAAATTAAATCGGTTCATCATAAAGCGATAGTCACCTCAGAAAATGTGGGTGAACTAACCTTTTAAGTAGGCCTAACTGATAGCTAGAGGCTGACAGTCGTGTTTTTGTAAAAGTAAGGAAAAAGAAATCAAACGAAAAAGCATAGGCCTATGTTTTCCTTTAAATGCTTTGACTTGAGTAGAGTTGAGTTGAGTAAAATTAGTGACAATAATGCTGATTGTTAAATCACCTCGTCCTTAAAGATCACCCTTGCTGTTGTTCTTACACGGTAGAACTCGGCCTTTATAGGCCTAAATATCATGACCAAACAGTTGTTCCCCACCATACAGCACGTTTAAGGAATGTTTAAAATCATACTCACTCACAATTATCATAGACAGTATAAGACAATTATCCACGGAGACTCTTCCTCACGAAAGCGCCATGTTGACTCACGTCACGTGATCAGGTGACAACTAGCGTGGGGCTTTAGATTCGTTTCAGTGACTCGACTTTTTGAATCTGGTCGCTAAAAATATATTTATTTATTTTTTGTTAAATGATTTTTTTCAGTGACTCCGTATTTATGTTAGCTTACACGCATAGGCAAATAAAATAAATAGGTTACAACGCCATTGGGTGGCGACAAGCGAGATTTTTTTGTGTTATAAGTGAGTCATTGAGTAGGCTATTTACTCAAACGATTCGCTTGTTCAAATGTGCATAGGCTATAGCCTACATACAATATTTTTTCAGGGTGCGTTTATTTGTAAAAGTTTATAAAGACACATAACTTAAGTCTTGCCAACTATGATAAGTCTATTATGTATTGTGCAAATGTATTTTAAACCCTTGTGTAAATATTTAAAATGGCTATAGGCTACCAACTTGCCCCACCCTGACATTTGTGATTCTGGACCACAAAACCACATGGGTCAATTTTATTAAATTGATGTTTATACATCATCTGAATGCTGAATAATTAAGCTTTCCACTGATGTATGGTTTGTTAGGATAGGACAGTATTGGCCAAGATACTTTGAAAATCTGGAATCTGAGGGTGCAAAAAATATATGTTCACGATTGTGCTACATTCGCTCACAAAAATAAATATTTTATACATTTACGGAAGGGTATTTACAAAATTTCTTCATGGAACATGATCTTTACTTAATATCCTAATGATTTTTAGCATAAAAGAAAAAATTATCATTTTGAAATTACTGTTGGCTATTGCCACAAATACTATGCCTGTGCTACTTGTGACTGGTTTTGTGATCCAGGGTCACATTTGGGAAAATACAAGCCTTGACGCAGTTTAAACTTTTGGATGAAATAGTTTATTTTGGAGTGCAAAATCTTTTAAAAAAAACAAACTTTCAGTTTATTTCCAGGTTTAAGCTGTGCTTTTTCCTTTCAAATACAAAATCGTGTATAGGCCTAGGCCTATGCCTTGTCCTGCACACAAGGACTCAAACTCCTTACCTGGATTTATGATGAGGAACCCAAAACAGCAGGAGGCTTCAGAAGCAGTTGTCTAGTGGGCGTCGGAGGCTCCAGCAGGGCAGTAAGTGAACCCAGCAGTGCCACTGTTGTTTCTCTGTTCTCCACTGGCCAGCACAGGAAAGACAAGCTTCTGGTGACCTGGATGTTGCCACGGTAACACATCTGCCATGCATTTTCACCTAGCTTGGCATTCCATTTAAAAGCATTCATTTTGAGGTTGTTTATGATGAGACTCAATGTTTGTATAGACAACTTTTTTTATTGTAAATACAAAATAAATATAAAAATATCTAATTCAGTCAAACCCACAGAGCATATGAGTATGATAATAATTGAGTATGGCTCTTTCTCAAACACTATGGCTCTTTAACAAAGACATTTTCCTTTCCGTGAGAAGCTAAACGTCAATGTTACAGACAGAATCCTCATCAGAGGAACAGATTCCATTCTGCCTATGTTTCTTTCTCCATGTGTTTGTTAAACATTTGGACCCTGTTCCCTCTCCAAATGATGAGAAGGCTAAAGGAAACCAGGTGCGGACAAGCTAAACTCGAGAGGTCAGGAGTGGAAACATGCAACACAAATTTTACGCACTGTTTTTACTCACAGTCTTCTAAGGATTGCTATAATCAAATGCAGCATGTTGAACTGGTTCATAACACTTCGAAGAACCAGCAATGCTCCCAACAAACAAATAGAAACCTTTGTGGAAGATAAATCCTTTGTGGAAAAGCTCTAGCTGTCAAGACAGACAGGACGGGAGTAAGAGTGTGATTTGAGGAAGAGCCAGACAGAGACGTCATCTGGTGGAGAGACCATTTGCTCAATCCTCTCATAATTCCTGGATTTCTGCAAGGCCGTTCTGGTTGTATTGCAGAACAAATGGGAAAGACAGGTCTGATGAAGATTTTTCTATTTATAAAACAAAGCAGAATGTTTTTTTTTTTAATATACTGCACCTTTTATCTCCTAATTTATTTGTACAAATATAAAATATAAAACATATTTAAAATATTTTTTAAATTATAAATATATATACACTATATTGCCAAAAGTTTTGGGACGTCTGCATTTCCATGCACATGAACTTTAATGACATCCCATTCTTAATCCATAGGGTTTAATATGAAGTTGGCCCACCCTTTGCAGCTATAACAGCTCCAACTCTTCTGGGAAGGCTTTCCACAAGGTTTAGGAGTGTGTTTATGGGAATGTTTGACCATTCTTCTAGAAGTGCATTTGTGAGGTCAGGCACTGATGTTGGGCGAGAAGGCCTGGCTCACAGTCTCCGCTCTAATTCATCCCAAAGGTGTTCTATCGAGTTGAGGTCAGGACTCTGTGCAGACCAGTCATGTTTCTCCACACCAAACTCACTCATCCATGACTTTATGGACCTTGCTTTGTGCACTGGTGCGCAGTCATGCTGGATTCGGAACATCCCCAAACTGTTCCCACTTTACACTTTACACTCAGGCAAGTACCGTTCTCTCAAACCCAGACTCGTCCTTTAGAAGTTCTGAAGCTCTCTACACACGGTTCTTGCGCTAATATTAAGGCCACACGAATTTTGTAGGTCTGTAGCTGTTGACTGCAGAAAGGGCGACTTCTGCACTGTCTCCTCAGCATGCGCTGACCCCGCTCTGTGATTTTACATGGCCTACCACTTCATGGCTGAGTTGCTGTTGTTCCCAATTGCTTCCACTTTCTTATAATTCCACTAACAGTTTTGACCGTGGAATATTTAGTAGTGAGGAAATTTCACCAATTGACTTATTGCACAGTTGGCAACCTATCACGGTAATAAGTGTTTTCTAATTGAATAATTAGGATATAATTTATTCTTGTGATACAAAGCTGATTTTCCAGCATTATTACTCCTGTCTTTTGGCCACATGATCCTTCAGAAATCATTCTAATATGCTGATTTGCTGCTCAAAAAAACATTTATTATTATTTTTAAAGTTGAAAGATTAAAAGTTTTGTGGAATCCGTGACCCATTTGTTTCAAGGTTCTTTGATGAATAGAAAGTTCAAAAGAACAGCATTCATTTGAAACAGAAATATTTTGTTAAAACACTATAAATATCTTTACCATCACTTTTAAACAATAATGCGCCTTTGCTGAATAAAAAAAGTATGCATTCCTTTTTAAAAAAATGCCACTGACCTCAATTTTGAAATACCATTAAATAAGTCCAAATAGGATAGTTTACTTTTTAAAAAATTTTAACTAACTTCCTCCATCAGATGTATGCGTTAAACCAGATCATGTTGTTTATGACATTATTTTGAGTTTGAGTGCATGAATGCCTGTACTGCATGAAAACCAGGGGATTTCACAGAGATTCAATAGAGGAATCCCTGTCTCAAAGGTCATTCCTTTCAGTCATTCTCCGACACTTTACGATTGAGATGCAAGTGATGAGCCGGCTTTTTCATCAGACAGATGTGCCCGCCGCAGCCCCAGCTGGGTCGTCCTGCACATGGCTGGGTCGTGCTCGCTGTTAGATCACAGGGCCCTCTGTTTTCCAACGCCACCAGATAACACAGGGTCCTCCGGGGATGCCGTAACTCTAGAGGCTCCATTGTGCCATGTCAAGCCGCCTGTGCTCCAGTCTGTGCAGAACAGTGCGCTGTCAGTTAAAATGAGTGGCCGCGGGCCAGCGTCTGAACGTGTCTGTCCTGAATGTGAGTGGATTAGCACTCTCCACACATCCAGCTCAGCCAGGAAACTCAAGAAGACTTTTAAAGCTAAATAGGCGCCGATAAGTCGCCATCATAAATTAGAGGACACATGCTGACCAAAAACAACCTTGCAACGTGGTCTTCCTAGCCCAGGGGCATGATGGGATGTTAGAGAGGCCAGCAGGGCACTTTTGGCTGACCTTTCCTTCTGTAAAGTTGCCTCTCAAGTGAAGAATGTGGCTGTCACCAAAAATGAATATACACTAGTAGATTTTGTAGTTTGTAAAAAAAAAAATTGTTTGTTTTTTTGCTTGTGAAAGAAGTGTCTAATGCTCTCCAATTCTGCATTTCTTTGATCAAAAATAGAAAAAAATTAGTATTATTGTGAAATATTATTACAGTTTATTCCTGTGATCATCATTACGCCAGACATGATCCTTCATAAATTATTCTAATATGCTGGTTTGCTGCTCAATTAGTAATAATGATTCATTTTATTATTTTTTTATTATTAATAATGTTGAAAACAGTTTGGGCTGCCAAATATTTTTGTGGAAACTCAATGTTTTTAGGATTCTTTGATGAGTAGAAAGTAAATAAAAAAATCTAATAATATTTCACAGTATTTTGATCAAATAAAAACTACATTCTACATTATTTCAAAACATTAAAAAGTCTCAATTACTCCAAACTTTTGACCGCTAGTATATAAAAAAATATAAAAAATGTTAATGAATTTTGATAGTAACTTGTATAGTTATACTGATCTACATGCTCAGAATCGATTCAGATAGCAGTGTGCCAACTCAAAGGTGTTTAATTGCTTCCCTCCAACACGATGAATACACACAAGTGTGTAATTTCAGAGCAGAACTGAGACGGTTACTGAGATTAACTGTGCCGTTAGTTCCAAGTGCACTGAGATCCGTTTAGGCTTATACGCATTAAATAACAGTCATCAGAGAAAACCAGGGCAATACTACTAAACGAAAAGCAATTGAAACCAACATATCGAAGTGAATTTGAGTATCATATCAGCAGAGTGGTCAATTTTTATGCCAGAGGAGGTCAGCCGCAACACATTTGCAGATGGACGTTACATAAATCATATAAATAAATAAATAAATGTGGATGTGTAATTGCAGGGCTGGTTTAATTCTTGTGTAAGAATAATTCCATGAAGTTTAAAAGCTTGAAATAAACATTTTCAGCTAATAACGGCTTGACATTATCTCTTTTATTCTTTCTCTCTCATCTTTAAAGTCTCCAGTAAAAATTAATTTACAGTCTAATTACAGAACACGGCACGCGTAGAAGGGACACAAATCAGCCATCATTACCAAATGACAGAAAACTGCTTTTTTGTAATTATAGTATAGATCTGAATCAATATTTAGAAGTCCCAGCAGGTTACAGAGCGACGCAGGAACGAGTACTGGGATCTTCTTTGTTAATTACAGAACATAATCTCAAAGAAATGAAACTGCAGGACTGTAAACATGATTTAATTGTGTATATATATATATAGATATATATACAATATATCAGTATATATATCTATATATATCAATATATATATATATCAGCCTAATTGATATAATGCAATTTAGAAAATATCAAATATTGGTCACAACCACCATAGCACAATGTACCACAAATCTTAATGAAAGTATTCTAATGAATATTTATGATTTAGATGCCTAGATTTTTATAATTAGAATGTCCTTAAGGGATGTAATATTTCAATACCGAAACTCGTCGTGCAGTGCGCTGTAAATAATACATACAAAGTAATGTAATGATTTGCTCAAAGCTAATTTAAAAAAGCCCATGAATCAGTTCATAGAGCAATACACACTGACATTTACTCGGCTAGGTGCTCATTCAGCTCCCTGCCTCCAAAAGCTAGAGCGCCATGCAGAATCGGACGTTCATAGAGAGCTTTGCTATTAAACGCAGCTCTAATAGGCTTTCTCGCCACGCTGTATCTTCTTCTTCCTACCGGATAGCAAACCTAACACTGTCTATGTCGTCCCCTGCCCCACCCTATCTCAGCTTTTACCTCCGGCCTGTTAAAAATGATATCAGCTCGTGGAGGGCGAGCATTAGCATTTGCATTTTATTGGAGGCTTGGAGATTTAGAGCAGTGGATACATCAGCTCTGAGCAGACAGAATTAGTTAACAATGCATTATCTGCCTTTTATGGCGGCCATAATTCTCTCACTCCCCCGGCTCGGGGAAGGGATGGGGGTGGAGGAGGACTGCTCGCTCCAGGGTGGGGGCTGCTGGGGAGAGGCTGGGCTTTGTTTCTCCAAGCTTTGCTGCGCTTTAAATGCAACTGAGGCCCAAAGAGCATTGCTGCGCCATCACGATGCACGGCTCGAACAACAACCCAATAGAGGGACGATAAGTGTCTCAAAAGGTCACGGCTAATGGCGTGACCTTGCGTTCTTAATGACGCCGCACATAATACTGCACTACAACTCAGCAGAATCATGGTGTAATGGCGCTTTTGTGTGCGCTTAGGTTTTCTAGGTTTGGAAAGGGAGTTGAAAAAGGTCTCGTATCGTACTTCTGAGGCCTACAGGACTCTGCTCGCCGGTCCAAACGAAAGCACTTTGTGTGTGCGTTTAGGCGGTTTGGATGGTGGTGCAGTGTGGATCGAACACACTGCTGCAGTCTTCCCCTCCCAAACTCCAGCCCTCGACCACAGCTGTTCAGTGGTCCCCTTGACAGCCATCTATTTGAGCTTATGTGCAGCAAAAACCCATCGGACCACATGCATCCCAGAAATCTTGCACACTGACTCTATTCGCTGCTTGCAGACTTTTTTTGCTTCAGCAAACATATTCAAAGCGTGCACCCTTTCCTTATGGGTAAAAACGTCGCTCAGGCAAGACTCAACGTCCTGCGCGTAGTTCAGCATTGTGGGTTTCACCATGGGGATTATGACTTTAATGGGATAGTTCAGCAAGAATGAAAAATGTGACATAATTTACACACCCTCATGTTGTTCCAGAGTCATGTATGACCTCCTTTCTTCAAAAATAGCTTTGTTTCACAAAAGAATGTCATTCAGGTTTGATTACGCTCTTAAGTATACAGCCTAGGCTTTTTATGGAATCTATGGTTTCATTAAGAACCTTTAAAATCTATGGAACCATTCCATTTTGCAAAAGGTTCTTTAGATATTTTTGTTTAGTTCTTCACAGTTCTCTTAAGAACTGCTCACTGAAAGGTTCTTTGGGGAGCTTAAAATGGTTCTTCTACTGCATCACTGCGAAAACTCCCTTTTGGAGCCTTTATTTGAGATAGAATTTTCTTTTTGGTGAACTATCCATTTAAACTCACTTAACTCACTTACAAAATGTTCTATTTCAACCGTAGGCTATTTTGTTCCAGCATTAGGCTACTATAACGATGACGTTCAAAAAACATTTTAGGCTAAATTTAAAAGAATAGCAGAGTGAGTCCACGCCACAACTATAATGATAGACTTCTACATCACATAAGGATTAACGATATCGTTGGAATCACTTTCAGAACGATTTGTTTTTCCAGCTGATGAACGATAAAAACAAAAACGATTGACAGCCAATCAGAATCCATTCTGTAAAGAGCTGACCACAAAACTGCAGCACGCGCTTGTAATAAACATGACTTTATCGTGGGTTGGTGATGGGCGATAATAGCCTAGATGTCGTTGTAGTTTTAGCGTAGCCTACGTTGTGAACGTTTTTTAAGTGTATTTTTGTCTCATTTTTGTCAATGTGACTTTATATATTCTATAGCCTACTTCTCCTTTCCTGATCTAACATTCCTGGAGTCCTGGTGGAGCAGTGCGAGTGTGACAGGCTCAGCTCTCCAGCGGTCCATAAAGCATAAATGCAACCTCTCAGTTATCTGATGAGACTTCTGCTCCCCGGGGCTGAAAATTTACTAGTGACCTCTGCATTCCTTTTCAGAGCTGAACCGCTTCCCCTTTTCCCTTTTGGAAAATTCCACTGCCACTGAGGTAGTCGGGAAAGCGGTATTAAAGGGAGGTGTTCCGGCTCAGACGCTGGACTGTGTGGAGCTGAGGCCATGAAGGAGCTACAAGTCACATTCACAATAGTCCAAATGTCTCAGAGACGGAATACAAAAGGAAGAGGCTGAAATCTGCAACGTTAGTGCCTGTGCAACAGCATACCGCCATCTGAAAGATATGGACAAATGTGGACTAAGGCATTCAAACATGGGTTGAGTGAATATGACTGAAATTGGCATTAAACTGCTTCAAGACTAGGTCAACATAGAGAAAAGTAGATATATAAGCTCTCAAATCAATGAACAATGAATTATGAATATGCATTTATACGCCAAATGTTTCACTTTGAATTAGGATAAAAAGCATTTGAAGTTTAATGCATGTATTCTTATAGGTTTTAACCTGCTATTAGTTAATTACTGTTAAGTACTGGGGTGCGGACTGGATCGACTCTATTCCTAGAGCTTCCGAACAAATGGGTTTTTTGGGGTGCGGACTGATGGGGCAGTGAACCCGAGACTGTTCGATTTTAGGGACAAATAATCGGGTCCATCCGAGACGTAAAATGGAAGGCGCAGCGAATAAACACCACAGTGTCAGAGTAAAACTTTTACTACTAATACATTAATTCTATTTTAATTCCTTTTATAACGGTTTTAATTTCCCTTGCTTTTATTTTGTTTATTTTCAATGCAAAGCTCTTTGAATTGCCATAGTGTGATTATTTAAATTCCTTTCTATGTAAAGCATTTTGAATAACTGTTTTATCCTTGCTTTTATTTTGTTATTATTTTATTCCTTTCTATGTAAAGCATTTTAAATTGCCAGTGTATGAAATGTGCTATACAAATAAACTTGCTTCCCCAAGAATTCTATTAGAAACAAACAGGCAAGAGTTGCTCCATTATGACATCTGCTGGTACACATCAGCACTGCTTTCCAGGTCAAACGTATTACTGCACTGCAATTACAACTGCACTAAATAGGATTTTGCATATCTCATTGATTAAAAGATTGTTTCAAATTTGGTTTCTCTAACATTGCATAGAATGAAACTGGCATAATCTCAGCACTACAATGAATTTATTTAGTATGACTGGAGTCAAAAAGCCAGGGTTTCCAGAAACAAACTGTTAAGTGTTGAAAACATGATTTACTACAATTTGGTACAGGACGTTTAAAAAAAGTCTGTGCACATAACATAGCAAGACATCTATTGTTGCACATTTTAAAATCAACTGCTAGAACTGAGTCACCTGTGTAAATGATCATGTCAAGGATGGTCTTTTAGCAACACAACAAAAACATTTTTAACCATGTTCAGTCGTTTTAATGTTTAAAAACTTTTCCCCTCATTACAACCAATTCGATGTCAAATTAAACCTTTCCCACTACTGCAAGTGGACTGTCCATGGGTTTAAAATAAAATACTTTTCCTGTTGTAAATGATCTCAAAGTAGCTTTGTTCAATTATGCTCTGTAAAAACAAAAAAGCACTACAGAGCACAAAACGCCAGTGTAGTCACGTGACCTTGATAAACAATTTTATTGAGTCAACTCTAGGTTAAAAAAGTAAGAAGCACCCGACATATGCTTAAACTACCACGTGAATGAAGACAGCTCTTGAGTTTCATGAGGTCAAACAGGGAATGTGGTCACCAAAATCAGCCACAAGAGGGAGTATGTCAGTTAGACTTATGAATATCAAGGCAAAATTGTGGAAACCGATTAAAAATGTCCCATTTCACACTCAGGTGATGACGATTGTCTGCCCTCCTACAAGCAAGAGTGACGAGTTTAAAGATTAAGAATGGTTAAAAAGGGCTAATTGTGACGCAATAAAAAGTTATATAATTTTTACACGTTAGAGGGATAAAGTAAAAAATTAAATGGATGCCAATAATTTTCCTAATTTTAATCAGGGCGTTATCATAAAGTAAAGTTCTGTTATGTGGCTTTACTGACAATTAGAAGCCCCCAAAAAAACAAATCAATCACAGGATTCTGGCCCACATGGGTCATTACAGTTAAAAATTGTGATACAGCAAAATTCTTTCTACCTGATTGGAAAAACCCTTTATCCAGCGTTATAGATGAACGCTGAACCTCAACCGTTTTTTTTCTTTTTTTCAGTCATGTCAGCAATACTACGAAATCAACTGAGAATAAAGTTAAAAGGTTGGCATGTACTGGTTTTCATGGTTTCACATCTACACTAGCACACAATACATCATAAGAACATAGTTGTAGGGGCACAAATACACAAATAATGACAAAAAGGAAGGAAGATCAGAGAGAGTAAGAGAAAAGAGATCACATTCCACCGCTCTCCACTGCTGCCACAGTTCACCATGGCCTTTCGGTTTGTCTGGTGAGTGATGCGGTTTCATGAAGGGTGGGCAGAGGTTTTCGAGGTGGGCAGTAACCTCCATTACTCGCTGGCTGTTTCTTTTTCTAAATGGTCCGTTGAAAGTTGGCTATGAGAGTGTCACTGGTGCGACAAAGAGCACAAGGTTTGGAGGACTGTGTCTTTCCTCCCCCTTATGCCATTTAAACAGCCGTGGCACTCTTTTCCTTCTTATCGCCGTCTTCGTGCCAGGTCAGACGCTCCTCATAGAAGGCAATGACGATCTGTGGGCACTTGTGATTGGCTTCCTTTGCGAGCACAAGGTCTGCCTCATCAGAGTCCTTCCTGTGGAGGGACATCAGTGAAATTTGCATTAATTGGACAACACAAGGTTATACATCATCCTGCACTGAATAAGCTCCAGTTCTAATAAAAGAGAGAAAAAAAATCACTTGGTGTGACATGTAAATCCTTAAATACACTTGTTTGATAAAGTTCATTTAGAAGAGCTTGAACAGAATTAAACACCCATTTATAAAAATTCATGATTGACTAATGTCCAGATACTAGAGCAGATACTGAGTTTGCTTACATTCACTACATATTTTTTCTGTCATAAAAATCAGGGTTTCTGTAGAGATAAAAAAATAAAATAAAAAAAAACGATTTAAGACCTGTGCAAATAAAATTCTGTCGATTAAGTCAATACAGAGCAAATATGCTCAATTACAAATTTAAATCACGTCACGCAGGATCTTTTAGTTAAACAGGCTGGGGCACATTCAACTAACTTCAACAGTAACTCCAAGTTTAAAATACACAAGACGTTTTAGTCAGTATAGAAATTAGTTTATGTACTAATATATTAATACAGACAAATTTCTGGTGTAAAATTGTGTTTAAAGAAAGACAATAAAAAGATTATTGTGCAGATACTAGTCAAATCTTTATATTGAATGTGTTAAATTATGTTATTGGAGAGAAGCTGCAACAGTTTAGATTCAAATAAAAGCAAGATTTGGATTATTGTGCAACCAAAACACCAACAACAACCTTTAAAAAAAGATTTTAATAAAACAGTAATTCGATTTTTAATTACACTGACACTCTAACTTTGAAATGCTTTACTACTCCCAGCTGCTCATTCAAAACAATGGAGATAAAATATGCTCTCCAACAACCATCTTCAATACATTACAATATCAGGGTATATGCAGGAATCATAGAGATGAATTTACTACCTTTTACTACCTTTTTTACTACCTCCACAATATTTTTTACTACCAACACGACATCAAGCAGCAGCCCTTTTTTGGGGGGTGTGGGAGGGGTATGCAAAGCACCACTTACTACTTACTATAAGGTATGGTGTGACACTGTCACACACATCCTACATATTAGGTACACTAATGTTTAATTGTGATCATTACAAAAAAAACATAATTGACAATGACAATATTAGTGTCGAGTTGAGTTTCAGTTGTCCTTATCTTAACCCTAGCCCTTGAGTTATCCTAACCATAACGTTAGCCCTTAGCCCTAATAAGGTGAATAATAACCTTGGCACTTCTTAAAAACAAATGACACTTAACAACCATAAACATTAATAAAGATTAATAAAGTGTGTCACATCACACACACTTACCCACAAACACACATTCTCACACACGCAGACTTAAGCAGTGAAATTACTATCCCAAAACAGCAATTTATTTCATCACATCTTTAAATGTGCTTCAACTATGGCACTGGTTTGCTGCTGAGGTGGTGCGACGACAGCTGACCTTAAGTTGGCATGATTTGCAGCGATCTGTGTACTGCTAGCATCGCAAAACAACGAAATAGGGAGCTGCTCCCCCCTCACCGGACCTGTTAAATATTTTCGATTAGGGATGCACCGATACCACTTTTTGCAGAACGAGACCGATACCAATACTTTCATTTTTGGTAGCCTACCCGTCGATATCGATACCGTAACCGATCCCTGAATTTTCACTGCATTTGTAATTTTAAAATGTATTAGTAGATAAACCAAAAGAATATAAATCATATTAGTTGGCTTAATTTGTTCATCAAATATATATTCAGATATTTTCATGCTTAATTAATCCTGCTAAAAAGCATGCTTCTGTTTCTGTCACTGTTCATTCTATTGCTCTATCATATTTTATCTTCATTGAATAGCACAGCACATGTTTAGAGCTGCTCCAGGGTCAGTGCTGAGGATCGGGCCAAGTGGTACAAATGTTTAGACACCAGTGAAATACCAATTATTTAATCCAATTTTGATACTACACCAAAAACTACCAGCCCAATTAATGTGAATTTAAAACATTATTAAAAGCAGTCAGTAACAAAATAAGAACAGATAATCGAATTACAAATAGGACAAATAAATACAATAGATCAAAGAAAAGCTACAAATGAAATAAACTGTTTTTAGAGTTTTTCGGGTAGATTGGTAAATACATTTGAATAAAGTAACCAAATGTGAAAAATTTGCATATTCATTACTGTATAGCTAAATAAAATAGATGGATATTTTTGTAAAGTTGAAAAGGGTAGACTATTTAGTCAAGAGCAGTGAGTAATTTATTTGTCCTTTGTTTGATTAACACTAAAACACAGTAGCAGGTTTATTAAATTGCTGCCCCTTTAAGACAGAAGGCACGAACATGGCTACGTTCACTTGAGATATAACTGACTTTTGTTTACTAGGATACTCGTCAAGACGGGCGTTTTTACATAATTTTGTGACGTGAAAGACAATTTAATTTAGTATTCGCGCGCTGAGGAGCTGGTTTGCGGGGCACGCGCTTTGGATGTTTGCGTTCATGGAACTTCTTGGTATGCACACGTCCAGTAATAATGTAGGGAACCACTCGTTATACATAAATCAGGTAACAGGTCAAGTTTTACTTTACTTACATATACGATTTAGTTTTAATCCAAATAACACGTGCTGAGTGAATGATCAGGAGCATTCAACAGAAGTGCGCCCGCGCGCTCTCTCTCTCGTCAGTTAACGATAATAATAAGCTAGATGACTCGTTTTAATTGCCATTGACATCCGATTGAACTATAAACTTTCCACTGATGTCTGTTTGAAGGGATGTGCTCGACCAGCTCGCGCATCTGTGGCGCTGCGCGCTCAATCCATTGCACGTTTCCAGTGATCGCGCACCACAGCTAAGTTGTGTTACTATATTGCGTTTAATATTCCACTAATAAGACATATTTACTTCATAGACAGCCTTATTTTTTAGGGAAAAAAATTGAATCTCGTATATTGTCAATACTAATTGAAAACCATATAGACCCAGTTAGATGGGGCTTCGAAAATTTACTACCTCGTCAGATGACGTTTACTACTTTTTACTACTTTTTACTGGCCTTAATTTGGCATAATTTAATTTACTACCTTTTACTACCTTTTACAACCCCGCGGAAACCCTGAATATTAACACCCTACAGTAAAGATATTAATATTAATTCATCAACAGTGGATCATAAGAGTATAATTGGTATAGAACTCCTCTGAAACAGACCCTCTAGAACATTTTTACTTTGAAAGTGAAGCGCTCAAATTTATTAAAATCATAGCCCTTTTGAAGTTTAATAATCACATTAGGCTGCATCACGATTCCAGTTTCTCTGTCCCAAAATGTAAGACTCCCGTTAACCCACTTAAGATAATTAAGACATTTTATGGCCTTAAATTCAATCAAACTGAATTAAGACTTTAAAAGACACACAGAAACCCTGAAAATATATTCAGGGTTATGAAGCTATGCATCATATTTGACCACAGCTTTATATTAGAAATGTTACAGAGATAGGCCTAGTCATTTACAAATTTGTGAAAGCAGTGAACACAGAAATATGCAAAAGTCTGTTAAAGTGTGATCATTTGTCATCTATGGTAAGTTTAATATAGCCTTTACAGTTAGTGTACCAGTCAGGAACTCCAATTATATTTGTAAACAAGTCAAATATAAATAAATGCTGAGTGGAGACTACAATGATGGGTTTCAAATGTACAGGTGTAAATAGGTGTAACATTCAGACAAAAGAATATCGGTTCTTCAGTATCACACAGGGCATGAGTGTGAATGTGAGCTAAGTTCAGACAAAGAAACAATAATGGGGCAGATGCATGAAATCAGACATAATCCCAGGTGTAAATGAGGCCATTGAAACTATTGTCCTAACATCCATCTTGGGTGATTCAATCACAATTGGTCAGTCGAGAGACATCCTGTCATTATCAAGCATATCGAGACCACTTGTGATTAGATTTAAATGCCAAATACATAGCAGTTCTAAATTCACATTTTAACAGGGTTTTTCCTGCATTGAAAATATTTGGTGGCCGCCTACATAAATCCTTGTTGAATTTATTTTTATCATTTAATATGGCGATACCTGCCTTTCTTCCGTATCGGTACTCGCTGATAGCCGACTGCTTTAAAATGTGTTTTGGCAGCGCTGAGATGTAACCAATCACAGACATATCTGTCGAGCATGTGAAAGTTATGGCCAATCAGAATCCGTTCAACACCACTCGAAACACCAGAGTTTTCGTTCAGCCTAAGTTCTACACACTTGCAAATCCTTGCTTTATAACCAACAAAGTATAAAAACAATGTCAGTGAAAGATTCATTGCACAGCTTCATTGATAATAACGGGACTTTTTGCAAGAATGCAACTTTGTGTACCTTGCGTTGAATTTAAGCTTCAGTGATTATGATGGTAGCGATCTTTGTTTGCATTCTGTATATAATTTATATATTTTCATGCTGCTAACAACACATTGCAAAGTTTCTGGATTGGCAACCATATTTAAATGTGTGATTAACAGTGATGACCACAGCAATGGACAGAACAATAAAATCTCATCATGTATGTAAAAATGATTGGGAGTAAATGCAAAATAATAGACCTGTTACTGTTTCTATGTAAACTTTGTTGTTCATTTTATTACTAACTTTTCGAAGCTTTTTTTTTTTTTTTTTACATATAAATGTACAAATTTTATTCAAATATAAAATAGTTCCAAGCAATTTGTTTGATGAGCTGTCCTTACAGTGGTTATTTTTGATTAAAAAAAAAAAAAAAACAGGTTAATATTAATATTATTCCTTTAGTAATATTAAGTTAATATAACAGTTTGTAATATTAAATAAATCATAAGTTGATGTTACAAACTGTTTCTTACCATTTATATTGAATGTATTTATTATTCAGTACTGGGCTCACAATTCACATGGGTAGGCTACTTTAAAATGTGTGTGGTTGACCATGTTCGACTGCCACCATAGAAGACAATTTTTGACTGAGAATATGGTCAGATTTTTTCATTGAAATAAAATTGCTCACCACTTCATCAGGAACATAAGGTCTCCACAAGAGTCTGTTGCTCCAATAATCTTCTCAGGCTCCAGGCCTCGCTCAAACCCTCTTGCTACAAGAATCTCATCCTAAAAAGAACAAAGACTAAGATCAAAATCCCTAAAATTATTTAAACTAGAAATATCATTAACACCACCACATTAAATACACTGGCCACCACAACAAGATCACTTAAGTAAGATATGATTTAAGAAACATAATTTAGAATTAATTTCAGCCCTCTGGATATATTTGCATTATCTAGATGGATATTGCACAGTAATTACATGCAAATGAAGCTTGAGTATGGGCTCTTAAACTTTTGTTAAGCCTGTACCTCCTTTTTCTTTTTGGGTTTACTGCCACTCCCGTTCTCTTCCTCTGAGTTTTTCCTCTTGCTTGTGCTGCTGCTGCCGCTACTGTCTTTGGGACGGGCCAAAGAAGAGCCTGTGCTGGAGGGCTTGCTGCTGGGTGGGCTTCCACTGCTTCCCTTTTTATAGGTTTTCATGAACTCTGAGATAAGCTCTGGACAGTCCAGATTCTTCTCCGGTTCCCATGTGTTGTGTTTGCTGCAAGACAATGCACGATCAATGATGAATTAAGAACATTGTATTTCTTTGTGCATGAGATATACTAACAGGAAGTTTGCACACTACTAAAATTACTAAGAATTAAGTGATCTTCAAACTAATTTCTTAAATGGTTTGGTTTAGAATTTAGACAGGCCCATTGTACAGTGTAAAAACTGCTGATGTGTTTCATTGTCATTTCATGCATTTTAAGAACTTTACATGCAGCAACACCCTACATGTTCCTAAGATGTGAAAACAGCTTATTCTATTGCGTAGACACCCTTAAGGCCCCAAGATACTTCAAGCAAAACCCGAAGAAAGAACTGGTGTGACATCATTTAAAACAAAACCAGCCATTTTTCATGTTTGATACTGTACAGCTGCTTACCTATAAGCAATCTATTGTGTAAAGTGCTAAATAAATAAAGGTGACATGACTGTGGTACTAAATTGCAGAGTTGATGGGCCCCATTGACTTCCATAGTATTTTTTTGTTCCAATACTGTGGAAGTCAATGGGGCCCATCAACTGTTTGGTTACCGATATTCATCATCTGTGTTCAGCAGAAGAAAGAAATTCATACAGGTTTGAAACAACAAGTAAATTACAGAATTGTCTTTTTTGGTAGAACTATTCCTTTAACTGCGGTTTCTCAGCACTGTCACTTGTTGTGTTTATTTTGTTATTGAGAGGAAGGCGCACAGCACATATTTACATATTCATCTAAATGGCATTCTCAGCAGTGTGGGCAGCGTCAGGATGCTTGCTAACAGTATATCGCTGCTAACGCATTTCAAACCCTTAGGTGAAGATTAATAAAAAAGAACGTCACTGCAAGTGTATCTGGGCCTTTAGATTATTGTAAAGGGCAATGCTGACTTACTCTGTAAAGCCTTTCCACTTGAGGAAATATTCTACACGGCCCTTCACAACTCTCCTGTCCAAGACCTTTTCCACTATGTACTCTTCCTCATCTGAGGAAGCAGCATCATCATCTTCACGATTCTGGTTCTTCTTTCCCATGGCTGATTCTAAGTGTTTTCCTCTGAGCTAATGTGACCTCTGTGGCTCCCTGGTCTGGGGAGGAAAGTGGTCAACTGAAAAAAAAGAAGAAAAAAAAAAACCATCAGCAAGACTGAGTAGATGCTATTTACCGTATATAAAATTACAAAGAATAAAACTCTGCAGGGTGCTCATATTTGAACTGGTCATGTGCATATCCACTGCAAACTTTGATCAAAATAAACACTTGATAGTGCTATTAAGACTCTAGAAAAAGTTGTTTCTATTGCACCTTTGTTTTGTCATCTTTAATTGTACTATTGCTTGTCATTTGAGATTTATTAGTTTATTTTAAAAATTGCTAAAGAACACAGAAAAATGTTTACTTAAAGGTGGGGTATGTGATTTTCTTTTTAGTCCATTTTTTCAAAATCACTTGAAATCCTATTCATAACCCACTTACAGCCACTGAGTTAGAAGCACTGAAATGAAAATTAAGCAATTTAATCATCTGTGGAACGGGCAGGACTCGAAAAACTCCAGCCAATTATTTCCAAGACCACCTATAATCATTGGACAGTAAGTCCGTCAATCAAGCGGTTGTACCATACCCCCCTCCCCCATCCCCCTCGCGCGAATCAGGGCCAGCGTTGGAGGAAAGAAGGTAGGACCATTTGAGTTGTGTATTTTCAAAATCTGCCGGCTGTTTTGCAAATCCCATACCCCACCTTTAAGAAATCAGTTAGCAATAGTTTCTGCTGTGGAATTGAGAATCGTTAGATTTCATAGGTACAAGTATCGACTATATTGGTCTATTTTGTGAAATTCTTTTACCAGCAAAAATAACTATCATAAAATTACTCATAACATGATAATAACAGAGGGCGCAGGAATTCTCAAAAGCTTAAGAGTTAAGGTTAAACAGCAATGACAAAAATCAGTATTTGTTTTTCTGCACTCACCTACAGTTCTCTATTGTAGGGCGTGACCTCTTAAAATGCAGAGATGATTCTTGATCACAGCATTCAGGGATCCCTTAAGCAAATAAAGTTCATTGAAACATTTGCATTTAAATATAAACAAAATGTATGTAAAGACATTAAGTATAAAAACTTTAATTAAAGTGAAATGCACCCACTGCTCTTATAAAAATAAAAAAAACTCTACAGACCTCTTTAGAAATAAACATACAAATGCATTTCATTTGAGGAGCTCCAAAAGAATAGGAATAAAACACTGCAAAATATGTATTGTTTAGTAAACAATGATTAATCAATTGTCTAAACACTCTATATTAGACTAAGCAATTATATTGGTGGGTTGGGAAGGATGCAGTTCCCATATTCATTTACCAAGACACATTTAACCAAGCTTGCACTAAGAGTTGCGATAAACCAGCCATGTGTTCTTATCTTCCATGTTATGAAGGATCTTAGCGAGCAAGGCCAAAAAATGTGAAACACTGAGCAGCCCTACACGGCTCTCACGTTTTCATACGTTCAGATCTCTTGTCATATGCTAATTTCCAATGCTTTTATTCCAAAATACATAGCATAAACAACATCGGATTTAAATGCAGTGCTAGCTGCACTGCTAACATTTAGCTAACGTTACAGAAGTCTCAATGATTACTACTGTTTGCCTCACTATAAGCTCATTCTACAGGAGCAACAAAACAAAGACATAAGACAATATGTTTGATAAATAATTCCGTTGTGTTTGTGTACATATAACTATAGGCTAGTTCAACGAGCCAATGCCTGCAATAACAAAAAAAAAAAAAACACACCGATGCCCATGCGCACATGATAGCAGGCTAATTTAGCTCAATTAGCATACACTCTCTACTTCTTTATTTGACTCTTGTCGTCTAACCGATACAAGCACAGTATTCACGCGCTTTTTTCGCATTTATTTGAATGTTATCGTCGTGCGCGCTATCTGTGTGAGCCTTTGCTTAGCAACAGCGCGGGCCGAGCTGAACAGATTTCACCTGATCTTATCACGTTTAAACGTAACAACGACGGCGCAAATCTTTTACAATGCAAGGAGAATCTACAATTACATATTATGCCGTTAATGTTGATCATTATTTTATACTTACTGAGGTATTTTTCGACGTTTTTCTATTCGTGTTGGATAATGAGGCTGAGGCGGCGGCGGCTTTTTCCCTGCACACAGGAGTTTGCTGCCTCTCGCGCATGCATCCGTCCAGTGGCGAGTCTAGCCAATCAGCATGCGCCTGAGCGAGCCGCTCTCGCGCCAAAAACAGTCTAGCACGCATACAATGGGATGCGCACGCGCCACATAACTACTAAAGCCACAGGTTTGGCTTAATATTTCTGATCTTTTTTTAAAATATATTTAATTATTTAATACATTTCCCCAACGAAAATATTTTTTCAATGAGAGGCATGAGTGCCTTTACATAATACGTGATATCAAAGCTATATGAATGGAATTATAACTTATTCATTAATAAATCATTATATTAAATAACACGGTTATTTCAATTTAAAAAAAGGTACAGGGTTTGGGTTTCGAATTTTTTGAAAGATTTCCGATCAAACGCACTAACCTACTCTTTGCCTCTGCTCTCGGGATTGACTTGAGTCTCAGCCAATCAGACGTCCCCAAAACGCAAAACAAAAGCATTAGCGGGAACAGTAAACCAATCGTCGTCTAAAGTAGGAGGGGTCTGGTTTCACCCAAGCTATTTACGGTATCTCCCTCACTTCTCAGTGTGTGTCTCACCGACAGGCGTGTGGCGCAGCACAAACAGAAACAGTCGGTAGAATGTCTAAAGAGGTAGGTTGAATTTAATAGACATATATTTTTAGTAGTTACAACAGTATTTTAAGTAATGCAGGTTTGGTCGTCTGCGTTTTTTCGAGTTTAACTTTGATTTTACTCGTTGCTCTTTGTTATTTGCAAAGAGCGTGTTCGAGCCGCCATTTTAACTCTTGTAAAATGCAGACATTAGGCCGCATGATTACATCGAAGGTTGTGTTCCCGAAAATAATTATTTATTTGTTTTAATTACTCGATTGCCATATCTATACTGGTCTACATTTATTTACTACCACTACTGTTTGGCTGAAACCGAGATACTACTACAGATAGGCCGCGTGGTCCGGCACCAACATGGCGGAGGTATTCGTTCACCTCCCTTTCATAGAGTATGTTACCTCAAGGTCTCATAAGTCATGACGCTTCGCGCTCGAATGTATTGTTAGTTTAATATCTGCTGCAGAAAATAGATTTTATGCACAGTTTTAGTGTTACTCGGTTATTACATGAATTGTTATTTTCAGGGCCAACCACGTGAGCCAGAGCAGCTGCGGAAGCTCTTCATTGGAGGGCTCAGCTTTGAAACCACAGATGATAGTTTGCGGGCGCATTTTGAACAATGGGGAACCTTAACGGATTGTGTGGTAAGTTGCTCTCACCATATTTAGCTGTTTACTATATTCATCGTTATTTTCGAACACAAAGTATTTTTTATTTTTTTAAGGGTATGATGAGGACTAGTGTTTAAACCTTATGCTTATGTGTTTTCTTAGGTCATGAAAGACCCAAACACCAAACGCTCCAGGGGCTTTGGGTTTGTCACCTATGCTGGTGTGACTGAAGTTGATGCTGCTATGGATGCACGCCCCCACAAGGTCGATGGTAGACTCGTGGAGCCCAAACGAGCCGTGTCTCGAGAGGTGAGAACTTTAATAATGTAAAAACTTTCCTAAAAAAATGTATAGATACAAATGCCTAAATGCATGTCTGTTTCAGGACTCCAACAAGCCATTTGCTCACACAACTGTGAAAAAGATTTTTGTGGGTGGCATAAAGGATGACACTGAGGAGAACCATCTTCGTGACTACTTTGATGTGTTTGGAAAGATTGAAGCCGTTGAGATAATGGTTGATCACAAGACCGGAAACAAAAGGGGCTTTGCTTTTGTTACGTTTGACGACCATGATGCTGTTGATCGTATTGTCAGTAAGTGTTTTCGTTCCAGTGTCAACCTTTTGATATCTTAATATAGTATGGTTTAAAAAAAATAACCCTGGTATGTTTCCCCATTAGTTCAAAAATACCACACTGTGAATGGGCACAACTGTGAAGTCAGAAAAGCTCTTTCTAAACAAGAAATGCAGAACACCAACATGAACATGAGAGGTAAGTTTGTTCATGGTTTTCCCATGGTATCTCATATTTAAGACACTTGGCTGTATTCACTTATTTTTTTAATAAATCTGTAGGCCGTGGTGGTGGTAGCAGCGGTGGAGGTGGAAACTTCAACAGATATGGCAATAATGGTGGCTACAACAATGACTTTGGAGGTGGTGGTGGTGGCGGCGGCGGCGGTGGCAACCGTGATGGATACTTTGGAAGAGGTACATGCCAAAGAGGACATTCTGAAGTGTTTTGATTTGAGTTTAATAGTATTTAACAGCTTTTTTTCACAATCCTGTTGCAGGAGGTAGAGGAGGTAATGGTGGAGGTGGTGGTTATGGAGGGGACTGCTACAACAATGGATTTGGTGGAGATGGTATGAGTTTTTATCTTTAGTTGGAAAATTGTACTGTTTCTAAATGTTAAGTTGGATATCATTTTGAATTTTCTGTTTCTTGTCTTTTTTTTTATATATATATATATATATATATATATATATATATATATATATATATATATATATATATATATATATATATATATATATTTTTTTTTTTTGAAAACATAAATTTATTCGAGGCATTTTTGTAACAAATTTGTTGCATCTGAAAACCATGAACAAATCAACAGGTTTGCCTATGGTTTAAAAAAATACAACTAGCCAAACTAATACATTTCCAGCATTAAAGACAAAACACTTAGTAACTTAAGAACTAACAAATACAACTGAACAAAAATGCTAATAGTGTATTGAAGGGGTGGTATAATGGCCTTTTCATGAGATGTAAAATAAGTCTCTGATATAGCTCAAAATACCCCACAGATTTTTTTTTTATAGCCGGTTAAAATCATCATTTGAGGATGAGCAAAAATGCACCTTTTGTGTCCCTTTAAATGCAATGCTGCTCCTGGCACAGGGTGGGACTACAATAGCTCGTTCTTAGCAGCTTCGATTACCTCACACTGATCACTTTTAGCCTTTTGTTCAAACCGGAGTCAAAGATGGACAGACTCAAGAAGTGACTACATGTAGACAACATTTTTGAATGGTTAATGAATTTGTTGCTTGTGTAGTTATCTTCTAGTCATCGATTAGCATATATTATGATAATCTCTAAATCTTGTTCTGGGGTGGGGTTTATGTAAATTTTAGGGTTAGTGATGTCACTCGAGTCCTACCAGCTGTTTGTAGTCCTTAAATTAGTTCAAGAGAAAATATTTCCTTTTGCTTTTGAACTGAGTTGTAACTTTGCAGATTTTTATGATTAAATGGCAACATCACACTAAAGTTAGAAAAGTGAAGTCCTAATCAACCACCGCTTTAAGATTAACTACTCAATATTTACACAGGCATCTTTCTGTGCGTGTGCTTTGGATGTAAAAACGTTGCGCAAGACAATGGTTTAAAATTAAACTGCACAGGAATCAATTTTAATTTAGCAAGTGTTTTTTTTTATTTTTTTTTATTCTTGTCCCTAATGGCAAGTAATTCCTGTGACTTTCTCCAGGTGGTTATGGTGGTGGTGGAGGTGGTGGCAGCGGTCCTGGTAACTATGGTGGTGGTGGAAATCGTGGATATGGAGGTGGTGGAGGAGGTGGACAAGGTTATGGCAACCAAGGCGGAGGTTATAGTGGCGGCGGCGGAAACAGCAGTGGTGGATATAATGACAATTACAACAATGGCAATGGAAACTTTGGAGGTGGTGAGTACATGTCAATCTTAATGGTAAACCTATTTGCAAGTGCCTGAATTGTTGGCAATGACAGTGTATGACTTAAATGTTCTTAGGTAACTTTGGTGGTGGTGGTGGAGGTGGCAGCAGCAGCAGTGGAGGCGGTAACTACAGTGACTTTGGCAGCTATAGCAACCAGCAGTCCAACTATGGTCCCATGAAAGGGAACTTCGGAGGTGGTGGTGGTGGCAGCAGTGGCGGCGGAGGAGGGAGGAACAGTGGCCCATATGGTGGTGCGCTCTTCATAAATGGCCTTATACACATGTCCCTTTAGGTTCAAATCTCCTTATAAACAACTTGAATCCTAACGTGTATAACTTCTGTTCTAGGGGGTTATGGAGGTGGATCCAGTGGTGGATATGGTGGCGGCTCTGGTGGTAGACGGTTTTAAGCTCAGAAAGGTTGGTTTCAAATTCTGCGTTCTACCTTTAAATAGACTTTGTTTCAGATTACTTTATTTACAGGGTAACAATGTGTTAGTTTTGGACTGAATGCTCTTCATTAAACTGTAACCTTGCTGTACATCTGGTGAAGAAAAAACCCTCAGTTAGTGTGCAGCTTAACAATTGTTGTTCATATTGTTCAACAGGACTGAGTGCTTTAGGAGAGGACAGCAAGAGAAGTGACAGGGCAGATGCAGGTTTACATCCCTAGATCTGCTCAGCCAAACAGGTTTGGCAGATTTACAGCTGCCACCAGAAGAAGTGTACAGTAGCGCTATCGTGTGTGGGACATCATGAATTTGTCATCATGCAAACTTATTTTATATTGTCTATTGAGGAAAAAGCATTCCAATGAGGTTTTATGTAGAATTACTTTCAGTCGTTATGGTTTTTATTTTATGTAACCAATCAAGGTGAAATAAAACATAATTTTTGTTTTTTTTAAAAGATGTGCTGTATTAGTCGTTTTTGGTTTCTGGGTGTCTTAGTGTAGTACCCTTGAACTTAATATGGGAGCTTCTATGAGCCTTTTTAGTAGTAATTCAATTTTAAAGACTGTCTTCTGGCTCTTAAAAAAATGGAAATCCATTCTTGTTAAATTGTAAATTGAACTGATTCAAAAAGCATTGGCTGTTAAATGCAAATGCTTAGAGTAGTGTACATTTGGTTGCATATCAGTCTAGCCATGGAAGCAAGCTGAGAAAGGAGTAGCAAGATCATCGCCCTGTGAAGAAGCAGAGAGCAGGGAGTACAGGGCGCTACTCAAAGACTAGCAGGCAGCGCTTTTAAAACTCCTGTAGGTAAGAACAGACTTCTCAACTACCGCTGGTAACTACGAATTTTATTAGATGAAGCTGTACAGTTAATGTGAACTTCCCTTTCAGTGTTGTGTATTACAGAGGAAGTAACTGCAGTCAGCATAGTTTGGTGACGATTTTATAAAATTGAAACCTTTTTTTAATGCATGCCCAGGTTTTTTTCCCCCATGTTCCATATTTAACTTGCTGACCATAATACTCTTGCTTTTTCAGGATCTGATGAGTGAATCATCTCTTGAAATGAAGACACGTTTGTCCATTTAAACTGGTGCTATAATAAAAGGTAGTTGCTTTTTGTAATGTAATATTTTCATGTGTTTACAGTGTCTGAATCTGACTTTTTTTTTCCTCTCTTTCTAGGACAAAGATGCAGCTGAATAGACTTATTTTTTTATACCTGTGGTTTTTACTTTTTTACAAATAAAACTTTTAATGCAACAAATGATGTGATTGGTGGTTTTGTTGAACACATTTAATAAAAGTTTGTATTGGACATGTAATACTGATTCTTCAAAGTTTGACCAATGTTGTAATGTACAAAAGTGTTTTTGCTAAAATGTTTGCAGTATTGTTTATAGAGTAATTGTACCCAAGTAAAACTAGTCCCCTAAAATAAAATCTTTCTTTGAAATTCTGTCTATGTATATTGAGTTATGCTCTGCTCTAAATTACTGTTAATGTGATTTTTTTTTTTTTTTCTTATTAGAGTTTAAGCATCAATTACAAGTTATTTGAAGTCATTTAAATTCATTGGCCATACATTTTGTCCAGCCAAGTGGTGCCTTAAACCCTTCAAGTTCATTCACCATCCATTACTGTATTCCGTGGTACCAAGTAAATGTTACCGTCATTAGTTTGTTGTAGTGAATACTCATCAACTGAATATGGGTGTCCTTCCTCGTCACGTAGCTGTGAAAACACTTGGGTGTAAAGATCTGAGAGCCGACATTTGATAATGGCTAGGTTTTGCTGAAACTCCAGTCTTTCTCTGGTTAAATGTTCTCTCTGAGCTCGAAGTTGTCCCAACTCGTGTTCTAAGTGCACAATATTCTCCAACTTCCGTTTGCGGCAGTTCTGAGCTGCAACTTTGTTCTTCCCTCGTCTGCGAATGTCCCTCACGAGTGCCATTTGATTGTCGCTCAGTGTGAATTGGGTCAAAAGCTCGTTGAAGTCATCCACTGGTAGGTTCACAATCTTCTCCAGGGGGAATGGGATTTTTAGAGCGTGTGCTCGCCGCTCATCTCTGCTTAGGGGTACAGGAACACTTTTTGGCTTTGGGTACGGAGCCTGATATGAACCTAGTCTTGATAAACCTGAGCTATTTAGTTGATCATGCAGTGCTGTGGGTAAAACTGCCAGTGGTTGGTAAGTCTGCTGGTTGGTACCTTGCATATGTGCAACTGTGGGAAAAGATGCTCCAGGGTATGAGCTATAAGGCTGTTGGTAGTCAGCAGAGCCGTGCAGAGTAGGCCGCATGCGACACTGTTCCCCAATGCTTTCGAATTGACTTTCAGCATAGCCCATCGTACCATCTGCAGGTAAGTACGTAGGTACTCCATGCACCCCATTCTCAGGAGAAGCAAGCGGTGGGCTTGAACCAAGTGACAAACCAGAATCTGACTCCAGATCATCTGTGCAAACTTGTTTGATTTGTCCTGTGCCATGAAGGTTGATAACGCCATCTTTCGCAATCCCATGACTGCGTGTTGCCATGTTCATGTGCTCCAAAAGACTCACGAGCGGCGGATGAAGAGCTTGCGTATTCGCAAGGATTCTGGGGGAACCGTGGCCGTAGTGCATGTCCATGTGTGCGTTCAAACGCTGATAGGGTGGCATCATTTCTGGGTATGCATTTTCATAAACACCAGCATGATTGGCATCACAAGCAGCTGGAATAGTTTCTGGCTGAGGATGACTCATCCCGAACCCCCCTTGAGAAACCATGGGCTCCATGGAGAGGTATGGGATTGCTTCAAAGGGATTCTCATTGGGTACCTCAAACTCCTGTGACAAAAAAATAATGTTTTAATAACAAGAACTTCCAGTGGTTGATTCAAATCAAATTCTTATAAAAGAAAACGCTTTGGGAACCTAGTAAAGCGAAGGTCTGATCTCAGTAAGTTGATTTGTGCTGCTGAGGAGGGTTGTATTCAGTCAGCTGCTCTCTACAGGACCGGCCCACCTGGGTGAATGTGCCACCCGTAGCTTATGCAGGTCTTACTTAGGAGCGCTCGGGTTTCATGTCGAAACAGATGGTCATTGTGCAATGCAGGGGGCTGTCGGCAATATACAGCAGTCACCCTCTTTCTCTGTCTGCCTTTATCCTCGCATCACTCAATCGGCCCATTGTTGCAGATCGTAGCTAAACTCAATGTGTGTTTATAGAGGATTCAGCATTAGAAAAATGTAATAAGGCCACCGTTTCACTAAGGCAGCTTGCACTCACTCTAAAATGATTGGCTGTATCCTACCACAAAATAAGCCGATGTTTTCTTGACATTTTGGTGTTTGTGCATGTAAAAGAGGAACCTGGTGTGGTGTTCCAGTGTACTGACCTGAAGATCTGTGATGGCCATCAGTTCCTGCCAGGCCAAGTCCATCTCCAAATGCTGGGGGGAACGATGTGCCCGGAATCCAGTGACATTGGTGGACATCGACACCTCCCCATGCAGTCTTCCTGGGTTTGCCAGTCCCTTGAAAATAAATGCAGTTTTTGGAAAACTTGATACGGATTGTTGCACCATGCTAAATAAATAAATAAATAAAATTCAACTCTTATCTCTAAGCCATGCATTGCAATATTTGTGATAATCAAAAGGTGACTGCAGTGTCTAATGAAAAATAAAGAAAAGTTTAGACCAAGAAATGACCATGTGCATATTTCAATGTCTTCAACGAAGCAACACTTTTCTTTTGAATTTTTTACATTATTCAAAATGACATTTTATAAGTCTTTATTTTGACTTTTCTTTTAAGTTTAAAGTAAAAAATCTGCTACTGCAGTAAGACAAAATACTTATTCTAAATATAATATACATTCTCATGAGTTTTTTTTTATTATTCCCGCCTTTTTTCGTTGGGAAAACAGCCGTATCAATTTCCTCATATAGATACTCACCTCACAGCTGATCCTCAGAGGAAATTCACTGTTGATTGCTGAACACATTCAGGACAGACCCCTGATGCAGTGAATCAATCTAAAACATTAAAAGAAATTTAGAACTTTTTTTGTGTTTGTCGAACATGACAGAGATAACAGACACACAAACCATGCTAGCGTTCACATAACGGGTAATATAGGTCAGTTGTGACCATGCCAACAATCTTAAGAACAAATTTAAACTGACTTGAGCATATTTCCATCTACACACCCGTAAACTGAAGATGATGTCACTCTGAAACTTAAAAAATGAACTGTATAAGAAAATATATATATATATATAATTTTATTAAAACTGTTTCCCTTCCCATGTGCTCCAAATGTCATGTAGTGTCACTGGACATGAAGTTTTGTTGTGCTGGATTTGTCCTATCAGCTGGCTTTTCGAACAGTATGTCAACCCTTGATAAGACAATCTTTCGGGAGCCAGCCTGTTCTCCAGTAAACGGAGGCAGGGGCCTATAACCACAGACATCAGAATGCCAGGAAGACTTTCTCAGTACACTCCTTCATGTTGAAAATAAGTGAGCTGATGTATAGTGATATTTAATATGCATTAGCATTCATTCCGGTTACCACTGTTTTCATCCTGTTTTTATGATTGTGTGAAACAGATGCCTCATTATTTGGTGGTTTGCTTTTATTGGTGAAGCCTTTTTATACACAACTGCTTGAAATTTTAATGGCGGGTTCCTGTTAAACTGGGCATATATTCTGGTGCGATAAAAACAATGCAACTTTGCATTCAGATGTCATTCTGTGACTATTCGCACATAGGTTTTACATGTACAAATGAGAAAAACGGTTATCTTTTTAATTCAGTTGAACAATTTTACAAGAGTGAAAATTGTGTGTGAATGCTGGTTATTTTTACCAGAAACAATACCAAATTTAATCAATTTTGAAAGCTGTTCAATCTAGCTAATTGTAAAAATGTAAATCCACTGTCAGGTACAAGTTTGACAGGACGTGACAGCAATAATGCTGTATAACATCTAATGATTTTGTATTTCATGTGTGGTGAGATATTTAACAAAACACTTATTTCCTTTTGACATTTTGAGGGTAAAAGACATGTATCCTGCCTTTACCGCGGTGTCTAGCTTATTTCCTTTGACTAGTTTCTGAAATTTTGAGGGGATAGGGCTGTGGGACAGGCCTCCCAAGTTTCAACATCAGCTGTGGTACTAACCACTGTAGCAGTATACATGAACCAACAGTAAGCAAGAAAGATGAAAAATTAAACAATATTTTCTTTAATTTGATCAAATTTTCTCTCATTTTTTTTAACATTACTCTAAACCATGCATTGCAACATTTGTGATCATCAAAAAGTGACTGCACGTCTAATGAAGAATAAAGAAAAGTTTAGAGCAAGAAATAACCATGCACATATATTTTAAAGTCTTAAAAAACACTTTTTCAATTTAAAATTATTTTGACATCTTATAGGTTTATATATATATATATATATATATATGAAGAGTTCAGATGCAAAAGCCTCTAAGTGCCATCTGAAATTTTCTTCTAGAATGATCATTTTTATCAAGGTTGTATATTTAAGTTCAGTAATTTCACTTAAATGGCAATGAAGATTACCTATTAATTGTCATTTAAGTGAAATTATTGACCTTAAATAAACAAGCTTGATAAAAATTATCATTCTAGAAGAAAATTTCAGATGGCACTTCGAGGCTTTTGCATCTGAACTCTTCACATATATATATATATATATATATATATATATACACACACACACACACATACACACACACACAAACACACACACAACATAACAACTTTGACACTTTAATCAAGTTCATAAATATCAAGTAAACTGATATTCAGGTTTTGAAGCAAAAAAAGTGAACACAATTCAGTTTTCAAAGTAAAAAAAAGTAAAAAAGTTAACACTCTTTACATTTAATGTGTCCTTAGAGAGTTTTTATTACAACAATTATGACTCGAAAACTAAAAAAAAATATATTTAGAATCTTGAAGATTTGAAAGTGAACCAGAATTGTACAATATTATGTCAACAACTGCCATATTTACATATTTACGACAAGCCCTCAAAAAAGATAAAATGACAAACTGTACCTTATTAGCATTTCCTTGAGCCCTGAGCTCAGATGAAAAAGTCTTCACAATATCATATTATCCTGTGAGTAGAAACCAGTGACCCCTGTGTTAAACTGCAGAGTGAAAGAGTTCGCTGCATGCTCTTAGTTTTGAACTACAAGTGTGCATGCGCTCAACCTGTCTTTCTCTCATTCACTCTTTCTCCCACTCACCCTGTCTGCTTTTTTGGCTGTCACTCACACAAATGGGATGGGTCTATGGGCGATGCAAGCAGGTTTCCTGTAAAGCACCCACACTTTTTGCCCTCCTGAATGCAACACTTGCACTTTAATATGTTTAAAATACATTGCCCACAAAAAAAGACCAAAAACCGTTAAGCCACGGATATTTATATATATATTTATATTTATAAGCTCTCACATGTGGACTTCCCAGACCAAATATAGATTTAGACCCTTTCAGATTGTGGTTTATGGACAAGTGATTCCCATCCACAGCTTAGGTGTGTATACGTGTCCTAAAGTCTATCACTTCCTCAGTAAGAACCATGTGTTTCATGGGGTGCAAAAATGACCTGAGGTGATCATGTACACCCATGTGAGGGATAGACACTATGAACAGGCGCACCTGGAGTTAAATCTGGGATTGCTGTGCGGAGGAGGGGCTGTTTTCTGACTTGCTTTAGTAGGGATGGAATGTACACCTTCACCAGGTAAGAAAGGCCACATTGTTCCTGTATTTGCCGCACAACCACAAACAGCCAGTGAAAGCGGGGGGGACGGGAGGGTGGAAGAGCGTGTCTTACGTTGCAAGTGACCATTCGAGTCCTTGATGAAGTCCTTCCGAAATCACACACACAGGACAATCGGCAGGATTGTTCAGGCACAATCGTCAGGCGAGGTGAAAGGATGTGTTTTCCTTGTTCATTTGAAGTGCTTAATTTTATTTGACCAATCCCTTATCATGTTACACCCACCCTCGATAATACACCACTTTAAGAGCATTCAGGTGCATGATGGTCCACAGTCATTAGAAACCACGGACTGCCACTGGAGTGCATGCAGTTGCACTTCTGGTCGAGAAACATGCGCATATTTCAGCAACTCTTTTTAAAATTATTATTATTATTATTTTTTCAATTACATTATCTCAATAAAATAACTCCATAATCAACATATAATAAAGAAAAATCTGTCAAATTGTATAGAATACATTTACAAATATACAATATGCACTTCAAGTTATGTATTGAGCTTCTGAAGCAAAAACTTTTTACATACGCTTTACATTTAATGTGTGCTTAGTTCTTAAAGTTCTCAATATTACAGCAGTTAAAGAGCGTTCAGGTGCATGCGGTCCACAATCATTAGAAACCAAAGACTGGCAGTGTAGAGAATTTCCAATAAAAAATGTCAACATTTTAGAAGCTTGAGTGGTTGAGCATACGAAATAGAAAGCTATGACTAAAAACTGCTTATCACGGCTTGTTAAAGCGTTGTGCCCGTGGTTTCTTGATACTTGTTCAAGCTCGTCTTTTACAATGCGGTGTTTTCATTCCCACACGTTAATATGTTTGTATGTAAATGCACCATAATGATGGACGTAGGTGGCTGACATCGTCCAAAGAGGTGGGCGCCTGCCAGGAACCAGAGAGACGGGACTTCCCAAGCCTTGATTCCTAGCACCCACCCACCCACCCGACTCCACCACCTACAAACACACACATGAAAACAGCCTGCTATTACATCCACCACAGTGGTTTGGGATTTGGCGTGTTCCAACCTAAACAGCCGATCTGACTCTCTCCACACATAGTTCAGGTCATCGAGTCGCTCGCACAGTTTTTTCATCCATTTATTCTTGCTGTTCATTGTATATTTTAGTGTGTTTTATTGTATTTTTGTATTCATTTGACCCTCTGTCACGTTGTGGCCTCGTGATGGTCTTGACCCTCTTTGGTTTGACCACAGGAAGTGAAACAGCCCTGTGACACCATCCTGACCCATCCAACTATTTCTATTCTTCCTGCTTCCCATAGGTAAGAGGAAACTCATAGGATTCTTTTGTTTTGCTTTAAAGTCTTAGAATATATTTTTTACTTAAAAAAAGAAGAAGAAAGTTGACGAAACCTGGATGGTTTCTAAGATTAGTAAGACATTCTATACAAGTAAATATAAATAAATTATAATATATATATTATATATATATATAGCACTTTCAAATAGTTTTATTGCGATTAATTACATCTAACAAATATATATATTGTGTGTATATATATATATATATATATGACTTTTATGTTAGATGGGATTAATCATGATTTGATCGACTAATATAACTACTATAAAATATAAGCCTGTAATCATTTCTTTTTTCAACCTTATGTAATATAATAATATTTAGTATATTATCTATATATTTATTTATATTTATTTATTTAAATTTGAACTGCTGTGCAAAAGTTTGGGTTCAGTAAGCTTTTTTTTTTTAAAGAAATAAATTCAACTTTTATTTAGCAAGGACATTAAGTTGATCATAAGGGTCAATAAAGACATTTATAATGTTACAAAAGATTTATATTTCAAATATAAAGAAAAAAATTACATTTAAAAATATATTAACATAGAAAAAAGGTATGTTCATTTGTAATAATATTTCACAATATTACAGTTTTTACTGTATTTTTAATTACATAATTGGAGCCATGGTGATCATAAGAGACTTCTTTCAAAAACATTAAAAATATTACAGACCCCAAACTTTTGAATAGTATTTATATTTTTAACAGCTAATTTTTCCTGTCAAAAAATACAACATTACTATCAGATTGTCATTAGCCACAAGTGAACATGAGAACACGTTTTCAATTACACGGAAAATCCTCCCGAGCTAGTTATGATGAGAGCATTCGTGTCTTTGGTTTGTGGTCCATTGGGAAAATTCATTCTGCTGCTGGGAAAAGTGGAAAATATGTGTATGAGTAATCAAGAGTAACGTAATTTCATCCAATGCAAAATATATATACTGTAACAGCTCTAAATAAATAGCATTCCCTTCAACCTCAAATAAAGTATATATTTTTAATTCAACTCACGGTCCAGTGTAGTGCATTCAATATATATCAATCTGTTTACTAAACACAGATCCATATGCATGCCTGCAAATAGTCATATTAGGGATTTTATCATTTAAACCTGAAAATAAGCAGAAATGTTTTAGGATTTTGAAATATTTACGACAAAGAAAAGCTATAATGTCACCTGGAGAAATATTTAAGAATCCACACTATATGCACACCAAATGAGCAAATGTAGGACATTCACCATGTGAACTCCTGCTTTCATTGAAGAATAAGATGCATTTTTGAACCCTATGGTGCATATTGTGCAATAGAACTGGCCGGGTGAATTAAAGAATACAACGATCGTGTAAGCAGCTCCCCTCTACCCCCGTCTCACCAGAAACCACAACAGTTAGCATGAGCACCTAGACAAGCCTTTATCAGAGCTCAGCAGAGCTTCCGCCACCCAACATCCCCTTTCCCCCGGCTCTCCTCTCCTTCTGCAACCACTCTCACCACACCCAAGCCCACACTGGGAACCGGTGGGATACAGAGCCAGCTTCATGCAGACACTCATCACAGGCCAGAACGATGATGATGTCCATCGATGCCCTTCTGATACGGCGTGGAAAAGATGAGCGGACACATGCTATGCCGTGACCGCACAGATAAGGATCTTATTGTGAAAGGCGACCGATTATCTGAAGAGTTTATCTCAAGCACTATTGAGACACAGTTATATGCGCAATGATACTGTGGGCGCAGGTTCCTCATTTGGAGTTCGTCAGGTGTAACGATTGTTTGGTGACAAACAGGATTCTAAGAAGATCATCTCTATTGCAAATATTTCCACTGCACATTTGACTAGATGAATCATTGGAGCAGTGCTATTTGAAGAGTCAAAGACTTTAGGGATACTCATAAGACTTAAGTAATGATTTAGAAATTATTCCATAATAATCAACTGGCGAACATTGTAGGCCTTATAAATGTATTAAGACAAAATAAACTGCAACAAGTACAACAAGCTCTAAATGGCTGCAACTATAAACACACACAGATTTACTGTAAACACACCAATATATTTGCTGAAATAAGTATAAATATGTTTTTTTTTTTTCTTAAATATATAGGCTGAAAATAAAAATTATTGTTCTGGGTACAGCACCGTGGAGCTATGATCAAAAATGCATAATTTATTTATATATATAATATATAAATAAAATAATTTATGCATTGGTAATATTTTGCAATATTACAGATTTATATAGGCCTATATATATATATATATATATATATGTGTGTGTGTGACCCTGGATCACAAAACCAGTCTTAAGTCGCACGGGTATATTTGTGGCAATAGCCAACAAAACATTGTATGGGTCAAAATTATCGATTTTTCTTTTATGCCAAAAATCATTAGGATATTAAGTAAAGATCATGATTAATATATTTAGTAAATTTCCTACCTTAAATATATCAACCTTTTATTTTTGTAAGTGGATGCAGCACAATCGCCAACAGAAATGGAAACCTTTAAAGGCGATTTTCTTAATATTTAGATTTGTTTGAACCCTCAGATTCCCGATTTCAAATAGTTGTATCTCGGCCAAATATTGTCCTATCCTAACAACCCATACATCAATGGAAAGCTTATGTATTACGTATCAGCTTTCAGGTGATCTCAATTAAAAAAAATGGGCACAAAGACTTTTGTGGTCCAGGGTCACACACACACATATATATATATATATATATATTTAAACAAATCAGTAATATTGCAAAATATTACCAATTAAAATAGCTTTCTCTATGGTAATATATTTTAAAATATATTATGATGCAAAGCTGATTTTCAGCATCATTACTTCAGTGTCACATGATCCTTCATAAATCATTCTAATGTTGATTTGCTGCTCAAGAAACATTTTGTATTATTATCAATGTTGAAAACATTGCTTAATTTAACTTTTATTTTGTGTAAACCATAATATTTTTTTCTTTGGTGAATAAAGAACAACTGTCTTTACTGTCACTTTTGATCAATTTAATGCACCCTTTCTGAGCAAAAGCATTAATTTCTTTCAATAAATATATAAATAAATAATAAAACTGACCCCACACTTTTGAATGGCAGCGGTCTATATAATGAACATGGCAAATAATACATAAATAATATAATATATAATAATATATATTGAATAAAAACTGAAAAAATTATTCTTGGTCTGAACAGCACCGTGAAGGGTGACATAACCATACCTAAAGAAAAAAAAAAATGACACCAAGGAAACACATACTGTATCCTCTCTGATATAACATAGGGTAATTTCGAAATGTTCTTCGTGGTAAAGTTGTGAAAACCCAGTGTATCATTGCGAAACTCGCTGGTGAGCCACCTTACTGAACAAAAGAACATCTTTATTCAGAATAGAAACTACTTTTTGTACTTTGTGCTTCAATACTCGTTTTAGAGGCAAAATGAAATGTGGCCAACATGCTCAGAAAAGTATGGTGAGTTTTACTTACAGGTTATCCCATCACAGATCTCTAGATTAAACCGTTCTCTAAGTCTGAGAACAAAACAAGTGACCTCTGATGTCAGTGTAGCCGCTGTAGTAAAGAGCCGTGAGCCGCGCAGGGAAAACCCCTGTACGGATTCGTTTTCACAGTGGTGCTTCCCAGAAAAAGTGACCAATGTAATTATGATCCCCAGTTGTAGGAGTATCTCTTAAATTATCTCTGAAAAAACAGGACAGGCTGGAAGCATATGCAATTTTGAGGAGGACTCGTGTCATTGAGGCCAGTGTGTCATTCACGGAGAGCAAACAGATTCCAAACCCAATCAGTTCAGAATCAGGATCCGAATCACTCATTATCTTTGACTAAGCGTCTGGTCCTGAGAGCCAGAGGTTTACATCAGGTTAGAACTACTGCTCGGCTTTTTCCCATTTCTGGAAGCATGATGAAGTCATTGTGCCCAGGTAGACTGTGAATCACCTTTAGTAATACTTCTGTAAAACACTATGTAAATAGGAGGAAGTTTTGGTTTGAAATTCTGAAATAAAAATATTTTTTGAGGTTGTTAAATTATCCTTAAACACACACATAGTAAGACAGATACTGTATATAATGAAGTATGAAAAGTTTGTAAATGGGAATTTTACTTTAATTTGTAGGCCAACCATTTGGTTTTTTTTTCTCGACATCTATACCTTTTTATCAGTTGGACAGTTTATCAGTAAATTTCAAGTGAACAGGCCTAATTAGTAGCTTAGTTAGGTAAATTCAGTTGGTGAAACGTTCAGTTCAGACAAAATGTTGGATCTCAAGAAAAACATGACTAAAAATGAGTTCTGTGATTGTTTAAGAGTTTTCCGGGATCATGATTGGTTCTCAGCTATAACAAAAATAAGTTCTAAGAACTTTTTGCTAACGTTCCCATTAAGTTATGAACACATTATTGGCTGTTCAAAATGTCCTGTTTTTTAAAAGCGTATGTGAACGTTAAGGAAATATTCCATTAATCGTTCTTCAAACATAATGGGAATGTTACTTTAGAATGTTCTCTGAACATTCTAAAACAAGTACAATTTAAAAAATGTTAGATGAACGTCCAACTAAAACATTTCAGGGAAAAAAAACACTCCATGAACAATGTATAAATAACGTTTTTTGTACCAACGTTTTGAGAACATTATTAAAGAACAGATAACTTTGAATTAACATTCTACATGACAAAACTGGAAGAATGTTTGTTCAGAACTTAAGAGAACCTTGACATGTTAGCTAAAGTTCTGAGAACATTCACTGTTAGCATGGGTCTTCTCTACCCTGTAATACAACACACACACACACACACACACACACACACACACACACACGCACACACACACACACACACGCACCTACACACGCACGCACACACACACACACACACGCACACGTTGTTGCAACTACATTATGAGGACTCTCCATAGGCGTAATGGTTTTTATACTGTACAAACTGTGTATTCTGTCCCCTTACACTCCCCCTATCCCTAAACCTACCCATTAAGGAAACATTCTGCATTTTTACATTTTTAATAAAACATTGTTTTTTTATGTATGTTTTTTATGTACTCATGAAAAGTCCTCATAAACCACGTTTAAGTTGTAATACCAGTGTAATAAACGTCATTATACAAATTTGTGTCCTCATAAATCACATAAACAAGCACACACACACATGGCTAGTCCTATTTTAACTCCATTTTAATTGTATTTTTTACTTTAGCCTGTACTATGTCAATATGTCAAATTGCATGTCTTTAACCCAAACCTGCCATTGTTTAATAAATAAAAAACTGTTATGGTTCACCAGACTGTGTGGTCAGACACACAGGCTAAACTATCAACATCAATGTTGCTTCAATAGTAAAGGTTGTAAATAGACATAGACTAGGCCTAAATATTGTGCATTGTAGGAAAATAGTTTCTTTACTTTTCAATTAGGCTAGTACATTTATGGGACATTCTACCAGAAAAGTCCATTTCCACTTGTAAAAAATCTTGGGGGAAAAAATATATTTTTCTTAAATCTGAACATTGAATGGAGGACATGTTAAACTATGAGAAACACATATCATGCCATTTCAGCATGTTTTTATGATTGAATAAAATACATTTTACACGTATTTCACCCCTAAAATGTCAGGCCCTGTCACAGACAAATTTGTATATGTTAGAATGGTTTCCTAATGAGGATTTCTTTGATACAAATAGCATTTTCTTATTGGTCACATGTCCCTGATTGTATATATCTAACATGATACATGATATGATTTTTGTAATTCCCATAAGAAATATAAACAACTTTTCGGTCAACTAGTACACAAAATCATAGAATACCCGCTAGGCACTCATATAATAACTACCCTTACATAGGAGATTTTTTTTACAAAAACACAGTAGTGGATATACCCCCACCTTCATCTACACAGTGAAAGAAATTAATTCAATTAATATTTCCTCAAATAGTACACTTTTATGTCATAATTTCCTGTGTGACAGGACTGACCGTGACATGACAGGACTGACTTTGATTTTAATGATGAATGGAAAAAGTGTTGTTTTGTGTTCTTTATTTAAGTTTTGATAAGCATTCCTATTTTAAATTAACATTATAATTTTAATGTTAATGTAATAATAGACTATGGTAAAGTTCAACCAAGGACATACACTATATCGCTAAAAGTTTTGGGACACCCCTCCAAATCATTGAATTCATGTGTACCAATCACTTTCATGGCCACAGTTGTATAAAATAAAATTGTAAAAGGCACCTATGCCTCCAGATTGTTTCTACAAACATTTGTGAAAGAATGGGCCGCAGGAGCTCAGCGAATTCAAGCGTGGTACCGTGATAGGTTGCCAACTGTGCAATAAGTCAATTGGTGAAATTTCCTCATTACTAAATAGTCCACGGCCAAAACTGTTAGTGGAATTATAAGAAAGTGGAAGCAATTGGGAACAACAGCAACTCAGCCATGAAGTGGTAGGCCATGTAAAATCACAGAGCGGGGTCAGCGCATGCTGAGGAGACAGTGCAGAAGTCGCCCTTTCTGCAGTCAACAGCTACAGACCTACAAAATTCGTGTGGCCTTAATATTAGCGCAAGAACCGTGTGTAGAGAGCTTCAGAACTTCTAAAGGACGAGTCTGGGTTTGAGAGAACGGTACTTGCCTGAGTGTAAAGTGTAAAGTTTGGTGGAGGGGGGATTATGGTGTGGGGTTGTTTTTCAGGGGTTGGGCTTGGCCGCTTAGTTCCAGTGAAATGAACTCTTAATGCTTCAGCATACCAAGACATTTTGGACAATTTCATGCTCCCAACTTTGTGGGAACAGTTTGGGGATGCTCCTGTACCAGCATGACTGCGCACCAGTGCACAAAGCAAGGTCCATAAAGACATGGATGAGCGAGTTTGGTGTGGAGGAACTTGACCTGCACCTTTGGGATGAATTAGAGCGGAGACTGTGAGCCAGGCCTTCTCGCCCAACATCAGTGCCTGACCTCACAAATGCACTTCTAGAAGAATGGTCAAACATTCCCATGAACACACTCCTAAACCCTGTGGAAAGCCTTCCCAGAAGAGTTGGAGCTGTTATAGCTGCAAAGGGTGGGCCAACTTCATATTAAACCCTATGGATTAAGAATGGGATGTCATTAAAGTTCATGTGCATGGAAAGGCAGACGTCCCAAAACTTTTTGCAATATAGTGTATAAAAAGGACCTAATTCATTAGAATATATTTACAGTGTAATGTCTATTTATTCAAATAATGTTTAACTATGGCATGATTGTGTTAAATACATATTACAGTTTTTCTCGATTGCTAAGACACATTTCTTGAAAGCTGCTCTCCTTTTCTCCAAACTGTGAAACACAAAACCCAGGTGAAACCTCAGACTCTTCTTGCAAAACCAAACTTTCACCTCAAAACAGTTCAATCTGTGCTCAAAACTGAACTATGTTGTCAAATCGTGCCCCGAGTCAATCAAAATGAAAAACTCTACTGAACATTTACTAAACACTACGTAGAAAAATAGAAAACACAATGCTCAGGACATGAAGCTGGAGAAATAAGTGTTTATTGTTCACTGTAAATGCATGTTGCAAAAAAACAAACAAAAAAACTGTGCATTTAGCACTTGTACAAAAAGACAAAACAGAAATCTTGTGCATTTACAAGATTGCACAAGATGCACATTTACTTGTGCATCTTGTGCACTTGTAAAAACAAACAGAAATCTTATGCGTTTGCCACTTGTGTACAGTAAGCCCATGTAAAAATAAAGTACAAAAATATACATGGAATACTAGGCCTACAAACAGTTAGACCAACCCTCCATTACAATACTACAGTACATTGGTACAGTGATGTACTGAAACATATTTACTTACAGTATACTGTGGTACAGTATATAGTATGTCATACAGTAATTGCTGTCAACATTTACATACTGTACTATAATGTCAAAAAAAGGCAATTACCTGTTCTCTTCTCTAAATCTTCGGATTATGGTGGACACAGTGAATCTACTGATGTTTGGTTGTACCCTTTGTCTAGCCTCCCTCATGCTCATACCATGGACAAGAACATGGTCAATCACAGTAGCTCTGATTACATCAGATATTACTGTTCTTTGTCTTCGCTGACCACCTCGACCTCCTCTCACACAAACTCTTCCTCTCAGATTTCTATAGGGCCTCACAAACCAGTGCTCTCTGAACTGGCTTACTGTATATGTTCCCTCACATCATTAGCCACAAGTGTGATCAATTTTGAGTTGTTGTGTTCGAGTGGTGACACATGTGCTTTAATTGTGTTTGACTTTTGTCACCTGTGCTCACCATTATGCAGCACGGGTGCATCACAATGAAAATGTGTTGGCAAGTTGTGTCTAAACAGGTGAAAAGTGCTTATGGTTTTGCCAAAAGAGTGATTGATTCAATCAGTGGGTTCAGGCAACTGAGCATTTGGTTCAGACAATAGGGTTTAGTGTTTTAGCAATTGAGAAAAACTGTATATGTAATAAAGGTAAAAAAAAATAACAATGCCATTCATTTGTAAGGCCGTGTCACACATGAATGTGACAGGGCCTGAAGGTCGGCCATTTTAAACTGACATTACTCAATCTGCTAGCATGCTAGCATAAAAACTGTTAACATGCAAGCAAGGAATTTCAGTAACCTTTTTACACATGTTTTGGATTTAAAACATTTTCATTCTTTTCGGGGATGTTTTACTGTGACAGGGCCTGACCCTTTAGCTTAAAATCATACAATTCAATGACAGAATTTAGCCTAGATTAATGTCAGCGTCACCTGGGTCAAACGATGTCACTTCCTGAGTCATATCCCTAAAAGCCGTATTTCACACATTAGAGTTTTATGTAAACATGGACTGACTGAAAACATGGGGATAGTTGTAAAATAGTATTTATTTGTAGAATTTATATATAATTTAATGTTTTTGATCAATTGATGTGAATGATAACAGCTTAAACTTGTTTTTATTCTAAATAACAGTTTTTAGCATAACAAACCTATGAAAGCTGTAGCTCCAATTTGGCTGAGGACAAGGTCAGGATTTGTAATTTTCAAAAGTGTTTTTAATAAAGAAAAAAATATCTGAGAACCTAATGAACGACATATTCCTTTACAGAACAACTCACATAAATCAACAACCATCAGCCAGTTTTAGAAATAAATAAAATACAGTCTACCTATATAAATATAATATTAAATACATAATTTCACGGAATTTGTTAGGACATTTTCCAACATTCGGCTTTCACAAGTAGCCAAACTTTCACTTGTGCTTTCACTTGTGATTTCCATCTACTCTCGTGTAATGGAAATCACAAGTAGCCAAACAGGCTATTGACACACACATTTTACACAGTTGGATTCTTAAGATTTGTGTGCTTCTAGACTGTGTATTGTAGTGTGTAGATTGTAGTCTATTGTAATGTTCACGTTATTGTTTTAATGTTTTTTATTGTTTTATTTTAATAATAATAACAAAGATGATTATATAATAATAACTGCTTTGGGTAGGCCAATTCAAAACATTCTTATTTATTTCCTTCAATATTTTCCTGCAATTTTCAATGACATTACAAAGTACTTCCGCTTAGTTTTGCCCTTTTACCTCATGTCGTAAGCGGAAGTACACATACGCAGGAACACGGAGCTAGAGTGAGCGCCTTCTGCACAGTACAAGATGGATACGCTAATACTGGTAATAAGATTTTATCTCTCTATATATGTATCAATATAAGTGTAAATCATTCGCTAGCAGTTAAATATGCTCTGTTGCCTGTTCAAATAGCCCTTCCGCTAACGTTACATCCGCTAAACAATAACGTTAAATCACTAACCAATCGTACGAGTTTACGAGTTTATCCCGTGTATAGGATACTTATTATATTTAAATGTTAAAGATTATACTGAAATATTACATTATAATATTGACTTTACATCCTCAAGTCAAGCAGTTGCTGATGGGTATCTGAGCTATTCAAGAGTCTCTGAGTCTATTCAACCTTTGCCCTGATCAGCTGATTCATTTGACTGTAATTTATTGGTTATCTGTCATGTTTGTGTCTGTGCTGTGACAGGAGCCCTCTCTGTACACTGTAAAAGCTGTTCTGATCATGGACAATGACGGAGAGAGACTTTATGCTAAGGTGAGATCATCAGATGATGAACATCATGATCATGATCAGGTTTGAGTTGATATACAGTGACGTTTTATTTAAAGGGATAGTTCACCCACAAATGAAAATTATTTCATTAATTACTCGCTCTCATGTCATTCCAAACCGTAAGACTTTAGTTAATCTTCGGAAGACAAATGAAGATATTTCTAATGATATCTGAGTGCTTTCTGTCCCTCCATTGACAGTCTACGCAACTAGCACTCTGACACTTCAAAAAATTCATAAAGAGATCATAAAACTAATGGGACAAAAAGCTCTCAGATTTAATCAAAAATGTATTCATTTGTGTTCCGAGGATGAAGTTTGGAACAACATGAGGGTGAGTAATTAATGACAGAATTTTCATTTTTGGGTGAACTATCCCTTTAACCCTGTAAAGCCTGAAATGTGAAAATGATGTATGGATAATCAAGCAAACCTGAAAAGTGTTCATTTTGAAATATTAATAGCGATATTAAAATTCTTACATTTACTTTAAAAAAACACCTGAAGAGGGACATTTTTAGGATTACACTAACAGGCCTTTCACTTGTTAAAAAGTATGAACTATCAGTCAAACGCCATGTAGAAGATTGTGTGCAACAGGTTTTCAGAAAGTTGTGATCATGTTGACAATTTAGAGGCCTTTGAAATTCATCAAACAGCTGGCTTTATAGGGTTAAACTGGAAAGTAAACAGTTTTAGTATTCTGTCATCATTTACTCACCCTCATGTTATTCAAAACCATATAACAATGTCATTTTCAAACTCACACCTTTTAGAAACATAAGCTTTTTGTTTGCATAGGGTGTTTAAAAGAGTGTTTATTAGCACTTAATGCTCTGTCTGTATTATAAGCTTCATATATTAGTTTGCGACTGAGTTGTGTTTGTTTCAGTATTATGATGACACGTACCCAACAGTGAAAGAGCAGAAAGCCTTTGAGAAGAACATCTTCAACAAGACACACAGGACAGACAGTAAGTGATTATGTTACTGTCAATCTTGTGTGCGCCAACATAGTCATATCTTGGAGTCATTCTTCCTCTCTTCCACACAGGTGAAATAGCATTGCTGGAGGGTCTAACGGTTGTGTACAAGAGCAATATTGATCTGTATTTCTACGTAATCGGCAGCTCCCATGAAAATGAGGTAATGCTTTATACTTCATCCAGTATTGTCTTATCATAACCGTGTGAATCTCATAAGTGTCATTGTCTTTCTTCACACAGCTGATGCTTATGTCAGTGTTGAATTGTCTCTTTGATTCCTTGAGCCAAATGTTGAGGTACTGTAGGAAAGACTTTTTTATTATGAGTTATATGGTCTCTGTCAGAAACCCTCCCCCAAAAAAGTTTGACTTTGATTTGTTTTCTTCCTCTTTTTAGGAAAAATGTGGAAAAGCGAGCCCTGCTTGAAAATATGGAGGGTCTGTTCCTGGCTGTTGATGAGATTGTTGATGGAGGGTAAGCCATAATGAATGTGTTCAAACTTATATTACATTTAAAGAAAAGAAAAAAAGAAAAAATCGTTCAAAAGTTTGGGGTCGGTACGATTTTTGAATGTTTTTGAAATGCGTCTCACCAATTCGGCATTTATTTCTTCTGATCAATAGCCATTAGTGTTGTGAAATTTTAAAAATGTGACTATACCAGCATTTCTCTCTAGCATTTTGAGCGTGTGAGCGCAATGGCCAATCAGAGGTGTTTAAGAATGCGTCAAAATGCTAGAGAGAAATACTGGTATCATCACATCCAATGTTGTGAATTTAACGTGTGTGCAAAATAGGAATATTGCATAAAACATTTGCGAATAAAGCACCATTTCCAATCCCATGTGTTCAAGAGAACAAAATCGCCACTTCCTGGGAAATTGGCACAAAATATCTGTAAATATAAAAATAGAAGTTGCTGCAATCTGTAAAGTCACTGTGGCTCTTTTGTCCTATATTATAAATGACTTGCGTCTCAGACAAAATGCCATAAACGCTGTCATGTTATCTTGCGTTCAGATGCCTGGTGTTGGGAACGCAATCATGTGAGATGCAGGCTCAGGCATTTTAGAATAATCAAACTAACATTTGAGATGCAGTGTTGAAGCTGATGAAGTTGGTCCACTTATTAGTCCAGTTATCCAATCACATCCACTGTTGAGGCAAAGTTACATGAGTTCTTTTGTAGCCCATCGAGGGATTTATTCAGTAAACTAGTTTCCATCATAGTTTATGCGCACCTCTTCTTATCTAATGTATCGTCCTCAATTGAGCGATTCTTTGAGTATGAGTGTAAAGTTGAAAAGAGCAGCAATTTATTTGAAATAGAAACCTTCTCTGCCATTATAAATGTCACTTTTGATCAATTTGATGCATCTGAATAAAAGTATTAAGTTCTTCCAAAAACATCATCTTGAACCCTATAAACCGTAGTGTACGTAGAGTCAAACCTACTGTGCTCTGCTAGTTGACCTACTGAAATCTGATGAATTTTATTACAATTAATATTTTAACTATTCTAATCAATCAATTTGTCATTAATATTCATAATTATATTTATACAGTATAAAAAATAAAAAAAAGGGAATCAGCAGGCCCACACAGAATCAACGGCTAAAGAATTGCAGACATGCAAATCAGTCATAAAATAAAATACTATACATTTTCAAAAAGCCACTCCTAACATTAATTTATTGGATGTTCTGGCTGTTTTGATTATATTATGCTTTCAGCTACTACTCTCTCAGCTCTGTTGAACACTTTTATTATGAATAAATGTCAATCCTGTAGTTTAAACAATGGTGCAATGCCCAGATTTTAGGTAAGTTTCCCAGGGAAGGCATAAACTAATAAAACAGATACCTTGATGCAATCCATTGATCGAATCAAAAAAAAAAAAAAACATTGCTGAAAATGCAGAAAAAACCTATAGAATTCCTCTGGGTCTAGACGTCGGCCACGGCGACCACGAGTGCTCATGCGGGCGACATAAGATTGATTCTGGCGAGTGTTATTTCCTGATCCTGTCCACATCCTTTCCTGTTTTCTCTATTTTCTCTATAAAGGAGGGCCAAAAATATGAAGCATGCATTTTTGAAAACAATCATAATTGAGCCTAAAGATCATATTGTTTTGGTCTCCGCACTGATTAATTGTCTGTTTTGCAGTGTGATCCTGGAGAGCGACCCACAGCAGGTGGTCCACCGTGTCGCTTTGAGGGTAACTACTTCTTGCTCTCCTTTATTGACTTCCATTACACTGATGTGAATGTTAATCTGATTAGTATTTGTTGCCTCTGCTTCATCTCTCGTGCTCTGACGCCACTGATGAGCATTATGGTACTTGCTAGGCAGCTATTAAGTTTGATTTCCAATAATCTTGCATGTACGAGACAGGAAGCAAGCAAGCCAGCAGTCCTAAAGTCCTCAGCATCTCCCTCTCTCATCTCGTTCCAGGGCGATGACGTGCCTCTGACAGAACAGACAGTCACTCAGGTGAGAGAAGTCCACGCGCTTCCTTCAGCGACACCCGTCGCGAACACAGCTTATGTTTTAATAGCGGCTCTGCGATTTACCCATGATTCATTTTGGAAAACGAGTCTGTGGTGGTCTGGTTTCACAGCTCCCACATTAAGAACTTTCACTCGCTAGACCGGGTTCCCGCGTGTGTCTGGCGCATGTAAACATGATGGCTAATTATTGGCGGCTGTCTGCCAGCGATGGCTCCCGCGGCTGGCGCAGTCGTGAGTGCGGACTGATTAATGTTCTCGTTTAAGAGGCCCTGCGACAGGCTGACTGTATCCCTTTGGTGTCCGTGATTAATGGCTGTCTCCTCGTCTTCACTGCTATATGGTTACGCTTTGCCTCGTCTTGAGCAAATTAAGATGATGAATTAATTCCTGGATGTTTTGTTGCGCCTGCATTACTCGATTACAGGGTTCTCCTTAACGTTGGCACCTTTACATGTAAAAGTTTTTTCACTTCTGCAGTTTTTTCATTTTAGAGACACTGTTGTTCAAACGTTTAGTTTTTTTTTTTAATAGAATGGAATGAAATTAATGCTTTTATTCAGCGAGGATGCATTAAAATTGATCAAAAGTGGCTGTAAAGATATTTTGAATATTACAAAAGATTTAAAATATAAAGAACTTTATATTTGTCTTAAAATCCGACAAAAATGTATCATAGTTTCCACAAAAATATTAAGACCATAACAGTTTTCAACATTGATAAGAATTAATGAGCATATTAGAATTATTTCTGAAGTAATTCATCTTTGAATAAACAGGAATCAATTACATTTTAATATACTATTGCAATATAACTGTTTTCTATTTGAATATATTTCACAATATTACTGTTTTAGTGTTTTTAATCAAATAAATGTAGCCTTGGTTGGCAAATACGACCCTAAACCTTTGGACCCCAAACACAGGTTTTAGGATATTGAAAGAATCGGGGTATAAATTAGGAAAATATAGTCATTTCACCCATAGTTTCAGGCTTTTTGGACCTCACTGTATCTTGAGGAGGAGGTGCTAATATTTCGCCTCCAAAGTATTGAAAACCATAAAGCAGCACCCTGATGGATGTGTGTGTCTTTTAAGAAAAATGATGGCATTAATAAGTCAAGAACACAAACACGTTAAAATTCAATTACCTTTTGTAGCTTTGGAGACAAGTGAGGTTTTTTGGGAGTGGTTTGGTCTATCCGTCCTCACTGAGTGATTGGATTTACTGAAGAGGAACACAAAATATTTCATATAAATGATTCTGAAGATGGTAATTCATTCTAATTAAATGTGACTAATTATTTAGCATTGCCTAATTTAAAACTTCAGGTTATAATAAATTGGCAGAAGCCACTTTCATATATTCTTTCATAAGCTCCTAATGACACCTCAGATTAATTATAACAACCATTGTAAGTGGATTTAAAGGAGCACCAAGTTATGTTTCTTCCATTTAAAGTTTGACATCTGAAAAACGTCTCAATTTATCTCGGTAATCCTCATATTATCAGATTGATTGTGGAATAAAATTATTATATTAATACTTTTTTTATATTTTTTTTATAATGTAATATATATTTTAGCAATTTTAATTTAATAATTTTTGGTGAATTAAAAAAATATATATATACATGTATTTTTTGTATTTACAAATTTTTGTTTAAGTAATATAATACTAATGTTTTACATTATATTTTAAATAAACTTGATTGGATGTTTTTTTGTTATTTCTAGGTGCTACAGTCAGCTAAGGAACAGATCAAATGGTCTCTACTCCGATAGGACGCTTTTGGTCCCGTTCCTGAACTGAGATGAGGGGAATGAATGAGACTCAACTACTTTTCCTCACTTACTGTCCTATCTGCCCTTTTCCTCGAGTATTTTCTTGACTGTTAAAGTGCACATCCACTGAAATTGACTTCTAGTGTTTCTCTCTCTATCTCAAATATAAGACCGAGAACATGACGTTTGTAAAGATTGTCATGGCAAGAGGAAGAAGCTGGAAAATTGTCTTGGCGGGACTTTCTTTTTTAGGGAAAAGTACCGAGGCGTGTTTTTTTTCATCCCATTCCAGTAAGCGCTTGAATATATGGCTGGTTTTGTGAATGATATCACTGTTGAACTGTGAGATTTTCATTACGATTCATGTACATTCCAGTGGTTGATCTTGTTCTCTGTTCTTCCCTCTGACCCTTGTTTTGATTGAAGTAAACAAACCGTTTCACCCTCGTTCTGCTGCGGTGTGTTTTCTCCTCTTTTTGGGCATTATTGGGTTTGCAGGGGCGGTTGTGGCTTTTTTTTTCTTTTTCTTGCCAATATTTTGAGGTCATTTTGTTTACTGTTTTGTGAGTTTTAAGTCAATTATCACTATTACTACTGCTCATACATAGGATTAGGGACTATAGGTGAGCTAGTAAATATGTTACCTTCCCAGCAACAAAACAGAAATGTTTAAGATAGCATTTGAGTTACTAAACAGATTTTATAAAAAAAAAAAAAAATAGGAACTGTATGACTTTGAGAACATTAGAGATGCTACAACATTTATTACACTCATAATTTAGACCTCTTTTAAAATGGATGGATAGATATTACTGTATAAATTCCGATTGAAGTGCCTGTTTTCCTCGCTACTCCATCAATGACTCAAAGTCAATGCAATAGCGCCCTCTCCTGGTTGTAAATGAGACACAATCCTGAGATTGAACTGCACTTAACATTTACTACACCGTTTTAACTTTGTTTTTGTTGCCCTTTTATGCTTGCTAGGCACTACATCATGCATGTAAAATAACAAGCTTTTTAATACATCCACAATACAATACATCAAAAAAATTTCCCCCTCTAAATTTATGGTCAATTTTGAATTGGTTGTAAATTATGTGCAGCAAATGGCACATTTTAAAGACGTCCTAAAAACAGGCTGTTATTTAAAAACCCAGAAAAGCTGTTTTGGCCACAAGCCCTCTTACACTGCATGAGGAAAGTGTTTATTCCACTAAATATTCTGGAATAAAAACTGGTTGTCGCTAAACACCCATGGCTAGTGTAAACCATAATGTCCCCACAAACACAAAATTGGTCCGTATGAGGAAAACGGCTTTTAAATCATACTAAGTGGTGTGTTTTGAGAATGTAAAAATGCAAAGTTTTTTGTGGACTTTTTTTATGGAAAGTCCCCATAAAACATGAAAACACAACCGGTGTGTGTGAGGCAAGATGTTGCGAGGAGGTTTGACAGCTTTGCATGCCTGCTTTTTCTCTGGTGGATTCCTCCCGTCTCATTTTAATGCAAATGAAAGGTTCCCCCTGGAGAAATGGTTGTAAAAATAGTAATAGATCACGTACATGCCTCAGAATCATACCTAGGACAGTGTTATCGCACTGGGGGCGGAGACCAGACATCTTCAATATCAGGGGTCACTGTGACCGATGCTTTGAAAGAGTTCACTAAGATTTTATCAGGGTACATGAAAAGAGCCCAGCAGTGGCTGTCTGAAACCGAAGGGAGCTGCCCAGTCAGTTAATGACTTAGAAAGCACAATTTTATTTTGTACCAGTTACTGTATTCAGCAACATAATGGCTCGTCTAATGATCTACAGCAAATTAAAGAGAGCTTTAGACATAATCAGACATAACCAAGCAAATTTTTTAGAATGAATTTACTTCTTTCTGCTTGATCAGACGCCATTTTTATTCTTTCCACCAACCACCAAACCATACAGAGCAAATTTAATATCACCAAGTAAATATTTCATGACTTCAGTGCCTGTTTCCCTGTAGAAAAAGAATCATAAGTTGAAAAAAAAAAAGACATTTGGTATGAATGATTTCTTTAAACCGGTGTTATTTTAGTATGATTGATATTGTAATATATTTAATTAAATTTTATTTTTATATTTTCGGTTTTCATTTTTATGAAAGTTTCTGTAGTTTTGTTGTAGCCGATTTGTCATTATTATAAGTTTTACGTTTTTTAATGTGTAGCCTAGTATTTAGTCTTTATTAAGTTTTAGTTTTTAATTTTAGTTTATTAGTTGTAGGTCAATTAGCACTTCAACTTAAATTAAGCGAAAATGAGAAATAATTATATGGCTAGTAGCTGAAATAAAATGTTATATTCTATTTAAATTTTTAATTTTAGTAAAAAAAAAAAAAAATAACCCTGCTTTAAACTATACTCTCTTACACTCCCAATTTATTTTTCCACCAACAAATTCAAGTGAGGTTTAGAGATTATCAATGAAATACTTATTTTGCGATAGAAATGGTATCATAAGCAACAAAAAAAAGACATTTAAAATCAATGAATGAGTGCATACATTTACCTTTAAGCACCAGGGTTTTTAAAAGAGCATTTTTTCCATCAGGATTATTTTGACATTTTTTTGGAAAGTCATATTTGAATATTTTTATATTCCTCACACCCTCCTTTTCATTCATGAAAAATTAAATATGGCTTCTCCTGACTAACATCCATTCTCCTGATTTGTACTGCAGAAGCTGGAATGGAAACCGATCTACAGCGGCTTTGACTGCAGGTTACAAAAGTTCACCGCCATGATATGCAGTTGTAATGAGAGACAGGTTTAGGACAGGGCTTGTTTAGGCCAGTTTGGGTCTGTAACACACAGAGATCTTTCTTGGCACTGGTTCAGCACACCTCCACAACCTTCTATTCCTCTCTATCTTCCTCTTTAATGATGCTTTGGCATCCATATGAAAGTAGTTGGGAAAGTTTCCTTTGTCTCGGCTGATATCCTAAAGGGTGCTGTTTTGAGGAATGAAACATGACGTTGGGCCCTGAGCGCCCCACCCTCCCAGAGGGAGTTCCCTAACCCTGTTTCAGAGAGGAGCGCGAGCGGTGGCGTCTTATCTCCAAAGCACGAGAGCCTTCAGCTCGAAATTTATTTGACCAATTGAGCTAAGTAGCTCTTTCATTATGAGGTCATTCATTATGATTCATTAGTGGATGGGTAAGAGTCACAGATAAAACCTCAAGACGTCTCGCTCATCTGTGTGTTATGAAGTGTAAAGTGCTGTGGGACCGTTGGAACAAGTTTAAAAAAAAAAGAAAAAAGATATCATGTGCAATAAAGGAAAAAGGAGAAAGGGTAATCAAGAGTCAGTGGGTAAGATATGTACAACAGTCTTTGTGTTAATAGTAATCTAACTTTAAAGGTAAAGTGTGCCATTTTGAGGTAATTATGCAGATACAACAACTATAAGTAAGCCATTGATTCTCCTGAAAAGTGGAAACGCTGCAACTGTGGTGCTATTAAAACACTGCTCTGTTTGTTTAAGCTGAAGGTCTCCAAAGTTATCTGTTAGCATGCATGCATTTCAATGGCAACTGCAATTCCATTTTGCAGATAAGTTCAACAATGAATATATTGAAAACAATTCTTGCAAAAGGTGTGTTTACAAATCATTTTTCTTACTTTTTTTTCAGTCTTTTCATAGATCACATAAATGACAAACAATATGTTAACATAATTCATACTAAGGCCTATTAAAAAAAAACATTCAGTATCTTTAACCGTACGTCATATGAAAAAGTCAGTGACCACACACTGATATAAGTCTCATGGTTCACAAAAAATATCCGGCTCATAAGAGGTAGAGCTGTATATGTTTCTGATTCAACAGAGCAGACGGCTCATAAGAATCACTCATTTGGGAATCGGACTACACTGGTTGCACGGTGTGATTTTGATTTACTAAAAGAACCGGCACAAAAGAGTCAATCGATCGGCAATCAAGACTACATTGGTCGTGCTGTGTTTTTTTGATTAATTGAAAAGAATCGGCACTTATAAGTTATATCGGCACATAAGATTAATTCATTCAGGAGTCAGACTACACTGGTTGAGACTCTGATGGGTAGTAAATTAACCCCTGCAATGTTTTTTCAACGTTATTTCGCCAGCATCTGCAGAAAATTTAAGTTTTCCAAACTGTTTGTGCCCGCCCCCTTTTTCAGCCCCCGGAAGTATTTTTTTTTTCCCATTCATTTCTCAATTAGGGATTTTAAAAAAGTATTTGTTTAAAGGTGGGGTATGTGATTCTCTTTTTTGTCCATTTTTTCAAAATCACTTGAAATCCTATTCATAATCCACTTACAGCCACTGAGTTAGAAGCACTGAAATGAAAATTAAGCAATTTAATCATCTGTGGAACGGGCAGGACTCGAAAAACTCCAGCCAATCATTTCCAAGACCACCTAGAATCATTGGACAGTAAGTCCGTCAATCAAACGGTCGTACCATGCCCCCCTCCCCCATCCCCCTCGAGCGAATCAGGACCAGCGTTGGAGGAAAGAAGGTAGGACCATTTGAGTTGTGTATTTTCAAAATCTGCCGGCCGTTTTGCAAATCCCATACCCTACCTTTAAGCCATGCCCGAGGTGAATCATAACATTACAAACTTTGTTTTGAAGCAAAAAAAGTATTTGAAAATCGGACAAAAATACAAAGGCGCACAAGACTGTTTAGTCTACTCAATCCCATGAAGCATTGCTATAACAGCATAATCAACCCGATCTCATGACAATTTGTACGTATTTTACGAGGTGGCTAATTCGTATGAATCCATACGACCTCACTCGTACGAATTCGTACGATGTTTGTTAAATCGTACATATTTTACGAGTTGCCCAATTTGTATGAATTCAATGAAGACAAGTTAGAAATGACCTACCCCTGACCCCACCCCTAAACCTAACCGTCACTGGGGTTTAGACAAATCGTACGAATTGGCCAAGTGGTAGCGTTGGCATAATCGAGTTAAGAATGATAAAGAAATATAATACTACTCATTAAAAATGCTGATTATTATAGATACAATATTTTTTAAGTTTATTGCAAAATATGCAAATATTTAAGAATTTTGAGAGGCTGACTCAATTACGTCATTCACAGTGATATATGGGAGCTGGCAGAGCTAAAGAGCTCTTTTGGCATGCTTTGCTTGTTTCTTGTTGCTCTGATTGGATATTTCTGTATGGCATCATGGTAATGTAGTTTTTCATCACAAATTCTGTTGTTAAACACGATTATTTAAAAAATAACTTGAAATAATGCTGACTGACAGCTTCAGCAGAAGCAAATACCATCGATTAACAACCTTGTAGATCACAATAGGTCTGTCTTTAAAGGTTTACAAGCTATCGTTAAAAATCTATTTCCCTATGGAGAAAATAAATGGAGATTTCACTTCCGGAACACGGTTGTTGCACTCTATTTATAATATGTTGCTTGCGGAAAAGAATATCAGAATGCACAGCTACGTTTCAATGGCTGTCAGCGCAGAAGCATGATTTTTGTTTATTTACCAGCATCTATTAGCAAAAACTTGAACACCTAAGCCACACTTAAAAATGCATTGCATTGTATAACAGAATATTAAACCAAGTGGCATTTATAACAAAAAAAGATCAAATCTAAACTAAATGTAAAAAAAGTTAATAAGAAAAAGGATATTGTTAAAGAACTAAACATTCACATTAACCCAGCTAGCACACGTTTGAGCAGACATCCACTAAAACACCCTTAAAACCCAGTGAACAATTTTTCAATTAGGCCTATACTTTTCATTAGTTTGCAGATGCCACTTTAAAAAAAAAATCTATTCTATGAAGTTTAGACCATTTAAAATTCAGACATCCAAAGTTCCAAAAGTGTCCAAATACACTTTGAGGCCCCTGATTCTCTGAGCAATAAGAGACCTGTTTGAAAGAGTCATTCCTTTTTGAACAAAAATTACACATGCCATGACCATATGCTAATACACCTGTAAAAGTGTATTGCCCTCAGGAACTATACATTCCCTCGGATGGTCGTGTTTATGACCTGAAGCAATCACTATATTGGTGCAGCTGATTTGAATATCATGTTCTTAACCCTTTATGTGGTATGAGAGGTATGGGGCGGTGTCAAATGGATATGTATCTGAATGTTGAGATCAGCCTTCTGTATGAAATGAGCAAATAGCAATGGCAGAAATTAGGTTATATCTGATCCCTGTTTTTCGTCTATCCGGGTGGATACTGCACATTGGTGGTGGTTGAGGAGATTCCCCCTTATATATGTAAAGCGCTTTGAGTAGAAAAGCACTATAAATGTAACGAATTATTACAGCCCGCTAACATGCCTGATGCTCCAGCGGCCTTTCATCTGGATATTTCAGCAGCGCCTACGGGCAGCCGATGAATGCCTTTCATCGACTAATTACAGTGGCACGGCTGTAAAAAGGCAAAAAGGTAATTTATATTAATTATAGAGGAATGAGTATAATAGACTGAAACAGCGCGGCTTGACACACCGTACAAAATGCGCAGTAAAATTGTCAGAGGCGTGTGGACTAGAGGCCTGTAATTGATAGATGCTGCTTGTGTGTGTGTGTGTGTGTAGTGGTGAATGTGTGCAGCACTCAATAAATTATCATCATCTGCAAGCTGCAAGTCTGTATGTCACCAAATGAGTATTCCAGATTCACATGCACACATCGACAGCCCTTTTTCACAAAAATCTGCACGCTTATTGCAATCAGAGTCATTTTCTATTCTCAGGTGAGGGGGAGGGCGACACAGAAGCGTCAGTGTTTCACATTAATCATGCATGCAGCCCAGGGCCGAAGCTGAGCAAACAGCGCGCCTGCGATAAATGTAGGTAAATTACGGCATGCTCTCGGAACAGGCAAATTTAGACAGGCCAAATTCATCAAAAGACCATAGAAAATGAGGACGGGTAATGCACGAATGGATTTGGTCACCGCCAGGCCGAGATAAGAGCTCTGCTTGCCATCGCCCCCGTCCCCAGGTTCGCCTGGTCACAAACGGAAACGCCTCCACACGGGCCTGATGTGTTTTATGGCGCCTCTTGCCCTCACAGGGCCTGTTTATGGATTCCCGTCGAATAGAAAATCATTTCACCTTGGAGGCAGAGGCAGCCAAAACCAACAGCAATGCCACAGCTTTTGCTGATCCAGTAGTATTTCAACAAGCTATTCTATCCGGTGTAAAAAATAACATCTTCTTTGCAGTATTTTACTTCAGTTATATGTCTCTTGAAATCATCAGAAGCTGTCAATTTTTGCAGGTCTACGAACTGTGGAAGAGGCTTGAGATAAATCTGATATATTGACCCCAACTTCTCAACTCCCATATAAGTATTGCATTAAATCCATAATTGCACAATATTTATTCAACAGCACATTAAGCGTTTCAAACGTGCCATTCAGAAAGGCTAAGATGTTATTCCTCTGGCTGGAAAGGCTGGTAAGAGTAGCCTACACCTTATTTTCATATCACATGACGGAGAGTTTAAAAACACATAAATTCAAGCGAAGGCACGCTACATTTATCAGCCAGGCAGTTGGATATGTCCACAAGCCTGTTTAGACATTTCTATTTTCGATTCGCCTGCGCCATTAGTCACCGAATTTGGCCGTTGTCCGCCGTTGAAACCGGGGGGCGTCGATCTGAGCTGGAGATGTTTGCGGAGGAAAAGCTGCAGCCTGTTGACATTTTAAGAGACGAGGCCCTTCTTTCCCTTCCCCGTGATTTAGAACGAGACTAAAATCCCAGAAGAGTCCGTCCCGCTGCGTTACATCTGCACACGCACATGCATTCACACACAAACAGGCTCTTTTAGTCGTGCACATCCATACGTGTGAGAACATCTGGTCTGCACCCTTGCAGCAACGTGAAAGGGCCAACAGGTCATTGTTTCACACACTCTGACATGCTTCAGTCTCCTTTTTTATGTCATATCATATAAAGAAGTGTTTGAGGTTTGCGTTTGACAAGCTATCGCGCATTTCAAATGGGCCGAATGTGTATAATGAGTGTCGTGAACTGAAATAATCGTGACAAGAGTCGGTGATTAAGATAGTGATGTAATTGTAGAGTGAGACGAGGCCGTATTTCACTTTTGTTGTAGACACTCAATGTCACACAGCAGTGGTAGCAATTAAGCTTTATGACGTTTTTCTTTAGGATGCGTGTTCGCTCTCTCATGCGGTCGTGTTTGGTCTTGTTCCACTCGAATTTTCACGGCTTACCACTTGCAAAACACTTTGATTTTCGACCATTATGGGTTTCAGAAATGAATCTTTGGGTAACCAAAGCAAGATTTTGCACGCTTTAGCTCTAAGTGCTCAGCTTTTCCCCTCCCTCCTTCCATCTTTCCATCTCTCTCTCTCTCTTTCTCTCATATATACTTTCTCCCCCCCCCCCCCCTCCTCCCCTCTCACCCTAGTGGATTCCCCATCTGCACCACAGCGCCCGTTAACAGACGCTCGCCTGACAGATTTACCGCTGCAGTCCCACCATTGGCTGCCGGCATGACAGAGTTGATTTAATGCTCGTTTCTGATTGGTTCAGGAACGACAAGTTAATTTATGGCCGTGCTGTGATTCGACGCTGGCTGTCTTTGATGTGAGTTACCGCTCTGTTGCTTATGGGACACAGAAACGGTGTCAGGTTTCAATCGTAAAATCCTCTCCCCTAGGGAAGGAGCAGGGAGTGCTCGACATTCCTGACGTCATGAAAAGCAAGAGGAGGAGAGAAAGAGAGAGAGGGAATGATTTGTAGCTGCAGTCATTTTCACTCTCACAGGCCTGCTGCAGTTTCTTTGTGGAATGCGTTCACATTTAACTCTCCAACTCCAAAATAATATCCTGTTTCAACACCCGACACTCAAAGAAAACATCTCTTAAACGACGCAAAAATGCGGACGATCCGACCAGACGATTCATCTCAATCAACGCACATCAGCAATGCAAACATGACTGTCATCGCCATATCCCATTACTGGGGTTGATGTTTGCTTACGATAAATTTGTGGCCTGCCACTGATAACCACATATAGCCTATGCCCTATGTTATAATTCTCATGATTAAATCCTTACAGTGTGATTTGATGATTAATGAGGCATTTAGGCAAAAGTTGCATTTTCAGTTAGCCTATCCCCAGTTTGCATAAATTAACTATACTATAGTTGCCTACTTAATTTTTTTGAATAGTGTTTAAAGTGATAGTTGACCCGACAATGAATACTTGGTCATCATTTTCTTTATTCTGTGTAACAAATGAAGATATTTTAAAAAAATGTCAGTGTTTTATAGTCCATACAATGAAAATCATTGGGGTCCAATGTTGTTTCGAACCCCATTGACTTTGACTGGATGGACATAAACAGTTGAAACATTCTTTGAAATATCTTCTTTTGTGTTCCACAGAATAAAGTCAGTCATGCAGGTGAGTAAACGATGAAAGAATGATACTTTTCAGGTGAGCTATCACTTTTAGTGGGTTCTTAACGTCTTGATTTGTGGGTTTCTAAATTGTTCTAGGTGGTTCTAGGTGATTTTCCAACTATTTTATGTCTGGGCCATTAGAAACATAAAACGCACACCTCTCCTCAACAAGCCACGTGATTTGAGGTGTCACAAATAATGCCTTTCTGTAGCTCAAACATTTAGAGCATGGCGTTAGCAATGCCAAGGTTATGGGTTCAATTTCCAGGGAGAGCTTGAATGCAGCTTAACTCACCTTGGATAAAAGTGTCTGCCAAATGCATACATTTAAAATGTAAGTGTTGGATGAACTGCACACTGAAGTAGGCTACAAAATGCAAGTTAGAGAAATAGTAATGGAGATGTTTGCTTTATCAAACACTACTAATACGATTATACAGTTTAATACGATGCTATGTTGAAATAACACACACTATACACGCACTATGCGGTATCATGTGTTTAAATTGGCTTTTACATTGCAATATATTGCTTCCATGCGGAAAGATTGTTTTACAATTGACACTGGCAATGAAAGACCTCTCGACATGCTTCAACTTCCTCTGCCTCTTCTGAAACAACATTCACAGTGATACCAGATAATTAACTCAAGTACACCATAAAAAATGAACATGTGCAGCAAATAGCAGGGATAGTTTACTTCACGGAAGTCAATGGGCACCAATGTTGTTTGGACCCCATGCAATGTTCTTCAAAATTTCTTCTTTTGTGTTCCACAGAAGAAAGAAAGTCATACAGGTTTGGAGCGACATGAAAGGCTGTGTAAATGAGTAAATGACAGAATTTGAATTTTAGTGTGAGTTCTTCCTTTAAAATGCATTTTCCCCCCTCATCTAACACTGACTTTGTTAGTGCTTCCTAATGTTGTCATATTAAACAATATTTTTGCAATGAATAAAACCAGCTAATTTAGATGTTACCACATGACGTACAGTTCTATTAAAAGGTCTCTTTTAAATTAGTGTTAGTGCAATTATTAACCACATCATTTCCAAAATAGTTTCCTAACTGATTGAATTCCAGCCTAACTAATGCCTTTTGTTGCACTTCAGTTTATAATTCCAGTGTGCAGAAAGTATATTTCTTCTGATATAATTGTTAAAAACCATGAGAAAGGATCGGGTGTCACTTCTTGAAGACAAATGGCAGCATGCAATTAGCTCACTGTCACATAAATCTTTACTCGATCTCTTTATCTGTGTGCCGGCGTTATTTGTCGTCTTGCGATCGCCTTGCCCGCAAACCCACATTCCTTTGAAAGATGAGAACATATCATGTTATCCCTTATAATTTCCCTAAAATGATCAAAAGCAGCTCTCCGGCCATTTATTTCCCATGCATACACCTTTATTCCTTACAGATATTTGCACCACATGACCGTGCGGCTTTAGTCTTAAGACATCATAAGGATGTCTGCTCATTTCAGAAACAGTTTTTAACCATGGTCCCCTCCTGCAACCCCTGAGATTAGCGTGGATGTATATGACTCATATCTCTTCAAAGCACTTGAAACTGTCTGGTATAAATCAATGAATCATAAAGCTGATCAATAGCAGCCCACTGCCAAAGTCACTTTGGCCTACTGTCTATCTGTACTCTCATCTCCCTAAACGCTTTCCCCTCGTCCATCTATCCCCTTTATCTGTGCATCAGTCGCATGAGGAGATCAGCGCTGGCGTGCGTGAACCCCCTGTAACAGCCGTGACCCGTGAAAATTTCTAAGGGTAAATAGCAAGGCCGCTGCCGTCTGTCAAAAGCTCAAGGATTCATAAGACGTGCACCTCCACCTCACCTCTCGCCTCACCTTGTCTGTTCAGGTGGAAAATTGCAGTGGGACGAAATGGAGGTGCACAAAGGCCTTCCCATGCTCGCATGTAATTGCATAACATCTAAAGAGACGCATTAAGGCCTTTTTAACATGCACGCCTCATGCGAATCGCAGTGTGAACTCGTCGGGTCTCTGCTGGAGGCATATTGCATACTTGCGCACTCCACGTTATGTTTCTCTCTGAGCAAACAGGACTCATAAACATCTCAGTGGCAGAAACAATGACACAAGCTGTTTATGGAAGGTCAGGGAGGTGCGAATGTTCAAACCTTTATTAGTTTAATCAATTTTTCTATACAGTCCATAAACAAATCACAACTGGGAGAAGAAATCAAGCTCATGCAAAAATAAAAACGAGAATCAGCAGTCAATAGGGCAAACATTTAACATTGTTTAATCCTCATGAAAATGGCAAAGAAAAAAACAACAACTACTTCTGCCAAGTTTATTATTCAATATTGAAGCAAAATTGCTGAAGCTCATAAAGACACTTGATCTACTGCAAAAGAACATGGTGATACGTTAAAAAATTCCCATTAAGCACAATTTCACGCAGGGGAAAAGTAGCCGTCTGAGATACATCATGTTCAGAGAGGCCGGTTACGTATTAATCTGGGACGGCAAAAAACATATAGCAACTTTAGCAGTAGTCTTGTGCAATATAAAGAGCACAGAAACATTAAATAACACAGCTAATAAACCCAAACTCGACATGTCATAGAACTATTTTAGCTTCCCCAAATAACTTTTTTTCTTAGTATAAAGAACCTTTAATAATCTGAAGAACACTTTGAGCAATTAAAAGATTCCATGGACGTTTAATGTTTCTCATGGAACCATTGATTCCAATAAAGAACCGTTATTTTTAAGAGTGTATACACTAGTTGTATCCAGATTGAGTTTAAGTTCTCATAACCTGCATCGAGGCCTCCGGAAGGTTCCAGAGAACTAGACCATATCATCTGTAGACCCTTGACTCAAAGAGGGCCACCACTGCCCAAGTCAAGCCCATGGACTTCTACAGGGAGGCCCAAAGAAGCTATGGTGGGACCCAACTAGCTACAGATTGATGGGGTGGCGCGGGGCCACTGTATGTTAATGTATCTGTCGTGCTTCAGTGTGAGAGTGATTTTAACGCTCTCGGCAGGACGCCGAGGCATTCGTCCTGTCATCAGGAATGTGGATGACTCTCGAGCAAGATAAATCTTGACAATGAGGCGCTGGTCAACTGAGCCGGTCCCGGCACTTTGGGTTTCCCTCGTAAAACAGAGTTTAAGGGGTTTGACGAAGGAATCTTCAAACATAACAGCATGGGCAAGAGGAAATGAAAGCTGTTGTGTGGTATTGCCATTGCTTTTTTGCTGTTGTTTTTAAATATGTAAAATGTAATTGTTTTAATTAGCATCATGGACATGATGATGAAGCATTTGTTCATAACAAGTGTTGTATATTTTCACAATCAATTACATAGTTAGTTACTAAAAATAACAGCAAATTAGCATTTCATTGCAATATACCATGTAACAAGGTATTAGACAATCACGTGTGTCATTAAATATACAAATATACCATTCAAACATAGTCAGCTCACCAAGGCTGCATTTATTTGATCAAAATACCGTAAAACAGTAATATTGTGAATTATTATTACAATTTAAAATAACAGTCTATATATATATATATATAATTTAAAAAGTAATTTAATCATGTGATGCAAAGCTGAATGTTTACAGTTTACAGTCACATGATCCTTCAGAAATCATTATGAAATGCTGATTTTGAATAATTTCTTATTATTATTAGTGTTGGAAAATCTTAGCATTATTTATGTCATTTTGGATCAATTTAATGCATCCTTGCTGAATAAATAAAAATATCTTACTGACCACAAACTTTTGCATGTTAGTGTAACACACGCACGCACACACACACACATACCACAGTTTATTTGTTTTTTCCTTGAATATATATAGTTCCAAACTGTGGTGTAACCTGGTTAAAACTTAGTGCCAATAGGTTGCCCCTCATGGCATCTTTTATTAATTAAAGCTGGGTTAATCAAATGCTGATCCTGATGTTGATACAGCAGAAAACACTGTGATTTCTTTCTCTTCATTAAACCCAACAGCAGTCAGAATAATGTGAGGGTGTCATTTATCATTTCCTGTTTGCTCTGTGTGAAGGCTGCAGAAGTGCTGAAAGGAAACTAATTGTGCCATTGCACATAAAAGTGAAATTTTCACATGAATATTCATGAATTATTTGGAAAGAAAAGTAGGTCAAAGAATGTGTTCTGAATTCCCCGGTTTGCCATCAGCAGTCGGTGACAGTGATTCTTTTGAGAACACATGACAAAAAAAACCCAGCTGGTTAATTAATCTTCATCAGCTCCAAGGCCATATTTTGTTCTCTCACACTTGTCTCTGTATCCTAACTTAAAAAACTACTAACAAAAATCTGCAATGTATTTATAAATGTTGTAATTTATATGACACAACCTAAATAAAATAAAAATATCACAAGCCATAGGATCACAAGCATTCAATCAACATTGGATAAAAGTATCTGGCAAATTTGTATTTTACACATGGACTGATTGTTTTTGCACTCCTTAAGTGTACAAATCTTCACTAGAACCTAGAAACAATGAATTCTGTAGCAATTCTGACACATTATCTCTGTCACGGGGGCCATGATTGACTTAATATCAAATATATGCTTTTATTCAATTAACACATTAAATTGATCAAGTATTCAATATTGGAGGAAAACCAAAGGTAATTTTGATGACTGAAAAAGCCGTATTGATCATCCACTATCTGAAAACTGGAAGGAAGCCCTTTAATGTCTGGTGACTAAGGCCTTAAACTTATTACACTCAGATCCTGAAACATCTCAAAGGCACAATGATAATAGTTCAAGATCTATTGTAGATCGACAGTTTAAACCTACAAACGTACGGTAAACAGTGTTTAACCACAAGGCTACACCACTCCAAAAGAAGGAGCGACACTTTAATATTTCCCTTGCATCATTTTGGACCCACTGTATTAATCCGTACCTCATGACTGTAGCTGTATCTGGGAAGACTGACATTTTAATGAAGATGGCAACCTCGCTGACCTCTGCTTGGTTAAATATCATTGTTAATTAACATGTAAAGGCACGCTGTCAGCAGAACGACAGATGGCTGCAGCGGCGTATAGAAGGTTGATTCATCTACGAATTAAACTTTAAATAGTGCTACACGCGATTTGACGTGAAATAGGCCCTACGATAAGGGTTTTGAGAAGGGGTTGCATGTGAAATAAGGTAGGCCTAATTTGGACTTCAAATAATAATGTGTCGCTTGTATACAACTGGTTGCACATGCAACATTTGTGTGCTACAAAGCCAACCTTCAACGATGGTTTGAAGGTCTCTCTTAACCGTTCGAATGTTATGAACGTAGCACTGCCATGTCTAAATTCTCTTCTCGTCCGCCTTGGCTTTGAGAGCGAGTGTGTTAAGTGCTCTCAGCCCACGGGTGTTATAAATCAGGATCAGCAGTCAGGCTAGAGAGGAGAGGACTATGGCCTCTCTGAAGCAACACAAAGCCAGACTCTTTGTCTAACTCTGTCTCCCTTGCTGGCAATGTGGCTTGAGCTGCCTTGAACGTTTCACTCCATTACATTTCTACTGGAAATATCAGTTGGTCTTGCCAGCATTAAGCTCTTTTTTTCCAATACAAGTAATTCCATCATATTCCCAAACTGCAATGAAAGTTGCTTCTATAGTGGGCTAGTAAATACATACACATTATAAAGTCATATTTCACAGAGTTAGTTGCTGTCTGCAGTCAAAATACAGATAAACGAGAATAACTACACTACACTAGTCCCAATTGTTTTGACATTAGTAATATTTACATGCCAGGGAAGACAGCGCCCTCTATTGGATCATACAGAAACAGCTGTGTAATTTATACAGCATGCAGAGCATATATGTACATCTAGGCACATATATATGCTAGTAATGTAGTAGTGAATGATGACAGCTGAAATAAAATCCCAAAAAAACTTTGCTAAATCATTTTAAGGACTTTTAGAGGATTTATATGACTTGGCACACATGAAAGTTGGTGGATTACACCACCTGCTGGTAACCATGCACACTAGCTTTCAATAGTTGGTGGCTTGTAAGACTTACTCAGCAATGATGCATCAAATTGGCAGTAAAGACATTTATAAATGTCACTGAATAATTCTATTTTAAATAAATGCCGTATTGGAACTTTCTAAACATCAAAAAATCCTGAAAAAAAGTTGAGTTCCCACAAAAATATTAAGCAGCAAAACTGTTTTCATCACTGCTGATAGATTCCTAAAGGATCACGTGACACTGAAGACTGGACTAATGGCTGCTGAAAATCACATGACTAACTTACAGTTTAAAATATATTCAAACAAAAACAGTCATTTCAAATTGTAGTAATACAGTATTTCACAATATTACTGTTTTTATTGTTTTTCATCCAATAAATGCAGCCTTGGTGAGAATAAAATACTTTTTACCGACCCCACAGTTTTGAACGGTAGTGTATTTCTTACAAAGAACAGTTTATATTTAATGCATCTAGCAGATGCTTTTATCCAAAGTAACTCGCAGTGCATTCAATGTATACATTTGATCAATTTACTCCCTGTGATGACTTTTTAAATCAAAATTCATAGTCTTTGTGCTAACAAAGAGCACCATGCTCTACCAATTCATTAAAAAAAATAACAAGTACAAATAAACACAAATAAGCTTGTGTGGAGTAAAACAGAAGCTGCATTTTTTTATAGCAAAGACAATTTATTGTCAATTTGAGGGCCTCACTAAAAGATGTCTAACATGATAAGAATAAACTTTGCGTTAGAGATTGGTAAAAAATACCAAACAAATGGATCAAAATAATGTTCTTACAAAAACAAGTGTATTTCATTCTTTAAAACAATCACAATACAAGAACCTTTTTACGGTAAGCACTTAACGAAAGGATCATGCAAAAATGTACATGTAAAAAAATACAGTGAAACTGCCGTCTAATACTACTACGGTTTCTAATTAAATTATTTAAAACACTGAAAAAATATATTAACTCAAGCTTAACTGCGTCAGAAGTCCGTGTTCAAGGGCCGAGGTTGACGGAATATGAAACATATAACGTGACCTCCGCGATAAACTAGCGGTTTTTATATAAACATCTGTCTCTCTATGAACTGTACAACCTGTTAAAAGGTTTGCTTTGTTATTCTTGGCTCGGCTTTGTCGATCCAGTGACTTTTAGAAGAGAAACTGAGATGCTAGCAGACTTACCGCATGAGTCACATCATACTGTGACGAAATTTGTCATTCATTCCCTAATACCCAAAGAAAAGTCAGTGTTCATGTTGACCTAAAGGCCAACTTCAAAAGCATGACACCATCGTGTAGCTCACAAAAAATGAGCTCTCCTGTGGATGTAGGATGGATGATGTTCCAGATGTTTCTGCTAAAACCGTAACAAGCCTGTGTAAAACGGTCAATGGTCACGAGCCGTTATCACAGTATTTAATGAGAATAGGAAATGATTAATTGATGTGCACACTGAGAAAACGTATCCTACCAGAATGCGTCTACTGTCACTACGGCTAACTTCTCAGATCGAAAAGGCCACGTGCTACGGCTCAAGATGTTCACAGGTTAATATTGTAGCTCGGAGAATCCCAACAATCTACAGCGCTCCAAAGGGAACTACAAAAGGAAGTCTAAACTACCGGACGTCATTATTGCCTGGACTGAATGCACGACTAACCCGCCTGCTGATCACGGTACCATCTAAAATACAAAATATGCTATTTCCCAGAGTCCACTGGGGTCGAGCCGCATGGATCAGAGCTGGACATATTGGAGTCTTTAAACAGTTTACAGGTTCAAACGCCCGTTCAGGTGGTGTTTGCTGGGAAGAGGTTTGTACGAGCGATCGGAAGGCGGTCACACCGCCAGCCTGCTGTTGTTTGTCTGCAGTGGGCTCCAGGACGCCGTGTGCTGGGAGGGGTCCTGAGAATATGGCCGTCCCTCACAGCACGGCTGGTTCTCCTCTTTAGGGATGCCCACGGCACACAAACGTCGATGCCGTAGTAACCGGTCGGTTCTGGAAAAGTTCTGTGTGATAGAAGGGGTTCGGAGTTAGTCCCATTTTTGACAAGAGAAGACAGGCGGTTTTATGAACTGGTTCTTTTGGATGTACTTTTAATGAACTGATTCACTGAAGTCAAAAGCTCCCGCATGCCATTTAGGGTGTTCTTTTGTTGTAAATATGATAATTATTTGGTTTCTTACTTCTGTAATCAGTTATATGAATTACAGAGTGCCAGATATTTAATATAAACGCACATTACCGTTCAAAAGTTTGGGGTCAGTTATATTTTTTATGTTATACTGTGAATATTGTGAAATATTGTTTCAATGTAAAATATCAGTTTTCTGTGCAAATATATTTTAAAATGTCATTTATTCCTGTTACGTAAAGCTGAATAACTCAGTGTTATTGAAGTCTTCAGTGTCACATTATCCTTCTGTGCTGATTTGCTGCTCAAGAAACATTTAATATTATCAATGTTAAAAAGTTTCGGCTTATTATTTTTGTGGAAACTGTGAAAAAATGTTTTTTCCAGCATTCTTCGACAAACAGTTATGAAGTTGAAAATAACAGCAAATATAAATCTTTATTAACATTAGAAATGTCTTTATTGTCAGTTTTGGTAAATTTAATGCATCCTTGTTGAATGAAAGTATTCAATTTTTTACTGACCCCAAACTTTTGAATGGTGGTGTGTGTGTTTAAAAGAACAATCTGAATTGCGAGATAAATTCTGTTTTATTATTGTGTCTGTTTTCCTCCAAATTGCGATATATCCCGCAATTCTGACTTTTTCCCCCCCTCAAAATTGTGATATAAACTCGCAATTATGAGTTATAAAGTCTGAATTGGGAGATACAAACTAAAGGGCGATATAAAGAAAAAGCTCAGAATTGTGAGATAAAAATGTCATAGGTATAAAAGTCTATGCAAAATGTCATAGGTTTAAATATTATTTCATGCTGTAATACATTATGCCCCCTACGAACTGCATATGTTAATATTATGTATTGATTACATCAAATTCATGCTTTAATAGAAGACTAATCATCACAGGTTTCATCAGTCCAGCCTGTCCGTTTAATGGCTTGCAACCATAAACATCTACGTAATCTTCAACTTAATCCTTAATCTTAAACACTTTGAGGAACCATACAAATAAAAAAGTTTAAAAAAAAAAAAAACGTTTCACAGTTCACTCATAATCAGGCTGAATCTGACATAAATCAGTCATAGACAGCAGCAATAAGATAAAGGTCAAATTAACATGAAATGTCAACATGAAATCAAGACTGACCATATTTACTTTCTATTCATTCATGTTTCTGGTCTTATTGTGCACGACTTATCCAGTGCACGTCATTTCAAATAAAAATGTATTAGTTTGTTCTTCTAAATGTAATCTTATTTTTCAGCTCCTCCTCTTCAACCACCTTTCTGGCAACATAACCACTTTTCATGATCAAATCGATTCCTGATGGATAATATCATGTTTCACTGAGAAATGTGCCATATTATGAATCTAAAATGGGTTGTGAATGTCATTTGCTGCAGCCTACATAATGCTAAGCTTCCATTATGATGCCATTCGCTGTCCTATCATAAAAACATACATTTTTGCATGTAATAAGCAAATATTGCTCTCTGTGAATACAATTGCCTGTGTTTGTCACATCTCACCTGTTGGCAGCGGTCACACTGATAAGGCTTCTCACCGCTGTGAACACGCTTATGTCTCTCCAGGTGGTAGCGCTGAATAAACCTCATGTCACACATATCACATCCGAATGGCTTTTCCCCTAGAACACACACAGATGTACACACGTTTACTCAATGCATCTCTTTATATGAAACGTGAGATGATGTGAAAGGCTATAGGCATACCCGTATGGGTGAGGATGTGGCGTTTGAGATGGTAACTACTGCGGAAAGCACTGTAGCAGTGCTCACATATGAAATTCTTCTGCACTTGAGAGCTGAGTGAGTTATCGTCATTAACCTCAGGGATCTCCACCTTCACGTCACATACAGAAGAAAACCGCAGTCAGTCAGGATACGAATACAAGCGCAAGTGTGTAAATGTGATAAACAGGCACACTTGCAGGGCAATCCTGCAGATAGATTTGAACGCATGCCTGGGGCTTTTCTCTCAATTTGGTGGGAAGTCCAGACTTCCTGTTCTTCTTCTTTGGCTGCACGTTCTGTCTGGCTTGTATGTTTTTTTCATCCAAGAGCCTGGATGAGTGAAACTCTCCATCCTTGCGGATGAGCTGCCCCAAAAACAGAGAATATAGGTCACCGGATTGAATAAAAATAAAAAAAAACATTCAAGCTATTCGATGTTAACATTCGCATTAAATCAATACACAGTTTCAGAAGTTCTTTTAACAAGATATATCCAGCATCTACAATTTAAATACAAACCAGCGTTCAAAAGTTTAGGGTCAGTAAGAATTTTTTTTATGTTTTTGAATGAAGTCTCTCATGTTTACCCAGACTGCATTTATTTGATTAAAAAAAAGTGTAAAAACAGTAATCGTGTAAAATAATTTCTATGTTAATATATTGTTTAAATTGCAATTTATTCCTGTGCTGGCACAGCTGAATTTCCAGTCTTCAGAGTGATCCTTCAGAATTCATTCTAATATGCTGATCAAGAAACATTTATTATAATTATCAATATTGAAAACAATTGTGCTGCTTACATTTTTTTTTGTGGAAACCATGATACGTATTTTTTCCAGGATTCTATGATGAATATAAAGTTTAAAAAAAAACAGCCTATACTTTAAATTCTTTTTAGAAAGAAATAGACTTCAGAATTCTTCTGAACCTTTTAAATAATGGTGTACATTTATGCTTTTTGGCAATGTGAGCTTTCCCTGGGAATTGAGCCCATGACCTTAGAATCAGCTCCAGACTTTTAACATTTAAATGAATAGTTCACCAAACAAATTAAAAACCCACCCAAACCCATATGACTTTCTTTTACAATGTGATCCATGTCTTTTTTCTCTTACAAGTTGTGGGCAGCTGACTCCTGGGGGCAGCACCATGTGGCCGTGTTGGCTGTGTGTGTCCTGGTTGTGGTTCTGGCTGTGATTGTGGCTGTGATGGTTTTCTCTCTGTCCCTGGCCCAGATGAGAGCCCATCTTCTTATGACTGGACATGGAGCCAGCCTGCATGAGTGCCATGCTGGACAGCACCGCTTCACAGCCCAGCAACCCAGCCTGTGTGACACACAAACATACACTTTTAAAAATGATTCTCAAAGTCACTAATGTGATGGGTTGGAAATTTGGCTTGAAATCTGGCACAAATGTGACCCAGTTTAAGACATAACTAATACTTTTCAGTCAAGATCTGTCAAGTTAATTCAGAGGTCAAAGTGCAATTATGTCAAGAACATGCCCAGGGAAAAAAATACCACAAATTATAATAATAATAATAATAATTTATTTAGATTTTTGTTGTTATTTTTTATTATTAACAATAATGTTATTATTATGTTGCAACATAAAAATATCATAATCCAAAAATCTTAATAATGCTAAAAATACTTTTAATAGTATTTCTGCAAAACAAAAAAACATTGAAAAAATTTATTATTATTTACTGTTATTATTTACATAAATTACACATTATTATGTAAATAATAATAATACAGAATGAAAAGTATTTGAGGATTATTAAGATTTTAGCATTATGACATTTTCATGTTTCATGTTACTATTATTAATAATAATATACATTTATAATAAACATTTATTAATGTTGTTGTGTTCTAATGATCCTAAAACATATGATTTACGTAAATAATAATAAAATTATAATTTTAGGATTATTAAGATTTTTGCATTATGACATTTTCATAACTGAGCAAATTAAAAAATTCTCAGTCCAGCGTTTTCTTTTTAAATCTAATTTAAACATGATTTAAAAAGATGATTCCCATTATTGCAATAGATACATTTTTCAGTTTACTGCATTAAACAACTACTATAACAATGTAAAAGAAAAAAAATATACTACAATGATGCATAAATTCATTTTACTGGAGAAATGTGCTTAATTATCATAAAAACAATAATTAAAAACTTAAATGGTCCTAAAAATGCTTAATTTTCCTCATGCAAAATATAATTTTGGGGTGAAATATAACTGACACATTCTTGATCGTTTTTGTGAGATCTATCCCATAAACACTGTGTAAATGTCTAGTGTCACATACAAGAGTCAGACTGTGGAAGTGAATTACAAAATGTTAAAACACAGAAAAGTCAATCAAAGGAAAATGAAGGATATCTTTTTCAAAACAAATGTGGACAAATGCAGAAAATGCTAATGAAGAAGAGAAAAAAAAAACACTGACCCACTTCATGTGATCTCGCACTGAGCTGTTGGAAAGGTGTGACATCGCTGTGGTGAGAGTGTGTGTGTGTGTGTGTTGGGGTACAGAGAGCTTCGCTCTGGGCAGCGAGAATGTTTAGAGACCACACAAGCCCCAATCATCAGGGGCCCAAGCCTAGAAACAGAAGGGGGGATATAAAGCCAGGGTAATATCCATCTCTGTCTATGATGTTGCCACACATCCAGCCCACCACTAACAGAAGTTGTCAACCGTGGACAAATCACAGCTTTTATTCGCTAGAATCAGACATTTTCCATGTCTGCATTGCCAAGCTTTTGTTTATACAGGCTTATAGGGCTGTGTTTTTAAAGCCATAAGAGTTTGGCTTCAGCTAGTCACATTTCCAGGCGTCAAGAGTCCCTAAATGACATCTGGAAACAAACCAGCTCAAAACTGAAACCAAGTGGAGTGGATTCTCATTGGTTCTGTCAAACTGAAATCCTAGGAATACATCCGAGCGTCTATGCCATGTTGATTTTGGATTTGGTTGGTCGGATTCTGGGATTCACTGGAATTAAAAACAGATTTATTTCAACCACCATCTTCCCTTCCACTGATTATTCCCGTGCATTAGTCTGACTAACTCACCCTCAAAGATCCAGATGAACACAAGTATAAATGAATGAACAAAATGAGGCATGGAAGCCATGGATGGAAAGTGCAGCACTGGACATGGACAGTATTTGCACTACACAAAATGAACGTTGTATGATTGCAATAAATCAAAAGACATATAGATCAAGGTGAGTGGGTGAATATTGGATATTGTGATGTTCAATAGCATTATTTGGATCGTGAGTGGATTTGGCAACCAACAGGGTCCTGGTGGTTAAATTAACTTCAGGACATAGAAAATAAAATGACGTCAGTCTTATCACATGGCAAACAGAAAGCCATCTAAAGCAAACCAAGCCAAAGAAAACAAACTTTACGAGAATTGCATCTATGTACTTCATTATAACTAATTTAACTGCATTGCAGTTTGGTGTGCTTCTTATAAACCTCAATATATGCATGCAAATTAAAGCAAGTATTAACCAGTTCAGACCCAGTGACTATTACAATGGACATCGCTTTTATTTATTTTTTTATTTGGTGCAACCTTAGTCAATATATTAATGCCATGGCACAAGATATGTCATATGTCATAATTACCCAGGTTCATATAGCAGTCCACATAAAAGTAAACTACTAGTTTTTTTGCCTGTAACCACGACAGAAGACTGGCCTTGTTAGAAACACGTCAGAGTTGGCGACACGATCCGAAAGGATCCATGTCTGAACCACAAAGAGTTTTAATGATATTGTCTTTCACGTGCTTACAAACATAATCAATTACCTGTAGCCATTTCTGTACCCAACAGTCAAATTCATAATCAATAATATAAGTTTAGCTACTATTTTATAAAAATGTTATATTTATGTCTATATTTTTCTGTAACACTTTACAATAAGATTTAATTTGTAAACATTAGTTAACTCCATTAGTTAGCATAAAAAAACAATGCATTTGTTATACTTACTAAATTTTAATCTCAACATTTAGCCTACGAATACATTATTAAAACTAAAGTGGTGTCTGCTAATTGTATTTAATGGACTTGAGCTAACATGAGCAAACAATGAACCGTTGTGTTTTTACAAAGTAACAGTAATAAAGATGAATAAATACTTTAACAAATGTAATGCGTATTCCTTAATATGAAACTTAATGCATTAACTAATGGGACCTTATTGTCAAAAAATGTCCCTATTTCCCTTTAGAAAAACATATGAATTAAAACATGAAAAGTACAATAATTTAGCGTTAACTTTTTTGTTTTTATGTATCGGTAACACTTTACAATTAGGTTCCATTGGTTAAGGTTAGTTAATGCATTAACAATGAGCAGTACAATCGTTACAGTAGGCTACTTATTAATCTTTGTTAACATTAATTGGTAAAAAAAAAGTGTATATACACTGTATATATTAGACTGTACTGTTAGTTCATGTTTATTAACTAATGTTAACAGATACAACTTTTGATTTTAATCACGTTGAAGTAAATGCTGAGATTAACTTTAGCTCAGATTAATAAATGCTTTAGAAATATTTTTCATTGCTAGTTCATGTTAACTAATGTAGTTATCAATGGTAGCAAATGAAACCTTTTTGTAAAGTGTTACCAATGTATCAAATGTATTTAAAGTTTTCTTTATTAACTTATCAAATCCATGTGTACAGTTATCTGGATGTTTCTACTGTTCATAACCAGTGTCCATTGTAATGGACACCAGAAATAACTATTACAATAATCTGAATTATATAAAATAATACATTTCACAACATGTCTGAATTTAGAGTATAGATAATGCATCGTTATATTTGTTCTCTGTGTCTGTGGAACATAATTCAGGTGTTAACGGGTTAAATGCAACAAAGGGCGTGAATTCAGATATCAATAATCTCAATATCCGAGTGAAATTCATTCTTCTTCAATCTGTAACTGTTAAACACATTACTGATGTTAACTCCTCCATTCATCCTACATCACAACAGGGCGTGAGTTCACCGTCTATTTAACTTCACATTTCAGAGCGATTAAGTATTTTCTTAAATGCTGTTATAGGTTTAATAAACGTAGTATCGCAGCCTGCACGTATTTGTTTTACCTTACTCTTCTTCTTTTACCGTAGCCCAATATTTTCTTGTCGAACAGTTTTTTTTTTCTTCAGTTTACAAACACAGGAAACGTTACCGGAAGTGCTCTCTGGGGAGAGCGTGTGTCACGTGATCACCACACTGGCAAACGATTACAAGCTTCCGGTGTAAATAAAGTCCACGAGTGTTATGAAGAAATGCATTTTATTAATGTGTAAAATGTTTAGCTGCTTGCGAAATTATTATTTGAAAACGGGAAAACATATTTTATATTCTTTATAACAAATGTTCTTGTGACAAATATTGGTGTTTTAATGTACAAATCGCAAAGCAAAGCAAAATAAAACACAAAATAAAGCTTTCAACTTCATTGACCTATATATGACCTATATACCCATGTATTGTGTTAAACAAAGTGACAGTCACAAATTATTACAAATTATTATTAGTCACTGTATAATCATCTGATTTTTAAAAAATATCCTTATTAAATGATGGACAGCAAAACAAATAAAATAAATTCACTAAAATAAAAACATTTTGCAAACCTAAATGTAAAGCTACTTTTTGGAACAGCACACATAAAAATAACCCTATTATCTGACAAATATCACTGAAATGAGTGTCCTAACAAATCACATCTGTCTCTGTGACAGCCCTAGGCTCTGAAAAGGGGACCGGCCCAAGCTTTAGCCAATCAGAAATACTTTCCGCCAGTAAATCATTTTGCCCATTCAGGTTTGCTGACATCAGGTTTACAGACATACAGTTTCAGCAGTGGTTCTTAAACCTGGTCCTGGAGGCCCCTGTACTGCACATTTTGGATGTTGTCCTTATTTAACCCACCTGATAATAGTCAGCTCATTAGTGGCGACACTGAATTAGGTGTGCCAAATTAAATACATATTTACACTACCAATCAAAAGTTTGGAATAATTCAGATTTGTTCATGTTTTTGAAATAAGTATCTTATGCTCGCCAAGTCTGCATTTACTTGTCCAAAATAAAGTAAAAACAGTAATATTGTTAAATATTATTACAAATTAAAATAACCATTTAAAAATGGGATTCAAAGCTGAATTTTCAGCATCATTACTCCAGTCTTCAGTGTAACATGATCCTTCACAAATCATTCTAATATGCTGATTTGCTGCTCAAGAAACATTTATTATTATCAATGATGTTGAAAACTGTTTTTTTTGAAAACTGCTTCGGTGAATAAAAGTTCAAAAGAACAGCATTTAAAATAGAAATATTGGTAACATTATAATTGTCTTTATTGTCAATTTAGATAAATGAAATGCGTCCTTGCAAACTTTTCAACATTGATAAAAGAAATTAAAAGAAATATTTCTTGAGCAGCAAATCAGCATATTAGGATGATTTCTGAAGGATCATGTGACACTGAAGACTGGATTAATGATGCTGAAAATTCAGCTTAACTCACAGGAATAAATTCCATTTTAAAGTATATTAAAATAGAAAAAATCTATAATTTTAAATTGTAATAATATTTCACAATATATAGTTTGTCCTGCATTTTGATCAAATAAATTGAGCCATGGTGAGCATAATGATTTTCTTAAAAAAAACAAATAAAACAAATTATAACTATTATTCCAAACTTGGTGTTGTGTAACATGGTAGTGTATGTGGGACAAAATCTATGAGATTCAATCACTTTATGACCTCTGTAGATGCAAACATTTTTGCATGAAATGTCAATGAAGTCAGTATTATGCACTATAAGTCAAAATGAGTTTTAGGAACCTTTAGATAATGTCCAATTTAAAAGTGACAGGATGAGAGGGGATAATGGTAGACCATTCATATTCAAATTAATTACAGGTCCTTCCCTAGTTTCTCCATCTCATCGAGGAAGAAATCCATGTCCTTGGTGGTCAGCTGAGGTGAAACAACAACCATACGGAAGAAGTTGACGTGTTCATCCATGGGCTGGTATCCCACCATCATTGTGCCACGCTTCATCATTCTCTCTTTGATGACTGGCGCCACCTGATGGTGTACATTGAAAATTACATGCAATAATTCAATGTGTTATAATTCAATTCTGTGCTACATCAACAATTAAGCAAAGCTGACCTTTGATAGTCTTTCCTGGTAATCCACACTGTTCTCCTTCCCTCTCAGACTGGGTGGAATGAACCAAAAGCAAACGTTCACAAAATGCCCCTATCGGAAAAAGCACACCATAGAGAAATATATAAACATGAATTATATTTACATAAACACAAGAATACTGTTTTAGGTCTGTATGCAGTGCAACACTGTACCTTACAGACCAGCTGGAAATTGTCCCTTTTCTCCATTTCTTCAACTAAATACCTGGTGCAAATACAAATAAAATATTAAAATAAATACATATAAATATTTTTAATCATTTTTTACAGTTTTATTCAAAAGTTCGGTGTCAGTACTTTTTCTTTTAAAAAAAAAGTATGCTTTAAAATTCAGCTTAGGACTAGTAAAATTCAGCTTAAATCACAGGAATTACATTTTAGAATACAAAAAAAGTTATTATAAACTGTAATAATATTTCAAAATATAACGGTTTGTACTGCATTTTTTATTCAAATAAGTGCAGCTTTTGTGAGCATTTTTGTGAGCATTTAATAATAAAAAAAAGTCAATAGTGTTCCACAATATGCAACATTAAAAAAAGATTGATGATGTATTATTCAACTACAACATCCAACAGATGCATCAAATACCTTGCTAGGGCAAAGGCCTTATCCACTCGCTCTGAAAGACCATGCGTTCCTATTGCCTTCCACATCAACCAGAGCTTCAAACAATCCACCTTGCGGCCACACTGGATGGATTTGTCTCCTGTGTCTAAACTTGTATCGTAGAACTTGTCTTGCTGGAACAAGTAGGTTGCTTTTGCACTATGACACTGCATTAGCAAATCCTACAGAATGAGAAGCAGTGGATAAAACGAGTGCACTGCACTTTTAAATATGCATTGTCAGTGGGCAAGTCAATATACTACTTTCATTTTTGACTAATAAGCAAAAACATTGCATGAATTGACTTACATGTGCTTAAAAGTAAAAAAAAAAAAAAGAGAGATGGATTGCTACATTCCACAAGCTTTCATACCGTGGTATCTCTGAACAAAATCGCAGAGCACTGCAGGCCCGCTAGAAGCATTTTGTGAGGGTTCCAAGTCACGGAATTTGCTCTGAGTGTTAAAAAAAGAGAAATATTAAATGATTCAGTCAGGCTATTTCTGGATTTATTTTATCCAGGGCTCATTCTATCAGCTCAAAGTGTGCAGAGCTCAAACCTTTCGAGTCCTGCAACAAGATGTCTGTGTTTTTTGGAAAACAACACGCTTCCTCCCCAAGCGGCCTGAAAAGGAGAGAGATACAGATTGTAACGGTTAGGAAAGGGAGAAATGCTATGGGAATATTTTAAACACAAACAACTGGATACTTATAAAGTGGGCCCCACAAGCATATAGACGTGTTGCACAATGATGTTGCATAAGGTAACCGCGCTGCACTTACATCAACGTGCATCCACATGCCGTTTCTTTCACTTATGTCAGCAATGCGGTTCAAAGGATCAAAGGCGCCCTGCACTGTGGTACCCGCTGTGGCATTAACAAAAAATGGAACAGCATCCTGAAGGAGACACATTGGCCAAACAACATTAACCTTTGACTCTTGGATATTTAAAGTGATAGTTCATGCAAAACTGTAAAAAGAATTCTGTCAGCATGTATTCATTCTCATGTCGTTCCAAGCCTGTATGACTTTTTTCTTTTTCTTTCACAGAACTTAAAAGGAGATGTTTTGCGTAAAGTTCACGCTGCTCTTTGTCATTCATCAAGAAAGCAGACATGTATTTAGGGATCCTTCTCAAAAAAAAAGCCATCAAATGTCTTCAGGAGACTTTATGGTCACTTCATGCAAAAGAACAGCTTGGATGTTCAGCAAAACACTTCCTATTTCAATTTCACGGAAGGTAGAAAGTCATACGTGTTTGGAATGAGATAATAGATCATTACAGAGTTTTAATTTTATAGTGAACTACGTTCTCAATTATACACAGTATTTCAGTTAACCATAATACATTTATTTTAATATTATATACACTACTGTTTGGGGTCAGTAAAGAAATTTAAGTAAATTAATACTGTTATTTTCAACATTGATAATAATAAGAAATGCACCACGCATATTAGAATGATTTTTGATAGATCATGTGACACTGAAGATTGGAGTAATGATGCTGAAAATTGAGCTTTGCATCACAGGAATAAATTATTATTATATTATTTTAAAATATATTCAAATAGAAAGTGTTTATTTAAAATTATAATAACATTCTGTTTTTACTGGATTTTTTAAAATCATATAAAAGCAGCTTACTGATCCCAAACTTTTAAATGTTTCTGTATATTAAATGTATTACTTTACCATATAATTTAAATATTTACTTGTGATTTTGCCTGGACGATTTTAGCCTCCAGGTCCTCTGGTATCATGCTGCCACTGTGGCGGAACAAAGAAACTTTAACAAATTTTAAGTGAACCACAGGTTTGAATCCAAAATATGTCAGAGATGAGAACCTGTACCTCTCGTCTGCTTGTACAATAAATACATTTTCAGTTCCGATACCAAGAAAAGCAGCTGCTTTTTTTATAGAGTAATGACTCTGAAAAAAAAAGAAGAAAAAAAAAACATTACACAATATTGATTTATATGCCCTATTCTAATCTAATCATAGATTTAATAAGTAATTCTTGTCTTTGTACCTGTCCTGATGTAAATACAGCCATCCGTGGTGTGGCCCACAAGCCTTTTGTCTTCACTTGAGGGAAGGCCCAGTACCGTGCGACGTTCATGGCATACATGTTGGAAATGGAACCTCCGGGACAAAATATCCCATCTCCTTCTGACCAGCCAATCAGAGAGCGGAGCTTACAGAGCACTTCCTCCTCCATCAGGACAAACACCGGAGCCACTTCATAGGTGTATCTGTAACAACTTCTCACTAAGTATAATGCGTATTGGTCAGGCATGACATACACATGCATTTGTATTATTTTATACTATTATAGTATTTATTAAGAATTTGAATAGATCTGCTGCTGTTGGTGATTGCTGAAAATGATCTGTAAGTATCACATGCATTTGGTGATTACAGAGCTTATTTTTTGCAATAATCCAAAAGCCTAGTAAAAAAAAAAAAAACTATTGCGTTTTTGTCGAGGGAACCAGTGTGATGCTAACTGCCGATTGGCCTACAAATTTACATCATCCCCGCACCACTCTATTCTAAAGTTTTGTGTCCCCCAAAGAAACTCAGCATTCCCTTGCAAAACTTGTGTCTCCGCTCGCACAGAACACAAAACTTTAGCGAGCAAACACAAAGTTTCTCAAGGAACGTAAAACATTTTGTGAGAATGCAAAAGCATTGACATAATTTTGTCCATCACCATTGCATTTAGCAGAGTATAAAAAAAAATATTATTTATATTTATATTTATATATATATATATATATATATATATATATATATATATATATATATATATATATATATATATATATATATATATATATATATATATATATATACACATACATATATATATATATATGTTCTATTATATATATATATATATGTGTGTGTGTGCGCACATATATATATATATATATATGTAAAAAAAATGTATACACACATACAGTATATTATATAAACGCAAACTTTTATGTTAGATGCGATTAATCGATTTGACAGCACTGATATATAGTTTTAGTTAATAACACTGTTTGCATTATCTCAAAATTCCAGACCCTAATTTCATCAATCTGTAATCAATACACTTTTTAGATCAGTTAGATTTAGATGTGGTTCCATACTGTTGTCAAATTGTGTCATCTGATAACTTCAAGTGCTCTGATAAGTTACTTATTACAACAGGGTTTAATGGAACAGTTCAGCAACAGTGTAACAGTTTACTGGAATTTTAACACTGATGCGCTCCGCAGTTAATAAAACGCCATATAGACTCATTTACAACTCTCTCCTGAGAACCTACGATGGCACTTTCACTGTAACATATTAACACGAACACGTACTGGCTGGTGTTGAGGGTTTCAGTGAGGAGCCGTCCTGTCAATGCATGGTAGTCCACCCCAGCAAACAGCTGATTGAAGAACAGAGGATGACCTGTGAAGGGGAAAGGCTTTGGATCAGGATTTGACCACATATTCAAGATTTGTGAGGAACAAATGTAAACATTTAAGAATAAACCACTGAAAAACCCGGCTGGACGACAGCTAAGATGAATAAATAGGGGGAATGCAATCCCAACATATGCAACCTACAGGTTTTAACGCTGTATCTCGCCACATCTCGGACCCTCTGCAATAACTGCTTGTGAGATTCTCCATTTTCTCTGAGATCGAGGTCCAGAAGAGCTCTCAGTTGATCTGGATCTTTCCACTCACACACCTGTGAATGCAAAGACACGCCGTTCTTAAAGGGATAGTTCACCCAAAGATGACAATTCTGTCATCATTTACTCACCCTCAAGATGTTCCAAACCTGTATGAATTTATTTCTTCTGGGCCCCACTGACTTCCATAAAATATTTTATTCATACTATGGAATTCAATGGGGTCCATCAACTGTTTGGTTAGCCATATTCTTTAAAATATCTTCTTTTGTGTTCAGCAGAAGAAAGAAATTTATACAGGTTTGGAACAACATGAGGGTGAGTAAGTGATGACAGTATTTTCACTTTTGGGTGAACTATCCCTTTAAGACTATTAACATCTCAGAAGAAACAAGATAAGATAGGGAACCCCCAGAAGTTGTTAAATGAAATGATAAACTCTTAAAAGACAACCTTCTCCTTCAAGTCAGTTCCTTTGTTAATTATCTCCTCCATAATCACTTTGAAAGCCTCAGTAAGGAACAGCTTCCCATCCGACTCGTACATGTCTGATTCTTCCAGGTGGGCATGGCCATTCATATATGCTGTGAAATACATTTAAAGGTACATATGCATTAATCAAATATTATATATGGGTGGTTTGCACAAATATTTAAATACATTATACATATATTTAATGTAATTTTTGTGATAATGTATTTTGAACAAAATTATTTTTTTATTTTTTGTTGCGCAGCAATTTTACAATTAAAGTAAATATGTTTAAATACTACGAAAACATTTTTGTAAAGCAATTTTCTTCTATAAAAAGTAACAATGTTTTTCATTGTATTAAAATTTACAAAAAAGGTTTTTCTATAAAGCGACAAATTTGTTTTTAAAAGTTTTTTTAATCATTCCATTAAATATTTTTATTATATAATTTTGTGTATTATATTTTGTTATTTTTTAAAGAAGGATTTAGATTTTTAAAAATGTTTTTGTAGTATTTCAAGAAGAAAATTGCTTGTTTTTTTATAGTATTTAAATTATGCTAATTTTTATGGGGGAAAATTGCTTCAAAAAAAGTTTAATTAGGTTAATGTCTCTGCTAAAAAGATCCAGTTTGGACATTGTTTAAATAGTTAAACAGGATACAATTATGTATTTAATTTAAAATACACAAAAAATGTTTTATTGTATATTTCTTTACATTGTAGCTAGCCTATTGTATCTCAATCATTCGTGTGTGTTACGTTTAAATGGCAATCGAACATGAAACGCGTCTGTCCTTCTTCACCTAAAGTCCCACTTTAGATGAACTTTTACTGGCTATTTACGGTTGCCAAGCAGCGCCGCAACTCTGCTCATAGGCTTACTAGACCACATAAAATAACCGGAAAAATCGATACACTGCTCCTGCTTCGACGAGCACTTCCGGTAACCAATTCAACTGTGATAAATGTCCATTGATTTGTACATCCAGTCAGATTGTAGTCAATTCGCAATTAAATTCGCGTTAAAATGCTGCCTCACGCGTAATCGAAAATGTTCTACTTCCGACTTCTGAAGTCGTGTTTACGAGCTTGTCGTATTCAAATATTTTCTTGTCAATTTTTTTAACTAGGTAACTAGTATTTACGATAGTTACGAAAGCACGTGAAGGCAGCATTAACTCCACTGTAGCAATCGCGATATTTTATGAGAAAAACGTCATTGACGACACAATTTTTCTTCTTCTTTTTAGAAATATGACACCAAAGAGCAAAACGGCGCACCAAAAAAAAAAAAAAAAAAAAAAAAAGTTTAAAAGACAGAAAGATTTAACTGTAATATGCAACTTTTTTCTTTTTTCATCTTTGTTACAAGAAATAAACTAGCGGACTAAAATATTTTCTGCAGCCTTTTTCCTGTTTAGGAAGTTCTTGATTATCCCAATGTGGTCAATGCAAGTGCTTAGAGGGGCGACACGTTGCAATTCCAGCAACTTATGCAATAGTTTCTAAACAATGCATCATTCATCAACTGCTCACCTTAATAACCCATAACGTTACCTGCAACTTTTACCCCCCTGTTTCTAATTATAATGAAACATTTGCACGCGGGCAGTAGGCTATTACATCATCAGCTTGAAACGCACGATTCAGCAAAACTAAGAAATGAGTGCATTTAAGTCAGATAAACATTATACATGCATCCAAAACAGAACAATCCAACTTCTCACCTTTAGATGAACTCATTGTGATCTCTCGTGTCCTTTCTGCACATGAAATTCTACTTTAGCCTATATAATGTCGTTAGGATGCCTCGAGACCCTCAGTGTTTGAATTCGGGTCCAGCCTTCATATACGTGATGCACACGCCCGATTCGTCATTCAAGTGACATCCTATAATTGGATTAGAGTGATATGGGTGTCAACAAAAAAAAATCAATCTTTAACTTAAAAAGAAAAAATTAGCTTTCTAAAGACTCGGGTATAATAGGCTATCAGGTACATACAATTATTAGAGTAACATAATTATCCATGGCTGTTATAGTTGTTTCATTTCTTGAAATATCTCCAGTATGCTTACCTTCTGCGAAACCATTGGTTGGTTTTATTGGCAGAGTCCTGCATCTTAGTTGATAAGGGGCCCAGATATATTTACTGTGCTAAAACTGACTCGCACACAAGCAACCAATGACACACACAATAATTTGGGTAATGCATGCTGAAAAACAGGGGTACAACGTTCAACATCTTCCAAGCTCTGGGTGTTGTTCTAAGTTCAAATAAGACTGAGTTTGCTGATGAAAGAAAGATATCATATATCCCTCCACGTATGTTTGTCAGATTGCACAATGATCCCACACACACTCACTCACAAGAGAGGAATGGAATGTCACAGGGTTCAAAAAAAATCTGTTATCTTATAGAAAAAGTGTTTCCTATGGAATATTTGTGAATACTTGTGAATATTTGTATGCACATTTTACATTGGTGTCATCAGCTCATACTCATTTTGAACAATTAAATAAAAAAAAATGATATCATCCTCATGATAAAGTTGATTACAATTCCATCTAGTGTTTAATGTTTTGTCCTCCGTACAAAATAAACCTTAAATGATCCAGGGTTAACTAAAACTTGTACGATCAAAGCTGAATCAATATGAAATTAAAGAGGTAAATGAGATACAAAGATTCTGAGGAACAGGTGAGATAGAGATCCATCCAAAAAAAAAAAAACTTTCCAGGAGCTGGATTTTATAGCCTATAAAACAATAAACGCAATACCGTAAATCTGACAAGTATCTTAATTACACAATAAAACAGGCTATAAAACAACAACAAAAAAATAACCTCAAACTCTTTCATCATAATGAATAATTTGTTCTCTTTATTTATATTTACTTGAAAATAAGCCAACATCAGAAGCATGATCAATTATTTAGCCTACTAAATGAAAATGAGATTTAGAAGGACAAAAAAAAAGAAAAAAAAAGTATCAATATAAAATTACAATCACAGGAGAAAATAACATGAAATAGTCTAATTAATGCAATGATAGAATTTGAAATGAATGTTCCCACATTAGGCTGCAATATATCAAATAAAAAAAGATTGAAGTCTGTAAGGACTGGACTAGCTGTTTAATGACTGGCCTGTGCAATGGAATTGTACAAAGCTCCGCCTCCAATCCTATCACCTGCTTGGCATGCAAAACAAGGGTGAACAAGGGTGAAACACCAGGGTGAAAATGCATCAGGGTGAAATAACGTGATACTTGCCGAGAGAGCGAAGGTCGCCGTTATGTTGCCAGATAGCGGACTCTATTGGAACATAAATCTTTGTAAATTTCCACCATAAACATGAGTCTTCCTTATCTGTTCATGGAATCGGTTCAAGTTTTAAAGACTTAGATAAAAGCTTTCACATTCATTTACAAAAAAAAAAAAAAAAAAAAAAAAAAAGAGGAAATGTATAACTGCTATGGTACAAATCAGGCTCATCTGATTATTATTACTAAGATTATTATATTCCAGAAAGGGAATATATTCTTTATGACAACTCCAATAACAACAAACATTTCACATATTTAAAAAAAATGACATTGGAGACCTAGACCTAGAAGCTGCGCTGAGCGTAACTTACACAACACACACACACACACACACACAGTTAAGTGCAATTTAAAAGGTAGGAATGGAACCTGATCTCACATGAAAATAAGATTAACAGAAAAAGAAATACGTAATAATGCCATAAAAAAATAAAAATAAAAATAAAAAAACATATTCAGTCCTGTCCCTTTAAAATATATATTTATGCATTACATTTAAAAAAACATTTATACATATTGTTCAATAATCTAAAAAAAAGGTTTAAAAAAATATTTGAAATACCCGCATTTTAGCTTGTTGCGTTTCTATAATATTTCAAGCTTTTAGCTGACCTTATACATGGGTTTTACTAAATAAACCAACACAAAAATGATCAGTGAATTAAGTAAACTTGCTTCAATATAACTGAAAAGCAGTTATAGCTCCCTCAAGTGGTATGCTTGCGTGTCTACGCATGCAAAGTGCTACATAAATGCAGTCCTCTCTGTGGACTCAGTTGTTTTCCATCAGGAAGTTGATATTTCGGGGGTCTACGCCGTTGTCCTCTTGGGTTAGGAGGGAATAGAGACGAGCTGCTGTGGCTTGGTCCCTCTCACGGATGCTCCATTTGCGCAGCATGGCGAAAACCCGCTCTTGGTGTAGTTTAGTATCCTCCTCTATCTGCTGAAGAGTGGTGGTGTTCATCCCTAGTGCCATTATGCCCACCTGCCTCCAGCTGTTCCCAATGCAGCCGGCCACCTTCATCATCTCCTTCTCACTCACCATCCTGGACTCTGAGAAAAAGCAAAGTTACGTAATGCAGCCGTGCGAACATGAAGCCGAACAGAAGATGCAAAGCAGAGGTGTGTGTGTGTGACTCACTGATAATAGACAGCTGCTCCTGTAGAACATCGTTTTCCAACACTTCATGCCTTCGTTTGGCTGTCGTCTCTGATAAATCAACATCATTTTCAAATTACAAAAGTTTGTAAGGCAATAGGGTGAACGGGCATTTTTATGCCATAAATATTAAAGAGCCCCTCTCATGGATTTTTGAAAATGACTGTTCGTGTAGTGTGTAATAAAGCTCTAAGTGAATGAAAACATCCTGCAAAGTGTTATATCTGAAAGTGCACCGCATATAAAGTTATTGTCTTTCAAAAGTGAGAGTCGACTCTGAGTCTATCAAATGAATTGTTTTTGAAACGAGTCATTAGCCGTTTCGTAGTGACATAGATACGAAACATTAGCATATTGGCTGCACCCAGTTATTGCGCGCGCAGACGCAAGTGTAAACTTGAAGTCTTGAACACATTCAATACTTCAGCTGAATAGCATCTTGTCGAGACGCTGTGTTCTACAATGCAAATATAGTACAGCCACTTTTGTTTTCACTGCCCGGGGACGAGCATGTGAAGGATAAGTGGTTAAAGTTCATATTTGCAACGATACCACAACAGTATATCCCGATTGTGTTGTGTTCTCATCATTTTAATGATGAATCCTTCACAAACATAAATTAATTTAACTGTGGATTCGCAAGCCGGTTGTTCCTGAAGGAGGGCTCAGTACCCAGTGTGTATATGGATCAGCTTCGTCCTCCTCCGAATCACAACCTGTTTTCTGTAGCATGCGCAATACGTATTTTGTTGTGTGTGTTGTGTACGCTCCGCACAGCTTCTCGGTCTCCATCAAACAGCAACGTGTTCGCTCTCAATTGTTTAGAAATATGTCAAATGTTTGTCGTTGTTATTACTTGGTGTAGCTACTACTGCAGTGCTTTATCAATATGCTTCTGCGTTGGGCTAACGCAAATAATGAGTTGATGGTGTGTTTACCACCGAGCTGTGGGCTATGGTCGACTCGCTAACATAAACTGGGTCATTTGACCAATCACCGCAGATTTGCGTCACGCAAAGGAGGTGTTTGGGAAAATGAATCGTTAAACGAATCATTTGAGAGTCGTTGAGCAAATCAGGTAAAAATAAATGCATATTATAAGACAATTAAAGTGTTTTTTGTCCTTTTGGAACTCCCAAAACAAAAATAGGAACATTTCAAATGCCATGATAGGGGCTCTTTAATTTTATGTATATATATAGCAAAGAAAAAATATATGCTAATAGGACCCTTAAGGCTCGTTCACACCAAGAATGATAACTATATTAGCGTCCACACCAACGCACAATATCGTTCTGTTTATTCTAAGCAGGCACTGCAGTTTTGTCGTCTGCCGCTTTAAATGCGCCATCTCTTTACAGCAGGATGGATTCTGATTGGCTGTCAATGTTTTTATCTTTCATCAGCTGGAAAATATCATTCTGAAAGTGATTCCAATGATATTGTTTCTCTGTTATCATTATAGTTGTGATGTGGACTGTGCTATTCTTTTACATTTAGAACGATTTTTAGAGTTATGTTTATCGTCATGGTTATCGTCCTTGGTGTGAATGGGCCTTTACAATTATTTGCATTGTGACATTATTTTCATGACAGTTAAGCTCATTTTAACTCACAGTTTTCATTAATGTAATGCAAAGTTGTGCAGAGTTTAAATATCATAACTGTTACATAAAAAAATATATGATCTTTCTCTTCAAGAGTATTTATACATGATGGCATTCATTTAATTAAATGTAGTTTTCAAAAATCATTGCAAGGCAGTATTTTTTACTATAATAAAGTAAAAATGACTACCCACTAATGAGAACAATTTAAAAGAAAATAATCTGACGTAACCCTTGATTTTTTTCTCTCTCTCTATTTATTTATTTCAGTCTTTCTGTTAAATTATTATTACTTTTATGTGAATCTTTGTCTTTGTTTTGTTTTTTTACTTTTTTGTTATAATGTAAGTTTTAATTTAAAAAAAAGTAGTTACAAATTATGATGAAATTCAAAATAAAAACTTTTTTTTTAAATTACTTGACACGTTCCAATAAGTCTTAATGTCTTCATTGTAGATAACGGGTGGTTTATAAGATCATACCTGTGTTATTTGGTGTCTTGCGTTTGTTGATTTGTAATTTTTGAAGGAACTGCAGTTTAGGAAATGTCTCTTGCATGTCTTCTGTTTTCAGCAATTTGAGGAAACTCAGAGCATGCTTGTTGTCTTTGTGAATCACATAATCCAGGATGTCCCGTACCTGATGTGAACGTTTGTTAATGTCTTTGATGTTGTTGTACTCATTATTGGACAGTATGCCATGGGCATGGCAATGCTGAAGCAGGAACTCTGTATCTCCCATAAGGGCCTGCAGTAGAACTAGCTTGTGTTTCTGAATGAGCTTGGTGCCATCTACTGGTCCATCCATTGCCTCTTGTGCTTGGTCAGTGATGGGAAAACCTGGATTTGACACTGGTTTTGAAAACGAAGTTTAAGGCTGTAACAAAACCAGAAATTAAATTGTTTTAAAAACTTATATAATTATATGTTATTATAAACCACAACACTTTATCTACAGCAAATTATTTCACATCCTTTTTCCAACTGGTTAATCAATATCTGTAAGAAATGCAAATAAATGGGATCAGCAAAATAAATATGTACGTTTTTTTTCTTTAAACAACTCAGTTATGCTATCTGTTACTCCCTTAAAAAGTAAATAAGGGAGTTTTATATTTAGATAATATTTTATTGATCGCCTTAGGGAAAATTGAGGCATTGCACCAATAGACATATCAAAAATTAAAATAACTAATAATACAAATACAATACAATAATATAATGAAAGATGAAACAAATTCAACATAGCATATATTGTGTAATAAAATACTTGGTGTTGTGGCAAGAAGCAGCTATATAATAACAGATCAAAAGACGACCTCCCATGACTGTAGCTGAAGCATCATTGGTGGAGCTGAAGGAAGTGTGTGTATCTTCATCATGAGTCCCTCCCACTGACAAATTGTTTTTAACTACCGCAGTTATCACTTCTAGATAATGAAGTACATATAGCGTATAGATTTCAAGGCTAAATGCACGTGCTGATTACACACAAATTAATCGAATGATGCTGCAATGTTTCTTTTATTCTTGGTGTAGAAGTGTGAATGGCGCATCTCCCTTTGCGGTATCTGTAGGGGACTTTCGGTGTAGTGCTTCACTGTCACAGCTGCGTCATCTTTGTTTACATTCAATAAACGACGATGGCGCATATTTTATTAAATTTGTAGAGTTTTTGTTTGGCTCAGGAATAATAGAATTGCCTAAACTGCCTCATTTACATGTTCATCGAATACAAACACCTTGCAAACACTCGCATCATTAGGGAAGCAAAAAGACGCGCGAAAAACGGAAAAGAACAAAGAGATACTCATTTCATCAGCAGATGCAGCACGAGCGTTCCGTTTCGATGATGATCTACGTCCGTTTAAAAATAAAACAGCGTTAGTGTTACGGGTTGCAAATTTGCGCGCGTTCGCGTTGTTTTATTGTTATCTTTTATTGCAGCATAGAAACTGAAAGTTTGAAATTCAACGCTTTTTCATCTACACAGAGAAATAGAAATCACCCAAGGGTATTTGCCTACTCTACACACATTAATGAAATAACATTTCGAAAGTCATTAACACGGAAGTCTGTTTTGTTTACCTCAGTTTGGCGGAGGGTAACGATGTCTCATCCACACTTCATCCGCATGTAATATGATATTGATAAAACAGCTACCGCCGGTGTTGCCAGATTGGGACGGTGATTTCCAGCCCAAAAGCTCACCAAAAACAGCCCACTCCAAGAAAAAACCGCCCAAAATTTTAGTGCCAAAATAATGTGATATAATTGTATTGCCATGTCATTCAAGATTGATAAGCACTATTTATATCTCCTTAAAACAAAATAACGATGAAAAAATAAAAATAAACACATTTCCCAGGAAAACGGATCAAAACAGGTAAATAATTAAGGAGAATTAGCTAATATGACTAAAATGTCCAGGTGGACACTGTCAAAACGGCAATCAAGAAATGTACCGATGACTTTAACCCTCAGAAGTAGCTACACATTGTAGAACATAACGCATAATTTAGCAGTCAAAACTTATTCATTGTTGATTCAAACCTTTTTCAGCAGCTGTCAGGGACAGGAGAGTGCATGCTGGACGGTGTAAACGTTGCAGATGTCTGGTTAAGCTAGTGCACATGGGCCATGGAGTCGTCCCATATTCGATTCCAATTCAAGTCATTCAACTGAACTGTGCTCTCCTCTCAGAGTTAACGTTATATTAACCATCGAGTCATCTCCCACCACATGTGTACGCTTTTAGAGTTGATCACTAATCTACTTTTTACTGTAGATACTATATGTAAGTCACTTTGGCATTATCGATCACTAGAATATACAGCAACAAGTTAACGCGCTAAATCACGTCTGCCTGCTGATCGCTGACTATAACGTTAAGTGCGTGCTTGCTCGTCGGTGACGCCAACACCAACGCCAGCTGACTGCACGGGGGTGTGTGTTTTGTCATGATGACAGCCATTGACAGCACATGCACACTTAAGTTTAGTTTTTTAAAGGGCACCTATTATGGCATTTAAAATGTTCCTAATATTGTTCTGGGAGTCCCCAACAACAGTTTTACAAGCATGCAATGACAAAAAACACTTTTGTTGTCTTATAATATGCATTTATTTTTTACCGGATTTGCTCAGTGACTCCCATATGAATCGTTCGGCGATTCATTTTCAAAACCCCGCCTTTGCGTGACGCTAATCTGCAGTGATTGGTCAGATGACCCAGTCAGTTATTGTTTGCGTTAGCCCAAAGCTTAAACATATTGATAAAGCACTGCAGTACTACAGGAATTGCTCTATTCTTTATGACAACTCCAATAACAACGACAAACATTTCACATATTTAAAAAAAAATGACATTGGAGACCTAGACCTAGAAGCTGCGCTGAGCGTAACTTACACAACACACACACACACACACACACACACACACTTATTGAGCATGCTACAAAACCCATAAAAGCAACAATTATTAATAATACTTACAGGTTGCGATTCGGAAGAGGAAGCTGATCCAAATAAACTTGGTTCTGAACCTAGTATCAGCCGGCTCGCGAATCCACAATTGAAAGCATTTATGTTTGTAAAGCGATTGTCATTAAAATGACGCGAACACAGCAGAAGGTTCGGGTACAGTTGTAAATATAAACTCTTGCCACTGCTTCTTCACATGCTTGTCCCTGGGCAGTGAAAAAATTTTTTCGCTTTTGATTCTCACTTCAAAACACAGCGTCTCGTCGACATGTTTTGAAGTTTCACTGGTGTCTGTGGCGCGCGCAATGAGTGGGCGTATCTTATTCAAATAACTTGTCAAGTTGACGTCATCTAGACAAAGGAAAAGCATCGTTCGTCGAACGATTCATATCAGCGACTCAGAGTCGACTCTTACTTTTGAGAGACAATAACTTTGTATACGGTGAACTTTCATGTTTAAAATTTTGCAGGATGTTTTCGTTCACTTAGATCTATGTTACACACTACATGAAGGGCAATTTTCAAAAATCCATAATAGGTAGGGGAGACCGGGGACGGTTGTAACACGGGGCTAGTTGTAACACTACTAATTCCACCAATCAGGGATAAGATAGGAGTCATGTGACAGTTTCAGTTTCCTCAGGCTTACTTTACGATCGCACACGGAGGTTTTTAAGTCTGTGTTGCAATCTCTCCTGAAGCTACAGCAGAAAATCCAATTTTGAGGCAAGAAAGTAAAAAAACATAACAAGATAATTTTTTGTTTAGTACTTCTACCGTTGTAGATAATGTTGTATGAGTTATATCAGGTAAAACTGTAGTTTCTATAGTAAAGAATGGTATGTCAACCTCCTGCTAATTTCAAAGCACCATGCTAATACAGCTAGTTAAACAATAGTGATGGTGGCGGGGTAGGTTGTAACACCTGTTTTGGAGATAAATCAAAATTATGTGAGTTGTTGCTTAAAAAAAGCTAAATTATCCGCCAACTCACTTAATTTTGATTTATTTCTCCAGAAAACAAGACATAATGTCTTATGGCATTTTACTACTTTAGTAAATGCATCTTAATTTAAGATTTTTTTTAGATATTTGGACTGGAAACTAGACGAAAATTCTAAGTAAGACATTTTTTTTTTTTTTTTGCACAGACATGCACACACAAACGTACACTTGTGCATGCATAAACACACTAAAATGCACATACACTCCCCATATTTTATTGTTGCAGCCAATAATTTAAAATAAAAATGTTGTTGTGGCATATCAGTTGGAGTACCCTTAGTTTTTGTGCATTTTGCCTACCTGTTACAACTTACCCCAGTATGTGTTACAACCTACCCCAGTAGTGGGGTAGGTTGTAACAAAGGACCACCTTGTATTCATGATCATCTCACAAAGTCTGAGATTTATTTGAAGAAATTTAAATTGTTGCCATTTGTAGTAGACAAATATGGGTACTTTGCCTAAAAGTTTCAGAAGTGTAGCTAAAAGAAAAAGGTATAGTTTTAGGTCTTGAAGAAAAAAGTGTTACAACCGTCCCCGGTCTCCCCTACCCTTTAACCAATTAGACTTTAATAAGTAGATGTTTGAAAACCGTCGAACTGACCAAAAACCAGCCCAAATTTTGTCCACCCGCCCAAACCCTTTTTTACCCGCACAATCAAATTCAAAACCGCCCAATTGGGCGGGAACCCGCCCAATCTGGCAACACTGTCTACCGCTGCCGCCGCCTTCTGGACAGGCATTGTTATTCATTTAGCCTACCTGCAAACTTTCACTATCAACAACTCAAGTGCCCCTTCGTTTTTTACGGTATTCTAATTAATCCTATTCTACAGATTTGACATACTGAACTTAAAGTTTCCCTGAATCTGTGATTCACCCACTTTAAAATGAGTCATGAATGAGGCTGTGATGAAACATCTACACTTCTGCACTTTAGTCTATCCAGCCTAAGGGAAGTGATCATAATAAACTGCTGAGACAGAAATAATGAACTGGTAAACTACGAAGAAATTTGTTCTCCAGTGGTGACTGCAAATATCACTATACTCTCTGTCTCAGAGATGTTTTGTTCATGTCTGCCTTCTGACCTGGCATAGCCAATTTCTACCTTGCCTATAATTTTAGATAAAATAGAAAATATTTTAGGCCTATTAGAAAGTAATAAATATATTCAGTATCTGACATTTATAACCTGAAATAGCACTAGCAGAGGAAATAAAAAGAGATGATAATAACCATCTTTTGCCTGGCTCTATATAGCCTCTGATTATAATGTCTGATTTCTGTAAGAGGACATTTGCTTAGGGTTCAAGTGTGTATGAAGTATATTTGAAATTTTGTCCATGTTTTTATAGGAGAACTAAGCAACAACATAGCCTATTTCAGATTATTTTATTAAATACTTTTTATTTAGAATTGATTATTTAATAACATACTTAAACTTGAAATAAACTTGCAAGAAGGAAATGTGAATTAATTTGAAATACGATTCAGACGGGAACATGTTGTTAGTTTTTATTTAAAATGTATTTTATGAACACACACTCAAATATATATTTAACACAATGTATATTTAATCACACACACACACACACACACACACACACACACACACACACACACACACACACACACACACACACACACACACACACACACACACACACACACACACACACACACATACAGTATATACAATATGTTTAAATAATATTTAGTAATGTGCAGATAGGCGTACTCTAACACTGTGGAATGTTGTACCTATTCTCCAGCAAGACTTCCATGTGATGGGGATTAATGAAAGTGATCCAGTGAGCCTGAAGACTCCCGAGTCTCCTCTGTGAGACACCGCTGCTTTGTGTTCCCACAGTTTTTGGTATATTGTACATACGTAATCTGATGAGAAAGAACATTACATAAAAAATAAATAAATTTTTAATTTTTTTAACAATCCTTATTGTCCTAATGGCTTTTATTTTTGTCTTTTGATTTTGGGGTGAAACATGAGCTGGACATGAAGGAGGGGACTTTTGCTCACTTCCAGGAATCCTGTGGGATTCCCAGACTGAGTAGAAGCCTTGTTGACTCACTTTGTCTGTTCTACTGAGAGTCTGATGATGAATTGCTGAGCCCTGAAGTGGGAGGGGCATTACCTGCTAGGTGCAAAGCAGCTCTCTTCCCATTGGCTGAGAGGGGGCAGTATATTTCCTCACTCACTAACAATGTGAGAGTGAGCAGCAGAGCAGAGTGTTCAGAGCACTGAGAGGACTGAGAGGCCACATCCACTGAAAGATTCCAAGAGGAGGTTTGAAAGACTGCAAACTTAAGAGTATGTATGTTTTGGTTGTGTTTCATGGGCCATTGTTTTTGTTAATGCCTTCATAGGGCTTGTTGTTTTGCATTTTGAGTGCATGTTCTGTGGTTTTGTTTGATTGAGCTGCTTCCCACTTTTCACTCTTCATTTTAAAAGGGCAGTTTTCTTTTAAATACCATGCAATGAAGAAAGAAAAAAAAAACTTAAAATGGCTGTCTTTCATTCTGTAATACATTAAGATATTGATTTTAGAAAGTGTTTTTTTTTTGTGTGTAAAAAAAAAGTTTGAGAACTTTAATCCTTTATACTAAATTTGCTGATTCGTGATCATATAACAGAGTTTAATGAGCACATATATTAATTCATCATTGCATTATGCAGGGCTCATTGACATTTTAAAATAGGCCTGGACAATTCATACATTTCTACAGTGAAAAGCATTTTGACTAGGTAAACATTGCTTTTTGTGAGTTGAGGATAACTTCTGGGGGACTTGTCTAAGCATGCTGAAGTGTTGATGTGACCCGAGTGTGATGTTTCTGCTTCATTGACCCTCTGAATGTTCTCCTGTCATTTAAACACAAGTGCATATACAGCATTTGCTGAATGGTTGGGTGTATCCTTGAAGCAAATCAGTCATTGTGGAAAGCCCTCAGCTTTAATTTGCTCACATTTAGTAAGTTTCTGGATGAGAAAAAAAATCTTAAGTCACATCCTAATGTCTCTAAATACAACAGATTCTTGAGATATCTTAGATTAATAAAACTTAATCAAATAAAGGCCACTGTGACATGACTCTTTCCCAGACTATATAGCAAGCAACTAGTTGTGTTTATGGTTTTATATCTGTAAAGCATGATGCATGAGTAATCTGAGGTAATGATGACTCGGTTACTGTCTCAGCAGCTTCAGTGATACGAACACTGACGTTTCAGCTGATGCTTTTTCCTTGCATCACCCGAAACAAAGCCCGGCTCAGCTGTAAAGGGTGGGAGAACATGCTTGAAAAGAGAAAAGGCTGGTTAATTGGAAGCAGTTTTATCACTGAAACCTAATCAGAACATTTCTGTCTATCATATTAAAGACATGGCTAAGGACGGGTTTTGTGGTTTTCCCCAAATTATCAGTTTCCTGTGAATTTTGTGGGAACCTTCACAGTCATGAGATCATGTGAGATAAAAATATTGCCCCACTGTTTCCTGTCATGTCAGGCATAAGTCACAGCATGTCTGAATGATCAGGTGAGCGGCTTCAGGTGTTGTGCACTGGCGCTGAATGACTCATTCATTTCAAGAGTAATGTGGGAAAACGTTTTCTTCCTCTTTCTGATGTTCCACAGGTGTTCTGGGGATTTCATGATGCATTTGATTTGTGCAATCCCACGATTGCCTTCAGTATAATGATTGTTGTACATTTAGTGCAGACTGATCATTGTACAGTTTAAAGTCTGGTTTCAGGGTTTTATTGGAATACACTAAGTTTATTTCTGGTATGCATATTGTGATGGAATATTGAAAAATATACATGGTATTGAAAAAAATTAAACTTTTCCATATTTGCAGTGGGGTTCACTGAATCTGTAAAGGTTGAAAACCCTTGGTCTGGTTTTATCAACAACAAAGGAGCATGTTATTTTGTCTTAATTTTAAATGCCTCTGTCCTAACAGAAATCCTACTGAAGACATCAAGATCCCAAGATGGCAGTCAGTTCATTTCATCGTGGGCAATGGGCCTCACAGTCCTTGAGAGTTACAGCAAAGGAGCTCTCCATTGTTGGTGTGCGAGGCAAAAGCACGGCCATTGCGGAGCGATTTTCCAAGTAAGCAAATTACAGGATTTGCATATCTTAAGCTGATCTCACTTGTCATTTAACCTCTCCTATTTGCTTTCACTTTTGCACCCCTTTTAGTGCTCTTTAAACAGTGTTTCACAACTTTTTTTTAACAAGGCACTTCTGTTTTAAATGCTGCCGTTATGTTCTAAATTGGTTTATGATGTTCAAAACTCTCCTCCAACATTGGGAGGTTTTCCCTTTCTCTTCATTCTTTTGTTCACCATGAAACAAATCTTTTAGCCAACAGCCAGACACGGAGGTACGGTGGGGTCAAAAAGTCTGAGACTACTGATGTATCCATTTTGTATTTTTAATGCAATTTAATTCCACTTTTAAGAACAAATTATATTATCAGCATAAACATTTGAATGAAGTTCACACGTTTAGTTCACACAAATTTACTGCATTTAAAAATAGTGACGTAAAATGAGTAAGTTCCTCTTCATTTTTAAATTTTGAGAATCCTAAAGCTTTCCAAATGCAAGTTCCATATTGAATTCTCTCATTGAAACATGTTTGATTTACAGCTGAATGTCTGCTGCCCGACTCATTATAAGTCGTTTGTTGGCTCTCAGTCAGTGTGTTTCCTGTGCAGAGGAATTTCTCCAAGCATCTGGAGTTTTTCCAGTGCATCTCCTGTCAGATTTTCTGATGTCTTTTCCAGGGTTCTGCCTCTGGCTTCCTCTCTACACATACATCAATGACTTCCCCATCCTCAAACCTGTAGATTTGCCAACTGAATTAGTGAGCATCAAAGTGAAAGATTAAATAGTTTATGATCTGATGATGACTGACCTTTGATTTGATGTGGGCAAATATAAATCGTGTGTTTAGCATTTGGCTGTTTTAAACTGTTCAGCTGTTGTATTGCCGTACATGCAGGGCTATGATTACTGTCTTTATCTGTGTATCTTTCCAGCTAACCTTCATTCAGAGCCAGCCCTTAGTTTGAATGGGTATGCCGTAGATTTCCTTTGAAAATCAGAACTTCCTGTTTTCAGTGGTTGCAATTTATTTATTTTTTTCAAAGTTCCTCCAACAGATGTTTGGTGTATCTGGAAGCCCTTCAGGCTAGCTTTCAAGTTTCCTTTTTAACATGTCATAAAAATAAAACTAGAAGTGAAATCAAGACAGTCCGGTTGTTTGCACTGCTATATAATATGACCACTAGAGGCCACCGATGATCAAAAGTGATCTTTTAGTTTTTATTTAGGAAGATAAAAGGAGATGGCTAACAGCCTTTAAACTCGGAACAGTATTTATTGACAAGGTAAACATTGCTTTTCGTGAGTTTAAGGATGGTTTGAGGATAACTTCTGTGAGACTTGTCTAAGCATGCTGAAGTGTTGATGTGACCTGTGACACCACGTGCATATACAGCATTTGCTGAATTTTTGACTGTATCCTTGAAGCAAATCAGTAGTTGTGGAAAGCCCTCAGCTTTAATTTTTTGACTTTTAGTTCATAAAATTAAACCGAATTAAAATCAAGACAGTTCAGTTGTTTGTGCTGCTACGTGTGACCAGTAGATGCCACCAATGATCAAAAGTGATCTTTCAGTTTTTAGGCAGATAAAAGGAGATAGACTAGCTAAGCCAAACAATAAAAACACCATCTGTTGATTGGCCAGATTTATATTATGGTGTTTAAAATGCTCCGAAACTAGCTACTCTTCATCGAGGACTAGAAAACAGTTGAGTGAACAATGTTTCCACTTTATTTCTTTTCAGGTACCAGAAAGCAGCAGAAGAAACAAGTTCAGACAAGAAAAAAGTGAGTTCTCACCATCTTGTTATTCATTCCATTGCTATAATGACTCATCATCTGTCTGTCTGTCTAACTATCTATCTATCTGTCTGTCTATATGACTGTCTATCTAACTATCTGTCTGTCTGTAACACTACTCTGAGCTACTGGTGCTGTTTAGACACACACATTCAGTGTCCAGTCATCTTAATCCTTATTAGAAGTCTTAATCTGCAGGTAATTCCCATGCGCTTTACATAACTGGTTCAGTCAATCTGGGCCCTGAATGTGTAGAGTGTCTTCATAAATACTGTAAGGAAACTTGGAGTTTGCAGTAATGACGATGTGCAGGATGAAGGATGTAGGTATGAACTATATCTGACTGGATTTGAAAGAGAGATTGCAGCTGGTTCATGTCATGTTAAGTTTTTGCATTGAAGTTTTATTAAACTTGTTAAATGAAAGGTCTGCCCCATTGTGAGGGCCTTGCATTATGTTTTGGCAGACAGTTCAGAGTGTTTGTGTCAGGCCTGGAATTTGAGCCAGAAGTATTTGCGCTGTTGTAGCATGCAGGATCAAAATAGCATGCTTTAGTTGTTTAGTATGTGAGCACACAATAAATATGGATTATATTTAGTGCTTGACAGATTTTTTTTTTTTTTTGCGAAATAGATTTATATTAAAATCCCTAGCTGATTGTTTTTTTTTTCTTCTAGAAATTTTTTTTTTTATCGAAACTTTCTAGTTTTGTATTTCGTGTAGTTGACATTTACGCATGACAAGTGATAAATACATATCCATGAATATAATATAACAAATGAATATAATAGTGTAGTGTATATAATCATATTGTGCCAGTATGTGCTACATAAAAAAAAAAAATCCAGTCATTATTCTGAAATTAAGCTATCAATGACTTGTTTTAAAGTAGTTTATGCCTGTGTTCAGAATTCTAAATACTTTAACACTAATTTTATAATCTGTTGTTGTCAGTTTATATTTCATAAACGATTAACTTATATTTAAGAAAAAATGTTGAGTAATAAAAAGCTTAAATGTTAATTGTTTCACACAACCTGGACATGTTGACTACGCATGTAATGTCTTTCACAAACTTTCCTTTTCCCAGTTTCCTGTCACTGCTTCCTCTTTTTATGTTCTTCCTGGTTTGTCTGTCCCGTTGTAAGGGGGTTGGCCTAATTCCCTCATGCAGATAGTTTCAAAAGACTAGCATCTGGTGCTGCGTTTTCCCCCCCCTCATTTCCACCAGAACAGACTGAGGGAGCCACTCCTTCCATTTGCCAGGTTTCTAAAGCTTTTGTAGTCAACCTTTTCTAACAAACTACTACTAATCTAACAACTAATGACAATATACTCAATCATTTCATTCTGTTTACTGCTTTTCCTTGTGTGAAGGTCTCAGAGACTTGATCAGTGAGTAATGTAATTTTAATCATGAATATTTGTATTAGTACTTTTCCTTTGGACTTTTAATCAGAATTTAAGTTTAAAGCTGTGTCTTATTCAAAACTCAACAATGAAATGGCTAAATATGTATGTGTTTTATGTTTTAGATTTTAGGAATAGATCAATACAGTTAAGAGTCCACTGTCTTGATTGTCTTGTCTCAAGATTAAAGATAAGAAGTTGAGAAACCCAAGGAGTGAACACTCTTCTGAAATTCTCTTTGTTCTGACACAGTCTCTGGAGAAGTCGACTCCTTCCATGCGCAACGGCAATCTGAGTGTCCTAAAGCAGCTCTGGGAACAACCAGCTGAGACGCCTAGATCTCCAGAACCCAAAACGCACTCACGACAGACCGAGAACCATCAGCAACAGCCTTTAGATCCCAGTGTTGACACTCCACTGGAATCCACAGACGTCCAGCTGTTGAGCGACAGTGACCAGCCGATGGAGAAGTGGACGCCAAGAGATGTGGAGACTCCCACTGTGCCTCTCAACAGCCTGAAGATGATGTTTGAGAAAGGAGAGACCATTCACAACAATGTAAGTACAACTAATCATCTAAATTGGTACATATCCGACAAAATACCTTAAAGTTTCAAACAGTGAGTCTCAAACACCATTGTTTTCTCCTTCTTACTTAAATCTCGGTTTTGAAAAACACCCCTGAGAAACAGGCGAATCTCCACATAATACCGACTGTGACGCAACAGTCATTAATATGTACGACTCCAAAAATCTGCATATGCCAGCCCATGTTCAATGACAGGCGGAACTGCGCAGCCGAAGCATGGCAGTTGATCAGTGTTTGGATGTACAAATGAACACAAAGGTATTTAGTTCCTTCATCCGAGCCTCTGAAGAAACAATGGGTTAATTTTATTTTCTCTGGAAATTTCCAAACCTTTTATTGAAGGTGCCTTTTATTGCTAAATTATGACTATTTTTGATCTAAAAAACATACTAACATTATAAGGGCATCCCAGAAAACATTATACAATAAAAATTAAAACCATTCTAGGGCACCTTTTAAAGGTGCAAAACGCAAGTCTCTGAGTTTTTGCAGAACTACGCCCCCTCTGGCGACAAGCGAAACTGCAACCAGAGTGGTGGCACTAGACACAATTTTTCTTTTCTTTACTTTACGTGGAGTTTGCGTTGGGGTTTGGAATGGACTACAAGCCGGTCTCTTTGAATCCATCTTCTACCTTTGACGCACGAGTTGTCTTCGCTGATGCGGAGAATGGCGGCTTATACACAAACCTGCGAGACATAGCCTGGTGAGCGTGAACGCGCATGACGTCACGCCCAGTCTCAAATTCGAGCCCGAATCCCTCTTATATATTTTACTGTACAGGATTATAGAGGCAATCTCAGTGATCAGAGAAGGGCTCATTCAGCCCATCAGGCAGTTCTTTAAGCATGTATAGTATAGAAAAACAGGTATTTTTAACATGAAAAGTTGCGCAATGCACCTTTAAGATAATTAGTAGATAACACCTCTTGGTCACCGCGATTTTACCAATGTTCCCGGATCAACATATTTTGTACCTGTCCAAAAATGTTGTCCTAAAGCTAATCCTACCTGTAACTTATCCCTAAAATCAGAGAGAAATGATAGGGGAATGACACTGATGTAGAAGCACCTAAACCTGGTTATATGCCTATACTTAACATAAGCCGTAAACCTGTCTCTCAAATCTCAACCAAAGATGTTGATCCAGGAACATGTTGCACTAGCTAAAATCACATTCACCATGTCTTTGGTGTGTATGAAGGAATTTAAATTGCGTGTGTGCAATTCTTGTAAAAAGGCCATATTTTTCACATTTTGCATAATTGTTCCTACTTTTCATATCGCTTTCTCTAATAAAAAAGGTTAATTCAGGCCTCTTGGACCAAAACAGTCAAAATATAGTTTTTCAAGACCAGTTTTACCTGTTCTCTGACCCTCAGAATTAAAACCCCTTTTTGACTCCTGTAGTTTCAGGACTTCAGTATGTAAATGACCTCTGTTATGGTTGGCTAACCTTTGCAAACAAAGAGGTGTTGATATGTAAATTATGGTGGTCCTCTATGTTAATGAACTGAAAGTTTTGTACAGACAATACTGTTCAAAAGTTTGGGGTCAGTATTATTATTATTTGAAAAACTAATACTTTTATTTAGCAGGGACACATTGAACTGATCAAAATTGAGAGTAAAGACATTTTATAATGTTGATTTCGATTTCAAATAAACGCTGTTCTTTTGAACTTTCAATTCATCAAAGAATCCTGTACACCGTTTCTAGAAAAAATATTAAGTAGCAAAACAGTTTTCAACATTAATAATAATGATAAATATTTCTTGAAAGTTCACGTGACACTAAAGACTGGAGCAATGATGCTATAAATTCATTTTTGAAACCATTCCAACCTTAAACTTCTGAACGGCCTGTTTTTGCTTAGTTCACATTCATAAATATTCTACAGCCAAACCAAAAATTATTCAGACACCAGATATAACTTTTTATAAAATATTTTTTTACTAGTGAGTGCAGGACACACAAAGTTGGGACCAAAAATGATCCAGACACTTTGACCTGACCATGTTTTGCTTGCGTGTTTTGTCTTTAATTGCTAATGCTACCTTTTACACCTCAGACTGAACAAAATGAAGCATTGCTTGGTAATTTGTTGACCTAAATTGGTATTATCTAATATTATCTAACAGAAGGATGGGCAAAACCATTGAAATATCAACTGATTTGATAACTCTGATTTCCTGTCATATTTTATTACCATTTTCTAAACTATAGCAAATAAACAGTGATAATGTGAGAAATGTTGAAATCTGTCTGAATAAATTTAGGTTTGACTGTAGGTGGACTAGGATGCTTTGCACTATGAGTGTTGTACTATGTGTACATATTAGATCTATTTTTTTCTAAATGAAAAGATTGAAGTTCTGTTTACCATCATATGTTTTTCCCCTAAAAGTATATTGTATGCATATAAGAGTTTGATTAATCGCAGTCATCAAGACGACTTGATCAAACAGTATCTGTCTGTTCTGCTTGTATTCAAAACGTTCAAGAGACTGGTCATGCTGTGAGTCACATGGTCTGTGGTCATGAAGACACCAGTGTGCTTCTCTCTCTGAGGTTTCTGTAGGTTCACTGCTCTTCTAAACAGCCTGCAGGTTCAACTATTGTCAGTTTGTGCTTTCTAACTTTGAATAAAATGTTACTTTGAGTTAGTGCTTTATTTAAACGGCTATCCGTGAGAATTAAACTTTGGCATGCCACGTAAATGGTAATATTACAGTACTTTTCTAAGTGATTAGACTTTATATGCCTGACAGACAGTAAAATGGCCGTAAACTGTCTAGTGAATAGAACATCACACTGTAAAAAAGTTGCTGCCTTAAATGAAGTACAGTCAACTTGAATGTTTAAGTCATTGCAACTTAAATTACACTAAACTGACTTAAAATAATGATTTGAATCTTTTATTTAAAAAAAGGGTAAATTTAAAATTGCTTAACTTATTTTGATGAGTTAAAGCAATGTAAAAACATGTTGTCAGCTTATAGATCAAGTAATTTTTTTTAACACTGGTTTGAATCTCTGATCTATTGTCCTCTACTAGTCTGTGTTGTTAAAGATAAAATGAACATTCTTGTGGTGTCTTTTTAGTCACACCTCGTCTTCATCTGTCATTGTTTATTCTTTAATCAAATTTTTTTCCGGAACAGTCGAAGGTTATGTGTTTAAAATAAACCGGGACTTCACCGTACACAATGGTTTCTCTTGTTTCGCAGACTGCAAAGGGAATTGTGCCCAACATTTTATCTGGAAAAAAGTAAGCTAAAGGAGCGTGGGTGGAGGAGAGGAAAAGACTGAAACTCAATGCATTTTACTGTCACCACCAGTGGTTCAAATCGTCCCAGCATGCAATGAACAATGTTTAGATCTACACCATAGTTATGCTTCTTCTAAAGACATACCTCATTATTGCTCATAGGGGGTTTTCACTTCCCAATCCAAAGCATTATACTTTCACCTGCTTTGATTTTAAAGCCTGAATCAGTGATTTGAACTTGTGATTAGGTAAGTTATTCTAAAAAAGTAATTAATTACTAGCTACTAATTACATATTCAACAGTGTAATCCGATTACTGTACTAATTACTCTCTCTAAAAAGTGTCGAATTACTTATTAGTAATTACTTTCTAGATCCTATATCAACCTCAACTATGTGAACAATACAAGGCAGACATGAAACTGCTCTTTTAATGAATTCAAATAAATAATATAAATTTGAACTGACCAAAGTATTTAAAGGGAGAAGGTTGCATTAAAAACTTACATTTTAACATCAGACGTTAAATTGGTTTATATATAATTATTCTATACAGTATTTAATGCAATTACATCAGAAGTAATTAAATTACAGTAAAATTAAGAGTAATCCCTTTACTTTTTCAAGGGAAAAGTAATAAAATTACAGTAATTAATGACTTCGTAATGCATTACACCCAATACTGCTTGTAAATCATTGAATTGTTTAGTCCGATTATCCTGTTCACGAAAAAGAAATGTTTCAAAAGAACACCGTTCATAGATTTGGTTCTTCAGGTCAGCTCACTGACTCAATGATCTGGCTGCAGCAGTTCTTAAATTAAATTTTTTTTTAAAGAAAAAAATTCCTCATGCAAAGCCACATAGTTTCATGTTTGGGTTAAACCCAAACTCCTCTACCTCTCAAAAGACATTTCCATCATTAGACAGGGATGAGGTTGCTCATGTAAAGCCTGCTGGTCTCACTGGGGGGCTGATGTCATGAGATAAACATCCACATGATCGCTGCAGGGTTCCAGCTCTCGGCTCTCATCAAAGCCAAACTTCTCTCCTTTAACCTGGGGGATAGTCATGAGGGAGAGAGAGAGAGACTGAAATTAAGTAAACTCATCATCTACCTCCTCCAGCATTTAAAAAAAAAACATCTCCTGCAGAGATTTGTTTTATAAATGTTGGTGGATATTGAGTTTGGGCTGCTTAGAGAGTTGAACTGAGTGTAAAAAGCAGTTAATAAAGAGGAGTTCTAGATCAGATCAGACGGGATGATGTGCAGTGTCTGTAGGGAGGACTCATTTCGTAAGAAGCTAGACCTTCGTAGATGTTTTGCCATCCAGGATACGTCATTAGTTGTAGAAAGAAGCGGCAGAATGAATACTCAGACTATGATATTATGTCTGTCATACATTTATTAGCAGTTTTGTCATCATAATGCTAATACTAATCCTACTAATTATTATTAATACTGTTTTTTATAATTGACACATTATTTCAAGGCATACTGAAACAAAATTATGAAGATTATATATAAATGGTATGGATATTAGTGATGCACCGACATGAAAATTTTGTCCGACATCGATAACCGATAATTCTTTATATTTGAAAGCCGATAAATCTAAATCCAAATGTGTGTATCATTTTTGAGAGCTTGATTACAAAAACAAAAGTTTCACCATTGTAAAGGACATGTCCCAAGCAAACAAACAAAAAGCATAGTTGCCTAGTTTGAACCAGTGTACATCTTAAAATTAATTTTACAGTCTTCAGGCCAACCTTTCTTCCCCAAATCTAAAGTGTCTCCGCTCAAGAAAACAATCCATTATTTATCGGCTTATTAATATCGGGCAAATCGTCTTATCGGACCGATAACATTAAAAATGAACATTTATCGACCGATACCGATATGGTGGCCGATATATCGTGCATCCCTAAAAGATATAGTATATTTGATCTTTTGTGACAGATTTTATTCTCTGATAACATAAGGAAAGGACGCTCCTTATTTTTGGCTCAGATGTTCCCATCTTTTGTGTGTTTTGGATTAATAAAGGGTCTTTTGTCTCGGCTAATGCCCCCTGTGGCTTCCCTGCCTTTGCCTTTTGTACTGTGTTTGTTTGGCGCTCCCCTGGTGTCCACACACCAGCCTGGAGACGCTGCACTGATGCCTGGCCGGCTGGATCCCCTTACAGCCCCGCTGATGGCTAATCCATGACTGGGGGGGGTGGGCTGGTTTCAGCGCCCTGTTTGGATTTGGAGGTTCAGCCAGCTGCCTACCCCACCCCACCCTCTCAGCCCTCCCCCTCTCCATCTCTCCCGCGGCTGCCAGCAAAACACTGGCATGCTCACCGTCTTTAATCTGCTCTCAGAGCACTGCCGGCCTTCAGTCAGACAGACTCGGCTCTGTAAATCTCCAGGAATCACTGCGGACCGCCCGTTGCTGCCTGTCTGATTTTAAATAGGTAAGACGCGTGGCTTTCAGATCGATACTGATATTGTTACATGTGGAAACACTCTGTTCGGTGGGATGATGTCAGTTTTAGTTCCTGTTGTACTGCCTTCCTGAGAACAATGGCAATGGATACAGCAGACTTTTTGGAGGATGTGTTTGTGCTGGGATTGATTGCAGTATTGTTGGACAGTATGTGCTAGGCACTTCTTGAAAAGTAAAATGTTATTTTCTGAAACAAAAACGGAGAAGTAAGTAATACCACTACAATTAAAAAACGCAAAATGGTGCACAAACTTTATATATAGACTAATATGTTTCCAGTTAATCTTATAGAAAAGTTTATGGACTAAACATTGTGAAAAAAGCAGCTCTTTTTATTTAATTATTCGTTTAATTACAGGAAATACAATTCAGCTGAATCAACAGGGCACCAAATTGTTGGGTTAATGGAAGTGTTGTCCACTGGTTTGTTCTGGTCTCCATGTGTCTGTCCAGCGGGTGTATTGAATTGCATGAGAGCTGTGTGTGCTGGAGTTGTTGTGGCAGTAAAGCCAGACGCTGGTGTCTGTCCATGGCTCTCTCAGAGCTCATTAGAGGATTATTGAAGTCAGTGGAGGAACTGGCCAGCCAGGGCAGGAGACATGTTTAAACACTGCTGTCATGGCTTTAAATGTCTGTCGTCACCTTACTAATTAGTGCTGTTTGCTAAAGTAAGCATCTTTATTACTTTAGCTCATACTTGGGGTTAGGGGATTTGAACAAACCCCTCACCCGTCCCAGAGTATTAAACTCTGGAGCGTAACTCGTCCCACACAGAATTAGAATAGAATAAGGCAGAATAATGAAGTGTGATATTTGAGTTTTTTTTTTTTTTTTTTGACGCCCAATAAAATAAGTACCTGGCAATCATATAGCATTCTTTGACTTTTGTAAATTACATTTATTACTTGTTTATATACATTGAAAATGGAAGCATGGGCCAATTTGCTTTGAATAATCATTTAAAATATTTAATAAACGTTATATTTTAATTAGGAATGCACAATGTATCGGCCACCATATCGGTAACGGCTGATATATCTTAATTTTTAATGTTAGCATTATCGGCCCGATAAGACAATTTGGCCGATATATTAAAGCCGATGAATTCTGGATTGTTTCCTTCAGCTGAGACCCTTCAGATGTGCACTGTTTACCATGATGGTTTTGAATTGTTTGAAATATGATTGGAATCACTTGAAAAATGGAAAATACAGTTAAGTGCAACATGTCTCTGTCATATAATAGGCAACATAAAATGTATAATTGTGTTTGGGACATGGCTTTTAATGGTAAGACCTTTTGTCTTTGTAACCAGGTTCTCAAAATTATATAAAAATTTGAATTTAAATGTATCTGCCAATATGTGGGTTATCGGCTTTCAAATATAAAAAATTATCAGTAATCGTATCGGCCAAAAATTTCATAACGGTGCATCCCTAGTCAATTATTAGAGATGACAGTATAGAGAAACAGGAAATTATTGGGGAGAGAGAGGGGGAATGGGATCAAATCTTCATTAGCTCTATATGAAATCAGTTATGTTTCTCAGTGAATATCCTGTTTTATTCTGAAATGAAATACATCACAGTAAAATAGGTGGTGAAACTATTATTTTTTTTTTTTAAACTAGGACTTTTTAATGCGTTCTTTGTCTTTTGCTCCGTGCTGAGAACTCATTAACACATGTTTCTTTGTTTAGGTGTCCAGAGAACCAGGGAAAACAGGAGACAGTGGATCTGAGAATATGGAACCAGGAGACAAAGGTACAGAATCAAACGCAACACTAAACACAAACACGCCAGTCTAATAGTTTGTGCAATATGTTTTCAGTTAAATGATTTCACATCTTGAACATCCTGCTTCCTTTTTGCAACACTGTAAGAATGAGCTTTCTGGAAAGTGCTGATGGCAGTTCTGTGGAAATTCCTGTTTCCCATTCCCACTTTGACCTTTCTCTTGCGCATATGCTTTTGTTTTCTTCATTGTATGAGTTATCAGAGACCCCACTGACTCTCTTTTTCTTTCTTAATTCACAGAAAGTCTTGACTCTGGAGTCAAAATGGTGGAGTCTACCCCTCTGAGGGACAGAATGGCCATGTACCAGGCAGCTGTGACTAAGCACGATTTCCCTTCCTCCCCCAGCGTGAGTTTCACCCCCCCACCCCTTTCACAATAAAACACTCCCGCAATTACTGTCATTTCTTATGATTTCATCAGATGCAACATGTCTGCTGACCTGACACTCTTTGTTGCTTGTTTAAAGGCATAGATCGCTCAAAACATGAAACGGATGTCATTTACTCGCTCTGATTTAGTTCCAAACCAATATGACTTTATTGCTTAATTCAGTGGAAAACAATTTTTCATGCGATTTAAAATGAACAGGGACTGAAGCTTTTCACACAAGTCATACGGACTACTTTTAAGTCGCTAAAAATCTCTGTAAAAAGCCTTAGTTCTTTTGGAGCTGTGTTACAAGGCGGGACATCCAATATGTAAATGAAAAAAATTCAACCGAAAAGAATGAATGTTCTCAAATCTCATCTGAATAATTAATTCATGAATTGGGGTGATTGGTTTGAGAGAGGGAGGGGAGGATGTCATGATCATCAATTTCAGCCCATTTACATCTGTCATATGATGACCATTACATGACATTTTAATAGTAATAATTTTGCATACTTTTCTGAAGTTTGTTGTCTTTGCTCCTCATGCAACATGAAATAATTGTATTTATTAATGAGGACTAAGTCATGGGTTTGGAATGACTTCAGGATGCGTAATTCTTGGGTGAACTGTTCCTTTAAGGGAGCACATGCTCACTGATAACCTTTTCCCTTTTTGTGTTCCTGGTTTTGGTAGAGTGAACCAGCAGACAATGAAGTCCGGAGTCACAGTGGGAAGCAGAAGGAAAATGTGCCACCAGTGTGTGCTGATGTGGTAAGAACTGTTAGGCTCTTTGTGTCGTGAAATCCTCAGAATGAATTCACAATACATTTACATTTTTAAAGTGCCACTACTATGCTTTTTCATGCAGTGTGTAATAGCTGTTTGCGAATGTAAAAGGTCTGCAAAGTTTTAAAGATCAAAGTGCACGACAAATAAAGAATCAATTCTGAACTGCCGAAACGAGTCGTCAGCAATTCCAGTCTCACTTTCGTAACATATCTACGTAAGTTTGTAACAAACAGCCTATGGTCTTCAATGGCTGCCCGTGAGCAATGTCTACTTAGCTACAACTACAGTGTTTGAGGGCAGGTCAAAGTACTTATAAGCAACGTGTCGTGTCGTCAAAATGTGGAGAAGATGGTATTTTCTGTGCTGCGAATCCACTTTGCTTGCACTTCCAAAAGATGAGAATTCGTGCGGGAATTGGTGTGGTAAAACCGACGCCATTGTTTCTGTTCGTATCACTGTGTATCAAGTGCTGAGGAAGATCTGGAGGTTAAAATCAGATATGGTAATTGAGGTTTTGTTTCCGACACGTGCTGTATGCAGTAGACCAATCAGAGCAGAGCAGGGGCATGGAAAGGAGGAGTTTATAGAGACCGAATCCTTTATCGAATCATTTCAGACACTGTGAGAAAAGAGGTGATGTGCAATGTACATTATGAAAAAATGTAATCACTTATTTTGACCTTGGATGCATATAAACGTATTGTAGGAGAGCTCCAAAACAAAATTAGGAATGTTTAAAATAGCATAAAGGGGCACTTTAATACATGATTATTGTATTGTGCACAAAAAAAATGTTGTCTCTATAATCTTTCATTGAATAATTTGTTTTTTTTTATGACTTTTTATGGCTGACTTCATAAATGCCTTTTATTTTTCAACCTTACTTTTTCACTCACTTTTCATGATTCAATCAATTTTTCTGTCGACAAAATCAATTCTCATCCTTTTTATTGTTAATAAAATAATTTTATTTCACTCTGATATTTCACATTATGAAAGCAAAAAGGGTTGAAATGCTGTTTTATCTTAACACAACAGATTGTATTTTTTTGGTAGTAAAAAAAACTTGCCTTATACTCTGTATCCTACTGTATCTGCAGGGCTCTGAATCCAACACTATGAAAAGTCCCACTGCAGACAGGAATGGTGAGTTTCTGCTTGTGGTCTCTTGCATCCATAATGACATACTGTACAAATCATGAGTGAAATATGTATACTTTTCACCCAAAAATTTAAATTCTTTCATTAATTACCCTCATGTCGTTCCAAACACGCAAGACTTTTTTTTTTTTTATCTTTAGAACACAAATGAAGATCTTTTTGATAATGAATGAAAGTCTTTGGAACAACATGAGGATGATTGATTAATGACAGAATTTTCATTTTGGGGTGAAGTATCCTTTTAAAGTGCCCCTATTATGGATTTTTTTAATTTATTGACAGTGATTTGATTTATTATGGATTAAAGCCAGTTTTTTTTTTTTTTTTTTACTTCCCAAGGAGCATGTGAAGAATCAGTGCTTAAAATTCATCTTTACCACACCAGAGCAGTATAATCCTAAAATTTTTGCTGTGTTCCCTTTATTTTATTGACAACGACTTCTCAAATCTCAGAGGTCATGCAGGTTCATGCAAACCGCTTGCTCCTGAAAGATGGTGTTCAAAATACTTAGTTTTGAATCTAATATTGTGTAGGTCTCCTGCTAACTGCTTAACTCACATTATTACGGTCTTACTGAAATACTTCTGGGCCACTATTACCTACTCACTAGGCTACTTTGAGGAAAGATTAAGCATGGAGCACGATCTGTTTTTACCGTCAAATTTATATAGCACTTTTTACAATACAGATTGTATCAAAGCAGCTTCACGGTGATAAACGTTTATGTTACATCAGTCATTCACGCTAGAGCACGGCTAATGTATGCACTGTTATACATACAGTTTCCACATGTTCACCGCAATAAATTAGAAAAATACTAGGTATGTTGATGGACATGCACTTGTTGTTAATGCTGATGGTGAGGAATTACAGTTGCAACATCTCATAATGTAAGTTACTTCAAACTGAGCAGTGTATCACTGAAAAACATCCTGCTTGAGTCGTCCTTGCGATGGAGGTTCGGGTTGAATGAATATTTCTTACAATACAATGTTTCATCATCGGACTCGTGCTCGGATTGATATGATCAAATCGACATCATTGTTCATTACTGTGTTTAGTTACGGCGTAGGAATCAGGACAAGATTTTTTTTTTTCACCTTTGATGCATGTAAACCTGTTGTAGGAGACTCCAGACTAACATTAGGAAACTTTAAAATGTCATAATAGGGGCACCTAAAGTATTTTGACAGTTTGAATCCCAGCGCCCTCTAGAGGTTATTTTGCTGCAATGTCAAAAATCACTGTTCTCTCCATTTACAGGCTCTGTTATGAGTCCAGAACAAAACCAGTCTAAAGCTGTTAGGGTGAGTATTCAGTTAATAAATAAATATCGATTTCTTTATTTACCATATAGTATTATATCTGTTTTTGTATTTTGTGAAGTGTCATTGAAATACAGACATGGCTTGTTACTGTGGCTAAAAGAGTTTTGTGCACTTGTAGAAGTTCCGTTTGCCTGTCCGTGAAACCTGTGTGACGTGCCTTAAGACCGTGTACCCGCTAGAGAAACTTGTAGCGAATCAGCAGATTTTCCACAACACCTGCTTCCGCTGTGCCTACTGCAACACTAAACTCAGGTGAGGGCAAGAGACTCCCATAGCTCTGATCCACACTTGATGTGGACTAGCAGTACTACACTAGACCGTTGGGTCTCTCATGTGTCTATTTTTGGGGTGCTCATGGGTGTCCCCTATTTGCTTGCTTGCTCAACAGCCAATGTTATGTTTTACTGTTTTTTTGTTTTTTTTTACTGCAGAAATTTAGTTGGTTTCGTCATATTAATTTATTTTAGTCTTCTTTTTTTTTTAAATGGTATAAAATTTCACCGCATAAGTAACATTTTAGTTGATGAGATGCAGAATCAAATAAAAATTTCAGGCATTTTATATAATAAACATCTAAAACCAGCGTTTTTATAACAACAATCTTATTACATATCATTGAGTACACAACTTAAAGCATGAAGTTTTCATAGCATTGCATTTAAATAAACTCACTTGTGCATTCGTGACATTTTGTGCAGAAGTAGTTTGTTGAATATCTGATTGCCATATATATATATATATATATATATATATATAATGTGTTTGCTAGCATGTTAATTGGCAATAATAGGCTTTTGGTTCCGTCCATAACATCACAATGCGGTTGTCAGTTTTGTATTTTAGTGCTTCAAACGTTGACATAAAGTTGCAGTTATACATGACATACAATTATTTACGAAATTGAGTCGACATAAACATATTCTGGAACCAAACTCGTACATTTTCAGCGAACCCCGCCCTACTGTGTGAACAGAACAGTACTGAACAACTTGGTTGTCTAGACTGTGACGAAAGAGCCATTTCTACTGGGCTGGGCCTATGTTTATTTCATCATGTGTGTTCAGTAACTTACAGAGATGGAAATATGAGCTGTTTATCATTTGAAGGCTTCACATTCAGTCATTGTTGTCGTCGTCGTCGTCCAGAGATTAACCAGCTAGCAAAAGCGCTTCACCTTCCCGCCCCGCGAGCTGCTCCCGCCAGTTTTGTGATCGACTGCGCGCGACTCAAACCAAACTCGTTCTCCAGTCAGGAATAAAAATAAAACTCAAACTGCTGTCGGTTAATTTAAATTATACCGAGGGACTGACTGACTTGTGATGAGTCCGCTGTGATAAGACTATCTTATAGGCATCGGAATCTTTAGACTTTATTAGTCACACTCGCAGCTGTTTACGCTTAGCGCAAGAATAAAAAATGGTTGAAAAAAGCTTTTTTTTCTTTTCTTTTTTACATGACTGAAAGAGTTGTCAACTCGTATTCCCTGTTTGAATTAAAATAGTTTGCAAGAGTGTGATTATAGACACAATTAGGCTGTAAAAGCAGACTAGTCAGTAGATTGGTTTGTCTGTTCAGTCTGATGATGTTTAATGTCCCTATATTAGACCCATGGCATGATTTAGTCACTGTTAGCAGCCTCCTTCAAGACAAGAGCTTAAAAAATCACTAGGGTGCATATTATGTTGTGGAATAAAAATGAAAATATCTTAAACTTGTTTTATACCACCAGCCATATTTCTGGCATCTAACCAAATACCCATTCAAAATCCCATTGACCTCAGGACGATGGAACCAGAAGTGCTAAAATGCCAACTCATTTGGTTTTGGCCTACAAAAATACGTCATCCCTGCAGCACTGCGACGGTTTAATTTAGAACATTTATGGCATTTAGGACAGGATTGATGCTCAGTTTGGTTCGTTTCTAATCTCTCACTCTGCTTTGCCGCCCTCTTTTGGACAGTTTGGTGAACTATGCTTCTTTGCACAACAACGTCTACTGCAAGCCACACTACTGCCAGCTGTTTAAAGCCAAGGGCAACTACGACGAGGGTTTCGGCCACCGACCCCATAAGGAGCTTTGGGAGACTCGAGGAGAAGGAGCCGAGGAGCAAGAGAAGCTCTCACCTCAAGAAACCTCAAGCCCAACAGTAGAGGAGGCTCCACTGGTAAAGGTTAACGTGCTTGCCGCCACTTTAGAGACCCGAAAACAGGTCGTCTCTGAGAGGGTGGAGAAGCCGCTGGAGACGGGACGACTCAAGATATCCTGGCCTCCACAGTCAGAAGGGGACGAGGGTGCGACCCATGTGTGTGGAGCTGCTGACGGCAGTGGCATCAAACCCATCCGCCCGAAATGGCCTCCAGAGGGCGACTCTGTATCAAGCAACTCAGACCAATCTGATTTTCCAAAGCTTCGCAGGAGCGTCTCTCTCAAGGAGAGAAGCAAACCGTTTTCCATCTTCAGCTCTGCACCGGTCACTCAACCCAACAAGAGATGCCAAAGATCTCCTTCAAATGAGAAGCCAGATTCCGCTGAGGAAATGTCACCCGTCTCTTCCACCACAGACACGCTGATCTCTTCCGAGGACATGACTGAACACAACCAATCAGAGGAGGAGGAGGAGGAGGAACAGGGTGAGACCAATGAGGAAAGGATGGAACAGGAGGAGAAAGTGGATGTCCAGGAAGAGGAACTTTCCTCTCTGAAATGCAGCTCACCGGAGATCAGTCCTCCATCGTCGCCCGAGAGCGAGTCCAGGCTGGATCCCGAGGAGAACAAAGCCTCACAAGATGTGGGCTTCTGGGATGGAGAAGAGGCTGAGGAAGATAGAGCTGATGTGTCCGTGGAGGACCTCATTAAGAGGAACCGGCATTATGATGATGAGGACGAGGATGAGGATGATGTGGTCTGACTGAGCGATAGATTAGATGTCTGTGGACTTTCATTTCCCAGAAGCACCAGCGTATTTTCATGTAGTCTGCGTTGTGGGTCTCCGTCTGTCTTTTGTGCAATTTTTCATGTCTTCAGCTTTTACATGTGCCTATAAATGTAAATGAACTAAAAACCAAGTAGTTGTCAGGTTATTCAGAAGGCTTCTCTAGTCTAGATGATACACTAGAGCTCTTACACTCAGTCATTTCAAGCCTAGGTTTATGATATTTAAATTTGTTTGGTACTTTTTCTATATTTTCTATATTAATAGACTAGAATATTTTATTCTGATGCTGGTCAATTTCAAAATATTAGCACGAAACAATTGAATTTTTATTTTATTTGCTTTAAGAGTTTAAATGTGATTCTTATGCCAATCTTAGTACGTTTATTCAAGCACCCATCTTTTTTAGTTTTTTATCACTACTGTAATGCACTTGGATGTACTTTATATGTTAAACACGCCCTGGCTGTACCACATTTGATTGAATTGGCAACCTTTGAATGTTTTATTGCAAAATCGTATTTAACTATTTTAAATGTCACTTTTTTTTTTTTATCATGGGACCAAATATCCTGAAATACTTTTGTTCTCAAATAAATATACTATTACAAAATCTTGAGCAAGTGAGCTTTGTCTTCTTACAATGACCCCACAATTAATTCATTATTTATTTCCGGCAAAGTGAGCATATGTATTTTTGCTCCCCAGATAAGCTTAATGAAACAAACAGCAAGCCTTTTTTAATTTATTTTCTTAGCAATTTTAAGAAGTGGGTAATCTACAGTGAAAGTCTCATAAAACTGCATGATAGTAAAATTGTGTGTATATAAAATGTATCTGGTGGGATCAAATGGGTTAAAGCTTATTTGAAATGTGCTTACATGAAAATGTATAAAGGAATTTCACTGCAACCCGAGTACAGTTTGTGGAAATAACTATTTCTTTATTAAATACACATTAGCAAAAGAGTGCATGCTACAAGTAAAACAACATATCAACATCTTAAACGCAAATCTCTATTTTGTAAGACTGTGTGAACCCAAAACGATCATCACCCATTTATGCGCCAAGCAACCACATTCCAGTCGAAGAATTCAGATGATCTTGGAGAGGACAACCACTTGGCTTTTTGAATAAGCTTAACTGATAGAGGTATTTGGTTTTGGCTTCCCTTAGCTGTCAATTTATGTCTGGAACACAAGCAATTCTTTATGTTGAATGATCTGATCTGGAATATTCATTTCACCACTAATGGAAGAGCTTTAGTTGACTGTGATTTCCATTCCTCTCTCTAAAGAGATTCTTTTTTTCATGAACAACCTCATGATTCTCACAGAATATATTTCAAAACAAATGTTGCAGAACAGTCTATGATAAACATGCAGGATTATAAACCACTGATGATCTTTCAAATGAATAAACCAAAGCCCATTATTCAATGATGCCCTTTGAAAACCAATGTGTCAAATATGATTATGGCTATATTCAGAATAGCATACTATTTCCATTTCTGCAGTATATTGCATACTGTGCATAGCATTAACATTTATGCATAGAACATCCCTAAAAATGGCAAAACGTGCACACTGCACTGGGTGATGTGTCCCATAATGCAATGCACTCATCTTGACCTTCCATTCCCAGCAGCCAATGAACACAATCATAATTATATACATTATTAATTATAAACCGAGTACACACTGCAGTAGGCAAACATAACCAATGTCCTGACATTAGGCTAATAAACCGTAGGATGCAACTTAAGAAACCGAGGGACCTAAATTAGGGCAATATAGAGAAAAGTTTAATATCACTGAAAGATTCCATTTATATAAAACAATAAGGAAAAACCATACTGAAAGGGACAAAATTAGATATTAAATTTGGCAACGTATGTAATATGAAAGCTTTTTGCTCCATAAGCGATATGTAACAAAACAGAAGAGGAAGCGCATTATTGCAACAGCGAGGTGTGCAAAATGCAAAAAGTCTGGAGGGGAGCATCATGGCCGCTCGCCCATCCGACTACCAGCTTAAGTTGAGGCATCTTTAAAGTGCTTGTGGCAATCGTGAACCGGACGAGCTCACATTACAGTGGACAATGCCTGAATAAACAGCTCCATTGTTTTAAACCTGACTCCAAAGTGGCGTCTGCCCTGAAATATAATACGTCCACAAACTAAAGTAAAATTCTACATTTACAGAATGAAGGCTAAATGAACTTCAATTGATTTGTAAAGATGCATTCATAGACAAATAAACAAAAAGTATCCGACGCGGTGTTGTCTTCCGCTCTCTGGTCTGGAGCTTCTGTATGGCGTTTCCCGATGACAGTGTAAGATATACAACCAGAGACAATACAACTTGCCTCCGCTGACATCGCAATTAGCAATTAATTCATGCTATTTACAGGCAAGCACGTTCCCCTCAACCGCTCATTCTCAGACAGAAATTACAGCAAAAAATGGCACTTGATTAAATATGACATTCAGACAAATCACAATAAGAAAAAAAAAAACGACCATAATATGCTTTCATCACTTTAACAAGTCATTTGTGAGAGGGTGTGCTTGTGGAAAACTGTGAAGTTATTTTAACAATTTTATAATAATTCATAATTATTAACCCCCTCATGCCTAATCTTTAACTTTCTCTAGGGTCTCCGTCTGTTTATTAATATTCATGATTGATTTAGCAAAATAAATGTTTGTGTAGCAGCCAATACATACATTTACATATGTACACGTACATTAAAAATATATAATTCAATATTTTCTATGCATTTTTAATAAATTCAATGTATCTTCGTACAATATTATTTCAGTCACCATATAAATCAGTTCTTTGAGGCCTAATGTTAAACATTTGTGTTTTCACAGTAAACCGTTTTTAAGCCGAGGTGAACGCTGAAGATATGTTCTACCGTGAGACATGCACTGGAGTGAACGTGTTAGACAGGTTAAACTTTTTTTGAAGTGCCTTCAGAGATAAAGAAATAATAGAAATCTCAGCATAAGTGTCTAGCTCTTTTGTGGGTGAGTCTGGCTGATGTGTGAAGTTCCTGGTTAATTATCCGCTGAGTGGATGGAGGTCCACCTTCACCTTTTCCCCGCTGCTGAGCATCCCGATAGTGGGATAGAACCCTCCGACCGGGACCACCACCTCCCTCCTGCCGATTATCTTGCCGTTCCGGGTGAAGAACACCTAGATGAGCACAGAGGGGCGACATTGAGTCAGCATTTCCACAGCTGGAGAGGGAAGAGAGTGAGTCAGCATTTCCATAGGTACAGGGCTGAGACAGGGTATCAGACAGTCCTGGTACACACTAGTGCCAAAACTCTGGCTACTTCAGGACACGAGATGAGCACAAGATGCAAACATCGTTTTTTTTAGCACAGAGGATACTGTGGTATACTAGGGTATATTGTCCACTTTCAACCACTTCTGTCTTGATTTCTTCAAAGGGAGGGTCTATGAGTGGGTAAATGTATGGGCTCTATGAAATGTAAGGACAAAATAAGCTTGCGCAATTTACATATGAATGCGCCCAGAGACGTATAAAAATATACGGAGAGAAGAAGCTTTAGTTTCTGCTCTGACAGCCACAAGACCACCCGAATGCTGTGAGTGAATGTTAGAAATCAGGAATGGTGAGAGAACATTGTGCTTGGTAAATTTTTCATCTTCAAACCAAACTTGGGTCTTCAGCCGACAGTTTAAATCCCGTCTGACTAGCACACTTCCCATCATGTTTACGCGTTAGGTCAGTAGGTGGAGAGCAGGCAGTCTTTAGTGGCTGTTCGAACGCATTCGACCACATGAGCGTTTACACTACGAAAGTATAATCCAGTCTAATGTGCTTTTGACTACCTCTGGAAGTGGTCCAAAGTGGACAAGATTGAACCGGTTTAGACCCCGTTTACCTGTATTTAACTCCATCCACTTGTGATCGGATTGATGAAAATACTTCTTAATACCAGATGTAAACAGGGCGCTTGATTCAATAATCTTTTTCGAGGTTAAAACACAGATGATAATTGAGCACCAAATCAGAATATAAGAAATTCTGAAGGATCATGTGACTGCTGAAAATTCAGCTTTGCCACCAAAGGAATAAATTAAGTTATATATATATATATATAAAAATAAAATTACTCACCATAACCTTCCGGCCCTCATGTTCTTGTTCTGGGTCATCTCCCTCTTCCTCATCTTCATCATTCAAATACAGTACGTTTTCGACACGCCCCTGCTTTGGTCGTACATCAGCAGCATCCCAGTCGTCAGTTTCATCTAACAGAGGAACACGTTGAGCTGGATGGACATCTAAAAAACTTGGACTACAGTCTTGACATGCATGCTAAATGGATCAAAGTATGTATTGACAGTAGAATGAGCAAAATAGGAAATTTCTTCTCATCTCCTTTATTGAGCACCACATGTGTGTTCTCACCTTCATAGTCCAGCACGTAGTCGCGAGGAAACATAATTCCACAGCCCATGATGTCCCCTTCGAAACAGCGAGGGCCAAACTGGTCACCTACTCCACTTCCATGGAAGATCTTCCCATCATCTACGGAGCAGATAAGATGGACAGTTCAAATGCGGCTCCTTTCATTAGTAAACCATGATCTTGCATCAAATCTGATATGCAAATCATCTCGAAATATCCTGGGCATTAATACTATGAATATTTGGAGAAAAAAAACTCTAAATTAAAGTACAGGAACTGGACTATATATTTATATTATATTGTGCATATTTACACTTCTGTTCAAAAGTTTGTGTTCAGTAAGATTTTTTGTTTTAAAGTCATACTAGACATTTATAATGTTACACAAGATTTCTATTAAGCCCCTTTCACACAGCGCGTTGATCCCAGGAAATTGCTGTAAAATTGCTAGAGTGCCTTCTGTGTGAACGCAAACACATCCCGGGATTGATGCCGGGAAGGGGACCTAACATTGCCGGGATCAGTCCCGGAACGCGCCCTGTGTGAACAAAAGCCAGGACCAATGCCGTAAGGGGTGTGTCGTAGTGATGACGCACGTGCCATCGCGCGACTCTGTTGCTCTTAGAAGAATGTTTGTGTTCGTCATCATATGTCTGCAAACTGGAATGAAGCAGAGACCAGGAGCTCCTTACTATCCACGCTGAAGCTGAGATGTACACTAACGCATTGCGTACTGTTCCATGTTTTCAACGTGTACGTTACACGTCACATCCTGACGTCACGTGTCTTAACGGGATGTGTAAACGCACTCACAGATTCCGGAAAATCACTGGCAGTGTGAATGAACCAAAATCAAACAATCCCGGGACACATTATCTGTGTATTTTCCGGAATCTCTGTGTGAAAGGGGCTTTAGTCACATGAATGCTGTTCTTTTAAACTTCTTATTTTTCAATGAATCCTGAGAAAAATATATTACCGTTTCCACAAAAGTACTACACAACAAACTGTTTTCAACACTGATAATAATAAGAAATGTTTCTTGAGCAGCAAATCAGCATATTAGAATGATTTCTGAAGGATCATGTGACACTGAAGACTGGAGTAATGATACTGAAAATTCAGCTTTGATCACAGAATTTTTATTTTATTTTAAAATATATCCAAATAGAAAGCAGTTATATGATATTGTAATAATATTTCACAATAATACAGTTGTTACTGTTTTGGTGAGCATAAGAGACTTCTTTCAAGAATGAAAAAAATCATACCGACCTCAAACTTTTGAACGGTAGTGTATATATAAATATTATACGTATATATATCTTTTCAGACCATTAAAATCAACAAATCCATGGTAAACACAGATGTCATGAGTCACAGGTCCAAAGGTGCCCTATTAATTTGAGTCCCACCTCCACCAGAAACAAAATCTGCTGGTGTCGCTGTTGGACAGTATCACTGTCGGTAAAATGAGTGCTAGAGCTCATATTTCATAATATTTGTTTCTGTATCTCATCTGATGATCTTTTTAAAGCCTCTTTTTTGGGTGATTCATTTATTGTCAATGCCGGAGGTAACAACTCATCATCTGAATGAATTTTAGGACATAAAGCAGCAATGATAAAGTTAGTGCTTGGCACCAGAGCACAGTGAAGACCTGAAGTGAACCTGAATAAGCAAGCACTAATGCTGCATTCCTCACACATTTGCTCTTAATGATCCAGAGAAGACTTATACTCTTCATCCAGAAACTGACAGGATGAAAGGAGATGTGCTTTCATGCCTCTGTACGTTTCTTTCTCCTAAGTCAAAGTTCTCCTTATATAAGAAGATAACAAAACAAAGAGACAACAACAATCAAGAGCAAGTGAAAGAAAAACACAGAAAGGTAGCCTGCAGACAAAAAAAAACCTTATTGCAGTGTGTGGCTGGTAAATATTTTTCGAGTTGTCATGGGACCCGTTCCCAGCTCAGGATACTGTTTAAACAATCCCTATCTGAACACGCGGAGGAAGATGAAAACACTGCATCATTATGATTCCCATGTGGGCCTCGGTCCCAACACCACACTCCACAAACACCACGACCACTGTGGGAGAGGAAGGCGACTAAAAATAGACGGGGGCTTGGGCACGCGCTCTCTCACCAAGCCTGAGCTTTCAGGATCTCTGGCAGGAAACGCTACACCGGAGTGCAGAGAGGGCTTTCCTCGAATGTCAGAGCTGTTCTCTGGAAAAGACCAGGAATGTAGACTTGCTTCCGCAAACAAGAAGGCAGTTTTATGAGCCTGGGGGCTCAGAAAGGAAAAACTATTTGCTTGTTCATGTCGTCAACATTTTAAAGTAACCTAAACAGGGAAAGGTCACATACCCTATTGCATTACCAAACGTGAACTGAACAAACCTGAAAATGGTGATTTGGGGGAAAGCGACTCTGCCAACTATTTTGACACACTTGGCACGGTCAGCTGATGAATTAAAACAGGAATGGGGATCGTATGCGGCATAAAATCGGTGTTCCAAACTCAAAAAACAAGAAACGCATCACACGACTTCCGACTTCATTTCTCAATCCAAATAAGATTATAATAGCCCCTCTGTCCTTGGCTATGATGCGCGTGAGGACACTGACCCTCAGAGCGACATATCAGTAGCCGTAACGCGTCTCTACGTGATGACTAACTGAATTATGAGTCATAGACGTGGGCCTCTTATAGATCAGGGCAGGACAATGAGTCATGCCCCCCTAATCTGACCCGCTTCTGTGGCAATGCCAGACCTCCATCAGCGGGTGCCGCAATGAGGCGCAGAAAAGATATGCCCCATAAATGCAGCTCCGCAAAAGCTGACAAGAGGCATTGACAAACTACATCGCCCTGATGCAAGTGATGATACGGCTGAATTCTTCACAGTCGAGAAGAACACAAGGCCTGGGTGAATTCACTAGGAAATAAACAAACTTCCATCACTATGGATGCACCGTTATGAAAATTTGGATCGATAGAATAATTATTGTCACGTTATTATGGTCAACCAATAAATAGAGGAAACTAAAGCTAAAAAAATACACATACATATATACGCGTTAAAAAATAGAAAAGAAAACGCATATATATATATATATATATATATATATATATATATATATATATATACGCACTCTACACAGCCCTAAAGGGACATAGTTAGGCTTGCTACGGTAGTCAGTTACATTACAGTACATCAAATTTCACTTGATGACTGACAGGACGCTGTCAGAAGATTTAATGTGCAGCAGATCCGGAGCGTACACTTTCTTCCCATCTCATATTTTTATCCATCACCCTGTTCCTTTAGGGGATCCGTAGAATGCGTCATTTCCTTCCCGAACACAGTATTCGGCTTCGGGCACATCCCTAATGGCAAATGTAATCTAAACATAAAAATATAAGGAATGGTAATGCACAATTAAACATTGAATATCGGTTGTTATAAATAAATGAATAAATACATACAAAAACTTCACTAAGTATATCCAACATGGTATGTTAATGTCAAATTGAGAGTTGTGAATAGGGATGCTCATTTCGGTTAATTTTCCCGACCGACAACCGACGCTCGTTAATCGATTATTAACCGTTAACTGATAAGATTATAATATTGAATTGGCTTTAAATAAAAATAAAATTGACGCGTATCTGTGACCCGTTAAAAATACAAATTTTTTTTTTATTTATCAAAGAGTTTATTTTAACGTGCAAAGTGCAAACAGCAGCATACAGAACAGATCAACAACAGAACCTGAAATCAGATCAAATTTTCACACACCTGCAGCATTTCTGACAGTGACAACAGAGAAAAAAACTGAATAAAATAATACAAATAAAGAACCCAAAATACGGCAACACTAAATATCTTTTTTTTAACTTAAATAATTAACAAATTAAGATGACAAAAAGAAAACAATGAATCTGTTTGAACAGACTAGATTTTTTAAAAATAAAATAAAAATAGCAGGTAGCAGCCCTACCTCAATCCACACCTTGTCTAATTTTTTTTTAAAAAGCAACATGTCAACGTGATGTGGGGTTAGTCTGGAGCGCAGCCTGTTGACAGTTAGACCCGCGGCAGAAAACACCCTCTCAGATGGGACAGATGTCCTGGGAATACACAGTTGTGATTTAAGCGAAATTTTTATCTCCTCAAAACGGGCTTTAATTCTATGGGAAATAGTGCATCTTGATGGGATTTCAAATTGGGATCAATATAGCCCAGTAGCTCTTGAAAAACTTTCACCACAGACGACACTTGTGGGCAAAGTGTCTTTTACTACCATTGAACAGATTCTCTGCATTATCTCCTCAGATCGCCGTGCATCGCATCTTCTCCCTGATAACATGGAGGGCAAAGTTTGTTGCCCTTCATCACTCGATGCTTGTGGATGTTTGCTTCGCAAATGATATTGCATCGTACTTGTACTACTTCTGTATTTTAATACCGTGCAGCATATTTTACAGGTAACTTCGTCGCCCTTTCTTTTGAAATGGTCCCACGCAGTACTTATTTTCGCTCGCTTCATTTTGCTTGCTCAGAATAAAATGTCTGCAGGCACGTGTGTGGTTTCGCGTGTCGACGCGCCCCGTGAGTTAATAAATATAGGCTATATAGTTTTTTTCTTCTTTAAACCATGCAAAAAAAAAAAAAAAAAACAACTTTAAAAAAAAAACTTTTTAAACCGTTTAACTGATGGTATTAATCGGTCAAAATTTTTACTTTTGGTTAACGGTTAAATAGTCAATATGAGCATCCCTAGTTGTGAAGTAGTTAAAGTCACAAGAACTGCACAGTGATTTACACTGGTCTGGTAATAGTGCATTGGAAAACAGATCGATCAATGTCCAGTCTATCAAAAAAAGATTAATGAGTGCATTATAGCATCTCTATTGTTGCAGCTACAACCCAAATAACACACTAAAGGAAGTAACCTTGCCACATTACATTATATATATTTATTTATATATATACACTACCGGTCAAAAGTTTTAGATCAGTAAGATTTTTTTATGTTTTTAAATGAAGTCTCTTCTGCTCACCAAGGCTGCAATTATTTGATAAAAAATACAACAAAAAAAACAGTAATATTGTGAAATATTATTACAATTTAAAACAGCGGTTTTCTATGTGAATATATAGTTAAGTGTAATTTATTCCTGTGATCAAAGCTGAATTTACAGCATTATTACTCCAGTCTTCAGTGTCACATGATCCTACAGAAATTATTATAATATGATGCTCAAGAAACATTTATGATTATTATCCATGTTGAAAACAGTTTTTTACATTTTTATTTCAGGATTCTTTGATGAATAGAAAGTTCAAAAGAACAGAATTGATCTGAAATGGAAAGCTTTTGTAACATTAATCACTACCATTCAAAAGTTTGGGGTCAGTAAGAATTTATTTTTTATTTTGGGGGGAAAGAAATTAGAAAATACTTGTATTCATCAAGGATGAGTTAAATTGATCAAAAGTTACAGTAAAGACATTTATAATGTTAGAAAAGTTCTTTTGAACTTTCTATTCATCATAGAATTTTGGGGGAAAAAAATGGTACACGACTGTTTTCAACATTGAAAATAATAATTTATGTTTTTTGAGCATAAAATCAGCATATTAGAATGATTTCTGAAGGATCATGTGACACTGAAAACTGGAGTAATGATGTTGAAAATTCAGCTTTCAAATTACATTTTAAAAATATATTAAAATAGAAAACAGTCATTTTAAATTGTCATAATATTTCACAATATTACTGTTTGTCTTTTTTTTTTTTCATTAAATAAAGCAGCCTTGGTGAGCAGAAGAGACTTCATTTAAAAACATAAAAAAATCTTACTGATCTAAAACTTTTGACCGGAAGTGTATATATATATATATATATATATATATATATATATATATATATATATATATATATATATATATATATATATATATATATATATATATATATATATATCAATAAATCTGAACCGTCACTGTTTATCTGGCTTACAGGCAAAATCCCTCGCCCTTAAACAATAGGCTCTGAGTCACCACAGAAGCACAGTTTCATTCAGGATGATACTCAGTGACTAATCTGTTATGTGGAGTGGCATGAAGGCATGAAGGGGTTGAGTATAAAGATTGCCATCTTTACATTGAGGGGCAATCTTATCCGATATCAACTTCCTTTGAGTTGTTTTGAAAGATGGGACCTGTGGAGTGAGATAGGGCTATTTATCCTCATGCCATTTTCAAGAGGATTTTCTTTTAATCAACACACTGATCTCATCTCTACACTCCTCTTATCATCATCCAGGACCTCCACACACTGTAGAGATGGTGCCCATAGATGTGTAGGCTTGAAAAGAGAAGAGGAGCCAAATAATAAAGCTTTAAAAAAAGTCACCACCTGCAGGAATTCTGGGTAATCCATGCGTAACCTGTGATAGGAATACAACCAGAGATGACAAAACGGAGAAAACAAAACAAACTTTATGTAAACAGGATCTGGATAAGTGGACTTCTGTCTATAAAAATAACTTTATGTGGGACTTCTTAGTACTTCTACATTACATGAAAATTTTATTTTAGATTTCGGACTAAAACAGATATATGTAAAAATATATATATATATATGTCCTTAGTCTGAATTAAATCATGGCAATGGAATATTTGCGATGTCGGGCTAACAGATCTACAGAATGTGATTGTAACCTAGTAAATGAGCAATAATAGCAAAATTCAGATGGTTTGAATAAATAATTGAATGTGAAAGCACCTGGAAAAAAAATTGCTCTACTGATTGTACTTTTATTCATTAGTGAACAAACGTGTTTTAAGATCAGGTTGTCCAGCATGTGTTCATGATCATCAGGCTATAATTGGTCTGGGCTTATGATGCGTTCAAGTCGTGACAGATAGATCGTATTTGTAACGCCACAACTTTGGAGAGTGGAACTTTCTTTAAATGGGTACTTCACTGGCAAAACGGGTTTTCAATAAAACTTGGCTGCCTAAGAAGCAGAAATGCAGATTCTTTTTTAAAATTCGGTGTTACGGTGTTATGTTGCCGTTTAAGGCCACTCCCACCAGTCTGCTATGGATACGCTAACCATAGTCAAAGATCAGCTTGCTTTAGTAGGAAATACTTTGTAGCAAACTTTGTCATAATCGTGTCAACCTATATTTTTCACAGGTGCAAGAATTCAAAGAGTAAACGTTTAGTGAAGGATCCAGAATGTTACAGTCAGTGTAAAACAGGCAGGCTGCAAAGAGTCGTAAATAAAATTATTATATATGGAAAATCTGAAAACCCTGTGTTTGTAGTCAACATTTCAATCTGGATGACTATGAACAGTGTTTTAGGCCAATCGGAGGAGGAAAAACTGAAACAAAACTTCCATTTCCCCATGTTCGCTAACACATGCAGCATCTGTATTGATTGTAAATTTGTTGAAATTAATTATATTTATAAAGCTAGCTACGTTTCATGTAAAAATGCAAAAGTACTGTACAATTATGATGCTGTGATACATTTACAGCACCTTCATAAATTAAAAACACTGCTTATGAGCATTCTTTATTCAGATTAAAAATCTTGCTGAATTTTTTGTAGAAAGGTAGTACATTGCCATCTTCCAACCAAGTGACTTGAACTCACCTGATGAGAAATCTGAAATTTCAACTTGTCTTGTCTTGAACACACCAATAGTGCATATGTGACGAAAAAGGTGAAGCGCTATGTGCATTCAATCCTTCAAACTATTTGATTATGCATTATGCACTTTGAGAAAGGTTATAGCACTTACATTTTGTTGTCCTACTGTTAGTTTAAATGCTTCTATTGTTCTCATTTGTAAGTCGCTTTGGATCAAATTTAGATCATCTGTCTTATGTATTTAGACAGATGAAGACTAGCTTGACTACACACAAAAAAATACTGTAGCTCGAAAATAACTGTGCATGTAATAAACATACTGACTGCTGTAATGACAAGATCTTCTCACCTGCGTGATACGCAACAGAACCTCGACTCCAGCCCGGATGCCTGTTCTTTGGGTAATCCTGACAAAAGAGATAAAGATTTCGATTAATTAGAAAACAGTCTGGTTTTATAGATACCAATGATGGATTTACTGCAAACACGAACTTGCGACGCTTTCACGTTCAACAATCTCACTCAACACTTTTATATTAATGTGGTGGAGAGAATTGAGTTCTATAGCCAGAAAACGATTACAGCATCACAGCTCATTGTTTTAGGTTTAAGAATTGCAGCCACATAGCAGCAAAGGTTATGTTTTTTTATATACAGAGACACCATGCCAGCACAAACACGAGGAGAAGCCAATATTTTGATAAGATCTGAGATGCAATTAACACGCAAAGATATTTTTGGTATTTCTCTGTTGTCATTTTAAGAGACTATTAAAGCTTTTTTACATAAAAATTGTAGCAACAACTCCCTTGAAGCCTGTATATGTAATGTACTCTCATTTTTAATGCATTCATAATACACCTTAAAATCTTCTAAAGATCCAAATTGTTAGTCACGATAAAATTAAAATTGACAATAGTTTTTTTTTTTATGTAATATTGCAGTATTAATTATAAATGACTTATCTGTGCATAACATTGTTTTGTTTTTTTAATTCTTGTGACCTTGTAATCTTTAATTAAAAGAATTGTTTACTGAGATCCAGCGATTGAATAAAAAAGATAAAAATCACAACCATCAAACCATACATTTTCAATCCCCGACGGACAAAAGCCTACATTTTTCTTGTTTGAGAAGGCATTTCACTCGAAAATGTGTCACAGTAAGGAAGAAAACACTATCGCAACTTCCATTTCATGCCTTAAAATTTTATTTATTTATATAACTTAAAGTTAAAAATGCATACGCAGTAATTAACATTACCCAATATTAATATATTGTATATAAATGTTGAAAACAGTTGGGCTGCTTAATATTTTTGTGGGAATCATGATTGATTTTTTAACATTAGAAAATTTAAAATAAATATTTTTCAAATAAATATTTTGTAACATAAATGTCTTTACTGTCTCCGTGTGTTGGCATTTCTGTAATCTGGTTCAGAGGATTACATGGGGATCTGTTTTGGTTAAGACTGATAGAGGGTTGTGTTATGGTTCAAGTTCTTTTAATCTGTTTATCTAATAAGGAAAAGGAGTAAACATAGACCAGGGGGACTTAAAACTGATTTATTCGCGACCCAAAACGGACAGATGATTTAAATGAGAGCCACAATAAGGTGACGCATTTAACATCCCCTGGTCGCTTTCCACCCCACTAGTGTTGTGAAGCACTATATCAGCTCCAGCGCAATGAAGTTGTGCAACAGTATGATGATGATACCTTAGGCGAATCTAACAAACAGATCTAAACATGTAGAGACAATCGAGTGGCGCTCTCTGGAACAACACATGAGAAAGTAAACTGTTTGCAAACATTACTTAATTTCAATTGAGGTTACATATGCTCCCTGACAAGGTGAAAAATGATAGTGCATTCCGTGTATTTGTACGATTACATCTGTGCTCTATATCAAGTACCATGTATAAACACACAAGCAAACAGACACTTCAACATGCCACGCAAAGCACACAAGCATCAATCACCTCGCTCGCCCCAGCGACCCACATAACAGTTTTTTGTTTTTTTTAAATCTGTCAAATGAAATTATATACCACATACTCCTGTTTGAGAAGAGGAGCTATTCATGCATATAGTGTTTTGGCCCCCTGAGGAGACTGCAAAAGCCATTAGAGAGAAGCATCGAGCTTCCAAGAAACACAAACAGTAGCATATGTGTCCGTGGCAGAGCCATATCAGATCCACCCGGGGCTTTTATGTGCGATACTCGAGCTGCCTGCATTTCCACACTGTGGCAAAGACAACAAGTAGCAGAGAGGCTGCCGGTGGAGGCAGATGCACATCTGCAGATGACATACAGAGCAGAGATTAGGCCAAGAGGGTACCTGCCCTCAAACACCACAATACGGGCGCTGGGAACGGCATCTGTGCAAGCTCCTGTCATCACGAAACAATGAACTTAAAACACTTCGAAAACACAAAATCGCTGGGTCGATATGGCCTAAAAAATAAAATAAATAAAAATCTGATTTCCGATAAAATCGATTTTTATCCCCGCCACTTAAAATCAATCTGCATTGTTCAAAACAAGTTTTAACTTAATTTTGTTTTGATTTTCCCTTCTGGGATTTGATCTGAATTCCCCCCTTGGGGTTAAAGTGCAATCAGAAACAACAAGCTAAAAAGAAAAGATGGCAGGCCCTGCCTTTGTAAACAGTGAACATAACATAATATAACGTAACATAACATAAAATGGGTGGGCATTGGGATTGGGGGGGGGGGGGGGGGGGGGGTTTGGTAAAAAAAAAAAAAAAAAAAAAAAAAAAACCTTGCATCACAATAAGTGTATTGTTATTGTCAAAACATTTGGTAACCAAACAGAATTGTATTAAGTTTTTACAATGTTTACATGGTACAATGACAGGAATGCTACTGTTTTTTATTATTGCTTGACACAAATTTCACAATTTCAATTTAATTATTGTGATTTGATTCAATATTGTTTCCTTTGGATAAATATTAGGTAGCCTACAGTAGATACGTTAATGTCTTATGTAAATTTTTCTCAAAAACAAAAACACCTAACCTAATTCTGTAAACATACAGAGCCCTGTCAGCTGGTATTATTACTAAAGGTTAAAAATAACATCTCAAATTAAATATGCATTTATTTTTTTTATGATAACAACGTAATATTTTAATGATATAAGTAAAAAATATAATAAATATGTAGGCTAATATAGTTATCATATTTAGCTAAATACTATTCTCTATAGCAATTTTTTAAGTCCAACTAACATGCTATGGTTAAATGGCTTTCCTGAGGTAAATGTAACGTCACGTGACATTGTTCTTCAGCTGTTTTATGGACCTCTTTTCGCGGTTAAAAAAAACACAGATCGATCGATTTTATTACATTTCAGTAAGTTGAACTGTAGATATTTTTAAAATTACCTATTGAACATTCATGTTTATTTATTATTAACTAGTAGTAAAGATGAGTAGCAGATGATCGGTTCACGTGCCGCTTGAACTGAGATCTGTCAGTGATCTGTCAAGTAACATTTACAAGCGCCAAAACTGTGTTTATTGTTTGAATTTTGTAATTAAATTGACAGAATCTGAGAGCTGAGAATTTGTTTCATATCAATAGTAACCTCTGTCTTGTCTGTCGGTGTCAGTGTCCTCTTTGCTTTGTGATTTTTCTCTGCGTGAGAAAGTGGATGTGTGGCGTGAGAGCGTGTAAAAAGTAACAATTGTGTGAGTCTCATGGTGAATTCGTGAGAGTTGGAAGCCCTGCGGATTCAGTTTGTAAATGTTTTTGGCGCGTGTGCTTGTGCTGCCGTGGTCTCGTTCATTTGCCATGTTGTTTGCTCTATGGCAAACGCTGAGCCCGTTCAGAACTACGGGAGCCCAGAGGGGAGCGTCTGCGGATGTTAAAGAGAAAACCGATTTTCATTCAAACAAAATCGACATACACTACACATTCGAGTTAACCGATAAAATCGATTTATTACCCAGCCCTATCTCTGACAGTGTATATTCATACATCACAGGAGAATTGTCATTTCCACCACACTGTAAATTTTACATGTCCTATGTTTCAATATTCTGTGATGGAAACGATAGTAGTGGAAATTGTACAAATTTTTGGAATAAAATTACTGACTAAAACAGATTGGCCGGAAATGACAATAAAATTCTGTTCAGTTTTCTCAGTTTCATTCAACAAGGACGCATTAAATTGATCAAAAGTGAAAGTAAAGACACGCACGCACTAGTTCAAGTTCAAGTAGTTCAAGGCCTTGTATCTGATTGGCCTTAATAATGATGGATTGGTGACAGATAGACAGATTGTGTTCCTTGCCGAACACTTCAAGAGTTGATCTCCACTTGTGAATGTTTCCAAAATAAATGAGGACACCAGGGTCAGGAACACACACTCCCTCAATTGCTCCATGGGAAGTGCTAGCGAGCTAGCTGAAACCGAAGCCCGTGGTGCCGGATGAGAGCAGAGGAAAGGGATGGTGAAAGAAGGGAAGGTCAGGAGGTGAAAAGGGTTGGACCCATATACGTAGACGTGGCCGCTGAGGCTCCGGTACGCACCTCCGCCTCTTGTTAGAACCCAGAAAATCTTTGTCTTGCATCCTAGCAACCCAGTGTATATTCCGGATGCATGCGCACAAGCTCGTACGGCCAGGTCCCTGTTCACAGGGGGTCAAGGTTCACTGATTACAGATAAGAGCTCGCCTCTTTCTCTCCACATCCGTCATAATCCTCAGACCGAAACCAGGACTATCACAGAGCAGACTAGCGTATAATTCGGCCCATCTGATGTTCCCACCGCAGTAGAAATCACGTCATTAACAAGGTTGGTCACCATTTTGTTGTTGTTCCTCAAACGGCAGAGGTGATACACGCACTTGATGTTCTAACAATTAACAGCCACATTGTTTGCAAACATCTCTCCAGACACAGGATACAGGGAACACAGAGTACACATCTAATGAGAGTAAATAGTAATTAGACAGCTATGCTTTACCTGATATTTGATATGTAATGAAACACAGATGCAAAGGTCCAGAAAAAGTCAAAATTGGGGAGGGGGGATCTCTCCATTTCTCTGAGCAACCAAAGGCCTTTCCATGATTGGACACAGCAGACTTGTCTACTGTCTGCAGTTCCCAGACTAATTACCCTTCACTTTCTTGTACAGAACGTCAGGAAGAGAGAAGAACACAGTGCCGTGTTCCTGTTCCAACCCTGCATGATCACTACATGACTTTTATGGACTAAAGGAATAGTTCACTCAAAAATAAAATCATTTCTACCATAATTTCTTCACTCATGTCATGAACAAGGGATATTATTGTTAACTATTAAAAGCATTTTTGGTACTTAAAATAACCCTGCAATAAAATATAAATAGTAGATTAAAAACGTTATTGTTTTAAGTTAAAGCACTAAATTTACTAACTGGAAATAAAAACTAAATCTAAACAAATTAATATGGAATAAAAATAATTTAAACCTAAATAATGATATAAAATCTAATAAAAATGACAGAGCACATACAATTACAAAAAATGACTGAAATTAAATAAAAAAATAAAAGTATTAATAAAACTATAATGGTAGATGATGTAAATAATAATGTCATGATCCCTGTATGAATTTCTTTCACAAAGTTCAAGCTGCTCTTTTTCATACAACAAAAAATGAATGACCAAGGGCTGTCAAGCACCAAAAATTACAAAAAGTGACTTAAAAACCCCCTAAAAGGTAGTCCAATGACTTACATTATATTCTGAGATTTGAGAGCTATGCCAGAGGGGTGAATTTTTTATAAATAATGACTAAGAATTCTGGTCTCTTGCTCATACATGACTTTGTAGGGCTTTAACAAAGACTTGTAATATTGCACATGAGCCATCTGGACTCCATTCATAATGCATTTCTGGAGCTTGACAGCCACTGGTCACCATAGGGGCTTTCAAACAGGGTGGTTATAGGAATTAGCCATCAGGGTGGTCCCCAAGGAAACTACATTTCCCCTAGAGCCATTTTCCTGGTTGTATTCACACCGCCTGTAGGAACTCTAAAGTGACGTAAGCTGGCCGAAGTCATTTAAGCGCGACATTAACAACATCAACAACAGTAGGATGGAGGATGCTGTGATCAGAGCTGTGTTTTTGTTCTGTGTTTCGTGATAACTCAGATGGAATGTAGTCGTTTAAGTTATGCGACTGAAAGATTAAAAATGCATGTTTTAAAAAAGCATGGCGTGATAAAGCGAATCACCGACGAACAGTTTTATTTGTAGTGTTTTATAATAAACGGAATGCTACACTTGCTAAAATACCCCGAGCTGCATGAAAAACACATACAGAACATATATCGCCGTAATGATATATTTATTTAGCTTCATGTTTAGAAACGTTTCTCTCAGTTGTTTATGAGCGGAACCATGCAGAACGAGGAACGAGGAAATTAAAACAACGTCATCATTCGGAAGGGCAGGAGTTATGATCATATAAGATGATTGATGGCTCTAAAGCAGACAAGCTCTCTGACTCACAACATACACGCACAGAACAAAACAGCGCTCTGTACGCTGTATCAAGCTCTTCAAATCAAATAATTTAGTGAAAAATGCCATGTAAGGATAAATCTGTTCTCAAACACCAATGATAACATTTATTCCCGTCTCTCTTTCGGAATACCTTTCAAATCAGCGCCACCACTACTCTCACACACACTCTCGGGGGGGAATCGACACACTGGACGTGCTGCGATTGATTGAGCCAGGTGTGAATTGCTCCATAGGGGGAACTATTGTTTCGATTCAAGAGCGTCATCGTGACGTACATTTGCATCGCTCAGTGTAAAAGGGCCTTAAGAGACGAAATCTGCAATGAAAACTTGCAGTGCAACACATCATCAAGGCTGAGAAAAGAACACAACGTGTTTGTTGAGTTAGTTTGTAGAGTCAGTATAAGTAAACTGTTTACACGGCTTTTTATACTTGTCACTTGTAGTTCCTATTGTGCTGGGTTAAGCTCAAGTAGGAGCTAATTTATCCCCCTTAAAAGGCGTTACTAGAACTAAAATCTTTCCCAGTTCCTGCAGTGTGAACACGCCACAAAAAGCAGGTACTTCAGCCATTAGTTATAGGAACTGTGAAAAGTTCCTCCGCTGTGAAAGCCCCTCATTTGACAGAAGAAACAAAGTTATGGAAAAGTTATGACAGAAAAAAGTAATGAGAAAAACTAGAGGATGAGTAAATGATGACAGAGGAGTTTCATTGGAGCTTGACAGCAAGGTGATTCTCTCAAACCACTGTTTTATTTGCATACTGTGCCTCAGGGCCTGTCAAACTGTAACTGTTATGAGGTTGCAGTGTTGTGAAGCCGCATTTGCAATATTGGTGTATATCCAGAGCTTACTGTACACTTCTTGTTCAGGCCAAAACCACTGGGAATTTGATCAAAATACTTTACTATTGCCACAAATACCTTTTTAAAAAACAACAAAACTAAATGGCATTCACAATGCATGATGAAATGTGACAAGTATTACAGAGCCTTTAGGAGAATATAACGAAGGATGGGAAATGTCATGCATGTGTGCATGCACTTCCCTACATTAATCTATTTTGCGAACACTTTTATCAGAAGTAACTTTTAAATGAGGAATAATAGCACAATTGACTTACTCTTCTAGCCAGGCCCAGGGCGATGTAGCACTTCTCTCCAGAATCCACAATCTCCACTTCAAAGTAGTGACTTCGTGTTGTGAGGGGCTGCCGGGCCTGGGCCAGACCCACGTCCATGATGCTCTTCCCTTTCCCAACATATTCCAGAAGCTGTGGCAGAACATATCATAGCCTTAATCAGACTTAATTTGGATACATTATGGCGTATAAGACATCATTACAAATGTTGTAATCTTGAGATTTCAACTGTTTGCTCAAATAGAAGTAAACAGGATCTTGTTGGGTGGATTATCTGGTCAGTGTAAAGGGTAACTTGTCATAAACCAAATTATTCTACAAAATAGTCAGCTTGGTTGTGAGTAGTCCTGCGGATGAGACGATTAACCGAGGTCCTGACTCTCTGTGGTCATTAAAAAATCCCACACTGATTTCACACTGAATCATTAAAAATGATTTCTGAAGGATCATGTGACACTGAAGACTGGAGTAATGATGCTAAAAATTCAGCTTTGCCAACACAGGAATAAATTACAGTTTAAAATATATTAAAATAGAAAGTAGTTATGTTAAATTGTAATAATATTTCACAATATTACTGTTTTACTCTATTTTTTAAAATCGAATAAATGCAGAATTAAAATACAATATATATATATATATATATATATATATAAATAAAAAGAAAAACAAACCCTGAATGGTATTTTGAGCTCAAGGCACTTAGAGAAGAATATTTAGAAAAATAATCTACAATAAATTAGATCAAGTATGGGCAAACTCAAACACAGTGATGACACATATTCTGACTGATTTTTTCCATCAGGTGTGTTAGGAAAGGTGTAATAAGATTATTACAGAAGACAAAAGGGTTGACATGTCTTCAATAAATTCATGGAACACCAAGGGTGGGGCAAGGTCTTTCAATTACAGACATGTGAGTGGTGTCGACAGCTCCACCTACGAAAAGAAATTCACCAATGCAACAATTTTGACATGGCAAGAGGTCAAATTTCTGTCATATATGCGATATTTATGAAATACAAATGGAAAACATTTCATCACTTGCATGCATGAAGGTCTTTTTTACTGGTGTGACTGGATGTGGCAGATTAAGAGGTTTAATTTGATTTTAAAATGGTGAAACTACTGTTAATGCAAGTTTGAGACATCTCATAGACCATCACAACCTGGCCTAGCCTAATGCATGCTCAAACATTCAAGTCAAAGGCCAAATCTTCAACACTTTAGGTTAAACCTTGAGAGCTGCCTACTAGATGACACTATTAGGTATCATATGTCTGTTGAAATGATCAAACTGACAAAAATGTGGCCAAACCTAATGAACTGCCGGCTTCTTTGGACAACATATGCACTTCTGGAACATTCGATTTAAAAGCCCAAAACTAGACTGGTTATCAAATGCATTCTTGAACAGCCAAGACTTCAACAAGTTAAAACCTAGTGAGCTGCATACTTAAGACTGTATTATTGGACATTAAATGAACTTTTTAACTCGGGTTACAACATGAACAGCAATTTTGGGCATGACATAATTGTTTAAATGGTCAAAAAGGAGAACACTAGTGAGCTACCTACTTAGACATCATTAAACTTACGATTAAAACCCAGACAACATTTTTGGCCACCATATGCACAAGCGTTCAATTTAAACCTATGTCCCTCAAGGGTCTATCCTTGGTCCGGTTCTATTAACCATTTACATAAACACCATTGCCTCTATGCAGACGACACAGTACTATATTGTTCCACCCCCACCCTAGCTCAAGCTCATCATTCATTACAGCAATCTTTTAATTTATTACAGGCCACCTTCATTGATCTTAGACTGGTTTTAAACGCTGATAAAACTAAGGTGATGCAGTTCACAAAGTCTCGCACAGTACCCATATCAACCGCCCTAGCCATTTCCACACTGGATGGGAAATGTGTTGAAAATGTTTCATCTTATAAATATCTTGGTCTGTGGATTGATGAAAAGCTAACTTTTAAGGTTCATATTGATAAATTAGTGAGAAAGCTGAGAGTAAAGCTTGCTTTTTATTTTAGAAATAAATCCTGTTTTACTCTCCAAGCTAGGAGGAAATTGATCAGTGCTACTTTCTTACCAGTCTTGGACTATGGGTATGTTATTTATATGCATGCTGCTTCTACCACGCTGCACACACTTGACACAGTCTAGCATGGTGCATTACGGTTTATTACTAATGCCAAGTCACGCACTCATCACTGTCGTCTTTACGAGGTGGCTGGTTTTAGCTCTTTAGGTCTGCGTAGATGGTTTTACTGGCATATTTTTTATTTATAAAGTCATTAATGGTAATTTACCCAGTTATCTTACTAGTCTGTTGACCTGGAATCATTCCATTTAAAATTCTGGCTCTAAATATCCCACGTATAACAACTGAATTTGGTAAGACTGCTTTTAGTTATGCTGCTCCTTGTTGTTGGAATTTGCTCCAAAAAGTATATATTTTTTTATCCCACTTGAACATTTTAAACAATTTACTTTAATGTTCCAAATTTTTAACAATGCATATGTTTTCAATGACCCCTTTATGTCATTCTTAAATTGTTTTACATGTACTGTAAATCTGTTTTGTTGTTGTGTTTGTTTCTGTGATTCTTTGTAACTTGTGTAATTGTTGCCCCAGGGTTCCCTTGTAACAGAGATTTGAATATCTCAATGGGAAATAACCTGGCAAAATAAAGGATAAATAAATAAATAAAAATAAAACTTTGACACCTTAAATTACAACCTAAACAAAAAATGTTGGCATGATACGAGAGCTCGAACTTCTACAGTTCGAATTAGAAACTAGTTAGCAGCCAATATAGACATTATTTTTGGGAATCATGTGCACATTCAAAGGTTCAATTTAAACCTCAGCTTCAGATTAAAACCTAGATAACATTTTTGCCCGTCATATGACTTCTGAATGATTTAAAAAGGACACAAACTTAAGCCTCATGAGCTGCCAACCTAGACAGCACTTTTGGGAATCACATGCCTATGATGCCTAAACATGCTACTGCCTTTCTCTCATGTTCTGTTTCTGGCCACACAGCTTCTAAACTCACAACACAGCATGATTACTTTCAGATTACAACTGGTTGTCATTAATTACTTAAAAATTTCCATTTGCAATGAGGGAATCAGCACTTTGTTGGTGTAATGGAAAGCTTTCTCTGATGCCATCTACAACAATCTTTGCTATTCTTGTTTACGCCAGTAAATGACTGCAGGTCAGAAGGAGATTCTGACAAAGGGTTTTGTACAGCAACATGCTGGTTATGACCACACGTTTTATAAAACACAGAAAAGTGCGTGCAAAAGACAAATGCAGCCATTAAACAGGCAGGAAAAGATTGTTCAAGAGCGGTCCAAGAATATCCCAAACTGAAATCAAAAACACTGATGAACTACAGAAAGTAAGACGCACAATCCTGCAAACAATCAGGCATCACTTTGATCAAAGCAGGCTTGATCATTCCAACTAAACTGATCAGTGTTCAATATGGAAGAATTTGTGTTTCTCAAACAGAAGTTATTCTCTTCTCATCTCCTGATGCTCACTGGAGAATGTTCAAGTCTCATCTTCAAGATTTCGTGCCAGGACAGTTGCCTGCTCAGTTGAGGATGGAGGCAAAATTGCACCTAGTCACACATTCCTGTCTCCTTGATGCTGAGTAATGGGGAGGTTGTCTACCTTTACACCACTCCTAACGGCTCTCAACAGCTCCCAGCATGCTTGAATGACAGCGCTGACAGATCTGATATGCTCTCGAACGTCACCATCCCCAGACCGGCGTGGAGGCGGCAGCTTGTTTTGTTGACCCGCTGCCCCGGCAACAGGTGCAACATTGCGAGCAAGCTCCACAACTTCCTGTCAAGAGTACGGAGAATGTGGAAAAGGTGGAGGACACAAAAAGGGAGACGCCTACAATTGGAGCCACTGAGATGTTTGTCTCGTTCATCACTTGTCTTCAGGCTTTAAAATAAGATCAATGTTTTGACAGAATCAGATGATGTTGTTACAAGTTGTCTGTCGGCTAGCAGTTACTAACAGTCAGTCTAAACACAATTTATCCTTACTTCTTCATAGTGATAAGCTGAACTTGGCATTCACCTGCGTGTCTAATTGACAACAATATATTAAAAGCCTCAACATGCAGACTCCTTTTTGTGGAGTGCTGGTAATTCCTGTCATTTTCCAAAGACGGTCCTAAAAAGCAAAACAAAATGATTTCATATGATCTATGATATAAAAGTATTTGGTATGTTTACATAATGCTATCCCAGTACAATTCTTAAATGTTTTTAGGACAAGATGTGGCAGGAATATCCCCATCCATTCATTTATTTTTAGATAAAGGACACATCAACGTCTACTTTCACACAATCATCTCCATGACCTGCTCACTGGTACTCAGCAGGTCAAATAATAAAGGAGCAGTAGAACAGCCACTGTTCCTACACACAAAAAGTTACAGTTAGAGGTCGATCAGATAGGACACAAGTTTTCAAGTTAAAAGAAGTTCAACATGTCACGTCCACTTTTGCTGTGTCTAGCTGCAAGAAAGCAAAAACATGTCAGTCAAACATGCACTGTTTTTAATAATTTTTCTACATAAATATGCACTTGACTGATGTCTTTGACCATAACTGTGTGCCTCGCTAGCACGTTTTTAAGACGCAAAGACAAGTTAAAAAGATAAATGTGCCGCTGTTGGCTGTGGAAACCAGCATGAATTTCCAAAGCAGACTCATAAGATTTCAGGATTCCCCCATTCAAGTAGATATGACTTGGTCTTGGATGGTGTTGCAAATATGGCCACAGAGAGAATCGACTCTCCTTAAAAAGGACTTTGCCAGCAGCCAAGCCATAATGTAATGTAAAGCATCTGTTGATGGATATATAATATTTATGGCTTAGGGTGCAGTAAAACTACCTGAGCTAGAAAAACAGCTACATACAGATTTATAAACCCTTTTGACTGGATAATTTTAAATGTTGTCAGCATACTAATTTCCTACGCAAAGATATTAGCCAATCATAACAGTGGGTGTTTGAGCAGCACCAAAGCCACACGTTTAAATCAATAGAGAGAGTGAAAAATGTATTCATTACCAGCATTAAAAGAAATGTCAGTTATATAATTAGATTACTTTTTTTCATGTAACGAGTAATGCATTACAACAAAATATCTTAGTTACTTTTTAAAATAAGTACAAGTTATTTTGTTTTCTTATTTATTGACTAACAGCTCTCCTGTCCCCATGTTGAGAGAAACCGGGAGTAAGTGCAGAGGCATTGTGTGCGCTATGTAAAGTAAACATGATGGTTATTGTAGTTTTAGACTTAATGTGAGCATGTTTTAACTCATCTCACTTCACAAAAACAGATTCAGTATTCCTCAAAATTATTAAAAAAAATATATTGTTTTCAGATTATAAAAAAGAATTTAGAATATTATGTAATCAAAACTGAGCCCCATGCATTTTTTCAAAATAAAACTACTAGTGTTTAGCTGGAAATCTCAACGGTGGCCTGGTCTGTGGTGTCTTTCACCACCTTTTAATAGATCCAACTATCACTAGTACTACCAGTTATTGCAGCAGGGAAGATGTTGCCCAACCATAATCATTCACTCCTGCCAAAGTACTGCTGCAACTGATGCTGTTGGACATAGCGTGATAAAAGACATTTACATACTTAGATGGCTCTGCAAATCTAAAAAACAAAAAAACAAAAACAAAAACAATATCAACCACAAAATTATTTTGGTTTCCTTTTGATGAGTTCATGCTGAAATGACAGAGGAGTTAAAAATAAACCAGGGCTCCAGACTACTAACATTTGAGAGCAGTAGCACCGGTGCCACTAAGTTCTACAGATGGTGGCACCAACACCTGTTCAGTAGCGCTTGGTGGATTTTTAATCATAAAGATGATTTAAATCATAAAATAACTATTGTTTCGCATTAATAAGTGCAGCTAATACTAATATTACATGTTTTTTTTATTGGAAATTTGATAGTAAAGCACTGAGCTTCAATTGAGATGCAGATGAAATTAAGTTGTATTAACAGTAACGTGCAAAAACCTAATTTTTATTAGCAAAATTTAGTTATTATACTCTTATTAAATGTACTATTGTTCTTCTAATCTATAGTATCACACTTTTATTTTACATAGAAAGCAAGTAAAGCTTGTACGTACATTTCTATGTATAGAAAATAAGTGGTACTCTGCCACCATCTAATGGTTATACTGGTAATTTCATGTCTTTATGTTTTTAAATAAAATGAATAGTTTGCCTATTAATAAAATTAATAGTTTAAGACATGCTTTTTTGGGGGCAGTAAATAATGGCGCAAACACCAGTACATTGACGAGCGCAAACCTTAACAAATCACCTTGCGTGATTCATTTAAATAGTCTCCTCCCATAAATTTTGCATCTGAAAGTGAAACTCCTACAAATGCAAATGCAATAAGGACAGCCGAAAATATAACTGCCAATGCCTTTTCGGCGCTAATTTTTCACTGCGTGTCTAGTAAATTCTGACAGTAGTTTTTTAACGGCAAAAGAGGGTATGCGCTGGCGCAAGCTGTTAGTAAATCTGACCCTAAGTGTTCGTTTTCCTATATCTTTAAACTTTGAGTTAAACAAATCATCACATTAAAAATAAAGATAAAATTGGATGTTATTTAGAGCTTTGAAGTGCTGGAAAAAGTGTGAAGCATTTGAAAGCCCTTGAAAAGTGCTTGAATTTCACTCTCAAAAGGTTATTCATCTCAGGGTTCGTACAATGAAAAAAAAATAACATTCTACTATTTCAGTCACAATACCATGGTTACAGTTACCAAGGTTAAATTAAATCGATTGAAAAGCCTTCTATAAATTGTTCGTTCATGCGACAATGTTTCTCCTGGTTTCCACGTCAACGCTGTTTGATCTAATATCTATGGTCTATAACACCATAGTGTTATAGACCATGATTCCCACTCGATCTCGCAGCATGTTATTAATTCTGCAGCGAATTCAAAAGTTTTCTCACAGGATCTTACAGTACAGTGTAGTAACAGTGTCGCGTGATTGAGATCAGTATGTGAGTAAAACCTGTTCTAAGCTAGTGCAGCATTATTATTGCTCCGAAATGATAAACAACAGTCCGTGCTGCGCAGCTCAAACGTGTAACGCAGTTTCGTTTCATTTGCATTTTGATGTTTCTCATATGCAACAGAAATGGCAGCTCTTATCAGTTGGACAATGTGGTGGTGGCACCAGTGCGACTGCATTTGGTTGCAGTCTGGAGCCCTGACTGCTACATATTTGACTTTTTTGTCAATACCTGAAACTGCAATGGCTCACTGAAGAAAAAAGAAAAAAAAAAAGTAAAAAAAGTTTTTCAGAACTTTTTATTCACTTTTAACCTGATGGTAAGAAATATTCAACTAAAGACTAAAAAAAAGAGACCCCAAAACTAAACAGGGGTCATTGATGATTAAACTTTTCCTAATGACATTTTAGTTGACATGAAATAACAATGAACAGTACTTAGGCACCATTTATTCATTTTTATTTCATATCAATTTCAAAAGTTACTAAAACATTTTGAAAATCAAAAGTTGCCTCTGTTAACATTAGTTTATGTACTGTGAACTAACATAAATGAATAATGAACAACTATTTTAATTAATTAACATTTCAAAGATAAATTGCATGCTATAAAAAATATATTTTTCATTGTTAGTTCATGTTGGCTATAAGAAACGGACCTTGTTGTAAAGTTAACAGAAGTTAAAATCAAAACCACCCCTAAAAGTCAGTAGTCACAAATATTTCCTTTCCCAAAGATCTGCCCGCAATGAGGATCACTGTTGGGTTTCCGACAAGGTCTGGAATTTATTTTTGCAATTTTCATGCGATTTCACAACAGGATGGTGCTGAGAACTTCGGGTTAACCTGGGGTTAAACGCCTTGCTCAAAAACACAAAGGTGATAGATCTTATGGGTATTGAACCAGAAGCCTCTGGTTACTACTCCCGAATGCTAAACATTTCTGAATTTGGTTGCAGGGCCAAAACTGCCAACAGCTGCAGGCTAACAGTTAAATTTCCACCTGCTAAGTTTCAAGAACAACCAGAACTAATCAAGGGACTCTAAAAAAGCTTAGTTTGAACTTTAAGCTTCACTTGACACTTCACTCCACAGACTTCACTTCACATGACACAAATCATGCAAAATGTGTGCAAGTGACGTATGCATTACCAGGTCAGTTCATTCTATACATAATGCAGGCAGCTCTTATCTACTCAGAAATCTCCAAAACTGCTATGCTGCAATAACATGAAATCAAATGACCAATAAAATAACAATGGTCCCATAAATTGTGATTCTTTTTGGCTCAAATCATGCTAAGACTATTTTTGATGCCATATTAGGCAGCTAGCCTTTTTCCTTTTGCCTTGCATGTCATTTGACAGTCATATCTTGTTTTTTATCAAAAAGGATGCAAACCCAAAGGAAATTACATGTTAAAGCAGGTTAACAGCCTCTCCCTGCTACAGAGAAGTCATTATTTCCTTTTTTCTCACACTTTCAAGTTCAGTTTAAGGGTTGAAGTGATGTTCTAGTGTTCTCACACACTGAGTTCAATTGAAACCGTCCTGTTGTGGGAAACAGATGAACTCAGGCTAACCAAAAAGGCCGTCCATTGATAGGGACACTAAAGGTTCATCAGATGAACTCAAAACCGAATGGAAATACAGAAAACTGTATCCAACCGCCCTGTAGGGATGTGTAAAAAAGAAAAAGAAAAAAAAAAAGAGCAGGACAGACACAGATTTCCCTGGTAGATTATTCAAGATGAAACTATGAAACACGTCTGACAGTGGTTAGAGTAACAGTAATACAGTTAAAGCAGCCATAGCGATAGTGAATAATGTATTCCCGTCCAGACTTAATTGAACGAGTGCGGCTCCAAAAGCCTAACCAGAATTAATCAGGCCACAGTCACATCTACAGTGCCAGAAGGCTTGAGGACTGTCATTCATTCTTGTGTACAACATTAAGATTAAATCATTTCTCTGACTGGGAAGGGGGAATGAACAGTAATGGGCTGAACCCTTTGAGTCACCCCTTCAGTTTCAGACACTCAGCAACATTGCCAGGCCTGATGAAACCACAAACACTCTGAGCTGAAGTGTTTTTAAAAAAAAAAGGACAAAGGGCCAAAGAGGCTATGACCATAAATCTTTGCTCTGAAGCCAGCATTCTCAGACGTTATCACTCCCAACCAGCTCATAAGCGTGCGTGTGAGTCAGTGTATGTGCATGCATGAGTATAAAACAGTATGCAAGGCCTTGGAAGAGGGCATGTGTAAGCTAGCATTGGTGTGGAAGTGTATGCCGGGTAAAGCGAGCAGTAGTCCAGGTTGCTGTCTGGCGGCCACAGAGCCGTAGGGAGATTAGTCGGTGGGCAGAGGCTTTGCTGTAGTAACAACTAAACTGATCTCTGCCATGCGTTCGCATAGAACCGCACGTACACAGCGGCGTCAGCCAAAACGCCTCCTCATAACACAAACACACATACAAAGGCAGGGGTGACCTATGTGTGACAATTCATTGCTCCATTTTGCTCAATGCGAGATTGCATGCTGTAGATGTTGGCTCCATATATCAGGGCTAATCTAAAGATTTATGGGTCTGAGTAAATCATACTAATCCACCATTTTCCATATAATTTGATTGCAATTATCTCTTTCTGATGATGTGATTGTTTTCATGCATTAATTATAACCAGAAACGGCGGCAGACATAATACTGTTTAAAGTTGCCAGATCCAGTAAAACTAAATTTAACCCAGAATTTCCAGAATAACCCAGAAAGACCACTTAAATGAGATGGGAATGGGCTAATTAGTGGCTTTACACAGGCTAACTGGAAAGAGAAGTGAATGAGTCAGCAAATCTTCTGTTTCCCACAGTTCATCTGTGAAAGGGATCTTCCACCGAAAAAAATTCTCTCATCTGGACAGCACTGATCTGTGTGATATCCCAGATTGTACAAAGAAAAAATAAGAATGTTTTTGAAAGAAGTCTCTTATGCTCACAAAAGGGGCTTTCGCACCGGAGGAACCTTTTCATGGTTCCTAGGTAATCGCGGAAAAATGGCGTGTTCTGTGCAGGAACCGGGAACGATTTTAGTTCTAGGAACACCTTTTATATATTGTCGCTGCAGAAACCTTGTATATATCCAAAAATGCTACTTTTCAGGAAATGGAAAAAATGCTTTAAAAAGTTTTAACCTTTAACCCTGTGGTCAGACATTTGCATGTGTCATCATATTACTAAAATATTTGGTTTTTGACCAGTCCGTCACTAGAACGGCCGCATCTGAGGCAGTAAGTGCATTGCATTACATTTTCATCAACTACAGGTGATAAAGTTTATTGTAGCTATGTGGGCGCTCAGAAGGAGGAAAGGCCGTGATGAGCTGTTGTAAGAGATATCTCGCACAATCTATTATAACAGTGAATCACACTATTTCGCACATCAAAATATTTCCATGTTATCACATGCATGAAGACGGATGACAAACCATAGACAGTAACAAAAAAAAAACAAGAAAAAAAAAAGTCAGGGAGTGTTTGTGAACGCTATGACGGCAGTTAGCAGCGTGTCAGAATGTGATATTTTCTTATCTAAACAGGGGTGGCCCTGTGATTGTAATGAATGTAAACATGAACAGTAGAAGAACAGAGCAAATTAGTGCTACTGTAATCAGATTTGCCGGCAGTTCTGCAAGAGCACCGAAAGGGATGATTCCCCTATGAAAACAATTAAAACCCCTAAATGAAAACTGTCATAATTTACTCACCCTTGTGTTATTCCAAACCTGTATGGCTTCTTTTTGTTTTTAAGGCGATGTCCTAAAATGCTAATTTCCAGTTTTGCATGTCAAAATCACCAATAGGAACAATAGGGTTTGGTGCCATTGACGTCAATTCCAGGATGACACACCAAGTATAAATGAGCAAATGTGCTAATGTCTCATTCTGTTTTCCAAAGAGATTAAATGATGACAGAGCTTCGGTCATTGGGTGAATTTCTCCTTTACCTTTACCCAGGTTGTTTAAGGTTTGTCCCTGTAATAAATTCACTGCATAGTTCTATGGTGACATCTCGTAAAAGTTCTGTAAAACTCAGCTGGCTTTGTTTGAAAAATAAACAAAGATGGTTTAACAAAGATACTGATGTTGAAATCTATACTGATATACTTGTTTTTCCAAAGGCTTACTGAAAGACAGACATTTCTAATTAATTTTACCACAGAATGAGAATGTGTTCCTACTAGAAACTATCACCAGAAAGACAAGAACTGCTCCATATATGGAGGGAATGACTGGAGGAGTTCTGAAAAACGAAGACAGTATGTTGGATCCGTCAGAGACAGACCACAAAATGGATCTTGTGACAGATTGCTAAAGAACACTTTAAGTTTTGGTTTACATTAGATTGTGCCTAAGAGATGAGTATTGTCAAAAGCTGCTATCAAACCTACATTTTACTATTAGCATACCGCTGATGGTGAGGAGTGCTTTGCACAAAATCTATCTTGTTGACTAATGTGGAAACTAAACCATGGGGCATTGGGACTTGGTTCCATCTTGTCAAAACATGCCCTTATCAGCAGAGTCTATAAGTCTTGGGACACCTTCTCGCCAAGCCAACAGGACTCACAGAGAAGGCACACAGCTGAGAAAACCTTCAACCACATTTTAAACAGGCAAAAAGATTCCTTGGCACCCCGTAAGTCCTCTTATTGAGTTTTTACAAGCTGGTCTAGTGCCAGTTCTGGACTGCGCTGCCCGGTTCGTGCCATCAGCCCAGTAAAGCATAACGACAGTGCGGCACTTTATACTGTATGCTTTCATGACCTCAGTATAGCATTAATGGGCCTCAGAAGGTCCAGGGCATCAGATGGGAAGGTGAGCATGATGGGCGCACAATCCTTTCCTAGAAGAACATCTGAACCATGCACTTTTTGGTCTCTTGGATCCAGAGACTCACTCTATTGGGAGGTCTTTGCTCCATAACCAACCCAAACACAAGACTGCTTGTTCCTTTCAACTTTATCTAAACACTACTCTGAGGAATTATGGGTGAAAAAACGTTGCCTCCAGCAAGCAATTCCCTCCACTCAGTCACAACGTCACACAAGCTTGAGTTCGGCAGACTCTTCTATCACTGTTCCTCCAGGTGTTTTTTTTCTAAGAATGATAATGTCAACTTAGTAAATGGCTGAAAGGAAGTAAAGTAATGTGTGGTTTTTGGATTCACATCATTCATGTCAGAATTTATTGGGGCAAACCTGTGAGGTATGATGATTCAAAATCCTTCAAGCAAGGATTACATCAAAGTAACACTAAAAGGCTTGAGTGCTGAGAACACAGACCTTATTTATCTAATAACACTATCATTAAAAATTCTGAGGTCAGTAAGATTTTTTTTTTTAAGAACAAAGATCCATTAAAATTAATCAAAAGTAAGAGTGAATTTATTTATAGTATTTATTTTAACATTAGCATAAATATTTTAGCATCATTTAACATATTTATAATGTTTTAAAAGATTACTATTTTCATGGTTTCCACAAAAATATTAAGCAGCTCTGGCAAAAGCTTATAACTGTTTACAAAATTTATAAGAAATTTTCTAAAGGATCACGTGACACTGAAGAGTGGAGTAATGACTACTGAAAATACTTTTTTTCAATTTAAATTAATTGAAATACATTAAAATAGAACAGTTATTTTAACAACATTTATCAAAAGCATAAGAGACTTTAAAAACATTAAGGCCTGGTTTCACAGACAGGGTTTAGATTAAGCAAGGATTAGGCCTTAGTTTAAATAGGGCATTTAAGTAGCTTTAATACATATGCATTAGAAAAAAAAACATTACTGGTAATGTCATGTAATATAATGTACAAAGATATGTAATGATGGTACATTTCTTAACCCAAAACAAAACCGCTCAAACGTGCATTTTAGTCTGGGACTATGCTTAAGCCTTGTCTGTGAAACTGGGGGTTAAAAATAACTGACCCCAAACTTTTAAGAAAAATCTGAACAAAAATAGCAGGACTTGATTTTACAAGTAAAAGCAAATGTGGGTGGTAATCAGAATCCTACAGCAATGGCTATCATCCACTCTTACCAGGAAACCAGTTCATGGTGCTCTGGTTGACTTCACTGCCATGTAAATATGTGGTGGAGTGCAACGCCATGTAATTGGCGCTAAGAAATAAGCTATTTTGGGACATTTTATTAGAAACTGTGGATATAGTGCAGTAACATGGTATTGCAAATTTGGCTGGTACTTCCCTGTGCAAAACATGCCACCAAAAAGTATCTAGATATGGCTCATGTTCTTTCAGTGCAAATCAATGAGCCAGTTTCATTATACACCAGGCAGAAACTGTACATTCAACTGCTAAGAAACTAGCCGCAAAACGTCATCATTCATGTCCATGCAAATGTTGCAGGATTAGTTTCACACCAACGCGAAGGATTTTTCTCTACTGGCCTGGCCCCACCACAATTGTTTTTAAATAAATAAAATAAAATAAAATAAAATAGGCCTAGTTGTTAATTGTTTTAGTTGTTTTTGATCCATGTAACCTTAATAAATAAGGTTATGACACTAAAAACTACTATCCAAACTCATTTAAATTTAAAATATTGTTGCATGCGGTCAGTAATCAAATAAGAACAAATAATCAAATTACGAGCAATAGCACGAATAAATACAACGGAACAAACATATACAAATTACAGTTCTTTACAGATATTTCATGTAGGTCTAAACTAGATTTTCAGGTATAGAAATGGTAAACTAATGTAAAATATCACTGCAGTCTTCTTCACTGTATAAATAAAGATTAACCCTAATTACAGTTATTCAGTCAAGAGCAAGGAGCGATTTTTTTCTGTCTTTTGTTTGATTAACGTATACCTTAAACTTATCATACAGGGTGCGATTACCAAATTGAGAGGCCCAGGTACTTTCGCACATGGACATGAATAGTTAAATTAGCAAGGCTTAAAAATGCGCAAATTATAACTTCCGTGTAGATGCAGCACTGGCCCGAGCGTCTTTCACGCTGACCCCAGGCCATCGGGCAGTCCTTATTGTCGAGCCCTGCACCAAAGTTCAATACTTGAGATTTGAGGCCTGTTACAATCCCTAACCCTACATATTGCAACAGCAATTGTGATTCTTGCCTTAGCAAGCACCACTAATTCCTAACATGACTTCCCATTAACCCAGAGTAAAATATGGTTTACTTTAGAGTCTTTCACCATGCTTGCACTCAACCCGTCACACTTTCCAAAGGCCTGTAGATTAAAAAATGATTCTGAAACTAATTGGCTTCACATTTGGTCTGGTTTTCGACAGCCCCCCCCCACTCACCGTGCCGCTGACTCTGACATCATACAGGCGCGCCCATTCATCCTCATGGCTGTCCACCATCATGACGCTGTCCTCCTCCTCTGAACCCCATTCCGCCTGCAGGTCCAACCGTACCTCTTCGCCGAGGGAGTGCATGCCAATGGCAGGGAAAAGCCCATCTGGAGCCACCGGCACCACCACTGACCCCACCTTCCATTCACACATACACATAAAGAGAGCTCTGTTAAAGCATTCCATAAAGTCAACCACTATTTTACAGCACATTATAACTGAGAATAAAGACTGCTCATTGAAATTATGTCTGTATCACTCCTGGTCCTTCTATCTGGCCTGCAGGAAAACTAGTCATCAGAAAACAACCCTCAATTAGAAGACTAGACAATTGTGTGTTCAAAAACTTTGGCTCTACAGATTCTTGTAACCACTATAATGGAGTAATAAACAAAACCATTACACACAATGGTTCATAGAATTCATAGTTTGATGTAGATGTTATGTAATTAGTGAAAGAATGCATAAATATATGGTGTCTAATTATATTTACATAGTGCTGTTAAAGTTTACACTTGTAATTAATTAACTGTTTAACACTGTAAATGCATTTATTCAACTTAACATTATAATAGTTTATGATATATAGACTTTACATATATTACACACATACATACATGGTGATATGTCAGTATGAATTTTAATGTATTTATTTGAATAAAAATACAGTAAAGAATAACGCTTTTCTAATTGTATTCCTGTGATGCAAAGCTAAGGTTTCAGCATCATTACAGTCTTCAGTGTCACATGATCTATCAGACATCATTCTATTATGCTGATTTGCTGCTCAAGAAACACTTATTGTTATCAGCTGAAAACAGTTGTTCTGCTAATAAATTTTTTGTGGTACTTCTTCAGGATTCTTTGATGAACAGAAAGTTGAATCATTTCTTGCTCAAAAAAAAATCTTATTGAATCAAACTTTTGAACAGTAATGTGCATCAGAGTGACTGTGCTGTAGTGTTGTCACCATACTGGAATTTCTAACTTTGGTACCTTAAAAAATATATCGATATTAAATACCATGGGGGAAAACTGCCCTATATACTGCCATATAAATATTTTTTAAATATCAACGCATATTTTTTTGACCAACCATTGAAAGTCAAGGAAATCAATATTAACCCTCTTGGCGCCACGGTCGAGTTTACTTGACAAGATGCGGCACTGAATATAACGGCCGATTTTGTCAAATAGGGTGTCAAATTTCGTTCATCCTCCCCTCCACTAGATGGTAGACATGTCATACTACATCCCCAACTCAAAAAACGTCATGTTTCTATACAAAATCTTCGAGTTAGAGCGCATTGAATCAGTGCGAACAAAAGCGGAGCTAGTGTGCGAGCGAGTGAGCCATTTTATCAGAGCAATATTGTCAACGTCAGCGAGTATTTGCATTATTATTTATCATTATTATTATTATTATTATTATTATCATCTAATGGCATCAATAAAGCTTACCCGCAATTAGGGCTGCACGATTTGGGGAAAATATCATATTGCGATTATTAAGGTAAATATTGCGATTGCGATGTGCGATTGCGATATAATAAACAAATGGTTTCATGAGTCAACTTACTTGGTTCTAAAGCAAAATGCACACACAGATTAGTGATACTTCAATGTATTAATGTGTATTTCTCCACTCAAACTAGCAACAACAACTAAATGATTAATAACACCTTTAATGATCAATAAACCATTGATGGCTGGATAAAAATTACATTAATTATAGCCATCCAACATTACAGTGATTCCAAGTGAAAGCTATCAATTTTTTAAAAACGTTTTAGGCTTCAAAAAATATAACAGCTTTTAATTTAAGTAAACTTCAAACAATCTTCACATAAACCCATAATAAATGGCATTTAGGCCTACCTGTGCTCTTCCTGTCTGACAGGTAGGACATACAGAAATTGAATAAAGTTATCAAACAGTTTGCACAAATTATAAATTATATATCAGGCCCTAATCCTTATTAAAGCTACAAAAGTTATTTAGTCAAGAGCACCGAGTAATTTTCTCTGTTCCCTTTGATCTTTGATTAACTTTACTGATAGAGCATTATTTGATGCTGGCGCTTTAAGAGCAGCCGCTGTTGTTGACAGAGACACGGATCTCACACGCGCCTCATTCTCTCACAACTCTTTACGTCCATCATAAGACTGCTCTTATGTTATGAAGATACTCGACAAAACGATATTTTGGCATAATTGTGTGTGTTATTGTTCGTTCAAGCGCGAAAGAGAACTGTATTCTGGCGCGCGGTCTGTGCATGCGCATGAAGACATGATACTGGCCGCGCGCGTCAGTCAGGACATTCACAGACAGCGCGCTCTCTTTTGACTAGTCGTGCAAGAATGGTTTTCGCACGAATAAGAGCGGGATCATGTAACACTAGCCAAAGGATGACGAAAAATAACAGATGCTGCGTTAATTGCATTAACAGCCCTAATTTGTATATTTCATATAAAATCGCGGCATTTTGCATCATATAATCGCGTAGGCTTGAGATTGCGATTGCGATACGATTAATCGTGCAGCACTACCCGCAATGAAGTGTTGGGTCTTCTATTCGCGGACCCTGATTCTGAAGGGGAATATCTACCTTCAGAAGATGACGGTGATTCTGAAAGTGAAAGTATAGCCCTACACCAAGCACAAACGGTGAATCCTTTGCCCAATGTATATGGTCCTTTGCCCAATGTCAGTGGTGGTAACAATGTTTCTCAGGGTCGGAGTGTTCATCGCGAAGTTAGCAGGCGTGTTAGTGTTGTGGGGAACGAGGCGCGCGCTTGCCATGTAACTTTGTCTTTGCCATGTAACTTTGTCTTCTTTGTCAAAATCGTACATTTTAGGAAAAAACCTCTGGCGCCTAAAGGGTTAAGCTTCAAATTAATATGAATGGAGTGGTTTAACCAAAGTCATTTGAGGAGACACGGTCGTTTTATATTATTTTACATCACTTGTAACTTTGTAACTTTTATTCACATATAAACATTGATCAATTACAATTATCTCACCTAAATGTTTGCTTGCTCAATGTATTTGCAATAGCTTACATGCAGCACAATTTTGTGTGTATTTGACCATTTAAGTGCAATAAGCCGGGAAAAAGTATTTAATATGGTACACATTTTGAGAGGCGGCTTTATGTGTGTTCGGGTGAGAGGGAGAATGCACAGCTGGTATCGGTGTAGCGATACTGCTGGAAATGAGTATTGGAAGCAGATATTTAAGGATCGATATGTATCGAAAAAGCGATATTTTTGACAAAATTAGTGTTCTGTGACTTCAATACCAAGGCATGGAGACTCACCTCTTTACCATTCTTTGTGAAGAACACAGTGATGAGTCCGGCATCAAAAGTGTCTGCATAGATTCCGCAACCGATTCGGTCCCCCTGGTTACATTTAGGACCGAATTGCTGACCGACAGGGTTGCCGTTGTACAGCCTGTGAAAAGGAGAGATACAGTCACATATGACTTATAGCTGGAAAGGTACATGGAAAGAGGAAGTGATCTTTAATAAAAAATTCCACAAGGTAACCAACAAAACAAAGTTTAAAAACCAACACATTTTGGTTAAAGACAAATTATAAATATTATAAATTATTAATTATAAATATTGAAATATATTAAAATATATGAATATATCTAAATAAATATTTAAACCCAAGGGTTTAGAGTAGGCACTTTATAAATGAATAAGTACCAACTCTTAATGTGAACTTACTTCCCATCATCAGCATGGTAAGCAATTGAGTGCGGAAGCCAGCCGGGCTGATGGTCAAGTTTGTAATATTGAGGAACCAGCCCGACAGCAATTGTCCCTCTCACTCCAGTATCCATAATGGTCACCTTGAAACATCATAAAAACAATTAAAAACACATGAGCTTCAGTAAATGTGCAGTACAGCTGAGCAATTCTGTTTTATATGACGGTTTATTTTTAAATGACTAAAGGGCAAAAGATGTCTTTCAGAGACTTCTAAGCAAATGCCAACGGTTATGTGCGTCACGAGCAGCACTGATTCCAAAATAACAGACGGTGTAGGAATCAAGAGTTAACAAGGAGCGTTCGGCTGAGTCACAGGATGGAAATGTCAGGTAACCTGTTATTAAGAATTTTAACGTCTCGGCTACTACTTATCTCTCCCTTGTATGCAAAGCATCTCCGAACAACTTCCACACCCTCTCCTCGGCAACCTCCTCAAAGCCAGTAAATTTCCAACATACAGGTATGAAATGTAGAAATAACTGCCAAAGCCCATTTGTTAAATTTTCTCATGCACATTAATCAAGTTTTCAGACAGACCGAGCAATTAGTTTTATTGAAAATTCAACATGGAATAGGATTTGTTGATTTTGAGGGACTATCATGCAAAAAAGACGGATTATCCCTGCCACACATGATTCAACTGTTGTAGTCGTACCCTTGGAAGGGGCAAGCATAGACAAATGAATCCAGTTATTGCACCACAAACTAAACTTAACTCTGCACACTCATCCAAAACCACAAACGGACTTAGAAAGTGACCCCACCACTTCCAAGAGGTTTAAGTCCAAGTTTCCTCATCTTACTTGTCGTTTCTTTTGAGGATTTGCTTTCCAAGCTTTATAATGCTAGCGTAAATCCTGATAAGCCTATATACGAATGCTTGCTGCTGGTTCCAAGCCTTTTCTGCTGTAAATTCAATGCTGCACAATGATTAATTTAAGGGCACTCAATTATATTACCGCAACTTCAACAAAGAACCGTGCCATGAACCTTGTGGCTACAAAATTCCACGTCGAAGCTCCAGGCAAAATAATCAATTACACTAATAGAGATATTTCCACTTGACTAAGGACAAAATTGATTTGCACATGCACACGTGAGCACACTGAGAAAACAGAGCAGGGGTTAATCACTGCATGGCACTTCAATGTTGAAATAGGCGGTGAAGGTGCATCAACACAGTCCAATTGTGATGGAGCGTTGGCTTCTCTGCCCACAGGGGCTAAAATGAAACCCCTGTGAAAGCGTAAAAAGGAAACATGAGGACGACTCTGACGCATATCCCGACTGGCAGATGACCTTTATGGAGAAGAAGAAGAAAAAAGTTCCCAGACTTTGCAAATCTGAATGATTCTGCGTCACAATCAGGTGATGTTGAGTGTATAAAGCAAGAGCGAGTTCTTTATTGATTACTCATAGCTCACTGCTGCAGATGTCACATTCATTTCCACTGGCTGCAGATATTCCCAGGGTGCACGCTCACGCATGGAGTGACGCTTTTGGTCAAAAAGATTGCAATACAGTTCAGATTGTGACATCTGCTTTAAGAAATAGCCTTTTTTACAAGCCAAAGTTTATTATTAAATTAGACTAAATTCTACAGTCTCAATAATTCCTTCAAAGCTGGGCAGAACCAGAATAAACACTCCTAGATTTAGGAGACAACAAGGAAGATGTGCAAAAAATACATATTTTCAAAATCAACCAGTCATGGATGGACTGTATTTAACGAATCTAATGAAAATGAGCTCTTTGATAATCTTTTATAATGAAGATGAGGCAAAAAAAAGCAATGTGACAAAATTTATTTTACTTTAAAGTGTAACAAAATGAATTTGACTAAGTGGAATAGTTCCCCCAAAAAAGGAAAATTCTGTCATTAATTACTCACCCTCATGTCGTTCCAAACCCGCAAGACTTTCGCTCATCTTCGGAACACAAATGAAGAACTTTTTGAAGAAATCTGAGAGCTTTCTGTCCCTCCATTGACAGTCTACGCAACTACCACTTAGACGCTTCAAAAAGTTCATAAAGAGATCGTAAAACTAATCTAACTAATTCAAACTAAATATGAATTGCGTGGTTTAGTTCAAATTTTCTGAAAAGACTTGATCGCTTTATAGGATGACCAGACTGAATTTAGGGCTTTTATTCACATATAAACATTCATCAACACACATCAGTTGTGGTAAACAGAAGCTCAGGCATGTTCGCTTGACGTGCGAGAACCAATGAGGTTCATTCTTGCGTTACACAGCATGTTTGAGCTTCAGCAAGAACCAATGAGGTTTGTTCTCGCGTGTCAAGCAGGTTCGGTTGAGCTTCTGTTTATGTTCGCCGATCAATGTTAATATGTGGTGATCGAGTCTCTTCAGAAAATTTTGATTAAACTGCTCAATTCATTTATTTGTGTTCCGAAGATGAACGAAAGTCTTAAAAGTTTGTATGGAACAACAAGGGCGTGAGAAAATGATGACAGAGTTTTCATTTTTGAATGAACTAACACTTTAAATATTACAACTCACATCTGCACAGAGAATGAGTCTAAATGCACACCTCTCGTTGTGGAGTCACTCCCACAACATTGCATGAGAAATATAATAAGATATCCTAAATGGTCTCTAAAACACAGAAAATTAAAAAGTAGCTAATACTTGTTTATGTTGATAAAAGTATGTAATACAGTATTTTACTATTTTCAGCAATTAGAATTAGCCTATATGCATTTTAAATGGCCTAAAAAAGGACAAAAATGATTCAATATGACATAACAAAATATTTACAAAATTCAAACTATGACACAAAAAACACTGGCTGTATGTAGGGCTCATCAGGGTAAGGTACAGGGTGTTACTTTCCCGCTCCGATCCCCGAGAGAGGAAGTTCATCACACCAGCTCAATCTGCCAGCAGCAGAAAACCCATCAGAGCTGTCTCCCTCCTCAGATACACAACCAGACGGCTTCTACTGAGCTCCATAAATTAAATCACGCTTGCCCTCTCCCAAAGACTAATTTATAGCCCAATCCCTACAAGTTTTCCGGCACTAAATCACCTGGGAGCTTCTTTTTCAAACAGTATTTTATAGCAAAGTTGCTAGAGAGGTAGCAGTAATATCGGAGTACATCAACTCAAAGGGCAGTGTTTATTTTGACGTGGAGGGACACAGGAAACATTACACATTTTAAAAACAGACTAGTCAGTGAGCTGTCTAAACGACTAGAAGCTCTTGAAATTTGTTGTTGACAACTATGAATTTGTAAGTGGTTTTTAACTCATTCAAACGCACACAAGCTTGCTTCACTCCCACCTTATAAATCCAGTCCAAATCAGATAAAGAAATCATCCAATGTAAAAACTCAAATGTCATTTAGAAAACTAATCCTGTCTGAAGTGATTTACAATAGACAGTAACCAAAATTCAGAGACAAAAAGACATAAAAGTGTCACTGTGTCATATTAGATCTTCATTATTAAGATTTCCAAACAGCATTCACTTTAGAAATCTTATTTTCTTTGCAAAACTTTTATGAAAAATGGCATGTGAAAAGGCAGATAATCAAAGACCAGATGCAAGACAAACATTTGGAAATGAAAAACATAAACATAAGAAATTCTAGAACTGACTACAGCATAAGACATCTACAAAAGCATAATGAAATTGAAAACACTGGTTTAAAAAAGTTGAAATAACTTGACATCTCCGAGCATGCAGTTACAAAAAAGTTCTTAGTACGTAGGTTACTGTTTTTCTTAACAAAGGCAACAGAAACGGTGTTGAAATGATTCTAATGTAGCAACCTGACAATATAGGTGTGCTTCTTACCTCGAAGTAACAGTTTCCTTTTGATAAGGGGCGTGGAGCCACGTAGCAGCCAACTTCATCAGAGTTCCCTTGGTAACTACAGCAGGGAAGAAATAAAAACCTTAATCTTTAATAACCAGAGCACTGTTGCTATAGGTACATTATTAAAATGGCCAGGGATTAGTGGACTAGCCGCTGAAATCAGGTTCAGTTGTGTTTCTACATGTTTCACACTGATATGGATGAGAGCTTCTTTTGGAGACAATTATAACCTCTTCCACATCTTAATTTAAATCGAAATAATATTAAGGTGACCACCTGTCCCTGTCACGTGACCTCTTGGGAGCTTGGCAAGACGTAAGCAGTAGGATAATGTAAGCATTTCAATTATGTCTGTATTGTTACAATACCACAATAAGAAATGTGATCATAAAAAAATTTGTCAGCTGTTTAAAATAACCAACCAAAGCAATAATAGAGAGGGATGAGGAAATGAGAAATCAGTTTGGACCTCTTAAAAAGTTCTACACCAGCCACAACTTCATCTAGACATATACTGGATAAGAACATCCTGATCAAACCTGCCAGATTCAACAAAGAATACAAGTTCAGGATGCACTGAATCCGGTAAAATGCATTTAATGATAAAGGATGATAAACTACTAGGTCATTACTTGTAGAAATGTATTTTAGTATAAAATGTGATTATGTGACTAGCCTGTTACTCAGTTTATCATATTAAGCAGACTGAAAAGGTCCTGGAGAGTAAATGACATTGTAGGGCTGTGTGATTAATCATAACTGATTTTTGATTTTGGCTTCCAACGATTATGAAAACAAGATAATCAAGGTAAAACGATTATTGTGCCACTGCCGCATTTTCTCCCTTAAAGCCCAAACCTAACATTTAAATCAGCCAAGACATTTGATATTAAACAGTGTTATTAAAAGCGCATTAAGCCGCAAAAGAGACACTGTTCCCCAGGCGGCTTTCTGTGTGCGTGCTCCAAGTCGGAGTCAACGCGGATCATCAAATGGGCTTCGGATACGCGCCTAAACTCGTACACACAAAAATGTCAAAATGACATTTTTGAGAGTATTCACGTAAACAGTCCATTTTGTCTTAAGTGAACGTACACAGTTAAGAAAGAAGCCTAATTAGTATGGGGGTAAATTGATGCCTAAATTATTGAAAATGGACAGACTAAAAGTCACAAATAGATATTACAACTTGTAAACACAAAACACAATCTACAAATAGATTAAAAATCCGCAAACAAAGTCCTCATGATCCTCAAATGTAAAACAAGATCTACAAATAGATACAAAGTCCTCAAACAAACTCTTTGTGATCCACAAATATAAAGCATGATCTACAAAAAGATTAAAAATCCACAAATAAACACATCCTGATTCACAAATAGAAATCAGTGACTTGTACTTGAAAACCAGAATTTGAATGAATGTAAAGTGATTTGTTTGCAGGTGAAGATCGTGTTCTGTTTGTAGATTGTGTCACATTTGTTTTCAGAATTCTGACACTATTGTTTCGCTGATGTGACAAAATAATGCCATAATCATTGAAAATGAAGAGACTATGAGTCAAAAATGCATATTACAATTTGTAAACACAAAACAAGATCTACAAATAAATTTAAAATCTGCAAACAAATTCCTCACAATCTGCAAATGTAAAACACAATCTGTAAATTGATTCCAAATCTGCAAACAAACTCCTCATGATCCGCAAATGTAAAACAAGATCTACAAATAGATAAAAAATCCACAAACAAACTCTTTATGATTCACAAATAGAAATCAGTGACTTGTACTTGACAACCAGAATTTGAATGAATGCAAAGTGATTTGTCTGCGCACGAAGGTCTTTATTAGTTTGTAGATTGTGTTGCATTTGTTTTCAGAATTTTGGCACAACTTTTTCGCTGTTTTTTTACCATTAAAAATCTACAAATGCCCTCCTCACAATTTGCAAACAAACACAGTCTAACTTGTATTTTCACACCACTGTAAAAATACATTTTTACACATTCTGTGCAAAGCTCAGCATGCAAGTGTTGAATCTGTGTTTGCAGATCACAGGGCATTCACAGATCCCTCTGCACACGTATACAGATCTTTTTGGCACTATCTTTCCGCAGAGTGTGTGACTACGATCCACACGTGTAGTCAGCCAATCAGGGGTATTGCTTCAATGTGATGTCACGCCCCCTCAATAAGCCCTTTTCAAAATAAGAGCTGACGCTTCTCGGACGACTGGGCTGGCCCAGAGCCGTTGTAAAACATATTTACCGGCTCTGGGCTGGCCTCACTGTCATTTACCGTGACGGTGTCGTGCAGAGGTTCTTACCCCTGAAAGGAAGTGTATCCCCGGTCGCGGGAGCGCGCTCGCATTCAGCAGAAGGTGGGCCCTTGGTTTGAACAAAGTAAATTAAACTATAGCACGTGAATTGTTTAAGTTATCGTTATACTATTTTTTTTTTTTAGCAAAGACAGCTATCACGTGGCCCATCTATCAAAATTAATTGTTTTATTCTTCTGCAAGCTAACGATCGAACTTCATTGCACTGAATTGAGAAAGTCAAGTTTACTGCAAAACCAAGACGACCATACCGTTTCACTCATAAAGCAAACAGCCTTTGGATATTAAATTGTTGTGAATCCCCCCTCCTCATTCCATGGTGAATTATTATCAAAATGATTTAATAATGCATGGCACTTAAATGGCTGGTCAATGTCATACACAAAAAGTGATTGTACAGATGTTGGCCTATCATCAAGTGTTTTAATTTTTTGAATATTTTACATCATGTTTAATAACAGCAGTGAATATGGACACATTTCTTGTTTCCTGACAAAAGTTATAATGGGTTTCAGACCGTATTTTCGACCTGCCAAAATATGTTTCCCCCTCCAAAATCTACAGATATTGGCCTATATCATCAAGTGTTTTATTTTTTTAATACTTCATACATAACAGCAGTGAATATTATGGACAATATATTTTTTGTTTTGTTTCTAAGGTGACCTGACTGACATATGTCACTTTTGTGGATCAGAAGGGCCTGAGGCAGATTTGAGTTGAATCAAACTTAAGAAATGTGAAATGAAATAGGTTTTGTTATATAGTTATTAAGAATTTTCTTGTATTGGTATGTTGGATATTTCTATTCTATATCTTCTATTTTACCCACTAACAAACATTTCATTATTTTTTTTATCTCCATGTGAATTACTGTATATTCAAAATATAACATACATTACACAGGAATGAAAATTTTTACCCTCTTACTGAAGACCCAAAAATCAAAATAATTTGTTTTCCAGATTAAGTGTGACATTTGTTAGCGGTGGTTCCACAATATGTGCGCTCAAGGCCACCAACGGAGGAGGCCTTCCTGTGTGCTTATACTCCTTTTGTGTACATTATTGTTCTTGATTGAAGACTTTATTCATTAAATCTTGTTGTATTACATTATACCTTTCAAGTTTGTGTCTTCTTGAAAAATGGCTTACACTATATTGATTAATAAAATAATTGCAGATTAAGTTTCTTTCGATTGATTAATAAACTAATACCTGGTATGTAAATAGCATGTCAAAAACAGTTGCCAAAGTAATTGTCTTTCTGTATATTTTCTGTATAAGTGATGAAGAAAGTGGACACTGGATCTGCTCTGTGTCTCCTATTATACATTAAAACTGAAAGTGTACTGGAGACTCACTTCAAGTTAAGGCCTAAGCTTTATGAATTCCTAGATGCAAAAGGGGAGTATAAGTGTTCTGGTGTGTGGAAGTGTTAGATGTTCACAGGAAGTGGAGACGGTGATAGGCCATCATCTTTGCAATATGGAGAGGGGGCACTTTTTATAGCAGGTTTAAATACGATCTGAAAAAATCTGTATATTTATCCAAAAGCTTGGAGTGAGATCACATGCGGTTAGGGGAGGAGCCCTAATGGAGCCCCCCCCCCCCCCCCCCCCCTGATTTTACCCATTGTTCATAATCAACCAGCACAAATTGAAATTATAACAATTGGTGAATATGGTAAATGATAGAGCAATTCATCACATCAAATATACTCTTTAATATTATATTTCAAAATTACAAATATACAAAAATTACACATTCAATGGCAATGATTAATGTATGTTTTGACAGGATATAAAATATTACCCAGAGCACTCTGCTTTAATATGTAGCCTTAATAACTAGAAAGACTATTAATACAGTATAATAATAGGCCTAATTTAAAATAAAATGAAGAAATACATCTTTATTCCTTCCCATACAACATTTGCCTTAGTTTCAGATAACGTAAGCTAGCCAAACTGAGCCAAAGCTTCTGGCCTGGTTCCAAAGTGTGTAGAATGTTTGACATGCATCAATAATAATGTATACGATGGGCTATATACTCTCCATCATGACGTGTGTTACTGTAAATGGCAGGGGTCGGCAAAGTTTAGCATCGGGACAAAAAATAAATAAAAAATAATTCCCAGATGGCGGCCCAGAACATAGTCAAAGGATAATTTAAGAAATGAATTGATGAAAAATGCGAATTGCCTGTGACAGACAGTTACAGTGCACCGCCACTATGTGGCTTTTTTGTTAATGACTGTCCTACAGGATTTAACACAGAGTAACAGCTCACTACCAGTTACAAAATCGGTGGTGACGCGTTCATGTATCCAGAGGGTGACGCTGCCAATAACGCATAAGCTGTCACAAGGAACCGGCAAAAGTAGCCTAATGATTTTGAATGCTACAAATGTAGCAAGGATACATTTTTATTGTTTATTAATAAATTAGATTTCAAGCTTTCTATCCTATTTCTCGTGTCTGCGAGGGAGTTTAAACGCTGAGTTTCGGTTCATTTATGAGACGCTCCAGTTCACGAGCAATCGCGCCGGCGCCTCCTGTCCTGGTTATTTTGTCTGCTATATTTGCTTCTTATTCATTAAATCCAGGGAATTGGTTGATGAAACATTGATTAGAATTAAGATACAATTGATACAAAACTAAAATTCACATTTTAGAAAGGCTTTCTACAAAACAAAACTTAATGAAGAGGTAAAAGTCTTGTCTGACCCACATGTCTCCCGATATATTGCCATCTTGCAACACATCCCGCCTTGCTAAAACACACATGTGGGCTATCCAATCTTTTGTCAAGCAACATTGTCTTTATTTCCGATTTAAAAGACAAATGGCGACATTAAAAAATGCTACAAAAAATAGTTGTTCTGGTGTTTCTTTGTCAGTTTGCGCCCGCATGAGGCATATAATTGTGGAATATGGGTCCGTGTATCATTCGTTGAATATTTTTTTCAAATTAAAATAAAAAATTAAAAACAACTTGTTTTTCTATTTTTTTCCCCTGAACTAAAAAAAAAAAAGAAGACTAATAACAACGGGTTTTCTGATTTTCTGATTGTGTGCTCATCAAAAATAGAACAAATTATTTAGGCCATGGTCATTTCTTGATACATTTTAATTTTGATTTTAATTTAGCACCTTAGTATGCATATATCAATTAAATAATTTTAAACAGATCAAGTAGCCTTTTTTGTTTTGTTTTTTTCATTTTAGTTCAGGAATTAAATAGGCCTAATGGAAAAACATTAGGTTTTTTTCTTTTTAACCTTTTTTTCTTTGGTTTTAATTTGAAACAAAAAAACTAAAAAAACAATTGAACGAATGATACACGGGGGTTATTTGTAAACCGTTATTGTAAAATAAAAATAGGCTGATAACTTGATGATAGGCCAACATCTGTACAATCACTTTTTGTGTATGACATTGACCAGCCATTTAAGTGCCATGCATTATTAAATCATTTTGATAATAATTCACCATGGAATGAGGAGGGGGGATTCACAACAATTTAATATCCAAAGGCTGTTTGCTTTATGAGTGAAACGGTATGGTCGTCTTGGTTTTGCAGTAAACTTGACTTTCTCAATTCAGTGCAATGAAGTTCGATCGTTAGCTTGCGGAAGAATAAAACAATTAATTTTGATAGATGGGCCACGTGATAGCTGTCTTTGCTAAAAAAAAAAATAGTATAACGATAACTTAAACAATTCACGTGCTATAGTTTAATTTACTTTGTTCAAACCAAGGGCCCACCTTCTGCTGAATGCGAGCGCGTTCCCGCGACCGGGGATACACTTCCTTTCAGGGGTAAGAACCTCTGCACGACACCGTCACGGTAAATGACAGTGAGGCCAGCCCAGAGCCGTTAAATATGTTTTACAACGGCTCTGGGCCAGCCCAGTCGTCCGAGAAGCGTCAGCTCTTATTTTGAAAAGGGCTTATTGAGGGGGCGTGACATCACATTGAAGCAATACCCCTGATTGGCTGACTACACGTGTGGATCGTAGTCACACACTCTGCGGAAAGATAGTGCCAAAAAGATCTGTATACGTGTGCAGAGGGATCTGTGAATGCCCTGTGATCTGCAAACACAGATTCAACACTTGCATGCTGAGCTTTGCACAGAATGTGTAAGAATGTATTTTTACAGTGGTGTGAAAATACAAGTTAGACTGTGTTTGTTTGCAAATTGTGAGGAGGGCATTTGTAGATTTTTAATGGTAAAAAAACAGCGAAAAAGTTGTGCCAAAATTCTGAAAACAAATGCAACACAATCTACAAACTAATAAAGACCTTCGTGCGCAGACAAATCACTTTGCATTCATTCAAATTCTGGTTGTCAAGTACAAGTCACTGATTTCTATTTGTGAATCATAAAGAGTTTGTTTGTGGATTTTTTATCTATTTGTAGATCTTGTTTTACATTTGCGGATCATGAGGAGTTTGTTTGCAGATTTGGAATCAATTTACAGATTGTGTTTTACATTTGCAGATTGTGAGGAATTTGTTTGCAGATTTTAAATTTATTTGTAGATCTTGTTTTGTGTTTACAAATTGTAATATGCATTTTTGACTCATAGTCTCTTCATTTTCAATGATTATGGCATTATTTTGTCACATCAGCGAAACAATAGTGTCAGAATTCTGAAAACAAATGTGACACAATCTACAAACAGAACACGATCTTCACCTGCAAACAAATCACTTTACATTCATTCAAATTCTGGTTTTCAAGTACAAGTCACTGATTTCTATTTGTGAATCAGGATGTGTTTATTTGTGGATTTTTAATCTTTTTGTAGATCATGCTTTATATTTGTGGATCACAAAGAGTTTGTTTGAGGACTTTGTATCTATTTGTAGATCTTGTTTTACATTTGAGGATCATGAGGACTTTGTTTGCGGATTTTTAATCTATTTGTAGATTGTGTTTTGTGTTTACAAGTTGTAATATCTATTTGTGACTTTTAGTCTGTCCATTTTCAATAATTTAGGCATCAATTTACCCCCATAAATTAGCAGCCTAATAAATGACTGTCTGTCATTAAAGATAACCAAACAACAAAGGAAAATCACTCACAGATCTGAATAACTTAAAGGGCACCTATTATGCAAAATTCACTTTTACATGGCGTTTGAACATAAATATGATGAGAACAAGCCGTTCTCAGATTCTGGGCAATGTGACGTACTTTTGCACAAGCCCCGCCCACGACTGATGACAGACACTGCAGTTTGAGCTAAACACAGTCCGCCATTGTTTTGACACCGGAGCAGCTGTAGACAAGAATGTCTTCTAAGCGATTGAGGTGTTTTGTTGTTGGATGTAAGAATGAACATAACTATCTACATTTACTCCTGTTCTTACTCGAGGATGGATCTGTACCAACTGTTCGTGATCCAGCTTACAGTCTCCGGAGCGAGAGGCCTAAAGAGACTGATCACGGCAGAAATGAAAGGGAGAACGCGCACTTTAAGACTGCTCATCAAGTCATTTTACGGATATAAAGTTTACCAGTTTATTAAGCACCCCCTGAAAAGGTGTGTATATATTTGTTTACTGTTAGTTGTAACGAGTGTTTTGTGTAATTCGCTGTGTTGTGTAAAATGTTGATGATAATGAAAGGGAGAGAGAGAGAGAGAGAGAGAGTTTATGGATAAGACTTTAATGCGCATTTCTTATACTGTGTTTATTCAGCTCTTACAGTGATTTTCTGGAGTAAAAATAACGCTTCATCTATTGTGTGATGTACAATAAACTTTTTCTGGCCATCATTCGGACTGGGTCCACTACAGCAGGATTATATTAATAGTGGACATACATCATAACTGTAATTAAACTAAACTATACCGGTCTATCTCCATACAGCGCATTTTTTCTGACACTGTAGGCATTATTGTCCGACTCTGGGTCGAAATGAACACCGCTACTAAGGATGCTCCGATCAGCATTTTTTTGCCTCCGATACCGATTCCGATATCTGGGATTCAGTATCGGCCGATACCGATCCGATACTAAAATAATGCTCCGTTGTTATTGCAGTGTTATTTTACATTTTTGTTGTAGGCTATTACTTATTTGAATACCACTGTTAGTATCTTCCTGTAAAATTTAAAACACTTTATTTAAAGGTATAGCGGAGGATCTTTCCGAATTTTAGAGAAGACCCGCCCTCTCCAATTTTGCGCAACACTCTATTTGCTCCCGAGAGGGAACGCCTATGTGTGCACGAGAGAGACATGATATGCAATGGAAAAGTAGCTTGTTGCATTTGTGTAATAAATACTATGGTGAACACATTGGAATTATCGAAAATGAACACAAGGTTTTAGAATATTTCAGCGTGATACCATTTACCATTTGGTCATGAGACTACTTTAGACAAATTGAGATGTTTACCGTGTCTACGCGGTGCATGACTTGTGCCAGGGCTAGCATCGCTAATCATAGCTTACATTAACTTTTACTAGCAGTGATTTTAAATGGATTTATGTGACAAACTTTACCTGTCTAGTAGAATCTTCGCGACTGCGGCATCCTGGGCATCCATGTGCTTTTAGTGCACGCCAGCGTGTGAAATATTCACCCAAAATCACTCTGGTCTTGTTTCTATATTCTGCGGCCTTTCTCTTCTTATCATAGCCTACACTTCGTATACATTTTTTATCTTTCGACCCTCAGCTATTTTCAAAGGAATGGCTGAAACCGTAACTCATCACACATTATACACCTGAAAGTGCGCATTCGCAGAAAGCGAAAAATAAACAAAAGCCTTACGTAAACATATCACCAGAATGATTGACACTTAGGTGGACCAATAGTATAGACTACCCACCCGGAAAAAGAAAATCCTCCGCTATACCTTTAATTTGTATTTTCATTCTGTTGTATTTATTTGTCTGTTTTGTTTGTAATTAGTTTCTTTGTTCTTATTATATTATATTATATCTGTTTACTTGTCTTATGTAATGATTTTTGAGGGCCTTTTGCTGATTATTGTGAAATTTCACAGATATTTAAAATGACTCGTATTGTGAAATAAGAATCTGATCATCTCGCAAACATGTTACTGTACTGGCAAATAGGCTTTCCAAAGAATGTAAATCAATATTTACACAGTATAAAATTAGCAAATGTATCTCTCTCACACATGCCCCACATTTTGCCTCGCAAAATCACATGTACGTCCTGCAACAGAGCAATAACCAGGTGGTCACAAAAAATATCATTATATTTCAATTAAATGCTGTTCTTTAGAATTTTTTCTTGATCAAGAAATCCTAAAAAAAAAGTCTATCATGGTTTTAATTAAAAAATATATATTATGCAGCAGAATTGATCACTGAACACTGATAATAATAAAGATTGTTTCTTGGGCAGCAAATCAGCATATTAGAATGATTTCTGAAGGATCATGTGAGACTGGAGTAATGATGCTAAAAATTCATCACTAGAAAATTTGTATTTTTCATTTTAATATAAAACAGCCTTGTTGAGCTTAAAAGAATTCTTTAAAAAAAAAAAGTTCAATCTAACAAACCCCTTAATATTTTTGGCTGAACTGTTCGTTTAAAGTCACTGAACACATGTTTTGCACTGTTTAGACTCCTCAAACTGGACGAACATAGAGATACGAATGAATTCTGAAAAAGCTGGAGATTTCCAATATAAAAAAAGGAATTACAACAATCACATGTGGGAGACCTATTTATTTTTCCGATGGGTCGAGTTTGTTTTTCATCTTTTTTTTCTGATCAAATAAAGTAGCCACTGACTTTCTCAGAAATTATAATTGTTTCAATAAGTGAGGTCAAGGCTGATTACGTCTTTAGTAAAGACTTATGGCTCAAATACACGCACTCGCAGTGCTTTACGCTCGCAAGCCCAGCTCATTGATATCGATGGGGGGTGGATGGTTGTGCAATTCAAAATATACAAATAAATAAGGATAAATGAAAAGCAGTGCAGAATTTTTCCATACAAACTAGGGGGGTTGGGGGGGGGGGGGGGGGGGGGGGGGGGGGGGGCAACACATGAATTCCAGGCCGGGAGCTGATTTCCAAACAAAGTGGAAAAAAGAACAGAGAAAGGGTCAAGCGCTGGGCAAACCTACCTTAGCGTGTCTCCATTCTTCAACATTCGTTTGGATCTCTCTTGATAACGAACAGCGCGGACTTCCCTGATTTCTCTGATCCTGCGCCGCCAGTTCAGAAATCTGTAGTGTAAATTGATGTCATCCATCTCAGAGGGCTGTGGAGCAGAAAACAGATGGCGCAAGGTTTAAAGGTTTTAGATTGAGGATCTAAGACATGCAATTCATTCAAGACATGAGAAGAATAAGTAATAATGGATTTGCTGTTCACATATTGCGTTAATGCCTGTGCACATTTTATATGACTTGTACTCCTTTTTCAACCCCTCCACATGGTTATGTTTTCATTTTTATTTTTTTAACCTTTAGAGCAAGGTTTGTTGAGGAAACCATAGGAGGTAGGAGGTAGTTATAAAAAAATATGAAACTAACTCAATTGAATATAAAATTAAAGTGAACAAATAGGGTTGCACAGTTAATCGGAAAATAAGTGAAATCGCTACCAAGCCCTGTATGTGTTGCGAGTTAAACATGCATTTGGGAACACAGTGTAACGTTACATTAGGTTTACTTTAATTACAATCACATCATTTCCAACATACCGGTAGCTAAACTCTACAGTACGGTGTCCCTCCAGGAAATTTTGCACCCCTGAGCTAGCAAAAAAAAAAAAAGTTTGGGAACGCCTATTCTGGAGAATGCAAATGTTTTTTTGTTTTTTTTTAAATTGGATGCATATTCCCCCCAACCCCCCACACCCCATCCCCATCCCCATCACTAATACTTAATCATCTAACGAGTCAACTGTTACATCAGTCACACACAAATATTTTTTATTGTAGGGCCTCATTTTCATATTTGAGCTTTACAAGCATGCAATAAATTCCTTCCATGAGAAGCTAAGAGTCTCAAGGGCCAATAGATAATTTAACACGTCAGCTGTCATTCATGCATCCAGGACATGTCGTTAATTGTCGTGTAATTTAGCAACAGATCACAGATATTATTCGTTTTTCATAATCAGTCAAGTTAGACAGAAACCTACAGGGAAAATACCAAATACGAAGCATTTAAACATGTAAAGACTGACTACACAAATGATTAAATAAAGTATTATATAACTTATATTATAACCGCATACTATTACAATTATATTTATATGTTTAAAGGAAATTCAGAAACGAATTAATTACTAAGTATGAGATGCAATAGCTCACACTAGCTGTAAGTTAATGTTAGCAGGATAGTTTCAATCACTGCTAATTACCTTGCATAGCTAACAAATTATTAACGTTAGCTAACGTTACTTTGAGGCCTTCTCGAAATATAATACAATAACACAACCGCTAACGTTACGTGCCCACAGTCTCTAAAAGAGTAACCTATCTAAATATGATGACGTCACATACGTACCTTATGTACATCAGTAGGTAAGACGTTATAACATTCTAAGGCCACTTCTGTTTACTTTTAGCTATCGACTCCATTAGCTAAGCTACCTGACAAACTTCGCAGAAGTGAGAGCGATTCTTCCTGGATGCGTCAGTGGAGGAATGAACGCAGCGCACCAATGAAATGCGTCACAGAGTTGATTGACAGGCGCTTGGCCAATGAGAAACTTCGCAGCGTGTCGGAGTGTGGAGTGTTTTTTTTAAGCTTGGCTTCAAGAAATGCCGACTAGAAAAATGAGCACAGCACAACTTACATACACAGTACGGTATCATCACAGAATGATGCTATTTTTTATTTAAAAGACTGTGATTGTGGCAATATTTAAGGGGAAAATATAGCTACATTCAGCTGGTCATTATCGCAAATAATCAGGGTTTAAATACATCATCCCTTAAATACTGCCACAATCACATTTGTTAAATTAAAACCAGACTGTACATAATTTCACAGCTAATTAAAAAAATAAATAAAACGACAGAAAACACTGATTTGAGTTGAATTTATTAGATTATTTTACTTATAGAGACATCAGAGAGACATCCATCCTGGAGCAGTGGCCAGTTATGCTGTCATTATTCTTAGATATTTGACCATTAAATACAGTGATTGACCATTCAGAATCAAGTATTCCAGAGAACAGTGTAATGAGGTAGCATTATTAAGTGTTGACACAACTATTTCCATTTTCTATTCACTATAAATACCTGTTTCCAGTCCACTATAACGGTCTGGCATTCCATCACCTCAAATAGTTGAACAGTGGGTTACAGAACATTTGGCATAATCTAAGGGCCCCTTATAACAATGACTGCAGTAGAATACTGTAAGCGTATTTGGAGCAAAACACCAGCAAGACAGGATGATGCATGCATCTTATTTTTGGTTTAAGTTACATTGAGAAAATGCTGACAAACAAATGCAGCAAGGTTTAAAAACAAACACTGCGTTGGAAGCATCTACTGTAGCTAAGTCTGACTTGTAGACAGAGATGAGGAGGAAAACCGTGTAATCTGGTGAATTTGGACCCGCTCGGTTTGGCATGCATCTTGGAACATTCTCCAGCCAGAACATGTGGAAACAAAGAACGGGCCGTGCTGTGGTGCGGATGGGAATGTCAGACGGCAGGTGATTTTTGCATTCTTTGCCAAGAGCAATCAACTCTAATAAGAGAACATCAGCCAGTCAACATCAATCCAAAAAAGGAATGCTCCAACCTTTTGTGGTTTGCAGAAGATGAATAACTAGTAGGCCTATCATATCGGGACCGTTCAATGCCATTCGTAACCGATAAAGAGAACTATTCCACAAACACAAACAGAGACTCTGAAGGCAAACATGTTTGTTTTAAAAAGAACTATGACCACACATGTCAATACCATAAGATAATCATCTAAATCCTGTTTGCCTTCTGCACTCATACCAGCCCATCTTTGACATCTTAACTTCCATCATGCTTCATGACAACAACAAATAAACACAACTCTGTCCTTATGGGACCCCTGCAGATGGGTGTGACCTAAAGCAGCCGTTTGCATGTAGAGACCCCATCAGACACATCTGTTTGGTGCATCCTGATGGTATAAATAGTTAGTATAAAGCCCCTTGGCAACTGTATGGAATTTTTATCGTCTTCTACAAAAGCACTCTGTGACATCTTTGCACTAAAAGACAACTCATAAACTCTCGATTAACGGTCTCTGGGCCAAAGGACAACTACAACTTTATGAAGTCCTCCAAAGAGATCAGATTTATCTGGTTGAGTGGGCTGATGGATTGCATTATTAGTTGCTGGCGTTTACTATCTTTTGTACATTCCAGTGAAAACACTGCCCCAATTATCCAGATGGTCCCTTCTCCAAAATAAACTATTAAGTGGCAGAATCTCCCTTTGGTTGAATCACTCCATCATAAGGCAACGTTCTCGAAGCAATACGGGTGCTCATTCAATTAGGTCAATGCAGGTGCCTTTCTGAGTTCACATTCACTTAAAGTCGCGAAAAATGAAAATTCTATATATTTTCTAAATGCATGTTATTGATCTTATCCGCTTGTTAAGTCATGACATAAGGAATACTGTTTTCAGGTCCAAGCCTCTACTCGTTTCAGCTGAGAATACAATCTCAACAGCCGTTTATTCACTATTTATTCATATCACAAGTTTTAAATGCCCATTCATTTCAGATAAAACAAAGGACATGTGACATTTCAGCATTGAGACAAAGGTTAGGATCATGAGTTTTCAGTAAGTTTTACAGCACACGTGAGTGTATAGCTGTATAGTTTGTTCTTTGCTTTTGGCACCTGATAGAGAGTTTTGGACCTGGAAACGGTGTCAGACTTAAAAAAGCAGATTGTGAACGTTTGATCCATGAAAATGTTTAATTTAAAAAATAAAAAAAACTTTTTGGCCATGTAATGTTTATTCAAAATGTTATAACCTTCCATTAAAAACGGTAGATTTCTCTCTGGTGACGTATGCCAATCATTTACTCTGAATAAAACCCGTCCCAGCAAGATCACATTCATCACAAGCCAATATCCCATTCATTGAACCAAGTCCACGCCCTTCATTATGATAATACGGCGCAATATGGAAGAAAAGACCTGTTGCTAATTCAGTTTCATCACGACTTTAAAAAGACCTTTTTCTGCATCTGAAATATCATAAAACCATTCAACAAGTTACTAATACTACAATGCTACATTAAAAAGCTTGACTTCTAAGAAGTGGCTGAGCTTTTTAGCATTCTTAGAAGCAACAGGGTTAATGGAGCGACTCTCCCACAAGCAAATTACCGTAGTCGCGTGTAATCACCAGAAAAATGGAATCTTCATTGTTACCATGGAAAAGATTACTAGAATGCTCTAAGATTTTCACAGATGATGCAGAAAAAGTAACCATCATAGCCAGAGTAAGTATCCTGGGCAAAGGAATGTTTCCAGATACAATAATGGGTGAGGGAAAGCTGGATCAGTGCTTGATGATTTCTAAAAGGAAAAATAATCTCTCTCTCTTTCTTTCCACCCCCCCTTACACATTCTCTCTCTCTCTCTCTCTCTCTCTCTCTCTCTCTCTCCCTCTCTCTCAGTCCCAGCCCCTGAAGGTGTCATAACTGTGCTCTCTCCCTCTCGCTCTCTATCACCGCCTTTCAGATCTTTAAAAGCCGCTGCTTGCCGTTTCTCACTCGTTCTCGGTTTGTATCCTCTGGCACTGCAGGGGACTCCCGGCTTGCAGCCTCACCAAGCAAAGCTGAAAAGCGAGCAAAGAAACAGAGAGGAGAAGAAAAAGAAACAGACTTCCAGAAATAGCATCAGCCACGTACGACAGAACCGAGCATGGAGAACCTGAGACCCAGACGCAAGATGTCTTTCCTTTCCAACTTGACACCCGTTGTCCTGTTGCTGATCGTCCACTGTGGATCCTGGTCCCTGGCGGGTCGCTTGGGCCCCCACAAAAACTGTCTGACCTGCAAAGATGGGCACTCCTCGGGCACGGGCCGGGCCTCCAGGGACCCGGCCGGGGCGGCCAGCACGACCGTGTTGGCGTCGGGGGAGCCCTGTGGGGTGTACACCCTGAGCTGCGCCAGGGGTCTTCGCTGCGTGCCCCCTCCGCGTGAACACAGCCCCCTTCAGGCTCTGCTGCAGGGCAGAGGCATCTGCGCCAAACAGAGCAGGACGAGTCCCACCGAGAAGCCCCGCCCCACAGGTAAGAGTTTCAGCCAACGGATGCCTTTGCGGTTCCTTCCTCCGCGTTCCCGGCGTGCTCTTTTTCAGCGGCGTCGCGCCGTGCCGCATGCGGTGAACGGTAATCTGCTTTAAGTGCCAAAGCAAGATAGCTCGAGGATGCATTTCAGGTTCCACGGATGTGCTGCAAGCCGCTGTGCTGCAGTGTCCATATCAGAGGCTTGGTAGGATGACAAAACTGTAACTGAACCAAGGACATGTGCATAAAGTGCCGGGAATAGCTGCTGGTTTGCATGTGATGGCTGTAAATTCCTGAAGGGTGTAAAGGCATTTCTGTGATTTGAAGCTTTCACACATCATAAATGTGCACGATGAAGATCACTTGTAATAATGGTCATGGGTATGAATGTGCAAGGCTAGTATGCAAGTACAGATGTGTGTCTGTGTGTGTGTATCTGTAATTGTGCACGTATGTCATGCATATGGGCATCAGAACTATTGAGAAGAGCAACAGAGGAGATAAAGAGCGAGAGTAGTGTGTGTATGTGTGTGTGTGTGTGTGATCCTGAGTATATGTGAGTGTCACCCACATTCCGACAGTGTCATTTCATGTCTCCATCTACTGTTTACTTTAGGTCATTACAATTTAAGAGAGCCTATATTGTCAATTCATGAGAATGAATTGGGGATCTATTCCCTAAAAATGTGGGGGGTTTACAGTTCAAGTAACCTGAATCAAACAACATTAATATATTAATATATTAAATATATTAATTCAGTCAAATCACTGTTTGCAATCTATTTCTCTCATAAAATGCAGTCATTTTTCAGTATTGATGTCCATTTTTCTCACAGGTTCACATCCTTCACACGCTGGTGAAATAGAAAAGGTGAGTCTATCCTTTGGTTTTTGACTTCTATAATTAATGCTTGCTAACTCAATTGAGCATGAAAAATACCAACAAAAAAATATACTGGAATAGGGTTAATTGTGTTTTATTGTTAATTTTGTTTTATATGTATTATGCTCAAAACATTCCGATAAAAACATTTCATAATTTATTCCGAGCATTGCAATATTGCAAAAAATATACAAGACAGGTCAGATTGTGGCTGTATAATGTAAATGGAACTTAAATGGTTTTAAAACATTCTGTAATCCTGAAAATCCAAATCTTATCTTATGACTTTATGACACCAAACTCTTTTGTGTACCTCTGGGTTGAGTTATGGGGGGAACAATCAATCATTCATCAAAATAGAAAGGAATGATCAAAATGTCTCTTAGAATTATCCATAATACAAATTCAAAGGTATGATGTGCAGTATTCCAATAGTTTTGAACATTTTCTCACCAGGCTCCATGTCGTAAGCTGCTCAACACTGTCTTGCGAGGTCTTGAGCTCACCATTTTCCAGTCTGATCGCGATATCTACATCCCGAACTGTGACACACGTGGGTTCTACAGGAAAAAGCAGGTATTGGTAGAATAAATTAGACGGGTATTCTTTGACCTTGCTGAAGTTCAGAAGCTGGTTTTGCCGCTTTAGTTTTAATAAATGAACTGAAGATTCATTTATTTATTTAAGTTTAACCATAACTAATATTTTTCATTCACTATATATATATATTTTTTAAATTCTATTTAAGTTTAACATAATTTTTTTCACTAGTGGGTATATATAATTTTGTTTAAAGTTTAACCATAACTATTATTTTATTTACTACTTGTCATATGTAATTTTGTATAAAGTTTAACTATAACTATTGTTATTCACTTGTTGTCATATATAATTTTGTATAAAGTTTAACCATAACTATTTGTTAAATTCGCTAGTGGTCATATATAATAAAAAGTTTAACCATAACTATTATTCTTTTCATTCACTGGTGGTCATATATATTATTTTGTATAAATCTTAACCATAATTATCATTATTAGTATGTATCATGTGATTTTTGGATATATGAAGGTCACTGTAATGAGGCAGATAATAGGGTAAAGAAAGCACAGAAAAATGACATATCAGAAAAGAACATTCTCCTGTGGCTTTACAGTGTCGGTCCTCTAAGGGCATGCAGCGCGGGCACTGCTGGTGCGTGGACGAGCAGGGCAACACCGTGCCGCCACGTGCCGGGGAGGATGGCATTTTACCATGTGATGGAGAGTGAGGGGAGCGACGGCCCCACAGCTCTGAGCCTGGAGGAAGAGGAGGGGTACAGGGAGAGGGGATGACTTCAGCTCGGTGCAAGACACTGCCTGACCAGGACACACCAGGGATAAACCACTTCACATGGGAACGGGCCCTAACTCAGAACGTCCAGAGCGCGTTCACTGCCATAAACTCGACCATCATGAGCATCAGCATCAGAACACAGAAATAATGACCACTACACCACATGAGCTTAAGTCGAGATAGGTCAGCTCTTACAGAGAGATCTTTAATTCCTTGCCCTACAGTAGAACTTCTTGTGAGTGAGTGTGTGTGTGCGTGTGTGTGTGTGTGTGTGTGTGTATGTGTGTGTGTTAGCCATGTTTGTTTCTCAATGGGCTGTTATACTGTTAAAACCGTCCCCTCTCCCCTTCTCCAACGATACACTGACTAAACTATACTTAAGAAAACGGAATATACCTTCTCGTCTAATTTATTCTGGAGTATTACTAAATTTCCTTGAATACTTTCCTTGAGGACCTGTACACATTGTCATGTAATCGACATCTAAACACTATCATATTGTGCACATTCGGAAAGTACTCCTTTTTCATTCATACGACACTGACTGCAAACACACATCGTGGATTATTTGTACATAAGTGAGTTTATTGTGGTTGGTTGTGTCATGAGGTGGAATATTCTTGAATGCTGATGGCTGTTACCTTTTTTGAGAAGTTGTTAGGCATATTTTTATATATTTCAATATGCTATTTTATATATATATATAAATATATATAAATTGTGGATTTATTTAATGAACTACGATGCCATGTATTTTTATATTGTCAGCAGTTTTTCATTGTCAAAACAGAGCTTATTTTATTCGCTAAGTGAATGAGTGCCATATGTTGGTGACACCATACAAAGGGATTAAAAACAACATTTAAACATACCCTTTAGAGAGCATTTACTGCTGTACATGTGTTTTTTTATATTATTATTATTATTTCTTGTCAGTTGTTTCATTATTTATGTTGATCCTTCAGTATTGGAAAGTGTTACTATATCGCTTAATTTTCAATATTTCAGATTGTATTCTGGGTAATTTGTTCAGAACGCTGTGTTTTCTCATTTCCACAATGCATTGAGAAAAAAAGTGCACAAAATAATGTCTGATCAATGTACCTCACGATGATTTTGTTGTATCAATATATGTGCCAGTAGTTGTGGGCCCTTGAAAAGGAGCTCATTGCAAAAATTATAACGTGTGCAAGAACAATGAAAAAAAAAAGAGAAAAAAAAAAGAAATGGATACAGAGAAAAATAAATGCATATGTTAATATAAAAACTGACTCTTTGCAGAATCTCATTTAGAAACTCGCATGCATGAAATTGAATGTGAAAACTATTATCAAACCATATACATGCACCACTGAAATAGATGATAGAAAGCGATGAATTAGCAAAAGCAACAAGAAAGAGCAGATGCTGCTGTTGGCAGCAAAAATACAGCCATATGGTCATAAAAATGTCATCATTTAAATATTGCCTTGTGCATACTGAGCTATGGTGACTGTGCATTTCTGTGAGCCTAGAGCAGATTTTGCTTACTAAGAATGACTGTGTGCTGTATCAGGGTATAATATCTTGTTATATCAGCCAAGTAGATAGGCTACATATGTTACTTATACAGTTTAATTGTCATTATAATGAAAGAGTAAATGTTTTGAGTGCTGGAGCTTTTGTGCCAAGACAGATTCATGCACATGTATACTCACACTGCAATCCATATGCTTGTTTCCAAGGTAACAACATAGCCTATAGCAGAATATAGCATATGTCTGTGCTTTCATCATGTCCTACTTTCTATGACTTGGAGAGTAAGCAACATTTTTGTATGCATGTATTATTCGGGGCAAGGGTGATATGGGCAAGAATATAGGCCTAAATGACATTTCTACCCACACATATTGACGACATTTGATAAAGTCAGTAACTCAAAAAAACAAAAGTTCCGTAAATTCTTAAAATTTAAGATTCCTGCGCCACTAGAGGCAGCAAACGGGATAATGACTTTTCAAAAGACAACTCCAACGGTCTGTTATTGCTAGGAAAATACACTTTGAGTGTATTTGAGTAACAAAAAAATAAATAGACTAATTATAAATGATTTCGACAGGTTTTAGGAAAATGTGAATAGCGCTTACCTGTTCAAAAGACGCATTAAAGATGGCATGGGTGGTTGTCAGGGCGTTGCTATCGCTATACGAGTAATACAAACAGTCCTCTGAGTGACGTTTCGGGCGTTGTTATGCAGGTTTTGGGAAGTTGCTTACTGGCCCGAGTCAAAATTCCACCTCTAAATCTGTATTCTGATCTCCAAACGCCTCCAGTTCCTCCTTTAATCATGACAAATCGCCCTTCGATTTGAGTTTTCATTCCAGTGACTGGAAGTCCTCCTCAATTCCGCGAATCGGTTCTTTCGAACAAATCGTTGATTCTTGATGTCATTACAAAGCACCTGACATATTGGCGTAGCCTATATTTTAGGCCTACATGCTCTAAACATTAATTGCAAAAGTAGCCTATTATTTATTTTATCATACAATGTTTTGTCTTGCAAAGTATCATATTAATGTGAGAAAATGGACTTGACCTAAAGCTGCCCCTTAGCTTTATGCAAACATATATTTCCTGCTATGATTAACAACCAATAGCCAATTTAATTTTTAATAGGCTATATTGAATATTCAGAATAATATATTGTATTCATATATTACAATATATTTAATAATAGCCTACACTACTTTTGATAAATTGAAAAATATTAGGCCTACATTATGAAATGTGTAACTATGAAAACAATAAAGTGATATAAAAGTGTACGAATATGTGTTTCAGCACCGAGCACCGATGTGAGCAGGACCCTATTAGAATTGCTCCGTTTATTATTATTTCCATATGGAAATGTATTATGTAGGCAAATGTAGGCCTAGCTATAGCATTTTATTTTCCAGTAGCCTATTCCCATCATTTTATGTTTTGTAAGGGAAGCCATCTTTTAAAAAGTTCATAAACAAACATCTACTTAGAATGACATTAGAAACCAAAAATCAAGAAAGACACTTGAGTCACTTTTTTAATCTAATATAAATAAGGTCCGATCAAGTCCAATTCGTGAACGAACCGATATTGTGAATCGGTTCAACTGAATCATTGAATAGATCCAATTCAAAATGAATGGTTAGTTTAAATAATATGTCATTCATGTCACTAGCAAGAACGAGTTTAATAGTTATGGTTAGATAAATACTGAAATATTTTTTCACTGTCTCATCTCACCTGTATAACCACATGACGTAGCCTACACTCAGGTGAGATCCTGCCTGACACACATTCCTGCTGTCACAATACATCAAGATCTGTTCCTCTGAACTTGTGGGAGGAGCATCTGGATCACTGCCACACTTCAGCAACCTAGTGTTGTTCACTTCCATGGAGAATCGGTCCATCTGGGCCTGCAAAACACAGCGGAAAACCGGCCCCCGCGCATTAGTTTAGCGTTTGTGGTGTTCGACCGTTGATTGTCAGTTAGAGGAACCGGAGCAGGAACAGAGGGAGATCCGAGAGGAAAACAGACCTCTGCTGCTGCGTTACAGGGGAGTGACCGACAGTGATGATGGCGTCTCTCGGTAACACCGGCAGCGCCTCCAGCCCGATGGTCATGCTCGCCCCCAAAACCAAGACCAAAAAGAAACATTTCGTGCAGCAGAAGGTGAAAGTGTTCCGGGCGAGCGACCCGATGCTCAGCGTGTTCATGTGGGGGGTTAATCATTCGGTAAGGTGGTTTTTGATTCACTTTACATCCTACATCACACTACTGCCATTTTATGAGCTAACAGTTAGCTACAAGCACGTATATTGGGGATATTAGATATTTAAAGCATTGTCTATAGTAATATTAATAAAATACATTATTAGTGTGTAGTGTTATTGATATGGTATTGACATATGAGGTCACGCGCAAACCGGATATACATTGTTTCAATGCACGCGGCGGATTTGCAACTGTTGCTACTAGCGAGCGATGTCCGATTTGTGAAGGAATCGTTCTCTTGAGTTGAATCTTTGAAAGGACCAGTTAACAGTCTCGCCGATTCTGACTCTGACTGTGAACGAATCACAGACTAAATTGGTCCGAGTCCGACAAGTTCAACCGATTCTAGTCGACTGTTTAGGACTTGTCTGACTCTTATTGTTCATTTTAGTATAGTTTAATTGAAAAACAAATTACAATTAGATTCTAAACGTTTTTTGTGTGTGATCTGAATCGCGGCTTCATTGAAATGGCATGTAGCCTAATTCTAAAAATCACCCATATTACTAAACGTATTAAACATGTGTACCTATATATGACTTTATTGTAAAGTCCACACTCTGGAATGACAGGGACCGCGTAATGTAATAATAACGTCATGAGGTAAATGAATCACTGAATCGTTGCTTTGAACGGTTCATTGTCACTGTTCGAAAGAACCGTTTGACAAGACTCCGATTTATCATCACTAACTGCTATAGAAAAAAGTCAATATTGTAAAAATATACATTTATAATCTTAAATTTGTCTTTTCCATATAATAGGTTTCCCTATTTATATGAAACAATTTAGTTAAAATACACTAATCATGCAGTCGATCCAAATAATTTCAATGCAGTACGAATTATGATAGAAATTCCAACAGGAATCCTGTACACATTGTACACCAGACTTTCAAGGGATTGGGAAGTACTTGCCTATAGGTGCAAGTTTGTGTTATATGAAGCATTTGGTTGTTGCATAATTAGTAGACTGGGAAATCTTCATGCAGTGACTTGTCAGAAGAGGGTTTATACGTGCATTGAATCATTCAGTGTTGGGGTATGGATCTAAAATCTGCCAGTGCAAAATTTATTTCAGATGCAAAAAGTTTATTTAAAACATTTTTACCCACTCTTTTTTCCAGATAAATGATTTAAATCAAGTTCCAGTGCCCGTCATGCTGCTCCCTGACGACTTCAAAGCCAACACCAAAATTAAAGTGAACAACCATCTCTTCAACAAGTATTTATCAAAAGCACTTCATTATTTTACACACATTTTCATTGCACAATGTGTGCTGTGCCTACAGCTGCAGTAGGAACATGTTTACCTTCATTTTACACACATTTTCATTGCACTGTGTGCTGTGCCCACAGCTGCAGTAAGAACATGTTTACCTTCATTTTGATGTAATGACAGTGAAAGGTTGTAATTGACAGCTTTTCTGCAAAACAGCCACATCAATGCAGCATTTTGCCTTCAGATGATGGGAAATGCAGAGTTTGGAATGCATTATACTGAAAAGGATTTCAATACAAATGTAAAATGACCATTCTGTGCCTTACAGGGAGAATCTTCCAGGCCATTTTAAATTTAAGGAGTACTGTCCACAAGTTTTCAGGAACCTCAGGGAGCGATTTGGAATTGAAGATCTCGACTACCAGGTGAACTTTTTTCCTTTATTTAAAGTGCCCAACTATGCTATTTTAAAGGTTCCTAGTTTTATTTTGGAGGTCTCCTACTATGCATTTACATTGCATGGATCTAAAAAACACTTTAATTTTCTCATAACAAGGGTGAAACTTTTTAAAAACTATGATGCAATGCAGCCATTAGGGGCTTTCGCACCAGAGGAACCTTTTCATAGTTCCTAGAACTACTGGCAGAACTACCCGTTTTTTTTTTTTTTTTGCCATGTTCACACCGCAGGAACTAGAACTATTTTAGTTCTAGGAACTCATTTTGGAGGAATTCATTTAGTTCCTACTTCAGAGTAGGTTCTAAACCAGCACTATAGGAACTACCAGTGAAGTTAGTTTAGGCTGATTGGCCGAACGCACGAGAAACATCAGCACCCGCCATTTAAAAAAAACCCACAACAACAAGCGTGGCTTACATCATTTCAGAGTTCCTACTGGCGGTGCGAATTCAACCGGGAAAATGTTCCCAGGGGAACCCTTAGTTCTCGGGGAACCACCCTGGTGGCTAGTTCCTAGATCTACCTGGTGTGAAAGCCCCTATTGATAAATCAGCTTGTATTTGGAAATTTTTAACTTCTCAAATATATACAAGCAGTTGTTGTCACTTGTCAAAAGTATTTTATTATTTATTTTCTTGCATATAATATAATATTACCGCTAAATTTGGTCTGAAGTTTTCATGTGTGCATGGATGTTTTCCATCAGGTGTCCCTAGCCCGCAGTCCGCCCATGAAAGGCGATGGACAGGGAGAAGGTCTTCTCTTCACGTCCTATGACCGTACGCTGATAGTGAAGCACATCTCCAGTGAAGAAGTAGCCGACATGCACAACATTCTGTCCGAGTATCACCAGGTATCTCGCAATGTTCTGGTCAGGACATTCATGCTTAAGTCAAACCATGAATCATTGTTACAACATGTGCAGATTATTCATATCTGCTCAACTGCTCTATCTTTCATGAAAATGTGATAACTGAGTGTCTCAGTCATACACGTTGGTATTTATGTAGGAAGTGGTGTCAGATCAGGTCAGGTAAGACTGCTACAGTCCGATCATCTGTTCAAATGAAATGTATAACTTTTCCACCAAAAACTAGTATCCCAACAAAACTGTCAGGAGACTTTGTCTTATTTATTAAGCTTTAGCTTCAAAAATTAAAAGCTGGTTGTAAAAAGACACGTTGTATTGCATTTGTGTTATACTTTGAGCTTTTTTTTGCTGTCCACTTTCTTATACTTATTTGTATGTCATTATACACTGCCCGGCCAAAAAAATGACTGGATCGTTATTGCAGTGATTATTATGTTTCTAGCATGTTATATGTTTGACAACAGTTCTTCTAACCCTGATTGATGGAGTGTGAGGGAGCATGAAGAATAATTTTTACACATGAATTGCTCTTTTGAGTTCAGATCTTAAATTCATTGAAAGTCTTTGGGATGTGCTGTAGGAGACTTTACAGAGTGCTGGACTCTTCAATTGGCAATACAAGATCTTGACCAAAACCTGATGCATCTTTTGATGGAAATAAATGTTGTGATGTTGTTTCCATCAAGAGGTGCATGATTTTTTTGGTAAAGATCAACATCCCAAAGACTTTAAGTAAATTTAAGGTCTGGATATAGAGGTCGCAGTTCATGTGTGAAAATGATTCTTCATGCTCCCTCACAACCATTCTTTCACAGTTTGAGCCTGATGAATCTAGACATTGTCTACGAAATTAAAAGCTACTAAAATTAGGGTTAGAAGAACTACTGACAAACATATAACATGCTAGAAACATAATTATGACTGCAATAATGATCCAATCAAAGACTCTTAAGCATTTGCCTATTTAAATACAAACAGCGACTTTTTTGTTTTTGGCCAGGCAGTGTAGTTTACCTATTACACAATGTTGCTTGTGTTGGGGAAATAATCCATCAAAGAATTCAGACTCCAGCTATTTTTGTTTTTCCCAGTTGGGATCCACACGCCCTGTCCTTCATTTCCTCTTTACATTGTCATCCAAACTTGTTCAGTCACTGAAATCATTTTCATGTTCCATCGCACTTCCTTGATCTAGGTAAATTTATCTTTGTATGATTGACAGTGAGCTTTGTTGTTCTAGGTGCTTATTTAGAGGTGTAGTAGGTGCAGTATGTTATGTTGATGTTTATAGTGGATACAGCGGTGTGTATAATGACACATATTGGCATGCATATGGCATCAAGATAAAGTTCTGGGTTACCATTGTATAATTAAATTAAAAAGGTGTGTTTGTCATGAATTGTCTTCAAAATAAGGGGACTTTTTTTTTATAGATAAAAAAATATAAGAGCTCTTTATGTCGTCACTCAGCCTCAGTGTGGCTGCGTTCATGTAAATCATTGGTTAGTTTAGCGTTTGTGTGCTTCTGGCTTGTTTACAGTGTCGTGTCAGCCATGAGAAAAGTATGTGTGAATTTGTTTAACAGTTTCCATTGTAGCTGAATGAGTAGATTTTAATCTAGACTGTGCTTCTGCATTTGCTCTGCCTTTATATTCACAACATGTCCTGAGGGTGCACACTTATCCAGGCATTAGTCTCAACAAAATTGCTATTAAAGTATAAGCTGATATTTGCTTTTAAGTGATATTGACATGCTTTTCCCTTCATATTCCATGCACCTTTAGTGCATCACTGCACTGATATCAAGTTAGTTTAGTTGATCAATGATGCAGACAGAGAAAAACATTCATTTATTTTGCCTGTGGGCTTGTTTTAGTACTGGATACCATATGCTACCCAAAGTTCATTGTTTATGAACCTTGTGCCATTGCATGAACATTTTAACCATAAACTTTATAACTCACGAAATGTAATTCTTTGTGTTGTCTCACAGCATATAGTGAAGTGTCATGGCAGTACACTTCTCCCTCAGTTTCTGGGCATGTACCGTGTTACGGTGGAGAGTGAGGACACGTACCTGATCGTCATGAGGAACATGTTCAGCCACAGACTCGTTGTCCACAGGAAATACGATCTGAAGGTAGGGGCAGTTCCTCACAGCTGAGATGTTGCTGATTCATCAGGATGTTTTTGATTGATGCTGTGGGACCTAACTTTTCATAGCATGACTGATATTTGTCGTTGCACATCATTAACTTCTCGAGCAATAAGCAAACAGCACTTAAATCATGCGTCACATCCCCTTAGACCTGGTTTAAGAGATTTAGGAGGACATGATTGATGAGTAGTTCATGAATAGTATCTCAGATGTACCTGTTATTGAGGAACTGAGTGCTGGGTTTCACTGTCAAAGCTGTAAATTGAAACCGTGCATTCCTGTGGAGGAAATTCAACAAAAAGGACAAAAAAACGTCTGCATATATACCTAAGAGGGGGAAAAAACTTCAGAATTGTAAGATATAAACTCGAAAATTACTTTCTTTACTATTTTTTCTGTGGCTTCCATAAACTTTGACCACCAAATAGGGTCCTTCCGCAAACACCTAAATGGAATATATATATATATATATTTTTTTTTGTTGTTGATACGTTCAATTAATTTCAATGGATATTTTTGAACATGTTTTATGTTTTGCATTTAAAATTTTTAATCAACATTGAAATAGTGGCTGTTTTGTCAAAATTATAGAAAATGTATTTATTTGCTTTGTGATATATTTACACTAAAGGTCAAAAGTTTGAGGTTGGTAAGATTTTTTAAATGTTTTTGAAAGAAGTCTCTCATGCTCCCAAAAGCTGGATATATTTGATGATAAATACAGTAATATTGTGAATTATTATTACCATTTGAATATATTTTAAAATATAATTTATTTATGTGATGACAAAGCTGAATTTTCAGCATCATTACTCCAGTCTTCAGTGTCACATGATCCTTCAGAAATCATTCTAATATGCTGATTTTCTGCTCAAGAAACATTTTTTTATTATTATTAGTTGTCCTGATTAATATTTTTTTGTGGAATCCGTGATTTCAGGATTCTTTGATGAATATAAAAAAAGAACAGCATATATTTTAAATAGAAATCCTTAGTAACATTTTAAATATTATTGTCACTTTTTTAAATCAATATTACTGAATAAAAGTATTAATTTCCTGAGTAAAATCTTAGGGTAACACTTTATTTGAAGGGGTGTGCATAAGACTGACATGACACTGTCATAAACATGACATAATACCTGTCATGAACATGAAGGAGTCTTTATGAATGTTTATGACTGTTGTCATTAAGTGTCATTCGGTAAATTATGACACTTTTAATGCAAAGTTGACATTGTTTAAAATCTCTTTGTTATGACAACTTGACATTACCCAAGACAAAAATGTCTTTGTTATGACAACTTGACATTAACCAAGTAATCATAACCTGTCAACCTGTCACAACTTTGGCCGTCATGACACCATTATAACTGTGTCATGAATATTTTACTTGTCCTCAAGTAAAGTGGAACACATTGTACTAGTTATAAAGATGTCATTAAGGGTTATTACACTGTAAAATGCTTTAAGTTTGATAATTAGACCTGTTATGACATATTTGTGACAGGTTGACAGGTTATGATTTCTTGGTTAATGTCAAGTTGTCATAACAAAGACATCTCTGTCTTTGTTAATGTCAAGTTGTCATAATCAAGACATTTTTGTCTTGGGTAATGTCAAGTTGTCATAACAAAGACATTTTAAACAATGTCAACTTTGCATTAAAAGTGTCATAATTTACCGAATGACACTTAATGACAACAGTCATAAACATTCATAAAGACTCCTTCATGTTCATGACAGGTGTTATGTCATGTTTATGACAGTGTCATGTCAGTCTTATGCACACCCCTTCAAATAAAGTGTTACCAATCTTACTAACCCCAAATAATAATAATAATAATGCTATGTCTATTATCAAGTATGTGAATGGCAGGAGTATCTTTGTTTTTGCTCCTGGTGTGAACAGACTTTAAAGGTAGGGCAGGCAATTCCAGAGAGTCTAACAAATATCAAGCTTTAAATATGAATACAACTTTCATGAATTTTGAAGCCTATATGCAGTCGCCAGAAGTAAAAAGCTAAATGTAGGCTATAAATGAACTACACCACAGTCCCATGACTTCAACGTCCCCTTTACAAAGCTTCTGACAACTCTTTCAGTTTTTATCTAAAAACATTTTACCAGAAAGTTTGAGTTAGAATAGTTTATAAGAGCACAATTATAAGCATAACAAGGCTGTAAAAGTGCACTAAGTTTACGCCGTGATGTTTACTCTCCTCGACTGCCCACTTTTTAGCCACTTGTTAGCAACCCCTTTTTTCATTACAATCATATAACAGCTTAAAAAAATCACGAGTAGGGGTAATACTGATGTATTTTATTTCATAGAATAAAACATGAAAGTGTCTTGAGGCTGAGTTCACCACTGACCTTTTTTTGCCATTTACAAAAATCCCATTCAAAAAACCCATTGACTTCTGGAAGATGGAACCGGAAGTGCTAAAATGCTAACTCGTTTCCATGTTTTGGCTTACAAAGTGATGTCATACCTGCACCACTCCATTGAATCAGCTACTTTAATCTCCTGAATGATCAAAACATTTCAGGATCCCCAAAAGTGACTGTGAACCAGCCATAGGAAACACCTTTCCTAATTAGGCCTACACTACATAAACCTTATCTTTTGTGATAAATAATATCATTAGATAAAGGTTCATTAATGGATTAGTTTTTTTTTGTGGTAAATTATTGGCCATTTTTTTGGTAAATTAACCAAACGATTAGTTGACCATTCAGAAAATAAACAATAGATTAACCATAAAAAATAATCGATAGATTAATCCATTGAAAAAATAATTTCTAGTTTCGACCCTACATAAATCCAAGTCCAAGGACTTGAACAGATCCGGGTAGAATATCAGGGGTTGCCATCTCGTATAATTACGGTTACAACATGGCGTGAATGCAACATGAACTTGTTGTTTTGGTTGAGGAGGAACTGTACAAATCTTTGATTCTTAGACTTCCACAGAAGATATATATGTACATGTTTTAATATTTACCACCTCTATTATTGATTGCTATCATGTGAAGAGAGTTTCAACCAGTTTAACAAAAAGTGTATTAAAACAAATTGCCTACCCTACCTTTAACACCCAATGCCTTGTTTATTGTTATTTTGATTCCGATTGCACTTATGATGTACAACAGACTAAAACACCACAACTGTCTGTTATTTTGAGCATCTGATGCTGATGCTTTTAATGAAAGACACACTCAATACTGTATTGAAGTGTCTAACTTTGTGTGTTCTTCAGGGATCCCTGGTAGATCGTGAGGCCAGTGACAAAGAGAAGGTAGGACATCAGTCCAGTTAAAGTTACCTGATACAACATCAGACACAAACTCTTCAGTCTTGACATTCTTGCTTCTTCTAATGCAGGTAAAAGAGCTGCCCACTTTTAAAGATGTGGATTTCAGAAATAATATGCAGAAGGTGTACGTGACAGAGGAACAGAAAGAGAAGATTATGGAGAAGCTAAACCGAGATGTAGAGGTAAGGATATACACAATGAAAATTTGGACTTTTAAAAAATGTATATTTCACTCTAGCCACGTTTACATGCACTCAAATAATCTGTTAGTAATTGGATTGATGGGACTGAACAGACTTTGTGTAAACACCTCGATCAATCTGATTGAAATTTCGATCGGATTGTAAAGGGTGGTGTACACCTGAAAATAAATAATCCATTCAACAGAATAAAGCTTGAATCTGACTCGACTCTTGTCTCAATCAGACATGTGCAGTGCCATGATGCATTTGTTTACCTACATTTTACGTCATACAAACAGGCGTATGATTATTTACATCTCATGTCTTATGCACTGGTCACTGGATGAGACTGAATATTTTATAAAAAAAACTCTTTAAAGGGATGCTTCATAATTTAGCATTAAGCTTTGTATTAGTAGAGAACCTGTAGTATTTTCGAATTACCGTGCTTTCCACCCTCATATCCCCCTGAGACGAGAGATTAATGTATTTTTTGCCTTGAAAAAATCCTCAGATGACGCAAAAATCGTAATTTTGCGTCATCTGAGGATTTTTTGGCCAGAGGCTAAAGACTACAGCTAGTAGCAGAGGCCGTCCCGCATGTTCTCAACCCGCCCATAGAGGGTGGGATCTCACTCACAGAAAGCACACATAGTGTCAGCCATCTTTTTTTGGAAGCTAAGCTAGCAGGCTCTTGTTCTGTGGAGAAAGCTGAGTAGTAGGGGTTACCATCCTCTTTTTCCCGGACATGTCCGGCCGTCGAGATCATCCAAAATGTCTGGGATTCAGCTTTCGCTTTCTGCAATCGCCATTCATTGTTTACATGCACAGTGCACGACTTTTGTTTCAATCTAACTGAATTCATTCCGATTGGTGAATCTGAACGTAGTGTTTACATGAACGCTAAACAAGTGATCGGTTGATTCTGGGTTCTAAACGCTCAAATCATGACAAAAATCTGCATTTTCAAGGCTGGGTCAGCCAATGAGCGTCACTGCAGTTAGCGATTGATTGGTTCTCTTATTTAGAAGGCGGGGCTTATTTTGCCATGTTGCACTTTCTCCCATTCATAGTAATATGAGTGCACCGTCTTTGCACACCTAAAGTCTTTGGTTTATAAAAACAGAACATCCAGAAATCTGAAATTGGATTGGATTCATTCCAAATGATGAAAATTAGTACATATAAACACACTTTAGATTAGGGTCCAATTCTCACTATTAATAACTATCAGCTATGACTTTTGCCATAATAAACTCCTAATTACTGCTTATTAATAGTAAGTATGGTAGTTGTTATATTTAGGTATTGGCAGGATTAAGGGATGTAGAATATTGTCATGCAGAATAAGGCATTAATACGTGCTTTATAAGTACTAATAAACAGCCAATATCCTAGTAATATGCATGCTAATAAGCAACTAGTTAATAGTGAGAATTGGACCCTAAGCTACAGTAAAGTGTTATCAAACTAACTCCTGAAGGATGAACCGCAAGAGGTTAATATTTCCATTAATCTTTCATATCATGATAGTTCCTGGTGAAGCTGAAGATAATGGACTACAGCCTGTTGCTGGGCATCCATGACGTGGCCCGTGGCGAGCGGGACGATGAGGATGCCGAGGAGCCCTGCTGTGAAGATGACGCTGATCCCGAGAACGGCCTTGCTCCGGCTGCACAGGTCGGCTCTTACGGCACGTCGCCGGAGGGCATCGCTGGTTACATGAACTCCTTCAAACCCCTGGGCCCGGGAGAATTTGACCCTTACGTTGATGTGTACGCTGTCAAAAGCGCAACGGGTAAGTTCTGGCCTGTAAAACCATGTGTCAAGCATGTATGGAAAAGGGAAATGGGAAAGGATGTTACATGTAAGCTTGTGTTGGATTCCAGGAGCGCCACACCGGGAGGTGTATTTCATGGGCCTCATTGACGTGTTGACACAGTACGACACTAAGAAGAAAGCTGCCCACGCGGCAAAGACCGTTAAACATGGCGTAAGTGGAAAAACACTTTTAATGCACACTTGTCCAATATAATTCTGAGATATGGGAGGTTATAATAACATGACTCATTCTTTTCCTTCCTTTCAGGCTGGTGCTGAAATATCTACGGTTCATCCAGAGCAGTATGCCAAACGATTCCGGGAATTCATCTCCAACATTTTTGCGTAACCACCTCTGGGTGTCCTTATCCACACTTATCACAAGGTCATATTTTACCCCCCCCCAAAAAAAAAATATATATATATTGCATTGCAGAAATTAGGCCTATTTTTTATCAAGTTATATTTCATTGGGACATTATTTTTATGACAATAAATCACATTTGCCCCCCTCCCCAAAATTGTCATTACTGTAAAATGCCCAGATGTTTTTTTTGTTTTGAGAATCTCATTGCATGCATTCACACATATCACATCACATCACACACACATAATATGTATATATATACACGCACACACACATTACAATAATACAGTGCATATACAATTTTTTTTTAATTCAGATATACTATTTATATTTTACATTATACTGAGAATTTGGAGGGGAAATGTGCTTTATTGTAATGAAAATAATTTGTGAATACAAAAAACAAATGAAATGGACTTAATAGGCTTAGTTTTTAAGCAAAATATAATATCTTATTTCTTTCTTTTGAATTTTAGGATGAAATATGCAACGGACATGTTCTTCACAGGCTTTGTCAGATTCACTCAACATGTTTCTGCAGTTTCTATCTACTGTCGTCATATTGATTAGTTGATATCTTTTAGCGCCTGTTGGCTGTGCTTCATATTTTCATATAGTTTCATTACACGATATTTAAGCATGACATGTTGACGGGAACTTCACATTTTCATCCACACTACATCTACATTCATTAAGTGCATCTTCACAAATTAATAGAACTAGATTCACACGAATCACAACCCATGTGACACAACCCACAAACATGGCAACATTGCCTAATCTTTTAAGGAGATATGACTCCAAACCTGTAGCAGTGACATAACTTGTTCTTGGTGTGCTCTCTCTCTCTCCCTCTCTCTCTTTGGACTTTGGATTGGCAGAGAGAGAATCCACCGCCTTAACCATTTGCTGAACCCATTCTGGAGGAATAGCAGAAACTCATGTTGTCTGATGCTTTAAGTGCATGCTAGCTTCACTTGATATGCAGCACTAGAATGTTGTGAGGAGGGAAACAAGATACTTTGTAAAAAATAAATAAATAAAAAAGACCAGCTGGGGACCCTAAGTGTACAGTAAGGGTCTAGATTAAAGTAATATTATGAATTGAATGCTGACTGTTTGTATGAACAAATGGAGCACACACTATTATTTTCTCTTATTTTAGCTATTTTATGCAGTTAGCCTTAATGCCGAAAAGAGGAATTTTGTAGTTTGTAGTAGAAATACTTTAGCAACACTGAGCTGATTTAGTATAAAAAAAATGCCTTATTGTTGCATTTTATTTATTTTGCAAATCAGTGTTTGGACCAAATATATTTTTCAGAGATTTCCAAAAACATGGTTTCTGTTATTTATTCATTTTAGGTTTGTATGGCACAATTTATCCATAACAGTTGTAATTTAAACTGTATTTTTAGAGCTGTTTTAACACCTTAACACTGTTTTAACGCTGTTACATTGTGCTCACATAATGCACGTAACGACTGTAATGACAATAATGTGCATTCTTAAGTACAATAAAACATTTTTTTTTTTGCTATATATTGGATGAAACAGAAATTGAGTCCACATTTACGTATACTAGATTTTTATAGAGTTATATTTAGAGTTTTAGCCAACTGTTTGGACTGCCTATTCATTAATTATTACTATTTTTGTACTATTACTATACTATTTACTACATTTTAAAATAATAGTATATTTATAAAATAACAAATGGAAGTATTTGCTCTTTTAGATTTATATATATATATATATATGTATGTACAGATATGTATGTATGTTAAAGTAATACATCATTTTATAACTGAAATCAGGTGGTTGTAGTTTAACCGGGGCCTCCGTGATGTCTGGACCCGCACATGAAGAGGGGTCAAGGACAGGATCCACCTAGGCCTTTCCAGGAGCTGTGATTTTGCTGACAAACTTTCCTGTCTCTCAGACAAAAAGATGTACTCTAAACAATGGGGAGCGTGCAGGGGGTAAAGCCAATCGTCTAACAAACTGCTGACGGATTCTTGTGGTCGTAAGAGTAGCTGGAACACGGAGTTCCGAGCGTCACATTATTCTCCTAAAGGTTTTTCTATGCTGGGTTAAGGCCAATTTTTAACCCTCGTTTAAAGGGATAGTTCACCCAAAAAATTTAAATTTGTCATTTACTCACCCTCATGTTGTTCCTAACCTTTATGAATTTCTTTGTTCTGTTGAACACAAAAGAAGATATTTTGAAGAATGTTGGTAACCAGACAGTGTTTTTTTGTTTTTGTTTTTTTTGTTGCAGATTTGGGCTTTTCAGTATAGCATTCTATCATATTCATATCACTATCATACTTCTCTTAAAAATACTATTCATAATATTACAAATGCTGTTTTAAAATGGATTTATTAAAACTGGCATTCACTGACAATTAAATGCAACCTACAGTAGCAATGTCACCTGTATGTAGCATACATCTGTTTCAAATGTTAATCTATATCTGTTGTTTCAGATTTTAAAAAAAATATGTGTACTGCATAATATTCAGCAAGCAGTAAGCAGTAATCCATTCTGAACAGCCATAAGTTATGCAGTAGTAGTAATAGTATAGTAATAATAATATGAAAGTCAATGTCTACCGTCAACTGTCTGGTTCCCAACATTACTTTTAAAAAATCATCTTTTGTGTTCAACAGAAGAAAGAAACCCATACATGTTTGGAACAATATTAGGTTGAGTAAATGACAATATTTTCATTTTTGGGTGAGCTATCCCTTTAAGTCAGATTAGATAAATGATTGGCTTGTAGTGTTCTCAACCTCAGTAGCAGTTGCTGAAATGGTCAGCGGGGGATGCCGGGGGTTTGATGTATGGCTGGCTTCCTACCTCTCTCTTGCTCTGCCTGCCACTCACTGCCCCTCGACCACCAAAGCATTTCCTGCTATTGTCCTGCTGGGGGCTGTGTTTTTTCAGCATATCAGACACAAACCATATTTCTTTTTCCTTTTAGACTTTTTCAGAACTGTGAAAAGATAATCTGGAAAACTCCCAGAGGTCCCAATAGATTTAACTCGTGTGCAGATAAGAACAATGTAGTCCATCCACGCACATCTAAATAATTCACTGTTGAACTGTGGCGTTTGTTATGGTGTGCAGCAATTGGACACAGTACATTTCTTTTTATTTAATTAATTTATTAATTTGTGTAGAGACACCCTGCAGCAAGCACTTAAATTCACAATCATAAAAAGCTATTTTTTGGTAATAAAATTGGACTGAGCTCATTTAGACACTCGAACAACCGATTTCTGCTATAATAATCATGCAACTTATCAGAGTTCGTTAGTATGTTAAAAAATGTGTATTGTAGTATTGTTAATATTGCTTTCTTAATTCTAAATTGCTTGGTTTTACCTAATTTGCATGTAGATCTCATTAATATGCTAATTAGCACATGTAAAAGCTTATTTTATATACATACAGTATCCACTTTGTATAAAATACTGCTTAATGATATGTGCAAAATTTTGGCTATTGAGAAGAAAATGCAAGAGTTGTACTGCGATTGTTTAAAACAGTGAATCTCACTCCGAACACATTAGCAGGCAGAATTCATAATGTGTTTAGCTACCAATAAGAGTACCATGTGCCTGCTGCTTAGTACAGATTTGCTGTGCTTAGGGTAACGTGTAACATATACACCCTGTTGCTTGTGCATAATCCTTATTTTGTTGTTGCGCCACACCTTCCTGCAACCACTTTAATTCCGTCTTGGCTCCACACGTTGTTTAGACCAATACTCACAGTAAAACAAACATTCTCTCTGGTTATATGGATGATCCTATCTGCTATCAAGAGATCCTCTTGAGTCTTTCCTGTCAGATTCAACCCCCTCCTGTCCTGTGAGGATGTCCTGTCAGTGTGACGGTGGAGTAACCAGGCGCGTGAGAGGGAGAGGGAAGAGCTTATTTTGCCCCACAAGCCAATGTATGGCTAGATCCCACACAACATTCCAGTCAAGCAAAGCCTCCAGTGATATTTCTCCAGGACTGCTTCTACAGAGGGGTCGAACCTGAGAGCCTCATCAGCAGCAACTACACAGCAAGGTAGGTCGCCTAGCCCTGTCATTTAGGAAACTATAATAATTTGATTGGCATTGATCCCTGATGTATTTGCGCTGGATAGGTTGGCTTTAATTTTCTAATTGTGGAACAAAAACTTAAGTAGTCGTTGATAAATTTGGTGCCAAAATACTTAGAGCAGGGGTGGGCAACTCTGGGGTTTGAGGTACTTGCTGAGGGTTTGAAAACTTGCTGAGCTGGGAAAGGGCAAAAGGGACAGTTTTCAGGAAAAAATGTCTGAGACAATTCTCTAAAAGAAGGGACAGGCAACTTTGGCCCCCGAGGTCGAATTTAAGGTTTAGCTCCAACCCAAAAATCTAGCCAGAGTCTTCAGGATTGCTTGAAAGTTACAGACATGTATGTTCAATAAAAGTTAGAGCTAAACTCTGCAGGACTGCATATATTCTGGGCCAAAGCTGTTCAGCCCTGCTTTTAGACGATTGTGTGACACAAATTTTCCACTAAAATCTGTCCCTCTTGCCCTCTCCCAGCGTAGCAATTTTTACCCTTACAATAGGTCAACTGTCTGTTTCTTTCTGCAGAACATGAACTTCGATTCACACAACTCGTCGTACGACTTCTACAACGGCACGCCTTGGTTTATCTACGAGTGCACCATCCACCTAGACGAGGACAGCCGACGGATCGCTCTTTTCCTCCTTTACCTGATGCTGTTCATGGTAGGGTTGGCCGAGAACACTGTGGTGGTGTGGGTGAACTGGCGCAGGCGGCATTCGGCGAATGGCGTGCTGTTTTGCGTCATCAACGTGAGCTTGTCCGACTTAATGGTGATCTTCACCATGCCCTTCTTCATGCTGGAGGTGACCATGAACAAAGTTTGGCTGTGGGGCCGCTTCCTTTGCAAGGTCACGCACCTCGTGTACGTCATTAACTTCTACAGCAGCTCCCTTTTCCTGGCCTTCATGACCCTTGAGAGATACTTGTCCTTGGCACGTCCTAACTCACCCGCCTGCTTTCCCCCAAACCAAAAACGCCGCTGGTTGCTCTGCGCCGGGATCTGGCTCTTTTCGCTTGTGCTGGCCTTGCTGGAGAACGTCCACGTTGACCTGTTGGAGTGGGATGAACCAGGCTGCTATATGGTTCCCGAGCAGTACTACACGGAGTGGTTCGTCTCGGTTTCCTTCCTTTGCCTGATATTCCAGTTTCTGGGCCCGGCATCAGTCATCGTCACCTGCAACGTCTTGATTGCCCGAGCCGTCCGCTCATCCCCGGACATCCAGAATCGCCGGGACGTGTGGTTGGTGCACGTGTACTCCCTGGTCTTTGTGGCCTGCTGGCTACCATACCATTTGGTGTTGTTCTTGTTGACAATCGACGACATGGATCCGCACCTGTTCTCCTGCAACACGGTCGGGGTGCTGTACTTCTCATTTAGCCTTGTGCAATGCTTGTCGCTCTTTCACTGCATCGCCAACCCAATCCTCTACAACTTTCTCAGCAAGAGCTTCCGCAACAATCTAATAAATACTGTGATCAGCCGCATCTCTTCACCGGCAGCCAGCACGCCAGCTAATGCGGTAGCCGACAACACAGGGACGCCGGCGGCGAAAGAGCGGAAGCTCAGCAACACCAGCACGAGCCACTCAGACATTGGCGCGTGAAGAGGGAAACTTCTAAACGACGATTTTGTGAAGCAAACCACATGAAATGGCCTTGTTGAGGCAGATGTTTTTGGTCATTTGCTTGATAACTAGCCATATCGTCTCCTGTTTTTCTCACCTCAGTATTGTTAACAGTGCCAGGAAGGAAATATTGTCAACCTTTCGTAACCTTTTTTCCACCGGTTCCTTTTGTCACATCTAGGAACTCAGTAATAAAAACCCTAACCACATGCCAGTGTTTGTACAAAGACTGTTTTGATTGTTCTACTCGATTGAAACTTTCCCTTAGCTGTCCATACTCTCAATCACACCTATAGTGATGATTAAATGGCTTTTTTGAACGTTTGTACATATTGTAATGGATGTGATGTCACAATTTTATAAAATTTATTTTAAAAGTCATGTTTGAGTGAAAGGGGGAGCAAATCGTGGAGGTTAGTGTTATTTTGTTTTTGAGCATGTCCTGCACCGATGTCTGGAAAATGATTACCCATCATAGTAATGTTTGTTGAATATAGATACACTATAAATACTTTTAACATTTATAATCTGTGGTCTTGTGTTCAAATTCTGTGAACAAACAAACAAAACAAAAAAAAGACAAGACTCCCTGGCTAGTTTTGTAAGTACCGTTTTTATTCAGAAGACAAGAACAGCTGTAGTAAAAGATAACAGATTTCTGATCATGACACTGAACATATATAAATAATATAAATAACACTGAAGTTATATAAGGCAATTGTTTCATGTTGAAAATAAAATGTAGCATGAACATGACATTCCTATCACACGTTCAACATCAAAGAGAGTAGCAAAGAAAGCACTGATAATATGCATTTTCTTCCTAAAAATAAAACTGACTGATTGATAAAGGTGAAGTAGTTTTTTAAGGAATTTATAAGGCCATTCTCTTCAGCCATTATTTTTCTGTGGTACATTGCAAATAAGGCTATAACAAACACAACGTCCCAGCAGCTTTGAATACATACTTTGTGGTTTGACCAATAACATAAATTATCAATGGACCGGTGTGCTAAATAAATTTTGATGTGAAAAAAATTTTTTTTAAACAAACTATGTAAAAGTGTCCCATATAAGAAAGAAGTGTACTAAACAAAAAGGCATACAACTGCTGGGAAAACGAAAGAGAAGAACATTGCAGCTTTCAGAAAATAATTGTTTTTATTCATGTACAATACCATTTGCACAAAATACTGATATGTGCCGAGTGAACCGACTGATATATTAGCACCTCAGCCTGACTCACTTCTCTTTTCTTAATTTCCCAAATGAAATGAATGAACAATGCTTGAAGTGTTTTGGTTTATGCACAACATACAAACTATATGATACTGCATCTCATAACTATTTCTAATTTAGTCAACGTCAAGTGATACACTGCACAACTATAAAAATAACAACTATTCTGTAAAAGAAAAGTACCTTTATTTTATTTTTTAAAAAAGGACCTTTTTACTTATATCCTTGACCTAGAGAACTGCTTTATTTATCAGAAAACGTAGAAACAAAGTCTTGGTTTATTCTCAACTTGCGCTTGCGTCGTGAAAGAACAAAGGTTACTTTGTGCTTTTTTAGAATAACCAGAGACATTTAGCTTATTGTGATAGAGTTGCCGGAAGAGTATATAGAGGTAATCGCACATCATACATCGCACGTCAGCACTTGGAACTACATCCTGTTAAAATGACTTTGTTATTAAAACACTACAAATCAAATGTTTTTTTTACTACTATGGAAGCCAATGGGTCCATCAACTGTTTGATTATCGTCATATTTATAAATATCTTTCTTTGTGTTCAACAGCAGAAAGACACTCATACAGGTTTGTAACAACTTAAGGGAAAGTAAATGATAACATATTAATTTTGGGGTGAAGTATCCCTTTAAATGGCTGAAAATAATAATGTTTATACATGGCTCTTCAAAACTGCATTTTTTGTTAATTGGTCATTTTAAATGAACAAGTTTGACCAGAAAAGTGTCCAACAGTGCTCAGCACACATGTAAAATCCTTCAACAGTGCTCAAACACTGCACCTCATGACGTTCTTGACAAAAGTTTGAGGAAGCTTTTTTTTGTTTTGTTTTTTATTCCATTGCTTTGATGACTTTATTATTATTCTAAAATGTAAAAAAAAAAAAAAAATTAAAATGAAGAGGTGTGTCCAAACGTTTGATCCGCCGTGTAACTTTGCTCAGTCTCTCTTGCCATCAAGTGGTCAAGAATCAGCACTACATTTTTAAAATAAAGTTTTACCCTTAATTTAGTCTTAAAAAACAAGAATCAATCTCATTCTGTATACAACAACACAAAGACGATCACATTAAACACTTCATTACATTCTAGGTCTACGGTCACTTGTCCTCGACAAACTTACTGAGTAAGTTAACGTGGGCACACAGTGTGACGGAGCATTCGCAGGGCGACGTTGTTCAGGTGTCCAGGTTTGGGACGGGCTCTTTAGAGTGGTCATTATACATGAAGGTTTCCTCGATGTTAAAATCGGGCGGCAGCTGGTCTTTATGGACCTCCATGTGCGAGGAAACCATTTTAAGCGTGGAGAAAAACAATCCGCAGACGGTGCAGCGGTACATGAGGGCGCCAGAGTGCGTCTTTAGGTGGCAGATCATGGTTGATCGGCCACGGAAAAAGCGCAGGCATACTTTGCACTGGTAGGGCTTCTCACCCGTGTGAATGCGGAGGTGGTAGGTGAACTCACCCGAATGTGCGAAATGCTTGCCGCAATACCGGCAGCGATACACTTTTTCCCTAAGCCCCGTGCCAGCACCGGAGTTGCCGTTCAGTACGAGTCCGGCTGGAAACGGGACGCCCCCGTGAGCCATTTTGTCCTGCAGGTTGAAGCCCATGCTCAAGTTGAAACCAGCTTTACCCGAGCCGCTCGCCTCCAAAGGCGAGGAGGAGGATGAAGAGTATTCGATGAGCTGGTCTGCCTTGCGCTTGGCTGGCCAAACCTGGCTGCCCTGGAGCTCGTTGGAATGCACGCTGAGATGGTAATGAAACGCGGTTTCGGAGGGGAAGGTCTGCGGACACAGGAAGCAGCGCAGCTCGGCCTGGCCTTCTCCGCTGGTTTCCGGACTGCCGTCGCCCCGTTTCGCTGACGCTCCTTCCTCTGCGTGTACGGACAGGTGTCTCTCCAGCAGTGCACTCTCCAGGAAGGGGTTGGCGCATTGTGGACAAGTGTAAATTGGAAAAAGGTGTGTTAGTGTGTGCCACAGGAGGGCGCATCGAGAGGGCTGAGACAGCTGGCATACTCCACAGCGTAATGTCCTCAAGCATGCGTGGCTCTGAACGTGGTCCCTCACTGCCTGAAGAGAATGAACAAATCCATCAATTTAGACAAATCAATTAAATTCATTGACATATTAAAGGTAAAGAAACTGAATACTGAACAATCTAATTTTTCTACAGTGGTAAAAATATTGCAATATTACACACTAATCATTGTAATCAATTAGTTACTCACTAATCGTCATTTTCTTCCTTTACCATACAAGTTAGTTAGCAGTATGCAACCAACAGAGTGGTAGATCATATGCTATATGAAATAATATTAAATAAAAATTAGGGCTGTCAAATAATTAATCACGATTAATCGCATCCAAAATAAAAGTTTGTGTTTACATAATAAATGTGTTTGTACTGTGTAAAATTATTTTGTATATATATATATATATTTAAGTACACACACTTGGATTTATATATTTAAGAAAAATGTGTTATTTATATATAAAATATTTATATTTATATATAATATAAATTATATATAAATCTATATATAGTACATGCACATATTTCTTAAATATATACAAGCATGTGTATGTATTTATATATATAAAATAATTATACACAGTACACACACATTTATTATGTAAACACAAACTTTTATTTTGGATGCGATTAATCGTGATTAAACATTTGACAGCCCTAATAAAAATAAATAGTTTGGTTGCTGTGATATTTTACTCTATTATTTAATACAGCTGTTTTATATGTTTACTGTCTACTTGAGTAGCTGAAAAACTGAAGCAATGTTTACTTATAAAAAAATTCAACATATTCTATACATTTTGAATATTATATTTATATACTTAATATTAATAACATAATTAATATATATATATATTTCATAATGATTAATTATATGTATATAAAACAAATATCTGGTTTAATTTATTAATAATTATAAAATGTTACTTTAATATTATTTATACTATTTGACTATTTATCAATATTTTGAATTAGCTTTTATTTTATATTTACATTTTAGTTTATGTTTTAATAATTTTCTTGGGAGCTTTTGTCATTTGTATCAGTTTTTATATTTCTATTTAGCTGTAATTTATTTAATTTAGTTTTAGTTAATTTAGTAAATAAGTTTTTTATATAAAAATATAAGTTTTATATATATATATATATATATATATATATATTATTGAAAAAAAAATTATATATATATTCTATATTATTAAATTTCAGTTTTATTTCAATTAATGATTAAGGCACAAGGATTATGATTAAGGACACCTGAATCGGATTAGGACACGGTATAAGGCTTATAAACAAAAAAAATTATGTTCCACCAACTTTGAAGTCATTTGCCATGGATTTAGCACATATGGTGCACTGCAGTTCCCCTCCTTGCCCTTGGGAGGCTCCGTTCAGTTGGTCGGGATTTTGAGGGATGCACTTGGCTGCTGACTGACGTCTATGGAGAATCAATGCGGACTCGGTCCGGAATTGTTGCTCACAAACGTCGCAGGAGAAGAGCAAGATGCCCACGTGTGTGAGGGCGTGTGCAACACCAGCAGAACGGTCCGAGATGGAGGCGCCACAAACTAGACACGAACCCGTTTCCGAGAGGTGCGTCTCAGCGTGAGTTCGTATGATGTCGTTTTCCATCGGAAGCAGCATCCCGCACGATTTGCATGGCTGCGATGATGCCAACTGGCCAAGAGATACCCCGTTTTCACCGTTCTCAATGCACATCAAGTCCTCGTCGTCCTCTTCCTCCACGATGAAGTGCTCCTCCTCGTCACTCAGTTCAATAATGTCCTCTGAAAGTGCTCGCCACTGATCGCCACTTTCCGTATGCTCTTCCTGTAGGCGGTGCCTCTTTCTAGCATCATCTTCCTCAAAAAAATCTGAATCTTTGATTGGTCCTGTAACAGCCCCAAGCTGTAAACTGTCCAAGGGGTCACCGGAGGACGACGAAGGGGCGCAGGTTTCACCTCCAAGCTGGGCTGAAGAGTCAGGAATGGAACATGGTTCCTGAGACCCAAACGTTGACTTGCTACCATTAACAACAAGCTGGTCCACTGAGTTGCTTCCAGCATTTTCTTCTTCTTCATCCTCCTGCTCAGTCTTGAGCTGCAAAGCAAGACAAGGAAGAGCATCGGCAGAATTGTTACTGTCCGAAGGACTCAGCTTGTTGGACACCTGCTGGTTGTAACCCAAATGCACCTGCAAGTCTTCGTTTTTAGGTGACTGGGTGGACAAGTGGGAGCGATTCAACCTGCCATTCTTGCCTTGAGAAACCGGAGATGGAGTTACAGGTGTAGGAGCGGCTGAAGAAGAGAGCGAGGAGCAGGATGTTGCGGAGGATGAGCAAACGGACACAGCCACGGCGTTTGCGGACACCATATCACTTTCCGTATCCCCATCGGCCACTGGGTCTCTAGAGCTGGAGCTCTGCAGGTCAGGAAAGGTGGCATGGCAAGCGCTCACCAACTCCGTCACGCCGAGCCTTTCCGCCAACTCATAGAGCACACCCACATTGATCAAATCCGTGAAAATCTCACCCGTGTAGATAAAAGTCAACACCTTCTCGAGATTGGCGGCAGAGACAAAGTCCAGAGAGAAGGTGGTGGGAACGCCATCCTGGTTGCGGGAACCTCTGGAGAAGAGGCTGTTAAAGTGTGTGCAAGAGCACGCCAGTACTACACGATGAACCGGGAAGGAACGGCCCCCGACCTGGAGGATGACGTCACACAGGAGGCGAGACAGGCGGCAGCGGTTGAGTTCGGAGAGGAGACGGGCCGCGTGGCCAGAGCCCTGCAGCCTGATCCGCATGCCTGGCAATAATGACCAAAGCCAGGATTTGGACTGAAACAAAGAGAAGTGAATCAAAAAGGGTTATGATTTAAGATTCAGATGAAATTATAATAGCAAGATGCACTTTTATTCAGTACTTTAAGAGGGAAATATCACTGTACCACCTATGCTACGTTCACCGTAATTACCGTAAATAAGAGTTAACAACACAATGACTGTGTACTTGGAGCTGTTGGCGACACGTCCTCGCCTCGGATTCGTACTCTTCACTACACTTAGCTTCATTGACTTCCATTAATATGCATGTGTCATGCGATAAGTCTTGCATTTCTCTGCGTAAAAAAATTGAAAAGTTTTGCATTTCACTGCGTTCCAAAGCTGCCAATTCGCATCAAGTGAACACGTGTGACCAGTAGAAGATCGATACGTCATGGCGTGACCTCTTGGCTGAATTAATAAAATAGAACTAATAGAACAACATTTTTGTAAAGTCGAGTAGATTGTATGTTTTTTTACATTTTGAATGTATTACTATTTGATATATATATATAATTCATGTTTATAAAAAATACACTATATCATGACCGTTGCAGCATCCGAACAACTTTTGCATGCTCAAAGTCTAGTGTGACCACCGCTTTATACGTTTCTCTTGCACTATTAACTCCAAAATAAATCTGCAGTTGTTCAATCTGCGGTAAAAGGCATAGGCTAGTTTCCAAATACCAACACTTGTGGTCAGGGCCGGATTAAGAATTCAGAGGCCCCTGGGCACAATGTCTTGTAGGCCCCCCCCTTAGGCAGGCCAAATATATAGTTTTTCCAAGGACATTTTAATTTGGCATTAGTTTTACTGACTTAAAGGAAATTTGTTGTACTATGCTGGAGTAAAGTTCATAAATGATGTTTCTTTCCCATAGGATTTTGTAAAATGTTGGGTGGACCTCTGTCCTTCTGGGGGGGTTCGGGGGCATGCTCCCCCGCAAGAAAGTTTTGTAAATTTTAAGGTTAAATGCATTAATCTGGTGCACTTTGAGAGCTTCCACCGGCTTCAACCCATGAACTGTGCACATTGAACAAAGAAAAAGCATTGACTCAAACATCTTTTTAGTTATGATATAGAGTCTCAGTCTACATTACATTATCACTGGTGTTTTAGGATGCCAAACAATTATTATAATAATGATTTCTATAATTTTCAAAAATTCCTATGACGTAAAATACATATAGCCTATAAATGTACTGTATAAATGAAAATTAATATTTCAAAAGTATATTTTACATTACACTATAGCAGGGGTTCCCAAAGTAGGGGTCGCGACCCCCGTGTGTGTGTGGGGGGGGGGGGGGGGGGGGGGGGAATAGCAATATATAGCAATATAGTAATATAGCAATACATAAATTGCTATATTACATAGTGTAATGTAAAATATACTTTTGAAATATTAATTTTCATTTATACAGTACATTTATAGGCTATATGTATTTTACGTCATAGGAATTTTTGAAAATTATAGAAATCATTATTATAATAATTGCAATAAAGGCAAAAAAAAAATTTATATATATATATATTGATAGGTGTAGGTCATTCGTACGAATTCATACGAATTTGGTAACTCGTAACATATGCATGCTTTAGCAAAAATCGTAAAAATTTGTATACGACTGAGGTCGAATTAGCCACCTCATAAAATGTATACGCATTGCCATACGTGTTGTAGCCATTAAATAGACCTAAGTGCATTTAGTTTCATATTTGTTAAAATATTATAATGTTATTTTTTCCCCATATAGGCTATGTTGATTATGAAAAGCGAACAGCACGAGTAAGATAGGATGCGCGATATATCGAGATACATGGTCAGACATGAATTTGGCCACTTAATTAAGTTTTGCTTTGTAGAAAGCCTTTCTTTAAAGTGAATTTCGTTTTGTATAAATTGTATCTTAATTTTAATATTTTTTTCATCAACCAATTGCCTGAATTTAATAAATAAGAAGCAAAATAGACAATATAATCATCAATCAAAACGACATGGAGGCGCGGGCGCGGTCCCTGGCATTGCACGTGAACTGGAGCGCATCTCATCATAAATTAACCGAAACGCAGCTGCGTTTCGGTTCACAGACATGAGAAATCTATATAGAAATCTTGAAATGTCTTGAAACAAAACAATTAAAAACGAAAATAAATAGGATAGGCTACTCTCTGATTATGTAATCCATTAGGCTACATGCATTTTTCTCTATAGGCGCGTTCACTCAGAGACATGTTGGATTGTGTAGAATGCTCACCGAATTCTGATTTAGGCTAAAAATAGGTTCGGCGCTTATAGCGGTTTGGAAAGGAACTGGAAAGCACTTGCAGTAGGCTACATTTTAAACAAGGAAATATAGCGATTTGGCATGAAACGTTGATGGAACAGTGAATAGGTTCAGTACACAGCAAAATGACATGACAAACTCATTTTTTTTTTTAGTTTTGAGTTTATCGCGTTTTGGAAAAGAGCTCTTCACATGTTATTTTGTGTTGTAAGTATGCCTATTAGTGCGTGTGCACAGTTTAACGCAATGTTTGTACACTTTAACCACCTCCGAGGATAGTTGGGGTCGCGAGTCACTCACACCTTTATTTTGGGGGTCGTGGGCTGAAAAGTTTGGGAACCCCTGCACTAGGACAATTACAATACTTTTGTCCTAATTTCTTCACTTGCAAGAAAAAAAACCCCTTGAGCTTTTATTTTGGAGAAAACACCAGATCACCATGCTGATCGCGTGAGCAAAGAGCGCACTTCTCTTTAAATCCCGCAGCACAAACAGAATGCCTATAATATAGGCTACTTAATTAAAGTCTTGTGCTGTTTATAAAGGCATAAAGCCATATCACGGTTTCGATTTTAATTTGTTGGCAAAATATAACTCTAGAGACCTTTATGTTAGGCTATACATTTTACATCTCATTTGTGTTGGGAAAAGAGCGAGTTCGGCAAAAGGCGGATTCGAACACAGGTCGAGCGCGTCTAGAGCTGCTATCAAGCACCTCACGCTCTACGACCTACGACACTGTAGCTAATTAGTGGTGATCGTCTTTTTGCTGAAAAGACAGGCACTTAGTGCAAAAATACGCTCCGTTATCGGAAATGTAAAAAAAATAAAAAAAAATAAAAAAAGTCTTCCCCTCGCTTGGGCCCCAAGTGCGCATGGGCCCCTGGGCCCGTGCCCTTAATGCCCATTGGGTAATCCGGGCCTGCTTGTGGTCTTGGCCACTTGAGAGCGAGTGCACGCAAAAGGAAGTAACTGCGAACAAAGAGGAGTAGGCTGTGTGTATTTTGTACAACATTTACAACTGCTTTTTATCTCTTAGCCTAATTAGAAGCGCCACAATTTTAAATGGTCTTATGTTACACAGGGAATACTGACCAGACTTTTAGAAGTTTATTTTAAAACTATTGAAAATCTAAATTAAGCTATTTTTTCTTGCATTTTTGCAACACTATGAGTGTGTCCCATCGGGTAATAAAGAGTTCTACACACACTAGCAGTCTTCACGCCTACTTGAACACTTGAACACCAAATACAGGAAATACGTCATGAAAGTAGACAAATGTTCAAGTGCAAAGACCCAAGTGTGGGTATTTGGAAAGGCAAAGGCCGTAGTACAGTACATTATTTTCATATGACCTAATCACTCTGCCCGTCCGATTTATGTTTGAAACATTTAGCGTAGAATAATGTCTACTATTTTATTTATCTATTTTTTAACATTATCTGTTGTTGTTATTATTAGTATGCACAGAATAAAGACAGGTGCTTGAAAAATAAGACGGCTTGGTGACGTCAGCCAAATCGTAATGTCGTTTCAGAGTCAGTTATTACTGATTCAATTATTTCAGAATCATTGTGATGAAAGATTACGAAGACAAACATTCTCTGAAATAAACTGCACGTTTTATAAAACATGCCCAATATCCCCCTAAAAACGAAACTAAATAAATAAAATATATTTATTTCCACTAATACACATGAAATTACACACTTAACTTAAGTTTACATTTATGACCAACTAGTTTCAACACAGAAAGTCAGAAGCTTTAGATATGTTTGCTGTATATCTAATTTAAAAAACAATAAACAAACACACAATTCATAAATACATAAATGTAAAAAAATTAATTCACACATGAATGATACAATTTCTGAACAACTGGTGTCCAAACAAAGACAGTCCCCACACAAATAGCCAGGATTTGTGTTTTGGGGGTTAACACAACATTTGCCAACCCCCCGTAACAAATATGTACATTTAAATATGTGCAGAACACAATCTAGGGTGCAATAAAACTGCTCAATGCATCTTTATTTAGTACATCATTCGTTTAGCCGTAGCTAACCGGTTACCGTTGGATTCCATTAGCATGTGTGGCTAAGTAAGTTAGCACGTAAGCATAATCTCTCGCAGTGGAAATAAAACAGTCCGATGTGCCACTAACTAGTACTCAGAAACCATATAACAACTCAAATGTTTGCTTACCCAGAGAGTGCTGCTAGGTTGCGATAGATAAATAATCCAACTCGGTTCCTGTTAGCCCAGACAGTCGTCCCTGCACAGACAAGGCGCTGTTTCAAAGCCTAGTAAGCTGCCTACCTAGATCACTCGATTGTGTCAGAACGTATCTGTGATGGCCAAAACTACTGTCCAAGGTAAAGTGCTCACTATATTTTTAATACACGGCCATTGTGCCATAAAGGACTGAACAAATTCAACACCGAACACTGAGAAGGAGCGCCTCCCACTGCATGTAATTTTGCTTGCTACTGTAAAACACGTCCACATTCCCTCAGCAAACATTTTTGTTTGTGTTTAACATTGCGTTTAGCAGTTATTAAAACTAGTTGGTTTTACGATCATATTTTTGTAATAGCCTATCATGAATGTATTTAACCATAACATCGAAGATAACAAAGATAGCAATATCTGAAATCCTTGTCTTTGGGGGGAATTTTTTTGGTCCCATTAAGAAAAAACGCTCATAACTCATACTTGTGATGTTTTTTTGAAAATGTAAAAATGCATAAAGTTTTCTGTGATGGTAGGTTTGGGGGATAAATATACAGTTTGTAGGCCTACAGTATAAATAATTGTCTATGGAATGTCCCCATAAAACATGAAAACCCAATATGTGTGTGTCCAGTATTTTCTTCTGATGGCCCAAATTGATGTTGATACTGGATTTTAAGAAAAATGTATAATGGCGACAGATCGATGGATATATTTGTCCCCATAATTTAGGGAATACATGAACCACACATACACACAAATAAAATCTAAAAAAAAATCTGCACAAATTTGTTCAGATGTAATTAGAGGCATCCAGTCTTCTGTTGTCATCCAGGTTTCATGTTGAAGTCACAGCCACATTTTAATGTCGTCATTTGAAGGAGTGGTCTAGCCTAATTTAAGAAGTGGTCAATTTAGGAACATTTTGGAAGAGTGTCTGCAGCAAAGCAAACAATGTTCATGATGATTATCAGATGTGTAAATTAATTCAAAATGCAAATATGAGATAATAAGGCCAAGAAACATGTCTATGAAGTCTATGAAGGCAATCTTGCATTTATATGCATGATCTCTGTCACTTGCTCTGACACATATAATATATATTTTAACCAGCGGAATTCTCTGAAATCAAACAGGCCTTCAATGACAGTGAAGTTTTGAGGCATTATAATGTGGAAACATTAGCTTTTTGATAAAAAAAAGATGGAAACTTAACAAGCAGTACCAAAGAGAGGTTGAAGATCAGAGTTTATTGTCTATAGTATTTAGAAATGATGCACAAATGATGACAAATACTATTTCTTCTGGAGTCTGGATATAAACATGTTCTTACATTACATTACCCTCAGCCATGATTTCTATTTTAAAGAACAATGGTAATGACAGTCATAATGGTAAATACATTCCCTCAGATTGCTTTGGGAAACTCTCAAGCTACATTTTCCATGTAATGCATCTATAATACATATATTAATCAGCATATTATAAATAATATTGCTTTTTAGTTGGTAAAACAGCTTCCATTTTCTTTCAAAAGGCATGTTGACATTTTTTAGCTGTCATTCTAAGCCTTCTAATAAGGACAATTAAGAGTTTCTTTTTTTCTTTTTTCTTTTTCCCTTTTCTGTGGAATCCGCAAGGATATACGTACAGTATATAAATACAGCATTGTTGGTGATATTCTGGGGGTGGGGGTTGGGATTCACAGACGCACGGAACACACAACTCTGTATGAAGAAATAAAAATGGCCCGGGTGAAAATGTTTATGTGATCATGAACGTTCATGGGTTACGAGACCCTCCTCCTGGAATTGACACGTCCGACACTCGTGATGCTACTTTTGCGGGAGAGAACAGGAGTCGGGGAGGTGGGTGACGTCTCACTGGGACAGCCGTGCTGGACAAGAATCTCAGCACACTCTTTGCTCCCGGCTTGGCGCGCCAACGTCAGTGCGGTTCGACCTTGTGGATCCTTTGACTTCACATCACTGCCGTACTGTAGGGCACAATTAAACAAAAAAGTACCTGTTAGAAATGCCAAACAATGCAATACTGAAAGTGCAAAAGCTAAAAGGAATGGTTCACACAAAAAATAAAATTCTACAAAAACTTGTAATTTAAAGTGGAGGCATAATGCACTTTTCACAAGATGTAAAATAAGTCTTTGAGTGTGTATGTGAAGTTAACTCAAAATACCCCACAGATATTTTTCTCTAGCATGTTAAAATTGTCACTTTTGTAGGGTGAATTAAATTATATTATTTATTGATAAAATCTAGAAATGTAGAGGGTACATAAAATAAAACATCTGCAAAAAATTGCATGAAAATGAAATTATACAAGTTTTCTGAACAAAAAAAAAAGTATAATTCTAGGGCTTCGGGTCATTTTGACAAGGATTTGTTACAGAATGCGAGGAGATGATTAAAAAATGTTGTCTGAAGGCTCAATAAACTGTTCCAAAAAAATCTCTTATTCAAAAAAAAACGTTTTGAGCTTTTTATATCACGTCAGGCTCAATAACTCACCCAGACCAGCAGCTGTGTCATGACCACGTCGCCCAGCTGGCAGGCCGCATGTAATGCGCTGTGATGCTGCTGCGCTGCTCCTTCAGGCGGGATGTTGATCAGTTCCTTGGTGCTGTGCGCGAGGAGCAGCAGAAGTCTGGGAAGGTCCCTGTCGATTACTGCTTTAAGCAACCAAGTCGACATTGTGTCCTCTGAACACTGAGCGGGCAAAGGCGACACAAATGCCCGCTGTTCGTATTTGGCACGGATCCACGACTCCCTCTGCTCTCTGAGACAAACACCAAGCAAAGGCCAAATTATTACCATAGTGGCTCTGAACCATTGTCCACAATGACATTCACGGTCAAAGCCAGCTCACCTTGTTGCCTCAGGTGTCAACTTCTGGCACCCTTGGGTACAGGTCTCCCAAATGCTGTTGGCCATATGATTGCCTATAGCCGAAAGCACTTTAGTAAGTTCACTGGGCCAGTCGTCCAGGTCTAGCGAGCGCACACGGGACAGGTGCGTCCCCAGGTTCCGGTGTATCCCCGAACACTCGATGCAGATTAGAGCACCGAGATTAAGACTCGCCCATGTTGGATCTGCAAGGAGAGCGTAATGTTCTCATATACGGAACAATGACAGAGATCTCAACATTTGCGGTTTATATTTTCATAACAAGGCATCATTTCAGGACACTTACTTGGTGCTGCACAGTCCACACAGAGGTCGTTCCCTTTGGCATTTCGGATGGCCTGCAAGGCAACAGCTTCACTTTGGCTGTTCCTTCGAGCCTGAGAGTTAAAAATGAAGTCCATTATTTTGTGAAATTACAGAGCAAACTGTTAATATGTATAGTATATTGTTTCTTAACATGATTATATTGATTCTTAACATGACACATAGAATGAATCAGTGTCCTTTATTGATTATATTAACCAATTATTGCTCTTCGATTTTAGGATATGGAAAAGTTAAAGTGCCCCTATTATGCTATTTTAAAGGTTCCTAATTTTGTTTTGAGGTCTCCTACAGTAGGTTTACTTGCATCCAAGGTAAAAAAAATAAATACTTTCTCTAATAATATACAATGCACCATCACCTTTTTTCTCACAGTGTTTGAAAAAGGATTCGGTTTCTCTAAACTACTCCTTTTTCGAGAGTCTACTTTGCTCTGATTGGTCAAATGACCCAGTCTGTTGTGATTGGTCTACCGCTTACAGCGTGTGTCGGAAACAAAACTCTCATTACCATATCTGGATTTAAGCTCCGGATCTTCTTCAGCACTTGTTACACAGTGACGATGAACAGTAACAATGGCGTCAGTTTTACTGTATCAATTCCAGTGCGAGTCCTCATTCTTTGGAAAAGCAGTGGATTTGCTTTTGCAGCGCAGAAAACATCATCTTTTTGACATGTCGACAACACAAACTAAACTCTTCCTACTCTCAGCTACAACTACAGCGTTTGAGGGCGGGTCAAAGTAGAAGTTGTTCACAGGCCGCCAATGAAGACCAATACCAATATGCAAATTTGTTACAAAACTACGTAGTAGGTACGATCAGAAAGTAAGACTGGAATAACTGATGATTCGTTTTCAGGCAGTTCAGAATAAGTTCTTTATTTTGGGAGACAATAACTCCATTTATTGTGAACTTTGATCTTTGAAACTTTGCAGAAGTTTACACTCTCAAACACTAATATCTAAAAAAATAAATAATAATAATAGGGGCAATTAAAAAACCCACTGGCAAAAAAAATATGTAATGCATCATTTGATGCATATAAGTGAACATAAAGTGTTCTCAAAATAATAGGTTTGTGTTGCAAATCTTTAAAATATGTTCCTGATAATGACAGACTGATCAGATTAGAGCTTGTTAGATACATATTTATTGCCCTCTTTACCTTATTTCTGCTCTCACAGCTCTGTAGACTTGCAAGGATCTGGCTTTCGATGGCCTGAACCCATGCGTCCCTGTCCTCTTGACTCTGGGCTTCAAAATGCCAGCTCTGTCCTGTGCTCGATATGATGATGAAGTCCGTGCTCTCTTCTTCTGTTTGGGCGAGAGCAACAGTTATTTACACAAGAGGAAGGGATCAATAAAAACACCCATTGTGTCCTCAGTCTAATGTATCGTCTCAGTATAATTATGTGTTTCAGGAGACAGGAACACAGACAGAAAGACTCAGATCCATTTGCTGTAATCTAATGATGTGACAAGAGATGGACATACTGCAGAAAAGACAGCAAGATGGAGTCAGCTCAGCCACTCATACATTTCATACATTCAGGTTACCTGTTTTGTTAATGTTTCTCAAGCTACCAAAGCTTTTTAATTTCCACATTTTGCGCTTGGCTTGCGGTGCAAGAAATTAGTCCAGGGCAGCAGAGGATAAGAGGAAGAAAGGAAATAAGAAAGTAAGAAGTAAAAGAGATTGTAAGAGGACCTTACAGAAAGCAATTAATCAGGTCCATACTGGATTCATAAAGGAAAAGAGAAGAAAGAAAATGTGCAAACTCTTCGCAATAATACATTTGATTGCTTTAGCAGTAAAACTGGATCGACGTACGGTGGCCGAGAGAGCTCTCTGTATTTGGTTGTGTTGTGAGTTTTTGGAGCACACACGTGTTGTGAAACTGATGAAGATGTGCATGTGCAAACTATTTGCATGTGTTTTCTTCAGTCGCAGCGCGTTGAGCTCTCTCGGCCACCGTATCAATGTGACGTCTGTCAGTCTTTCATAAATCTGATCTCTTACCCTCAGCCTGTCCAGCCGCTGCGTCTCCTTTCAGATTAATACTTCTGTTTCGTTTTTTCTTCTTCCTGTCAGTCATCGGAGAAGATGGGATGTGTTCTTTTCCCAAGGGAGGACTTGTAGCCGCCTCAATGCTTGAGTCTATTCAGATAATACAAAAAAAGAGGACAGAATTTTGTCAAAACATTTCCTGAAAAAGATTTGTAACTATTCTGAAGATAAATCCAAATCCACTATATTAAGTATTTTCCTGCAAAAAAAAGAAAAGAATACATGTCTCAATTACAGTTACAGCATTAAACACACACATTAACACTAAATGTAACTAATAAAACTAAAAATACTGAATCAAACAGAAAAATACTAAAACGAAACACAGTCATGGACTGGAGTACCCGTATTTTCCGCACTATAAGGCGCACTTAAAAGCCTTTAATTTTCTCAAAAAACGACAGTGCGCCTTATAATCCGGAGCGCCTTATATATGGATGATGAACACACGTTCACCAAGACGGGGAGACAGCGCCGGGCGACTTAAGCCACTATCTGCCAATGGATCGTGGATGCCTGGGCTGATATATCAGTCTCAACTGTGATCCGAGCTTTCACGAAGGCAGGAATAATCTCTTTATTCAGCCAGCTCACATACCCGTATTTACTTCCTGTTTTCGGTCGAAGTCCACACACAGTAGTCGATTGTAGAGTTCGCGTGCTTGCGATCAAACCTCCTCCGTGTGTTCAACGTCTGATTCGGATGAACTATCCATTTGAGCTGATATTCTCAGAACACCACACCGCACCGTCATCGGCTGACAGTCTGAGTCTCCACTGTTGCTTAGTTACCAATGATCGCGCGCGCGCACTCGACAATCGCCTACTGTGGACTTCGACCGAAAACAGGAAGAAAATACAGGTATGTGAGCTGGCTGAATAAACATCATTTTTATTCATATCTTTCACATTTACTGCAGTCAGATTCACCGTGTTCACTCACATGGCTGTTCAGGGTGATTCCGTGAAATCGGTGCCTTTTGCGTCCCTAACAAATAATCACTTCTAAAGTTGCTTTAACAACAAATAAATGTGTCATTTAAAAAACTTAATGTTACTATAGATCATATGCATAAATATAAGACCAAGTAAAAGCCAATAAAATAGCATTTTAAATAATTAAAATCACATATTATATGCTATGGGTAAGGATTTTAGCCTGTCCCTCGCTATGGTTGTTCTTTTTCAACAGGACTTCTAATTTGTACAATGTTTGTAAAATTATAAAATTTTCACAGTTTTATACTGTCTTAAGTGTAATCTCATTGTTAAGCAATGGTTTTGACATAAATAGATATATTTTCTTAGAAATATAAGTCATTTTATCATTGTCCCCTAATTTCATATCAGTCCTGTTACTATCACCAAAAAACCCCTATAAAATAATGGTACAAACCAGAAGTGACATCATTTCAAGGAAGTGACATCATTTAGATGAAGTGGATTCAACAGTGTAAGCAAGGGTAAGTTTATCTCTTCTTAATTGTCCTATTTTTCATGTTTTATCAGGGTTGTTAGAGAGGGGTCGGCATACGACATCAGTCCTGTTACCGTTTTTTAAAGTGTACATATAAACAATTATTTATTAATACTAATATTATCAATATCTAGAATTAATAACCTTTCAGATTACATACCATGTGCCTTTCTGACATTGACCTGTTAGCTAGAAATTAGCATATTAGCATCAAATCATCAGTCCTGTTACCCTCAGTCCTGTTACTATCCCAGAGCAATAGGGAGCATAGATTCTAGCCCAGCTTCATAACTCAGTCATATATGGTGTATTTGTTATTTGCAGGGGAAAACATTAAAATGCAATTTAAGGATTAGGACAACAACTAAGGGACATAGCCTTTTTTTGATAAAGGTTATTTTGTGTATTATTGAGCTAAAAGCAGCGACATTTGAGTCAGCAGCATATGAGCATCGACATGCTTAGTTACCATTGTTTGTTTATGCATGTGTTTTTTATTTGTATACTTATGCCCCTTACTTTTTTTGTCTTATTTGCATAGAATTAACATTAACATATTTTAAAATGAGAAGTAGGCTAGCTCTGTCATTCTCTTAGATCAGAGAGGTTTTTCTGTTCAAATTCTGATCAAATTATTTACCTTCCGCCAAATGTTCTTCTGTCACCACTTCCATTTTATATTCCATGTTGGTTTTCTGTGGTACTGTTTGCTCTTTTTACCAGAAACAATCAGTTTTAAAAAGAACTTAGCCTTGTTATGTCCTGTGGATTAATTATTTTGTAGTCGTATTGACAGTTGTTTTATATGTCCAAAGATAATTTGTTTTAATAAAGATATGTTTTCTTCTATGAATTGTATTTTTCTATATAATTCTAGATTACCTCCCATATGGAAGCAGATTGTCACGGCCTAATGTTCCATGGGTAACTAGTACGTTTATGCAAGTAAATAAGTTCATAACTCTTGTCTATAATGCATGCAATTAACTGCAATGACAAACAATAGGCGACTAAACACTCTCGGCTATTGAGAGCTCAGTCCTGTTACTGTCATTAATTTGATATTTTAAAAGAAAATTTACATTTGACAGTCAAACAGATCTCACCATAGTAACCCGCACTATATTGCATTTTGGACAAGACCCTTTTTAAAATAAATATCTTGTCAAAGTATACATATTTCTTAATTGTAATGTGATTTCGTCCCTGAAATAGGACATTTTCAGTAATCTGAATGGCAATTATGATATAAAACAGAATTGTTTTAAATATGACATAATCTGAATGAAAAGAGGGACCAAAATACTACTTATATATGTGCAAACTGTTGCATATTTGTAATTGGAAGTATTATATATAGTAACACTTTAGTCAGTAACAGGACTGAGGAAAATATCAAAACATGAAATAAATAAACAGTCATAAAATAATAAATGGCATAGCTTGAGATGGCCCAACACAATTTCTTGTCATGTTAAGATGTCTTCATTCAATGGGTATTGGAAAAAATCAGTTTGAAACAATTAAATTTAGCAAATTTTTAAAGTTGAAAAGGCACCGATTTCGTGGAATGACCTTCCACATTAAGGTTGTTAAGAGGCTAAAAGCAGGTTTAAAACTTGTCCCGTTTAAGTCAACAGGGTGCAAATTTTAAAAAGAGGATAACACGGTGTTGGCAACACCGGTTTTTGTCGTTGTTATCTGTATTGACAGCACTCCAAATTGACAAAAAAAATCAGCTCAATGTTAAAATTGACCGGAGTTCTCCTTTAACGTTTGAACAACGTTACCATGGGAGTGAACGGAGTTGTCAGAACGCTTAATAAAGTTTGACTTTATCGGACTGTTTTGTTGACATTCCCTTTAGCACATCTAGTGGATGCATAACGCAAACCCAGTCAAACGTTTGACTGCAGTATCGTATGCGCCTTATAATCCGGTGCGCCCTATATATGAAATTTTTTCTAAAATAGGTCATTCATTGAAGGTGCGCCTTATAATCCGGTGCGCCTTATAGTGCGGAAAATACGGTAAATAGAAAGGTGATATGAATCTTTAAAATGACCAGTCAAAATGATCAGATTTGCATATGAACTGAAATGAATCCCTACACTTTGCAGTTGAAAAACAACGCTGAGCTACCTTCATTTCCAGGTTCGTAGCATTGCTACTTTTAATTCATTATTCTCAAAAACTGTTATAGAAGGAATGAATGGAAGGTGTAAACTAAATATTTACGCACCCACACTGAACCCTTTATTAGACACAGATGACGGGCAACGTTTCACTCGTTGATCATTATGAAATGACAAGCCAGTTCTGGATGTCTCTTCTACAGTCAGAAGATTTGCTGGAAAGAGAGAAACCATGACAGTGAGAAATCGTTCCAATTATTTTTTTTTTCATTTGCGAGTACATTTAAAAAGATTTCACTTACATGTAGCGCCTCCTTCAGATGACTGCTTGTCTTTACTAAGTCCATTTACACCTGGCACAGGGACAAGAGCCGGGCCCGGGGACGGCCCACCGGGAGTGACCGCGCGATGAAGACGCTTTCCTGGCACCTTTACTGTTACTCGCAATAAGTCCATCTCTTTCCCTTGAGCATTCTGCATAAACTCCTAAAATCATAAATATATGCATAATACTGGTGTATTTGTGAGTTAGGTCCATGGATTTTATTGCTCATAATATAGTATGTCAACACTATATTATGAGTAATACAATCCATGGACCTAACTGACAAATATACCATTTCTCTTCTACAGCCAAAAACATTCAAGCTTTTAGTTTTTGTAAATTTATCAGGCAATTTCATCAAAGCATCATTGATTTTTTTAATACCTAACAACCCAGTCCTGCGTCGGACAAAAAAAATTCTGCACTGGATTTTAATCATTACACAGATTAGCTGTAAATCCACACCCAAAATGATATCATTTTTTATTAATTTGTAAAAAATAGAATTATATTGAGTACTATATAATTATATAATATAAAAATATTGACAATTAAAATGGTCTAGTTTAATATATTGTTTCATTATAATTTAATTATATAATATGATATTTAAATATTTCAATAGTGCTGTCAAATCGATAAATCGCATCTAACATAAAAGTTTTCGCTTATATAATATGTGTGTGCATATATTATTATATTTATTACATACTGTATATATGTATATATGTGTGTATATATGTATACTGTACATTATATATATACACTATATTTAATATAATTATACACTGCAAAAAATATTTTCATTACAAATATCAAACATTTCTTAAATCAAGATACATTTACTTGAGAAGCTAAATCACTTAAGATATTAAATGATTAGTTCGCTTTTAAAAAAACTTTTGCTGATAATTTACTCAACCCCATGTCATCCAAGATGTCCATGTCTTTCTTTCTTCAGTCGAAAAGAAATTAAGGTTTTTGATGAAAACATATGATGATTTTTCTCCATATAATGGACTTCAATGAGTACCAAACTGTTCAAGGAAAAAATGAGAGTTTCAGCGCAGCTTACCAGACGATAAACGACACCAGACGATGAATAAGGGTCTTATAGCGAAACGATCGGTCATTTCAAAAACAAATAAAAAGTTTAAGTTTTATAAGCACAAATGCTCGCCTTGCTCTGTTCTGTGATGCACGTTGACTCACGTAATACGCAATTACGTTGAAAGGTCACGGCACGCGTAGGCGGAAGTACAGAGTCAGTGTTTACAAATGTGGGGAAGGAGGACATATTCAAATGTCTTTGTGTCAGTTTATCGTTTAAAATGCCCATTTCGTGTGCGTATCCTGGGTCTTCTAATATTAAAAAGGCTAAAAGAAAATTTTCGTCAGGACAGAAGCGTGACCTTTCCACGTAATTACGTATTACGATGACGTCACGAACGCGCATCACAGAACAGAGCAAGGCGAGCATTTGTGCTTATAAAACTTAAACTTTTTTATTTATTTTTGAAATGACCGATCGTTTCGCTAGATAAGACCCTTATTCATCGTCTGGTGTCGTTTATCGTCTGGTAAGCTGCACTGAAACTCTCATTTTCATCTTGAACTGTTTGGTTCCCATTGAAGTCCATTATATGGAGAAAAATCCTGGAATGTTTTCATCAAACACCTTAATTTCTTTTCTAATGAAGAAAGAAAGACATGGACATCTTGGATGACATGGAGGTGAGTAAATTATCAGCAAAAGTTTTTATAAAAGTGAACTAATGCTTTAAGTCTTGTTTTTTGTTTTGGTTTTTTTAATCTTCAAAAGAGTTTATGCTTTGAAAAATCTGCCACTGGGGTCAGAAAAATAAACTTAATTCAAAGGGAAACCAAGATTATTTATCATACTTCACTGACAGATATTTGTCTTGCGTTAAGCATAAACTCGCTTAACTTTGGTCCATTTTTCTGTAAACAAGACTTAATATCTTAAGTCATTTTGCTTCTCTACTAAATATATCTGGATTTAATAATGTTTATATATTTGTACTGGAAAGCAAGATGAAAATACTGAGCAAGAAAATATTTTTTTGCAGTGCAGAGTTATTTTCCTGTCAAAAGGCAATATTATTAAATACAGTTACAGCATCACACCTGAACACACTATTTTATAATAAATCTAAAAATACTAAGTGATGAACAGCAGTATTCATTTTCGTACAAAAAAGGACAAAACACAAAATGTGATTATAAAAACAGAAGCATACAGGAAGTATTTGTTAATGAAGGATGTGTAAAAACGCTACTGCTCTGATGAAAACAGAATGGATTACAAGAGAGCATGACTCACGTTTAAATTTGAATGATACGTCAGCATGCCGTTGTTTGACAGCGTCACGTACTTCTTCTTCCACTCCTTATTTAAAGAGCGTTCACTGCGTTTCCACAAAGTTCCCTAAGAAAAAAAATAAAATAATTATTCTTCTAATGCAATGAGATTCATACATTTTTCCAGCACCTTCTACGTGTCCGAACACTTTTCGGGGCCACTGCGTTTCACAGAAGCCCCAAGACACATCCTCAAAGCTGAGGTCTCACACGTACCTGTTTGATAGAAACCGACCGGCTGCTCATGTCACTTCTGCTATCCGAAGCTCTTTTCTCAGAGTCACTCCCACGACGGTTCTAAAACAACAGGCATGTTAGATAAAGAACAGATGAGAGCAAGGCAAAACACATAAGGAAGGAAGACAGATGTGACTCATGAGATGAAGTGAGTGTTAGAGTGATAGAAAGTTCAGATGCTGTCATACTTCTGTTTTTTTTTTTTTTTTGTAAAAACATTTGAAGGTGACATATGTAATTTCACTAGTATCACCAAAACTTTTTCCTGCCACAATCAATAGTTATCTTCCCATATTACATTTGGATGGAAGAAATTATTTTACAATAAAAATATTACACACATCACCTCAGATTACTTCAATCATTTAGATATAAGGCCAACTATACTTTAAAATACAAATAATACAATACAACATTTTCCACACCCAGTTTCACTGCATGTGTTGCACATAATGTAACTGGCAAGATTTGACACTCTTTGTAATGAGCTCAAAGAACTAACCGCAAATAAAGAGGTCCGTCGTCGGGGCGGATTTCGTTGCGAGCCCCCGTCTCCACTTGCCCCACCCCGTATGTCTTTGTGACTTATCACAGGGGTAGAGGGCAAAGAGGAGGGGTAATCACTACTTTGACCCCCATTACTGGCCTAAGAGAGGATGATGGGACATTAAGAAGACAGAGACAGAGGTTGGTGGAATGGTGAATGGTGCAGACAGATTGATGAAGTTTTTCATAATCATTTAAAACAGTCAAATACTCAACAACAGGGGTATAAAAATGTGTAATGCATATGTATTGATATGGAGTTTTATCATTTGTAATTCCTCTACAATAAAATATAAGCATGTAATTTTATCTTTTATTCATTTTATTATAATGATTCAATTTGTAAATAATATTGAAATAACATTAATACTGATTTTGTGATGCACAGCATATAAGTAAGCAAAGAACATGAAACTAATTAGAACAGACAATTTTGTCAAAGTAATATTTTACACCCCAACAATACTCAAGAATATTGAAAAGAACAACACCATGATGGTATTTAATTCCTTAAAGTATTTCTCAAGAATTATAATGATAAAGGGGTCAATCTAACAAAGAAATGTCTAGGTCATATTTCACAAAAATGGGTATATTATATTTAATAATATTTTATTAAATTATTATATATTTTCAGTAGGGCCATTAAGATGTTTCATTGTGACATTATTCTCATCACAATTTTCTACCCAAAATTACAATATTGTAATTAGAAAATAACTATTTTTGGTAACACTGTACAATCAGGTCTCATTTGTTAACATTAGGTAATGTATTAACTAACATGACTTAACCATACATTTGTTACTGTATTTGTTAGTCTTTGTTAAAGTTAACTGATAAAAAAATATTGCCGTTCATTGTTTGTTGTTTATGTTACTTCACAGTGCATTAACTAATGTTAACAAATACAACTTTTGATTTTAATCATGTATTCGCAAAAAGATTAATAAATGCTGTAGAAGTGCAGTTTATTAGTTCATGTTAACTAATGTAGTTAAGTTAATGAAAGAAACTTTAGTGTCAAAATCAAATTTTCAATTCAATTCATGGCAAGAAATAATGATGACTTACAACTGCACTTCACAAAATGTACCTTTTTTTGCATTATAGTAATGAAAATTAGATTTTATTCGACCCAGACATGTCTTGACAGCTTTCATGAGATTCATCCAAGCAGCAGAGAGACTCATAAACATTGAGATACCTGTCCGGGCCCTGACACTGGAGTCGAGGCCCCTGAGTGACTCGGGGAGTTTGGGAGAGATTTACAGGATGCCAGAAGAGCGGCTTGCTTCTTGGCAGCAACAATCTTGTGAGTCACTAAGAGGGAAACAAGTTTATCCAATCAAAATTGTCATCCTGTTTGAAAGTAACATGCTATTTTAGCCCCTATTTTGAGATGAAACTCACTTTCATTAAATACTCGGTCCACATTAAGTCCATAGGTGGCACAGGTCTCATAGTAAGTGCAGCGACGCACATCTATACACAGCTGCTGGATCCTCTTGTCCTCAATCACACGGGCGTTAGTGCTACTAATCTTATCTGCAGGAAGAAAAACACTCAGAGTTGGTACGCAACACCTTATAGCTCAATTAAACATCCCTGAAACCAAGAAGAGTGTATCTCTTACCTTGCGTTCCAACCGCTATGATGGGGATTTCTGCTATGTTACGATTTGCACTTAGCTCACTGTAGTTCTTGTACACATCCTGGAAACTTGTTTCATTTTCCAGACTAAAAACCAGGATGACTCCATCGAGCCAGTTGCAGATCTACAATCACAAATTTAGGAATGAAAAACAGGGCGGAAGAGTATAATGCAGAATACACTGTCGAATACAAGGTGTTGGGGTCAGTATTTTTTTTTTTAAAAGAAACTAATACTTTTGGAATTGATCAAATGTGAAAGTAAATATATTTGTAATGTTACAAAAAATATATATTTAAAATAAATTCAGTTATTTTGAACTTTCTATTCATCAAAGAAGCCTAAAAAAATTTATTATGGTTTCTACAAAAAATATTAACCGGCATAACTGTTTTCAACTTGAGCAGCAAATCAGCATATTAGAATGATTTATGAAGGATCATGTGACTCTGAAGACTGGAGTAATGATGCTGAAAATTCAGCTTTGATCACAGGAATAAATGACATTTTAAAATATATTCAAACAGTTCTCTTAAATTTGAATAAGATTTCACGGTAGGATTGTTTTTACTGTATTTTTGAGCACATAAATGCAGCCTTGATGGCTGCTTTCAATAATATACTTTTTTTTTTTTACAGACCCCAAACGGTAGTTTTGGTAGTTTGGTAGAATGGTAGTTTTTTTTTATGTCCTTCCCTCGCTAACTTCCCTCTGTCTCGTTCACTTGGGCGTACGTCATTGCTTCCTTGTTCAAGTGCCCACTACTGGTTTTAAACTAATTTGTTTAAATGGAACGCCATGATCACTTAGACTCTGCTATGAAGCTGATTTATTATTTACAGCTTTTTTCCATAAGCACTATTCTATAGGCAATTATATGTATTACTTATTTCCAATGGGCTGTTGGAGAAAATATACAAAATTACACAAACGAAAATATTAACAATACAGTAAACTATAACTGTAAAAAAACAACAACAGTCAGATTAAGGTAGCAACAAGTATTATGCGGTTACATGTCAAAATAACTCCAATATCATTCACTAGAGTTGTATGGGGTGGGGGTAAATTAAAGGGAAATTAAATCCAAAAAGGAAAATTCTGTCATCATTTACTCACCCTCATGTCATCCCAAACGCGTAAAAGCTTCGTTCATCTTCGGAACATGAAGAAGATCTTCTCGATGAAATCTGAGAGCTTTCTATCCCTCCATTGACAGCTATGCAAATGACACTTTGACGCTTCAAAAAGTCCATTAAATAAATCCCTATGACTTGAGCGATTTAGTTTTCTGAAGAGACTCGATCGCTTTATATGATGAACAGATTTAATTTAGGCTTTTATTCACATATAAACATTGATCAGTGAACATAACACGAGAACAAACCTTAATGGTTCTTGCTCGTCCGTTCATGTTTATATGTGAAAAAAGCACCTAAATTCAGTCTGTTCATCATATAAAGCCATCGAGGACTAAACCGCGCAATTCATATGGATTAGTTTTACGATCTATTTATGAAGTTTTTAAAGCGTCAAAGTGGTAGTTGCGTAGACTGTCAATGGAGGGAGAGAGCTCTCAGATTTCATCAAAAAGATCTTTATTTGAGTTCTGAAGATGAACTTACTGTCTTACGGCTTTGGAACAACTTGAGGGTGAGTAAATGATGACAGAAATTTAATTTTGGGTAAACTATCACTTTAAGCGTGATCAACTTAGGCGTTACAATCTTTTGGCATTTTGATCTATGGATCTGCCTGAAGTGTACATATTGAGTAGACTCTCTCTCTCTCGGTCAAAATCAAGGCGTCGAGGGTCTGTCCAAATAAACTTCCCCCGACTTTCTACGAAGTTGGACGCACTTTAAAATAGAGGTGGGGATTCCCCAAAGGGGAAATGCTTAGGGAAGTTCACAAGTCTAAAACTGGAATTAAACGCAGCTCGATTTAATGGCATGGACAACTTGCTGTAGGTTTGTTACCGCCACACTAATGTTAAGTATGAAAAGTAGGAGATGCACAAATGCATTGGCTAAATATTTTTGTTTTGCAGACAGTATGTTCCTGACTTAAGTGTTAATAGGGAAACATTCACACACCTGTGCACTTGGTGGACCAGATTCCTCTCGAATCAGCAATAACTGACTCTGTCCCTCCACCAACACTTCTTTTTTATATCTTCCCCCTTCCAGACAAGAAAAAGAGGACAAAGTTAAAAGACAAGAGAACTATTATAATGCCTCTAAACGGTTAAAAAGACAGTCTTCGAAAAGGAGATGAGTTCTCACCCTCATGCGATTCAAGTGGAAGGTAACTTCCTGTGATGAATCTGTTTACCAGAGCAGATTTTCCACTGCGAAGGCTACCCAGAACCCCCTGCAAGCGGCAGAAAGAATAATATTTTAATCATCACTGATCATTTAATCATGATCTGACATTGTTGAGATCTCATCTGAAACTCCTGAAGAGACACATCTGAGACCTAATCGAAATTTAAGCAAAAGTCTTTATTTGTGCTCTTTTAATTTTGTAAATGTTAAGAAAAAATGTCAGATTTTTTCATCTTTTTTTTCTTCCAACAGTCAAATATGTATCCTTACTCATCAGCATGACAACAATTCTAAATAAATCTTCTTGGTAACATTTTATTTTACAGTGTCCTTGTTACACGTTACATGTAGTTTCTATAGTAATTACTATAAATTATGCATAATTGCATGAAACAAACTCTAAACCAAACCTAATCCCAATCCTAACCCTATAGTAAGTACATGTAATTAATATTAATTAATTAATATTAATAATACTCAATACTTAAATGTATTCAAGTGTAACACTGTAACAAGGACACCTTAAAATAAAGAGCAACCATCTTCTTTTTAGTAAACTTAACCAACTGAAATATTGTTTTTATAGACGTATGCCTAAATATTTTTGTTTATATGCTTAAGGAATAAAAAAAACTGTAAAGTTATTCTCACCAATCGCAGTTCTGGAATAGCGCGAGTTAAGGTCCATTCCTGGCTATTGGCACATGATGCTGAAAAAAGAAAAGTCAAATTTAAGTCTTAAATTCAAAACAATGAAGACAATTTTTGTGCAGCACAAGCCACTGTATTCTATTGCCTTGTAGGTTTCCAAGGCATTGCTATGCAGTAGCTAAGATGTTTTTAGTGGATGTTAATCTCTTGCTAGCTATCCAGTTGCAAGGGTGTTTTGAATGGCTTTTGATGTGTTGCTATGCAGTTGCTAGGGTCTTTTAAGTGGTTGCCCTAGTTAAAAGAGCCCGTCCCCAAGTTCAATATTTTATATTAAAAAAGCTTCCCCCTTTTGACTGAAGTAGGGGGGGGGGTTAGTGTTACCAAATTTGGTACATATACTGATCTCAACAAGCTGAACAACTTTCTAAATTACATTCAATAGCTCCCGCCCAACAGGAGGTCAAATATTTTGGATTGAATGTGGATTTGGAGTTTTTTTTTAATATACACTTCTCCAAGGGGATTCATGTGATCATCATCAAACTTTGTCAACATTAGGCCAAGACTTTAAAGAGGCTGAATTGCAAACATATTTTGACATCTCAAACACAGTTCCCACGGTGTGGGATTCAATTAATGAAGAAAAAGGGGAACAGGAAGTGTATTATATCTCTAAGTGCATTGTCCAATTTAGATCACATTGAGGTTCTATATTTGGTCATATTCTGATCTGTATTTGAGTAATAAAAGTACAACAGAAAAATAGATGAATCAATCATATAACAAAAAAAGAGATGGAATATGAGCTGATTTATAAATATTATGTCTCGGTACCCAAGTGAAAAAAAACGTGTGCAAAAATGTATTTAAAATACATTTATTCATATTAAGTATTAACATATTTACCGAGACTTACTGATATAAATTTGATATTTAAAATTTACTTGGAGTACTTCTATATTGAACAATGCACATTTCTAAGCCACAAATGTGTTTTAATATCACTATTAGTAAGGATAGTATGATCTCTCCAAAATAGTCTTTAAATGCAAGATATTTTAAGTGTACATAAAGTATACTTGCAATAGTTCCACTTTAGCACCATCAAATATACATATGTATATCTTTAGTTGGACCTCAGCACTATTTCCGGATAACTAGGACAAAATTAGTTAGCCGACTTTAAGTATACCAATTTAGTATACATACAGTACAATTGCAAGTGTGAATGCATTTGCAGTATACTTAGCCTCAAACAAATGTATTTCAAATACATTTTGGTATATTTATTTTTTCACTATGGGTGGGCCAGCTACTGAATTTGTTTTCTAAAAAAAGATCTCATATTGATCTACAGCTTAAATCCCCTCGTTCTGACCCTTGATGTCAGTGACGTGAAACTTCAGATGACTCACTTACAGGAAGAGCGAGTTCAACACGATTGAATGATCATACAGTGATCACAACATTCAGAACCTGCAAGCACTGAGCAGCAGAGTTAATAACATTATCACCTCCCTCGTCAAGCCACGTTATCTAAAGTCAGTACAGGCGTAATAAACCTTCTTACGCCAATCTGTGACCATTTAAACACAGATCGTGCGTTGCCCTTTTGTTGCACATTTCTATTCTGCTTCGAAATGAAATTTGATTGCACCTTCGCCTCGGATGACAGTTCATCTGGAGGTGTTATAAATCTGTGGTAATTCACAGGGCGTGAAGGACTGCAGGTGTACCCGAGCAGCAGAGAGCATGAAGCACCCACACCCCTCTCCGATTTATATTGGAAGTCTTAGCACACTCTCACTATTTTTCACCAGCGGCTCAGACCCGGCAGTGATAGACGGGCATGTCACCTTGTTTTTTGTGTAGCTGTGCACAGCTGTGGGTGCATCAAGCGGCGGATGAAAGGCAAAAGATGCTTTTGTTAAGGGGGGAGGATGCGTGCGATACACCCTTGTGACCGGCGTGGACTGATTAAAGCAGCTCACGACGCGCAGATGCAGGAGATCGGCGTACGATCTGAGTTGGCACTCATGCCGTTTGCAGTTTCCTCTCTCACACGCCACCCACGACACAAACGGAAGAGGTTTAACCCCCTCTGAATTCAGCGCAATTCTATGAGGTCATTGTACGGCGGGGCACATCAGGAGTCGAGCCAGTGTGGTTAGACAGTGTGATCCTTATGTGCCATATACAGCACGCCACCCCCTCCATCTAAACGGACACATTCTGGTCTCTCTCTTTTTTTTTTCAAAAGGACCCCTCCTTGCATACCCTCACTCCCATTCATTTCATGTGTGGCTCGTTCCCTCGCATAACACAGCCACACAACAGGCAACTCTCTCAGCCCTCCCTGTTGCCATGACAACCCCACCTCCAGCCGCTGCTTCTGTTCACTCGGAGAACACATACGTAAATATTTTGTGTGCGCATGCGTCGTGTGTGCAGACACATCAGACCTTTTGCTCGTAGCAAATTGACCACACACACACACCTATATCGAGTTCCACTTGTGCAATTATCAATCGCATCCTACAAAAATAAGAAACCTAATTATCAAATCTATATTGTCGAGAAATACAGACGTTTGAAAAGAAGCCTTTGTTCAACAAGATCTGCATATAAATTAGTTGAACTTGAAGGCATCTCTGGAAGATCATAGTAGATCATTTGGAGAAAAACAGACTTACTTTGCTTGGGTGGATTTAAAATTCATGTGGCTAATTTTAAGCTCATCCTTCCAATTGCCTGTTGATTCAGATACTGCTTTATGTCATTTCAAATGTTTCTTCACTACAGAAATCAGTGCTTTCCCTTCAGTTTAGAGTGCTAAAATTCGTGGCTGGATATGGCTTTAAATGAAGAGACTGGTGATGAAAGGACTGAAGCTTCTGTGAAAGAATGAGACCAGAATACAGGAAGTGGGTGGAACATCAAAGATGGGATTAGGATGTTGGGCAAAATTATGCTGCCTGTGGCATGGGTATTATCAAATTTGTTTTCCATTCCAATTTTCCCAGTACAGAAACAGAAACAGTAGGGGGTGGTTGTAAATAAAAGACCAGTATGCTTTCAACATCTTAACTCTACAACCCTAGGCATTAGAATTAATAAAACCAGAATTCCTTAAATGTGTGTACAGACTTCAACATGTAAATTTTTTAAATGAATGGAAACTAAAACATCAGGATACTTCACTTTAAAGGATTAGTTCACCAAATAATAAAAACTGTCACCATTTCCTTAAACTAATTTCGTTCCAAACATGTATATCTTTCAATCTTCTGTGGAACACAAAAGATGCTTTTAAAAATGTCCTATTTTTTTTCTTTTCGTTTTGTCCAGACAAGAAAAGTCAATGGGGTCCAATGTTGTTTTGGACTTTCATTGCATAGACAAAAAAAGATAGCTAAAATATTTTTCAAAAAAAGACCGTAAGTCATTCAGGATTGGAATTACATGGGTGAGTAAATTATGAAAACATTTAAATGTTTGGGTGAACAATTCCTTTAATATAGACATAACATTTAGAAAACATTACACATTCTTGTAACATGCAAAGAATCCCTCATTTTCAAAATGTGCAAGCTACCTAGTGTGTCACCCTCGCATTTTCAGAAACAATCCTGTTTCTACTTATCTGAGAGTTTGAGTTGTGTATAGGTGAGTAAGCCATGTTCTCCTACCTTCCTCTTCACTGGATTCCCTCTGAATGGTGCTATAGACTGGGGTCACAATGGTTGCGCTGGTTGCAACTGGAGTGCTCTTGGTAAAAATGCCACTAATAAATCTTAGCATCTTGCGGTCACGTGCTGAAGCTCCCTGGGACTGAGCTGTTCTAAAGTCAGATACCATTTGACCACCTTTGCACTTAAGGAGGTCCTCAGACAGACAATTCAAGTCGCTGTTGTCCAGGGTGCGACTCTTTCCTTTGCGTTGAGGCTTGGTAATCAAGGCGATAGGGGTCGGAAGAGATGTAGATCCTGCTTTTAATCTCTCGGCTCGAGGGCTTTGGGTTCGCATGGCTATGATGTCCCCTTCAGTGGGCCTCTTCATCCCAATAACCCCTTTGAGGTCTTCATCGCAAGTTTTCACCTCACTCACAGCCCATGATGCCCGGAAAGATCCAGGAGTCGGGCTGGTTGGGGACTGAATCCTGGTCCGACTGTCCTTACGGTCAAGGCTCTTTGAGGATGCATGGATGCTCTCTCTAGACTCCTTAAATTCACGACCACCACCATGAGCTTTAAGGAGAGACACGGGGCGCTGGGTCGCACGGATCGGGATGTCACCCACATGTCTGGCTATATCTCTGGGAAACGAGGTTTGGGACATCCCGGGTGATTCTCTGGCTTTTCCATTCTCTGTGGTGGGTGAGATCATTGATTTTTGTCTATCACCAGGGTGAACACCATCTGCAAAAAGTGCCTTGTCCTCCCTTGGGCTTTGGAGTATTTCCTGTTCTGCTGAGAATTTGACAGATTCTCCAGCTTCCAGCTCCACAGCCTCACCCATTTTCTGGCGTTCCTGGCCCTCATTATTGGATCCAGGGTGCTTGAGATGTTTCGCTCCATCAGCATCATACACCGCTCCCTCCACAGCTGGCCTGGACTTCTCCAACTCATTTTCCTCAGTGGTTTCTACCTTAACCAAGGTGAGGGAGATAAGGTAGGTGGTTTTTGACTGTGATGTCCCGCTTCGGTTCATGTGGTCCAGAATTTCTCAGCAGATCAAGGACAGAAAATTAATCAAATTATCTTGTTATTCACTTGTTCAATGGCTTCCACAGCAGGAACAAAAAAAATCACGGAATTCATAGAAAAAAAGACAGTTCAAGCAAGTGTGTCAAAAAGAAGTAAACCGTGACCTTGTTCCCTAAAGTGGGGAAAAAATTAGCTAATGTCTTTTGTGCTCTTTCACACCTTCATGTTTCTTCCCAGACTTCGTATTGCTGTTCTCTGGTCCTCTCACACCTATTTTAAGCATGCAGACATGTGCCCAGCTCTCCACACCTGCATGAAAAGCATTCTCCCGATTCCATTGACTACATTCAACAAGAGGCAGATTCAAAGGCAAGAATTACAATGCACAAGATGGAAACAGGATCGAAAATTCCTTCAAGGACGACAAAGAGTAAAATTATATCTGTGAGACATGCAGAGCTGTTAACCTCAGATCAAGGCACATCGTTTCACCAACCTGCTCCACAGCGTGTGGAGGAGACGCTGACAGACTGAAGAGTCAAACTGAGGAGTCAGTCTACATGCCACATGGATCGGTGGAAACGTTTACAGCAAGTCCACAGAGAGAGATCCTAGTGTCCCCAAACAGAGTCTATCCATCACGCCTCCGGTGATCGGTGCGTCAAGCAGTCGGGGATGTCAATAATGCAAACGCGCGAGACAATCATGCTTCATTCTAGAGAAGAAGGTGCATCTCACGCTAAAGGTTTCGACGAGTCACGCATCATGAACAAGGGTATCTCAGATCTCTCCAGTGGAAGGTCTTCTTCAAACCCACGCAGAACGGCACCGTGCAGGAATACCCTGCTTCTCTCTCCATCTCCTGCTTCTCTCTCTCTCTCTCTCTCTCTCTCTCTCTGCCCTTGTCACCAGCCAGACAGCTCCCAGCCCCTGCTTTCCACAGCCTGCTACCCCCTCCTCTCGTTCTCCCTCCCTCCCTCGCCTTCTCCCTCTCTTTTCTCTCGCTCGCACGCTCTCTCCTGCTTAAAAAGCGAGAATCAGTGATGTGTTGAGGAATAAAGACTGACTGTAAAGCTTGCAAGGTTCTGACAAGGAAAAGAGGTCAACGCAGCACAAGAAAAACACAAATATGAGTGGTTATGTGCAAAGCTAATCAAGACTGACACATCAATGAGGCAAATGTTGCACTCGATCCAGTGCTGTATCAGGCAGCAATGTGCCACATATCACAGTCACAGTCAGTACAGTGATTCAAGAGCCGCCGTGTCCCCCCACCTTTCCTGTCCTAGACACTGAGCTTGCTTGTTACCAAGGTATTCCGAGGCTAAACTCCTCCTCCTTCATGCACTGATTCCATCTAGTCTCCCGTTCGCTATCTCCATATCTAACCCCCAGCTATGTGACCAACTGTCCTTGCAAAGGTGTGTGTGAATGAGTAGGTGATTGAGTGAGGGCATGCAATATTATTGACAATTTATTGATTGATCTGTTCAAATGTGCTTGATTGGAGTCAATACTACACTCAAATTCATTCAATAGCTGGGATGAGGGTAAAAAAAAAAAAGCAATGTGTCCTACACAAAACACAAGACTATATATATAGTATGTGTGGTGTATATATATATATATATATATATATATATATATATATATATATATATACAGAGAGAGAGAGATTACAAAAAATAATCTTGTAAAGGGAGGAGTTTAATTTTAAAATGTTAATTAGCAGTCATATAGAGTTCACAAATCAATAATATATTACATTGACTGCATTGATTGAATTGTACAGAACACAATTCAGCAACATTTAGGAAGAGGGCATGCAGTTACTTGTACGTGAATGTCTCTCATTTGTTGTTATTTTTTATTGATTTGCTACTTTATTGCATATAAAGAAGAATTTAGTGACTATTACTATTGCTCATAGTTAAGTTCAAGAGACAGTTCACTCAAAATGTTTAATTCTTTCATCATTTACTCACCTTCATGTCCTTCCAAACATTACTTTCTTCTGTGGAACACAAAATAATATATTTTGAAGAACATTTGGAACCAAACAACATAGAATCCCTCTCAGCATATGATTTTTTTTTAAATCTTATTTTGTGTTCCACAGAAGAAAAAAATGCATGCAGGTTTGAAATGGCATGAGTACATGATGAGAAATTACCCTAACAACCAACCAGAAGACCCTAGTAACTATAGCAACACCCTGGCAACCACAGGCAAGCACCACTCAAGGCAAGCTTTAGTTTATTTATATAGTATATATTCTAATATTTCATGGTAGACATTCCTTGGACTCTTTCTTGGAGAACTCGCACTCATAAATATATTTTCCCCTTTCTCTCTCTCCCCTAAATCGCCGTCACTCTGCCTGTCTCCCACTCTCTTGGCTCCCTGCAGTAATCAACATTTAAATGTGTCAGTCCTATTCGCAAATCCCAATGCTCAGAAGCCAACTGCAATGACTTCTCCTTTACAGTTTCTCCTTCACTTTTATTTTATTCCCATCAAGCATCATTTGACTATGTGGGCTAAATGAATATATTCAAAGATCATCCATACTATTTCATATTGTCTGTTCTGCAACTTTGTTTACAGAACATCATTAGCGATTCAGGTTAATAACAACTTTCTCCTGGAAAATGATCAAATGGGTGAAAAAATCTGAGCAATTTCTAGGGACTGCAATATCATAGAAACAAGAAATCCATATAATAAGCATCCAGAATACCATAGCAATCATCCAGAATACCCTAGAATCATTCTGGCAAGTTTTACATGGGTAAGTACCATAAAAATCTTGTTTCATTTTGGTTTTGGTTTAAAGAGACAAAATGTCGGTGAGATTATGTAGCTAAAGTATAGAGTCTCCATATTGAGCTGAAATCTAGACGTAAGCATTAACACTCACAAGAGGAAGTGTGAGGAGGAAGTAAATCATAAGGAGCATCGACAAACACTATATTAAAGATGCATAAGTTACTGTAAGTTCCAACCTAAAAATATGCACTGCGCGGATGTTTACTGCTAACACGATTTATAAATGTTGCATCTTAAAGTAACTGCTTAAAATGTACAGCCGGCTCATTTGGCTAGAGCTTCAATGTTCAAGTCAAACAAAGAAAAGCGGAATTTTATGGAAAACTAAAAATAATGGTGTCAGATATGGAGATTAAGAGTAGTACTGTAGACAGGTGGAGACTGTGATGAAGAGGATGTGGCTTTCGTGGGCAGAAAGAGAGCGTCAGACAGGAAATGGACCAGCACTTCGTGTTCAAAAGACTGCCACCATCACGACGTCTCTAAGATGGTGCTAATGTTTCAACCTGGGCCTCTTTAAACTAACATCCACCATTCTGATTCAACATCCGGACTGTAGTAACAGTTCATCATCACAGTCTAATGGTGGAGCATGTGCATTTGGAGACGTCTGCTGGTTATATCATTTAATTTAACACGAGTTAAAGCATTTATATTCCTTTTTATATGTCTGCCTTCTCTAAAATATACAGTCGGGACATTTTAGAATTTGATATTATTTTAAAACTCAAGATAATGCACATAATACTGCAAAAGTGGAACAATCAATAGCAGCCAAACCATGTAAAAAATCTAATCCTTGAATTTTTATCTCACAGAAGGAGCTGTGATTAACTCGTTTCCAGGATGATTAGTAAACTCGTTCTCTTCTGAGAATTATTTAGATATGCCTTTCTATCAACATAGATTTTCAGTCTCACTCTCCTCGGTAAGTAAAGGACCCCTAAGGACCTGAAGTAAACATCACACTTTGCAAAATGATACGGGAATCTATCAGCAAGTTTTCTAGGGGACAAAATAAACAATCTCGTGACATTTATGAGACTCATATTTCTCATAAATGAAGTTAATTTCAATTAAGGCTCACCTTGTATGCTGTGAAGGAAAACCTTTAGTCCTGTCCTGAGCTGCTGGTCCTCAACCCTCTCCAGCTGTTTGAGAAATTTGTTTATTGTTTTCTGCAAGCTTTCATGTCTTCTCACCTCAGCTCTAATTGCAGTCGAGTTAACAACTTTATTTGTGCTATTCATATTTAGACCAATGTGACTGCTTAAAACGCGTGGAGTTTCTCCTGTAACCCATCAGCATTTCCTGCTCGTTCTTTCATGTCAATGTCCCGTACAGCAGCAAAAAGTTGTTCAAACTCTAAAGCATGCAGCTCAGAGCAGAAGTAGTTTTGCTTGCATGAATTTCCTCTCTCTCTCTCTCTCTCTCTCTCTCTCTCTCTCTCTCTTTCTATTCGAATTCACTTCCTGATTCTAAAAAGTGTCAGCATCTCATAGGCAGCTCTCTCACAAACAGGATTTTGTGGTAAATTCAAGACAGCCGTTTAAAAAAAATGGGGTTTCAAAACGGCAGCCTCGAATTTATTATCAGATTTTGAGCTGGAATGGTAAAACCTCAGCACTGGTAATGAGAAATAAATACATTAGGAGGAAATTGGGGCCAGTTGTCACATGCTGTTTGACAGACAAGTGAATTTGTCATAAATGTCACATTGTCACATTAATACTGGGGGCAAGTTTTTACAGGTTTTTTAGTAAAAAAAAAAAAAAGTAATTTCATACAATTAATTAGGCTAAGTATAATAAATGTTGTTAACCTAATTATGCTTAGATTTTTATTTATTTATTTATTTTGATTTCATATTACAGGCTTTTTAATATAATGTTCTCATTAAGGGTCAACGTGTTTAATTTGTAAACAATTCTTTAATATATGTGCCTAAAAACATAAACTGACATTCAAAAATAAACCTATCCTGAGATACTGGACTGAACTGGAAAGTGCGACAATTAGTCTCATCCTCCCAATTACAGTTCCATAAATTTTTAAGATAGCCCATTTGGCATTTACGGGAATTTGTTGCACGACATGAGAATACATACATAAACATAAATGTCGTAGTGTCTTCAGGCCTTCATAGTGTCAAATGTAGAGAAAGGGCCTGTCTTTATCATCAGTCCTCAACGTAGCATCCTGTGTCTCGCGCCGTGACGATTGAGGGCGGGGCGAAGTGTGACGTTGTTTGTTGCTACTCTGCTCAGCCAATGAAGCTCAAGCAGCACACACGTGACGCTTCAGCGCTGGTTTAAATATCAGTCCACAGTGTTCAGTATTTACTATAATCATTAAACCAGCGCCCTCTTATTATTACATCAGAAACAGTAATATTCAGAAGCGTTATAAACGAAAATGATAGGTTTGTGTATTAGAAAATACCACTTGCCTTTCATGAAGCACGCATGTTTGCAGACAGGAGAGCAAATATCGATAAAATAGTCCCTGATCATGTCTCCTCTTAATATGCTTAAGGTTTTCAATTAAATGAGTATGGTCGGCCGCTCTAGGCCAATTAACTTGGAACTACAGTATGAAAACATGCGCGTGGTATTTGCTATCGTTTGCTATCTCGAGATTTAATGATAATTTAGTGGGATAGATAATTGTGATCATAATTTTGTGCTTAAAATATTAGATTAATAATTGAATTAATATGGGCGGCAGTGGCTCAGTGGTTCGTGTAGTTTGTCTACAAACCGGAAGGTTGTTGGCGGTTCAATCCCCGGTCGGTGTCCATGAGCAAGACACCTAACCCCGGCTGCTCCCGACGAGCTGGACGGCGCCTTGCATGGGTCGGGTGACACCGCCGTCGGTGTGTGAGTGAGTGTGAGGCAATTTGTAAAGCGCTTTTTGGTGGTCATTGGGTCTGTGAAAGCGCTATATAAATGCAGTCCATTTATAAATGACAATTATATTTTAGATACTTCCTTGATTTAAAAAGATGTTAAGATTAGAAAGGAAAGAAAGATTTTGATGGTTTTTTTTACATTCTGGCTGTTGTTTGTAAAAATCTTAATATAGCAGGTTTTATTTCAATAAAAATGTATGTTTAAATTGTATGCTTAGGAAATTCCTACAAGTTCTGCCGCTAGAGGGTCTCCGGCTCCGGTTGACGTCACCGACTAGCTCAGCCCAGGTGATGGGAACCGATTTCCGCGAATCAGTTCTTTTGAAAAGTCCTTTCAAAGAATCAACTCAAACGATTCAGTGATTCGTTTATTTCATGACCCAGTCGTCATCATCATCACGTCGTCGACATTCATTCGTTTTATTTGAGGTTCATTAACCAGGAAATGTATTGTGAATTAATTTGTCTTAGTTCAGGTTGTTGCAGCCTTGATTCAGCTCATGATAGTTATTTTTTATAACCAAAAAATAATTTGCATTGGCATTAAACAAGATTCATTCAGTCGCTGACTCGCGGTTCAGTCGGTTTTGTGAACCGGTTTAATTGATTCATTAAAAACATTCGACTGAACTGAACGATTCGTTCACGAATCGGACATCGCTACTGCTCACCACAAGAGAAGAGGAGCAGTTTATAGCATACTCACATCAGCGAAAACAACATCAGCAGCACATAATTTCATCTCACCGGTAAATGCCTGAAGATTCAACATGGTTTGCGGAGGATTTACGTGCTCGAAAAACGCCCTCTGTTCGCTAAATGTAGTTTATATGGTGAGTCGCACATAACGTTACATATATAGCTCAGCTAGCCTGTGTTAGCAACGGCTAATCCTGTAAAAAATACTTAACATTTAGTTCTACATTTATACTGGATATAAGGTTTATTATGGGGTTTTTTCCTTAATATTTACTATCTTGGTCTCTATTATTGCTTGGTCGTTGGTGAGGTCTTTTATTTATTGCTAACAGTAACGTTTGATGAATCAGATAGCTAACGTTACTTATCGTCATAGGCTGTAGCCTACAAGTTAAATAAAATCATCTTGTTTTGCTGTTATTATAGAAAGAAAACATAGGTTTTAAGTGTTAATATTAAGATTGTTTTGTAGTATCTTTTCTTTTTTGTAGAATATCCGTAATGATGTTTCGCCATGCAGTGTTGCATAATCGTCCCTATGTTTGTTTGTGTAATCTGTTTTTCATTAACTCGTTTTGTTTACTTTATGGATAAAGTGTATTTTTAAGTTATATAAAATATTTGTTTATTCATGTCTATTTCACGACTGATTAGCCTGATTGCTCTGAAAGACTTTGGTCTGGCAGCTTCATGCATGTAACGTTATCTGTCAAAACTCAAATGTCATTTCAGATTTTGTTGAGTTAATATTCATGCTTGCTTAATATGATACACACAGTTCTGAGTCACTGATCATGTATCTATAATGCCTCTGACTCACACGTGATGACAATGCTGGGTTAAGATCACAGTCACACTCACACTCCAAAAATAAAGGACTTTGCATTCAGCCAGAGCTGTAAATGAGAAGTGCTAAATGACTTTGGGTGGTGTAGTGAAGTGGTTCAAGATCTGTGCTAGTAACCCAAAGGTTAAAACCCTTTAACCTCAGGCTACTCCACAGGGGCTGCTTTTGGTATAAGTGTACTGTACGTCAAGGGTTTTTAGTCTTTTAAATGTCACGAGCCCCAAATATGATCATCCTTGTGCTAGGGACCCCCATTCAAAATTTTAAAAGACAGCTAGGCTATATATTTTCATGTATAAAGAACCAATTTATACTGTGAAAAAAATATTATAAATCAATGTGTAAAATATTATTTATAACATATTATTGTTATAATTTTTTCTATTCACTATGTACTGTACTTTTAGATCATTTACAGTTCTCTTCCTTTAAATGTATTATTTAATTTGTATATTTTGTATAGGTGTAGTTTTTATTTTTATTGATTTAACATATTTTTTTGTTACATTTTATCTCTTTTCCTAGCAGACTCAATTTATACTGTGAAAATAATATTATAGACATGTGAAATATTAGTTTGAAAAAATAATTTCTATTATGTTACATTATTAAAACAATTCTACTTACTACTAGTACTGTGCTGTTATATTATTTACATTCTGTTCTTTCTCCTTGCTTTCTTTTGTTCTTTCTTTCATTTCTTTCTCTTATTTGTTTTGCTAATTTATTGATTTTGTTTAATCTTATTTTATGTATTAATTTGTTGTTTCACATTTTATCTCTAGTTTCTTTCTATGGACCCCCTAGTATTCCCTAGCATAGCAGACCCAATTAATACTGTGAAAAAAATAATAATATTATGCATGTGTATTATTTGGAAAAAATTTAGAATATAATTTCCATTGTTACATTTACTTGTATCTCTACTCCTAGTACTGTACTGTTAGATTTTTATTTATTTAAATGTATTTATTCATATTTACTTATTTATATTAATAATTTATTTATTTGTTTAATCTTATTTTCATTTATTTTTCACAGTTTTACTCTAAGTTTTCCACAGGCTCCATAGAATTCCATTGCGGACCCCAGTTTTGAAAACCCTTCTGTAAATCACTTTACAATTAAGTAAAATTATTAATTAAATATACAGTTTGCACAGAAGCCTTTACTCAGACCATTTTGTGGTGTATTTGGCTTTGTTTTGGTTCACAATGTTCTCCATAATGTCATAATTGTACCCCTCATGCTGGCATTTAAGGAGGGACTGTGTGTGTACACTGTGTACATTGTTCGTCTTTGGGTTTGGCCCATGTGCTGCTGTTTGGTAAATATGTTGCTCTCTGGACCTGCAATCTTTATCCTGCTGCCCTTTTATTTGTGTCATATAGATTCCAGACAAACCCTTGACCTGTAGATTGACACTAGTCACAGTTTAGCTTGTAGAAATGAAATTGAAACACAATATAAAGTAGTCATCTTGAGGCATACAAATCTGTAGACATCACTTAAAGTCAACATGAAATCAACTTTGACCACTGATCTGTTTGTGAATGCATTACAGAGTAAAACGTTTGTCGTCTTATTGTTTTAAATCCTCCTCTCCAACTACCACGCCCAGCTAGCGTTCGGTTAACATGATAATATGGTTAGCCGCTGCTGGTAGCCATAACTATACTATCTGAGGACAAAAAGCATCTTTTTCCATTGATGACCATTCAAGTTTTCTGCAAGCAACAAATGAATTGTAATTTATTTTATTCTATGTCTTGCCAGTGTACTATTTTTTTATTTTATTTTTGGTTATAGTTTTAGTTTGGTCTGGTTTTATTTATTATTTTTAATCAATTGTAGGTTAACCTTTTAAAGGTGCAGTGTGTGATTTTTAGCGGCATCTAGTGGTGTGGTTACGAATTGCAATCAACAAAAGTTACGGTGGCCGACAGATGTCGTCATCGTCTGAGACCGCAGAGAGTAGCCAGTTGAGCAATGAGGTTTCTTTACAAAGATGATTTCCATTACACGAGAGTAGATGTTAAAACTTCATGCTGATTTGTACTCGGGTTTCGCCAAGATAAGCAACACTAAGACGTAGCTTTACAGTAAACTATGCTTCTTAATTAAGAAATTATGTTTACTTTATTATTCAGTAAAACGATATGTTATTGTGAAAATTATTTTGCACGAAGAACAACATGCACGACGAAACGCGCTCTGTAGTAGTTTGTCCGTTCAGGGCTACTGTAGATAGAAATGGCTCATTCTAAGGTAATAAAAACATAACGGTTCATTAAGTAAGGTCTTTATACACCACTGAAAACATAGTTATGTGTATTATATTGCATTTCTGTCTACAGATCCTCCTAAATATTACACATTGCACCTTTAACTTACAATTGTAAGAGAAATAAAAAATTAATAAAAGAATGAAATAAATTAACTGAATTAAAATGAAAGTTAATTGTAACACATTTTGTTTTTTATGTCTTGCCAGGGTACTATTTTTATTGTATTTTGTTTAGTTTTATTTTATTTAGTTATATATATAAAAAAAAAAAAACCTATGGATAAAATTTTAAAAAGTTCTCTCGTTAATTGTTCTGTTCAACTTGTCAGAATAATGTCACATTATGGAAGTAAAATGGGTTGTGATTGAATGCCATTTCATGTTGACTTTAAGCGCAATAGTGTTATTTCTGACATATTGTAAATGGTTTGTACTGTTGTGACATGTTTCTGATTGGTCTCTTGTTTTATCCTCAGCTGGTGGGTCTTCTGTTGATTGTAGTAGCAGCATGGGGGAAAGGCTTTGGCATCGTCTCCAGCATCCACATCATTGGCGGCGTGATTGCCGTGGGCTTCTTTCTGCTACTGATCTCCATTGTGGGGCTCATTGGAGCCGTCCACCATCACCAAGTCATGCTTTTCTTTGTATCCTTTAATAACCTTGTACTGCGTGCTTTTTGTATTTCTATGCCCATAAAATGGTGTTGTAAATGTAAATATTTGAATTGTTCTCCCATCTGAATGTTGTTAAGTCCTTGACCACAAATGCTTTTTTACAGTACATGGTCATTCTCTTCATTGTCTTCCTCTTCCAGTTTGGAGTTTCCTGTTCTTGTCTGGCCATGAACCAGGGTCAGCAGGTAGGCCTAATTCATTTTAAAGCACACTTGTTGCTGTTGCACAATTGTTTGTTGAGAAACTGAGAGTGATTGCTGGTTTTTGTCATGTCCCATTACCAAAACAGGAGAAGCTGCTGAACTCGTCCTGGAGAATAATGAGTAACGATACAAGAATAAGTCTTGAGAAGAAACTGGATTGTTGTGGTCTGTTCAACAACACTCATCTTCAGACAGACTTTGTGTCTGACTTACACCTCTGTGAAGCTGTAAGAATACCTTCTTTGTCTTCTCCTTTTCTGTTTTATTTTGGCTTTCTACCACCTTATTGGATAGATAAAGTTGAGAGAGGACAGGATTTTGAGAAGAGGGAGATACGATGAGCATGAGTCACACACAAAATGTGGTCTGATCTTATTGTGTGTTCAAGTCATGTCAGAAAGATTGTGTTTACGAGTTGAAAGCACATGAACGCCACCACAATGTCGTTAATACGAGTGGGAATCTCATGATTTTCTTTAAGCACCGATGTTTACGAGTTGGGGGCGAGTCAGTGAGAAACTCATTTTCAGCCAAAAATGAAAATGATCCAATAATTTACTCGCCCTCAAGTCTTCCTAGGTGTATATGACTTTCTACTTTCAGACAAACACATTTGGATTTATATTAAATAAATCATTATATAAGCATTATATCTTCCCAGCTTTATAATGGTAGTGAATGGTGCTCCTGATTTTGAAATCCAAAAAAGTGCATCCATCCATCATAAAAGTAATCCAAGGGGTTAACAAAGGCCTTCTGATGCGAAACGACGCGTTTTTGTAAGCAAAATATCCATATTTAAAACTTTATAAACAAAACTAATAGCTTCCGGCAAACGGCCTACGCTAGTCGACTTGTGCCAAAAGTGTAACTTCTGATGCGATGTAGGAGTAGTGTAAGCTTTGACACCGTTCAAACAAATAGAGCTGTGCAACAAACTCAAGCGCCTCTTCTCTCATATCAAAATCCTCTGATATTAATCTTTAAAAATTCTTGTTTTAGACATCTAACTCGTGACCGGTGTTTTGTTTTGCACTATCCTCTGCGCTTCCACATTCATCAATGCGTCATGCGTCGTGTCAGAGGTTACTCTTTTGGCGTAAGTCTGAGTAGGCCGTCTGCCGGAAGCTAGTTATTTTAGTTCATAAAGATTTAAATATGGATAATTTTCTTACAAAAAACGGATCACTTTGCTTCAGAAGGCCTTTATTAAGAAAGTCATGTACACCTAAGATGGCTTGCGGGTCAGTAAATCATGGAATCATTTTTAGGTAAACTAACCCTAAAGGTATTTAGCATTGATATTGTCAGGCTTTTCTATTTACAGTGAAGTAAGCTAATTACCTACATAAAATATGGGAGCATTGTAATACAACAAAATTTAAAATGATAAAGTTTACCGTGACTTCAAAAACATAACAAAGCAAAACACATCTGATGCAAATTCTTGTTCTTTATTTTCTTGAAGTATGGAGTTAAAAACCTTGCTGTATTTTTGTGTAGTTAATTAAAAGAGTGTACACCGCCATTACTCCCGACGAAAATGACTTGAACTCACCTGGCGTCATAAACACGACTTGCCACCTCGTAAATATGAACTTCCCATGAGGACTTGAACGCACCGTTATTCTAGCGAAGAACTGTTACTTGAGCCCAAAGTATACTTTGGGTTTCGGCATTGCGCGATGGTCCACGTGACATAATTTTCGTCATCGGGAGTGTCCGCGGACACACACGCGCATCATCCACATGAACTAGAACTTGTCCGTCCGCGCTCATCCGTAGTTGAGTAAACTGTGTGGACACGACCGTGCGCAAGACAGACCGCAGTGCAGAAAATGAAGTTAACCCGGGCCTTTAGGCAGGAAGAAATGGTCTGACCCAACAGGTAAAGGGTCCAACTACTGTTTATTTTGTTCTAAGATGAACAGTGAATGGACCATTTATATCTGATGATGACCTGTAGCCTGGATGATGGATGTTGAGAGAATAACACCCTGCGTTCTCTTCCCACAGCCATGTGTAGGAAAGATATCCTGCCTCACCTGCGGTGAAAAGATGCTCCAACATTCATCAGAAGCTCTGAAGATTCTGGGAGGAGTCGGCCTCTTTTTCAGCTTCACAGAGGTTAGTTCAGATCACATGCTGTGTGGGCCGTGTGAATGCCACTAAAAAGTTGGAAACTGGAGATCTGGACTTCTTTTGTGTCCTGTCTTTCCGAGGTCTGGCCATGTTAGTTAGAGAATAAAGCTTGAAATAAATTGTTTTCGATCATAAATTAAGTTGTAATTAAGAAAGTGGCATCCTACAAAAACTACATCTTCACTAGAAGGGTAAAAAAAAAACATAAAAAGTATCAATTACACATCTAAATTCTAAAGCTCATCCTTCATTCTTCATTTTAGTTTATTTTCTATTTTTATTTCAGTTTTAGTAATTTTTCCTAGTAATTTAATTGTATCAACTTTATTTTATTTCAGTAATTTGCCAATGTTTTGTTTAAGTTAACGCTATTCATCTAATATTTGTTTTATTTTATTTCAGCTTTATTTTTATTAAAAATATTATTAAACATTATTTTTATAACAATTAACAAAATAGTTTTATTTCTAATAACGATTTTTGAAAATAGCTTTATTTAACAATACTAACACATAAACATACACACATACATGTTACTGTATGTATGTGTGTATACTCTCTCTCTCTCTCTCATACATACACACATTTAAATAATGTTAGAATATATATATATATTACGGAATATATATATTTATTGAACATTGAACACTGATCTCTTTTATAATATTTCTGATATATAAATAAGTCACTTCCAGTCATGCATTAGTGTTAATTTGCCTGTAATGATAAAATAATTTTCTCACATTGACTTTTTCTCATTATAGCTATATATTATACTCCAGTACTGTATTTATAATATTTTTTCCCCCTTCTTTTCTCAGATCTTAGGAGTTTGGCTGGCCATGCGCTACAGGAACCAGAAGGACCCGAGAGCGAACCCCAGTGCGTTCTTATAGTCTCTCAGACCGTCTGTCCTAAACTACGTTTAGTGTAGTCCAGCTATTCCAGTTCCCTTTTGCACAGGTAGAGTGGAGCGCACCAAGAGACATTTCAAGCATTAAACACAGAACACAACCACAGATCCCCGACACCGCGTTCAGAACACATGAGCTAACGCACCACACTCCGCATACAAACACATCCATTTTGATGATAGATCTGACCCATTTTCCACACAAGGTCTGCAGAGGGCTAATTTAAACCAGCAGGAGGAGGGATCATGTATGATAGGATGCTCGTTCTGGCACTCCCCCCATCCTTGATGTGAGAAGCTCTTCCTGTTCTGTGTATGCAAACCGAAAATCTGCAATGTAAAAGCCATCGATGTCTGCATGTTCATAGCCTCAGAATAGGTAACGTGGTCAGCTCACTTATGGACACATAACCAGGTATGTAGTGCTGAAATAGTTTCAGAAAGTTATCCCACATAAACTATATTAATGTTTAGTATCAGTTAGGGTGAAATTCTGTCGCGTATCTCCCAGGAAAACAGCATCCAGGTCTGCCTTGAACGAGTGCAGACCTGATATACACCGGTGTTTTGTGCAATGCTTTATGGAATCCGTCTCAATGAGGTGACCTGTCCAGCCTATGGGGTGTTAGTTTAGGAATTAGACGTAGAACGTGAATATTTAAAAAATAAAATAAAAACTTGTGTAACTGAGCCATGTGAATAGGAGGATTTACCCTGCCGACGGACTGCAGCCTTTCTGTTGTACATAGTCTTTACAGTGACAGGGTCGACCGATTTACCGCTTCTTTTCCATCCTTATTTAAAACACAGAGACCCGCCTCAGCCGGGTCTCACTATTCTCACTGGACTTTTTTTAAGTTCTCCATTTTCTTTGATGCTTAGTAGTACTCAAGAATATAATGTATTAAAATCATATGCATTGTCTTGTGGATGTTTGTGTTAAAATAATCTCGGCGTGCCATTTATTTGCAATCATGTATCGTTTCTTTTCAGCTCTTTTTAAAATAAGTACTAACAGCACTAGGTCCATAATTTATCACCGAATAATGTGCCATTTCAATTCAAACCCTCATTTTTTTGTGTTTTGCCAAATCTCTCGTTTTTTGTTGCGTTTCTAATTTTTTCTTGTTTTGTGCTAAGTTGCGTTTAGTTCCATTTTAATGTGTGCGTTTTTTATTTTATTTTGAACATTGTTATTGTAGATATCATTTGTAATAGCTTATGCACATGTGCATATGTTAATTCCATATGCCCAATATGTTCTTGTGTTAATTTGCTTACTCATATTAATAGAGGAACATACTGGCTAATACTCAGTCTTAACCACTTTGGTTTCCACCCCGCATGATCGAGAAAATGGGAACACTGAACCATCACTCAGTACAGCTCAAATGTGTTCTGCTTCACTTGGTCTTGGTATTATGAGTGTTTCACTGATGGATTTTGAAGAGGTGAAATCAATGTCTGTGCTATAATAGTTATTTATTGCCATTGTGAGAAGGCCACAGTACCCGACTCAGTGAGCTGTAAGCACCCTTTTCCCTGGATTTGCCTTGTATTTTTGAAACTGACTTTTCCAATTAAATATTCTAAGATCAATACCTGTGCAATTCTTTTTCTTCTTCTTCGTGCATTCATCATGAGTTGTTTCTCAATTGGTTTTGCTTCCAAACCCGAGATTTTACATTGACCAATTGGCGACCCAACATAATACCAAACCAGTATTTCAGGGCCATTTAAGGCCCTCTAAATGTCGTAAATTCAGTTGTATCAAATTTAAATGGCCTATATGTCATAATTTTCATGTATTAATCACTTCTTTGTTGCCGATGTGTGAACAGCTTGTAACCAAAAACATTTTTCCGTGAGTATATTAGGGCATTGAATCACATTCAGTCTTTTGTGCATTTTGAGTGCGAGCATTAAAGGCCATGGTGCAGGTTAAACACCACTTTCGATTAGTGGGTAGATAAAGCAGTCAATATATGTATATAAAGTTAGAAATGTCTCCAAAATGGTGTTAAAGTCTAGTTTTTGTAGTTTTTGGTTAGCAACGGTTATTTTTTACGCAATTCGTCGATGACGTCACATGAGGTAGACGCAGTGGAATGTAGCCTCAGCCGTTCTCAGCTACTTGAACTAATTCTAGCAGACTGGCACTGGCTACTATGGCGTCTAACTGGGATGAGGAAGAGGTGGCAAGATCCACAGTTAACATTTATGATGGCCCACAGCCATACAATTTCGAACCGTTTAGACGTGAGAGGGCGAATGAGGAAATGCCGAGAGCCGATGGCCGTCAAAGACAAATAAATGCATGGTCAGAGGAGAATGAATGGAGAGTTGGTGTAGTGTCCTGGTGAGTTGCTACCATTTAGAAACGCAACAATGACCTGCACCATGGGCTTTAAGTTGCTGGCTGCGGTTCACTTAACAGCCACCGGTGTCGCTAATATAACACGGATTTCTGAATTCGGAAAATAGGCCTTTAAAGTCTGAAATATCTTAAGTGGCATAAGAAATGTCTTAATTATGAATTCACGAGATCGTGATATGGCTTAATGTGATTTATTAAACTTCAAAAGGCGATTTAATGGTTAGCACTGCATGTTTCAAAGTAAAAACCAGCGCCGTTGTGCATTCTATAAACTTAGTTTCAGAGCAGTTTGCACTCAATGAATAAGCTAAATCTTCTGATCTACTGCTGATGAATTATGACTATATTTATCTTAGTGTTTATACACTTTAAAAAAAAACATTTCTAAAAAGCGAAGCTACGTTATACATTGCTTTGACTCATCGATTTTCTTTAATAATGGTTTAAAGCAGGGTTCCTCAGACTTACTGTCCTGCAGAGTTTAGCTGTGTTTGATGAGGGTTGGAGCTGAACTGTGCAGGACAGCGGCCCTCCAGGACCGAGTCTGAGGAACCCCGCTTTAAAGGCTGAAATGCAAGTGTTTTAGTTGTTGTCCTACTTCTACAAAGTGAATTTGAGTTTGATGGGACACAGTCTTTGATGTCAACAGCAAAAAATATGGGAAGTGTTTCTTCTCCATTTTAAAAGGAATTTAACCAAAAAATGGGTTGCAACCTATCAGTTGACAACCACTGGATTAGAATATCAAAGCAAACTGTCATTTACTTTAGCTGGAAATCACACAAAAAAACAGCAGGTGTTTACAGTTCATATTTGAGTTTATGTGCGTTAGTGTTACAGCATTTTATTTCCACAACTAATAATCCGTTATGACAACAACAAAAAACTTTTTATTTTTCTCCAGCTCAGTCTGTGTGAGATCACTTACTTCCTTTTGTTTTCAGTGTTAAGCTGCTTATTTTCTTGTAAACAACTTACACTAAGCTGTTCTATATAGATTATGCAACTTGTGTAGGATGAGTGTGTAAAGTGATTCATACAGGGCCTGAAAAAATATTTCATGTTGTTATCTTACAAAATGTCCCCCTAGTGAGAGACAAAACAGTTAGTTTGCTGTAAAGGTATTTTCTTGTTGCAATGTCTCTCAGAGACAAACGATTTTTTGTGTAATACTCGGCATCAACAACAGACTTCCTGCTGTGTGTCTGCTGATTTATATTGTGCCCATGCTCTGTGATTTTACATCATGGGTGAAGTCATTACAAGGCGGTTTATAAGACACACTCAAAAAAATGAACTAGGAAGGTTGTGCACTTTACATAATATATTTATATTTAGTTTACTTATAATAATTGTGTTTTTTTACTTTAAATGTTTTTTTCTATTAAGGTCAACGTAATTATGTCTCAACTTAACAGTAAAAAATCTTAATGTGTTGCCTAAACACAAACCATTTATGGTAAGTAAAAAATTCTTAAATCCAGAGGGTGGCAGTATAGTGCGAGCCAACTGCCATTTTGCCCAAACTTAATTTGATTGTGTTCAATCTGCTTAAATATGTCAAACCTAAGTTTACTTAATCAATTTGTGTTGGGTTTACATGATTGATTTGTGTTGCATTAACTGAAACTGGGTGGTGCTTGTTAGTTCCCAGCATGCTTTGCATATGGTTGAATTAACAGAGAATAAATGTTAAAAGGAAGTGTTATTTTATGTTTTTATGAGAAAAGGGGAAGACTTGATTAGTGTGCAATTGTGTTTAATGTTCAATTACATTGCAATTATTGAACCATTTAAATTACAGTGGGTTACCATTGTGGAGAAGAGTGGAGCATTTGGTTAGGCTGAAGACTGATTCAGAAATAATGACAACAAATGCTTTGGCTGATGAATCTTTATAAATAAAGATGCAATCAAGTGCTATTGGTAGTTAATAGTTGGCTATAGTCTAGAAATTGATTGGTGTGACTCTAAAATAAATTATATTAAATTGGATGAATAAATATATGAATTTGAATACCTGAATCATATCAGGGAGCATTTTTAAATTCACTGACACTATTAAATTAGGCTGTGCCCAACCACAATAAATAAGTTGAATCAACCTTAATGAATTAAGTTGACCCAACGTAAGTACATTAAATTGGAATAACAGAATTGCATAATGCTGAAATAAAGCAAGTTAATCATGATTTTTTTATGTTCATTCAAAGAGTTATTTTTTTGAGTGCAAGTGTCTTTGTATCTCAAAATACACTGCCCTCGTGTGGTGCCCACTGGAACATAAAGCAAAAGCAACGAACCCTATATACACTCACCGGCCACTTTATTAGGTACCCCATGCTAGTAACGGGTTGGACCCCCTTTTGCCTTCAGAACTGCCTCAATTCTTCGTGGCATAGATTCAACAAGGTGCTGGAAGCATTCCTCAGGGAGTTTGGTCCATATTGACATGATGGCATCACACAGTTGCCGCAGATTTGTCGGCTGCACATCCATGATGCGAATCTCCCGTTCCACCACATCCCAAAGATGCTCTATTGGATTGAGATCTGGTGACTGTGGAGGCCATTTGAGTACAGCGAACTCATTGTCATGTTCAAGAAACCAGTCTGAGATGATTCCAACTTTATGACATGGCGCATTATCCTGCTGAAAGTAGCCATCAGAAGTTGGGTACATTGTGGTCATAAAGGGATGGACATGGTCAGCAACAATACTCAGGTAGGCTGTGGCGTTGCAACGATGCTCAATTGGTACCAAGGGGCCCAAAGAGTGCCAAGAAAATATTCCCCACACCATGACACCACCACCACCAGCCTGAACCGTTGATACAAGGCAGGATGGATCCATGCTTTCATGTTGTAGACGCCAAATTCTGACCCTACCATCCGAATGTCGCAGCAGAAATCGAGACTCATCAGACCAGGCAACGTTTTTCCAATCTTCTATTGTCCAATTTCGATGAGCTTGTGCAAATTGTAGCCTCAGTTTCCTGTTCTTAGCTGAAAGGAGTGGCACCCGGTGTGGTCTTCTGCTGCTGTAGCCCATCTGCCTCAAAGTTCGACGTACTGTGCGTTCAGAGATGCTCTTCTGCCCACCTTGGTTGTAACGGGTGGTTATTTGAGTCACTGTTGCCCTTCTATCAGCTCGAACCAGTCTGGCCATTCTCCTCTGACCTCTGGCATCAACAAGGCATTTCCGCCCACAGAACTGCCGCTCACTGGATGTTTTTTCTTTTTCGGACCATTCTCTGTAAACCCTAGAGATGGTTGTGCGTGAAAATCCCAGTAGATTAGCAGTTTCTGAAATACTCAGACCAGCCCTTCTGGCACCAACAATCATGCCACGTTCAAAGTCACTCAAATCACCTTTCTTCCCCATACTGATGCTCGGTTTGAACTGCAGGAGATTGTCTTGACCATGTCTACATGCCTAAATGCACTGAGTTGCCGCCATGTGATTGGCTGCTTAGAAATTAAGTGTTAAGGAGCAGTTGGACAGGTGTACCTAATAAAGTGGCCGGTGAGTGTATATGATCAATAAAGCAACGGCTCGTCTAATAAGTAAAAGCTTCACATACGTTTTCAAAAACGCTGGTGGGGAAAGATACAATAGTCAAATAAATGTCTGCAGTATCATCTATGCATAGCCTTCCTGTACTTGTTCAATCTTTGAATCTTATCATTTGCAAGTTATCACCTCATTTGCACTGATGAGCTTCACCGCATCAATAATTGTTGCCAGTGGCCACAACAAATAGATCGAACGCCTCACAGCTGAAACCATACGCACATCAGCCGGATCTAAAATGGATGAACGGTGCATTTTAATATTAGAGTTGGACAAGTTTTGTGTTCGAATTATATGGAAAATGTACAATTTATGCAGCTGGTCTAATATTTTAAATTGTCTTTCTGTGCTGCTGGCTGCTTATGTTGGTCAAATGTGCACTGCAAGGTGTCTGGTTTCCTTGAGTTTCCGGTCAACAGGACTTAGGTCATGCTCAGCAAAGCGAAGCCCTATCTCGTCAGCACACTCAGGCTCATGGTTGGGACACGTGCCAGTTCTCCCTCCTTTCCATGCGTGTCCATATGCACAAACCAGTCTGACCACCTGTCACGAGGCAGATAAAGCTAAAGGTCTACGAGATGTTTGAGAAACGAGGACCTAAATGTAGAAGTGCAACATATGGAGTGTTATGACCAGTAATGGGGAAACATCTCTGCATCCTGACCTGGTGTTGTCTGCTTTGATACAGTGCAATATTTGTTGGCCGAGTTTGATCCGGACAGATGATGGAGCTGATTGTGACTCCTCACGCAGATCCAGTCGGACAAACAGGAAGAGTAATCTCTCCCATCACAACGGGGAGGCAAGCGGGTCAATAGCAGCATCAATAATGGAACGCACTAGATGCATATTGTTAGTACAAATGAAGACGGACCTGCTCGGCTCGGAGTGTGTACTGGACACTCTGATTGGTCAGCATGAACTGACGGTCCTGGGACAGTGTTTGGAGCAACAAGCCAACCTGTGCACTTTCTAAACTCTCTGAGCTTCATTTGAAATTTACATTCCAGTTCAATACAAGTTCAGCTCAACCGACAGCATGTGGTATAATATTGATTACTACAAAGAAAAAAAATGACTCATACTTTAGAAAAGAAAAGAAAAAATGTTGACATGGCAGCAAAGCTGTAAAATTGGATATTTTAGACAAAGGGTTAGTGTTTTTTCCCCAAACTTGGATCCAATAATAATTGGATACTTCCATTGTCAAGGTGATGATACACAGGGCAACTTTTTGAGCAATGTTGCTGGGCAATGTTGCCGTCAACTGGCAACCAGATGAGACAAAGGGCCCACGACCGATCTAAATGATCCAGATAGAAATGGGAAAGTGCCCAAGAAACAATCGCTCGGCAAGATTGCCCAGCAACATTGCTCAAAAAGTTGCCCTGTGTATCATCACCTTAAGTATCTATCTATCTTTCAGTCTATCTATATCAGTCAGTTTATCTATATCTATCTTTCAGTCTATCTATATCAGTCAGTTTATCTATATCTATCTTTCAGTCTATCTATCTTTCAGTCTATCTATTGTTCAATCTATCGTTCAGTCTATCTATCCATCTGTCTATCTGGTTTTGATTAATGTAATTCTCTAAAAATGTCCAGTCTATTAGACTATATTATTTAGAATATAAACCAATCATGTACTCGAAAATATTTTTTACTGAAACTGTAGTTCCCAGCATGCTTTGCTTTGGGACTTAATGATTGTAAGTTAATAGCTTGTTAGCTAGCTAGTACAATCTTACAATTCAGTCATGTGCCAAAAAAAAATGCAATTCAATAAATTATTAAATCCTGTGAGGGAAACAAAGATCACTTAAGATCATACGATTCTTAATTGAGTCACTTAAAATGACTAAATTCCTTGATGATGAAATTATGTGAACAAATTATGTTTGTTAAACTTAATTGATTCACGTGGGACCAATGTACATGATTAATTCATGTTAATCCAATACACCCTTTTTTGTGTATACACTAAAAAGGATGTTGAAATCATTTACATCCATATGAGGCACAATCATCCCTGATATACAAATACATAGTATGAATCAATATATAGTAATATATTGTAATAAATTGTTCAATATAATACGGTTTGAATACATTTTATTTTACTGTATTATTTAAAAGGTTTTTATTTTATTAAAAAATAAACAATTTGCCTGTTTATACTATAATGGTTTCAGTTGTGAAGCCCATCAGTTGCATTGCATCTTTAGTGTTCACCAGTGAGAACAAGGTAATAAAACTTTATCATTATAAATATTTCCCAGGACGTGTCTGTCTGTATTAAAATGTACGTGTGTGCATCCACTTTGTTCCAGTTCAATTATTGATGTGCAAAACAGACACACTATATGCCTTTGTGCAGCATGATCATGCCATAACAATAAATCAACAATATGTCTGTGCTGATTTGTTTGAGATTGATCTGCGAGAGGACAGCTCAGTCTGACTCACTGTCCATTATAACTGATGAGGATTAATCAAAGTTATGTAAGTATGTTTATGTACAGTATAGCCCCATTAGTATTTTATATTCCAAAGAAGAAAGTAAGTCATATAGGTTTGGAACGACATGAAGGTGAGTAAATGATGACAGAATTTTCATTTTTAAAAATGTTTGAATGTCATTTTATTCAATTACAAAATATCAAACCAAGTGACATCTTAGTGAATTAACCTTATACTTATATTTTTTATTTTGGCTGTGGCAGTGATTTTTTGTGGATGAAGTCAGTTTCTTTGTTTATTTATCATATTAACATCTTTGGTAGTTAAACCTGTTATTTACATTTTTAAAGAATTTATAACAACAAATTACAAAGTTTTTATTTTAAGTGTTCATGTGCTTTAAAATAATGTCTTTAAAATAAATGCAACTTGGTTTGATATTTAGCTCTTTAATAATATTTAATGCATTTTATTAGGGCTGTCAAATCAAGTAATCGTGATTAATCACATCTTACATAAAAGTTAGTTTTATAATATATATAAAACACACACACACATATATATATATAAATAAATACATATATAATTATAAATATATGAACAAACTTTTTTGTTAATGCGATTTATCACGATTAATCGATTTGACAGCACTAAAACATAAACAAAAACTTTTTTTTTTAGATGTGATTAATCATGATCAATCAATTTGACAGTACTAAAAAATATATAAGCACAAACTTTTGTTAGATGTGATTAATCGCGATTAATCGATTTGACAGCACTATTACATAAACAAATTTTTATGTTCGATGACTAATTTTGATATTTGTAAATTTACGAATCAAAGTAGTTGTAAATCTGTATCAGTATCAATACATCAAGTAGTCAGTAATGAAAGAAACAATTGGCATTTCATTCTTCTAGGTCCTAGCTTAACACAGTATGCAATAAAAGTAATGGCTGAGTGTGAAAGATCAATTTTTAGGGCTGCCCTGGTAAGGCAAACATTGACAAGAATCTCAATCAATAAACTGCATTAGAGTGCTGACCCTTCAGCTGAAGCCTATCTCTATGTCATGGGTCAATCCTGCTACATAGAGCTTTTTTTTTTATGACCCTTTCATATTTCAAACTTTTTTTAAAAAATCATATTAGTTTTCTTCTATCTCCTGAGCTTGATAGGAGCACATAGAGGAGTATTATGGTTTAATCTTTATAAATATTCTTCCACTTTGTGTTGCATAGCAGGAATGAAAGACCCATTAAGCTCATTTATATTTCCCGCGTCTCTTTGACACGTAGGGGAAACGTCACGGCTAGAGATCAGCACCTTGGACAGCGGCGCCCGTCAAAAATCAGCACACTTGGATTCTCCCACGGGAGACTCGAGCAGGAGCGCGCACGGCAGCGAGACGCTTGTAAATGAATCATTTTGATTGGGCGAGAGCGCGCCTTGGAAACAAGGGCCGTGTGTTGATGCGCACGGCAGAACGTCCATTTCGAGGATGAATCAGAGGGGAGCAGCATCAGCATCAGCATCCCCATCACATTACGATCCACAGCATCAGCCGCTCCGACTGACTATCACACCCTGCGAAGAAGGAAAATAGACGAATCTGCGCACGGTGACTTTTATTTTTCCCTTTCTGGAAGCTCCATCTTCCTTTGAACGTGAACGTGGCGAGGAACCATATCGGACCGGGAGGGGGATGGTGATGAACTTCAAATGGAGACGAGATGCTGGCATTTCCCCACTGCTCCTCAACCAACACTGCCATTATTATTATTATCACTGTTTTTAAAACACCAACCTAATGGATTCTTCTGAGCTCCGTGTTCGGGATGGGAGGTGGCGTTGGAATATGTCAATGGGGGGATGCACAAGGAAATGATGTGAAAGCTTCGTCATGATGCCTCTGATGAACAATAAACAAAACTATAGAATTGCACCTGAATCCCACTTCCAGCTCTTTTGGATTATGTTTTTATGCTGAAGGATCCGCGACGATGACTGTATGTGGCAGTGATGCTCTGAAATGCCATTTTGCATCTTCCTCGTCTCTCGTCCGTGCATCCAGGCTTTGGGTTGCTGGGAGTTTATGAAAATTACATCTCTTTAGAGCTGAAACAAAGCATTGCTGGGTATTCATTGAAATACCATAGGCTTATTATTGTCGACCAGTGATGATTGTAACAGCATTTAGAGAAACAACATCGGCCCTAACAAGCACATACATGCCATCAGACGGAAAACAACAAGCACAGAGATTTTTCTGACCAATTAGCCTACCTTTGGTTTGGACACTTTCCTCTGAGGCTTTAGGGTAGCAACTGCATTTCTGCCGAAAAAAATATTAATAATAGGCCTAAACGAATCAATAACAACAACAATACAAATACAAACAATAATGCATAATAATAACAATATATAAAAATAACAACAATAATATAATCATTATATATAATCATATTTTTCTGTTAACAATTAAACAATTTCGTTTCAGCCATATAACACACACATGTAGTCAAACATGTTCAAGAACCGGATCCGCATGTTTTTTAACGAACTGAAGGTGCTGGTTTTCATGCGATCCGGTTCTTCTCGACGCTCCGACAGTGACGCAGAGCCGAACAGACGCTCGGACAGAATGAGGGGGCTCGGGATGGGCGGCTGCGGATGGCCGCCCTTCGTTGACTGCTCCAGCCGCGATGATGAGGAAGAATACTACGGGAGCGACCCCAGGCCCAGGAGCCTGGCGTTTGAGGAGAAAGACCCGAAACTGCAGGCGGGCCTGGACGCGGTCAGCCTCACCAGCAGCACGGCCAGCGGCATGAGGACACCCCAGTGTCGAATCTGCTTCCAAGGGCCCGAGCAGGTACAGTTATTCCCACAATAACAAGGCCTTTGTGTGTATTTGCTTTAGTTTCTTATGGCCATATTTGCTATTTTAAATGTAAATGTTGGTGGTTGCTACACCATATTGCACATGCTGCTTGTTATTGTTACTATGAATTACTACAGCTCCACAAAGCACACGTTGTTCATCAGCATTGCTGATTTTGGCTACACTTTATTTTAAGGTGTCCTTGTTACAGTGTAATTATGCATTTAAGTACTGTGTGATAATAAGTAACTTACTAGGGTTAGGATTGGGGTTTGGTTTAGGGGTAGTTGCATGTAATTATAGCCTACATGATTTAGTTATTACTACAGTAAACATGTAATATGGATACACTATTTTAAGGTGTCCTTAATTATGGATTTAAGTAGCCTACTGTGTGATAATAATTAACTACATGTACTTACTATAGGGTTATGATTAGGATTGGGGTTTGGTTTAGGGTTAGTTCCATGTATTTATTCATAATATAGTCATTACTACAGTAACTACATGTAACACGTGTAAGAAGGACACTGTAAAATAAAGTGTTACCCTCATTTTTTGTCAATGCACTGACATATAATTCAAATATAATTATGCACTCTCCTTGCATTATGCACTTGTCCAAAATATATACTTTTTTTTATGTAAATGCACTTACATGAACAATTGGTAAAACTTTATTGTACAGTGTCATTGTTACATAGTTACAATAGGAAAAACTATAAATTATGCATAATTACATGCAACTAACCCTAAACCAAACCAAACCCTAATCATAACCCTATAGTAAGTGCATTAATATTACTCAGTACTTAAATGTATAATTAACAAAGACACCTTAAAATGAAGTGTAACCGAACACTTTAATATGAATTGTTACAACAATAATAATAATAAACGATTATACGCAGAAAAATAATTTGGTATTAAGTATGTCTAATAGTTTTATCAAGAGAACTTTAACTGGAGCACGGCTTAACTATTTGTGCAAATATGCATTTAGTTCTACAAGACATGCATAATATTGTGTTTATTAATATTGGTCTGTAGGATTGCTTGCTTACAATAAATATAAAACATGTAAATTGTCTTAAAGTTGCAAGAAATTGTTGGTGAAGTATCGGCAACATGTTTAGCTCACGGAACAAAGACAGCACATGACCTAATAATGCATTTCTCTTCTGATGGGATACAGGTATTCCACTGGAGCGTGTCGATTTACAGGTTCAATATGTCCACACAATTAACCTCTCTATTGCTTTTTTATGAGCGATAGAAGTCTCTGTGTGGAAATGTATAGATCCTAGTGGATGTTAAAGAGGCTGATTCATTTGCAATGCAAAGACAGTTGTTCATACAGCCTGTAAGCTGGATTCACATGGTCTAATTATAGACTGAAATGTTTGGAAAAACAATAATAATTACATCTTGCATCATTTTTTTAAGTTGTAAAGATGTTCAGGAGCAAAATAGATGTTGGCCCTATATGAGCGATGTTTTATATCGCATGATGGACGACCTGCTTGATTTGTCATCCGATGAGCTGAACGTCTGTGTTCGTGTAATCAGATTCTCACGGATAAATCAGCGTGCGTTTGTATTTGGATGGTATAGGCGGAACACGGGACGGATGTTTTGGTCAGCAGCCAAGCTGCGAAACAACAGATGTGCGAAACCTGTAAAGCTCGTCTGCTGCAAGTTAGCCGTAGACATCAGCTAATGTGGAGAGATGTTAGTGATGTACCAACACAATCCATCTGGCAGTCCATCTGATTATGTCAGCCTCGGTGTCTTTTTTCAATGCGAGATGCAGTTGAGTGTAAGCCTGCCTCTCAGGTAGATTGTTTAGTGAGCTGTTGAAAGTGCCGGACTGACAGAAGAAAAACAGCCACTAGAATAAAGACATAAGGAGTTCGCTGTCAGGATTTTAGTTTGAGTCTGCCATTCATTCTTATTGTTAAGATGCTCATAACTGCACCATTTGGCAGAATTAAAGCCATAGGTCAACCAAAAATGTACTTACACTTAAGACGTTCCAAACGACTTTGTGCAAAAAAAAGAAAAGAAAATATTTTTAGGAACATTGTACTCTAAAACAACATTGGACCCCATTGACTTTCATTGCAGGAAAAAAACAAAAAAAACATTAAAAGCATATTTCTACATTGGTGTCCAGTTAAAATTAGCTGTATATTTTTCTGAATTTTTAATTGTATTAAAATATTTCACTATATTATTGTAGATATTTTACCAATGACTAATTCTGTTTTGGCAACTATTATATAATTTATAAACAATATTTAATATTTAAAATATATATTTTTTTGAATATTTTTCCCTGTTTGCAACCTTTGACATCACAGCTCAAGATAATTTTCTAGAACATTTCCTGTGCTATTTAGGACTGTAAGATTTAGGGGGGGGGGGGAAGTAATTGCAGTTTTTCCAGATAAAAATTGCAATTGTGATTAAAAACACAATAAAAAGCTCACGGTTTGCTGTGCTTGTTTGGCTGCACAATTTGGCCAATAATGTGTGATTATATATCCACATGACAACAATATCATAATAATTATGTGATTTTTTTTCTTAAATACTCAAGATTATTTTACAGTGCTGTGTTTTCTTCTTTTTTTTGCAAGCACAAAATAAAAAGGTTCTTAAAACCAATAAATGACCTCGTACATTTTTACTAACAATTTTTAAAATTTGATTATACTATGGTTTCCTTGTTTGCTGCCTTTGACGTCACATCTCTATTTAGTGATTAGTCAGCATTTTCGGCTCAGGTGATTGGCTCACGACCCGACTGCATAATGATGTCACGTTTCAAATCGGACACTGCTGTATAGATGGATGATAATGCAAACATATAGCTCCAGGAATGATAGACCTCCTTGCTTTAAACATGAAAGTGTGTGTGATATCAGTCCTCATTACTCATGTACCAATGATCTGTTTTGATGTGTTTGTGCTTGAGCTCTAATCAGATGAAGCCGAGAGGGATTTTTAATAATATTACACTGACCGTGATCTGCCATGATGCTGCCGTCTCTTTTCACACGCGAAACAAAGCTTTTTGTTCATGATTACTATGTGGAGAGAAGGATATGTACAGATGTAGAGACGTTAGGCTGGTTGTTCTGAGAGCTTCTGCTTGGTTTTGGCTGAACCAAATCTGGCCTCGGATCTGTGATAACAGATACACTGAAACAACAAGAGGAGGACAGGCTGTACTTTAAAGCACAGTATGACTCATCTAGGTCCACTTATCGTAACGCTCACATTGATCAGACTGGACAGACTCGTGATGTCAACTGTACTGGAGAACTTGACTGGAAATGTGCAGGAGAGATACTGTTGGGTTTTTCATTACAAACCTGTTGAGATTTTGAGTTAGAATATAAGTGAAAGGTTGAGAAAATAATATATGAAATTACCATTTGATTGTCACGTCAGCAACAAGTTAATATGATCCAAACCTGATGACCATTTTCTCCAGAATGATTGCGCCTTAATGGAAGCAAGAAAACCCATACGTTAAACATTTCGTATTAATGTTGTGTGATTAACTTTAAAATGTTCTAACTTAATATTTATTTCCACAATAAAATGACATTTATTTATTTTATTACAATTATTATTATTTGTATTCATTTAAGTTTAAATGTAATTAAATGAAATTAAAAAAATATATATATATATATATAATAATTTTTTTAAATATATTTTTAATTGACTCATAATAATAAACTTTAAATTTATTTATGTCAGATTTTTATTGTGGACACATTTCAACTGTTTGTTTTTCACGTACGGGACTGACTCAATAGTGCTGAGTAAAAGCCTGATCTCTTTACTGTCCTGCTTCTGTGTTTATCAGACAAATTGAGATGAACACATTATAAATCTGTGTTTCTTCTCAGAATCAATAGTGATTATTAAGCTTAAAGTGGTTCTCATTCTAGTCTCACCTCAAAATTGCATTTAGACACGCTGGTACCACAGTTAAAGAATCGATGCAATTAATGACCACAGATTGCTTTCCTCCTTTTTCTTCTTTCATGCCGCAGTACCTGAGTACTTCACAAGCCATTCAGTCTCTCTGATTATATCATTCTTACAGTCCTTTATCTCTGCCCCACAGTTGGACATGTGCTCCAATTGTTATTCACATTGGATCTATTGAATGTTCTCTTGGCAGCTCTCTATAAATGCTGCTCTTACATCTGTAATGTTAGTTGACTCATGGTTTCTTCTTGCTAAATATCCCTGGCAGAGTCATCCTAAGTGGTTTAGCTGGATGCTGTATTATTAGTGGTTCTTCCTCATACTTAGGGTTGAGGATCTGAACAAACCCCTAATCTTAGATATCATTTTTCTAGAACATTGCACATGCTAGTTAGGGCTGCAAAGTCTGGGTAAAAAAATAAAAAAAAAACGGTTTTCTGATAAAAAATTACAAATGCAGTAAAAAGCTACAGGTTTGCTGTGCTTGTTTGTAGGGCTGCACAATTTGGCCAAAACTTTGTGATTATATATCAATATGAAAATAAAATAATATTAATAGTTATTATAATTTATAATAAACTTTTTTTTAAATACCCCATTTTATTTTACAGTGAAATATTACAATAGTCATATTTATTATTTTGATTCATATTATTATATCAATGAAAACACAATAGTTATAATAATAACAATATTAATAATATAATATAGCCTAATAATTATTATTTTTTTCTTCTTAAAATACTCGTACTTATTTTACAGTGAAATATTTCAACATTAATATTTATTATTTTGTTTAATATTTGTATTTAATAATAATAACAACAACATATTTATAGCTGTCTTCATTAATTTTCAAACATTAAACCATCAGGCTTTTATTTTGGCGGAAAACTGCAGGGAAAGCTTTTCCTTTGTTGACAACAGCCTAGCAACCGCATAGCAACCACAGAATGCACCATAGTGACAGTTTGCAAAAGCTGCTGCTTTCCCAATGAAATTTCTCAAAAGCTTTCCCCCGACAATCCTGGAGCTGCAGGACTTTCAGAGGTGTGTATTGATTGAGTGTCTGGAGCAGTAGAGGAGAGAATAACTCACCCGTCTTTTAACTGCACACTCTTCAGATCCTCCACACGCTCATAAGTCTGGAGTCCAAAGCTCACGTCAGCAGCCGCGTGCACACTGTGTCCGGGATCGATTTATCGTTTGTAACGGCGGACAGGTTCATGAGTAATATCTCATTTACGTAAATCAACTGACTGTCCTGGAGGGCAGTCCAGTCATGAGGATTGTTGGTTCTGCGGCTGTAATGCAGCTTTAGAAGGCAACAGATGTCCGGACTGTAAAACCCAGAGGCTTCCAGCAGATGTGTGTGTTGTGTTGTGTTGTGATCCCGCTGGACGCTCGCGTGATTATCTGACACTCTGTTTGGAAGCACTGGACGAAATTAAATCGGAATGATTGTTTATGTTAGGCATATGCAGGAATATAAAACAGGAAAAATAGTTTCATCTGTAACACACACACACGTCGAGCTGGAATTAATCAGCATTTCATGCAGCAATTTAGGTTTTCTGTTAATGTTTTATTATACAAATCTCTTGATTCTGATCGGTCAGTTAAACAGTTCACTTGTTTTCAACATTGATAATAATCAGAAAGGTTTCCTGAGCAGCAAATCAGCATTAGAATGATTTCTGAAGGATCATGTGACACTGAAGACCGGAAATTCTACATCCCTTAATAATACCAATACCTAAACTTAACTACCGTACTATTAATAAGCAGTAATTAGGAGTTTATCAGGGCAAAAGTCATAGTTAATAGTTATTTAATAGTGAGAATTGGACCCTAAACTAAAGTGTGACCATATTTTTTAATTATTGAAAAATAGTAAATACAAAATATAATAGCATTGGTTGCACTTTATTTTAAGGTGTCCGTTTTACAGTGTGATTATAAATTTAAGTACTGTGTAATAATAATAATTAACTACTTACTACTTACCCTATAGGGTTAGGAATAGGATTAGTTACATGTAATTATGCATCATTTATAATTATTACTACATGTAACATATGTAACGAGGACGCTGTAAAATAAAGGGTTACAATAGCATTTCCGGTTAAATTCACGTATACATTTCCAAGTAAAACTGAATATGCAGCTGGAAATAATGCAGGTCTGGCACTTAATTGTGTTGCTCGGGATTTGACTGGATCATAATCGTATTTCTTCCTACTCACCGTCAGAAAAGAGGCTATTTCAGAGGCAGAGAAAGTTATTATGATTGACAAACATATTTTCCTGGCACAATAGACCTTCTGTAGCTCCTCTTTTCAGTTCTGCTCGTTGTGTTCTGTCTCCCGGGTTTGTATTTCCACAGCATGAAGGTAATATCTTACGGATTTATGAATGAACCGCTGTTTTAAAATCTTCCCGGTCTACTGACATTTGTTATGACATCCGCTTCAAGCATTACAAAGCTCATGATAACTATAGTTAACTCTACAATAAGTAAATCCACTTCACCAGTTTTTTGAATCACTCTCAACACTCTCACAGAAATGGTTACCGCAAAAACGGTACCACAAAATTCAAAAAATGGCGGCGCTCTTGTTTCTCTGGCGCATGAGGTCTATAAGTCCAGGAACATTGATTTCAATAGTGAATAGTATCATGCTTTGATAGTGTTGTCTGTCCTGCAGGGGGAGCTGTTGAGCCCGTGCCGCTGCGACGGCTCCGTGCGCTGCACACACCAGCCCTGCCTCATCCGCTGGATCAGTGAGAGAGGATCCTGGAGCTGTGAGCTCTGCTACTTCAAGTACCAAGTCCTGGCCATCAGCACCAAGAACCCGCTGCAGGTGAAGCGTCAGTTTGTGAAGTATCTGGGTCAGGGCTGAGCACTGGCTAGCATCTCTATTTATAGGCTTCTACAAGCAGAGCAAGAAAATGCCATCTTACGGTGTGTTTTTTAATGTTGTGTTTCAGTGGCAGGCGATTTCTCTGACGGTGATCGAGAAGGTGCAGATTGCTGCCATTATCCTGGGCTCACTCTTCCTCATCGCCAGTATCTCGTGGCTGGTGTGGTCTTCTCTCAGCCCGTCCGCCAAGTGGCAGCGCCAGGACCTGCTCTTCCAGATCTGCTACGGCATGTACGGCTTCATGGACATCGTCTGCATAGGTGAGAAACACAACCACATGGATAAATACGTGCAAACACACGTTTATAACGTTTAGGACCTCTCTTTGACTTCCTAATATACTAACTATAGACTGATATACACACATTTGCGTATATATGTATGATTGGATATGTGTAAATGTAAATTTGTTATGGGAAAATTATGGGAACTCTTTACGATAAGGTTTGCTACAGTAGTTCATGTATGTTGAACTAACAATGAATGATAGATAGATAGATTAATTTCTACATATGTTAATATTAACATTACAATGAAACAATATGTATTTTGTGAACAATAAATAGTATAAATATAATATACTATTATTGTTAATAACTTTCATGATACTTTCGTTAACAATACATGAACTGATGATACTGATGTTCATTTATGTAATATATTATGAAAATTTGTTTTTATATTATTAAAAATGATGTTCATATAATGTTATATGCACTCTTATATATGTATATATCATTTGTAATAATTTCTATATAGTAAAGCATTAGGTATCTTGATCTAACTATGAACTATACTTGTTAAGCATTTATTAATCTGGGTTGGTACTAATTTCTACATACACTAATAGGCTACATTTTAATATGTTAATATTACAAAATAATAAGTTTGAGTATATTGTGAATGAACATCATTTAAGTTATTTATAGTCATATTCAAATTAATACAAAATAATGAAATTAATTTTTCAAAATGTAAATAGTAATTTACATAAACATTATAAATTATTGTTATACATTTTTAATTTTTATAAACATGATTTTAATAATATTTTAAAAAATACATTTTGTTTTATATATATAATTTATGTAACATGTTACACTATGATCATTTATGTTATGTAATGTTACAATGCATATAAAATAAATTAAAATGTTAATATTAAAAAGTATTGTTTATATATATATATTTTATATACTACACTAATATTATATACTAGAACCTAGTCCTAGATGAATAAATGCTGTTAGAAATCTCGTTCATGATACCTAGAGCATTTTCTCATGTAGCCTAAACAATTGAACCTTTTTGTACAGTGTGTTGTCGAATCAATAAGTAACATCCCCTAATCCATAATTCCCCACAGGCCTTATAATCCACGAGGGCTCATCCGTGTACAGAATCTTCAAGCGATGGCAAGCTGTAAACCAGCAGTGGAAAGTATTGAACTATGAGAAGGCGAAGGACTTGGGAGACCCGTTGAGCTCCAGCAGTAAGGCAGGCAACCGCGGCTCACGCAGCAACACGCACGGCCTGGCCAGCGGCAGCAGGGGGGGGCAGCGAGTGCGCAGGTTAAGGACTATCCTCAACCACCACTGCGGATACACCATCCTCCACATCCTCAGTCAACTGCGGCCCAGCGACCCGCGGCTCGGCACCGCCACCAACCGTGAGGTGGTCATGCGGGTCACAACCGTATGAGGTCGGAAAAAAGATGCCACCGCGTTTCAGGCTCCAAGCGCCTTTTCCTGGAAAATACAGTTTCGCGATGCCAGGATGATCGCGATTTTTTCCTTGCATAACGTCTCACTTCGACTTTTTAAACGGACAGGAGCGCGACGAACAATGCGTGAGACATTGGCGCCTTTAATTCCTGGAGTTTCTATTGGCGAGACTTTCATGGTCTAGCACACTATTGCATTTTTAGTTCGATTTCCTCGCTGGTGTTGTTTTTTTATCGATGCGGTTTTTAAAACTTTTTGATTTTCTAAGGGAGAATGGTACATGAAGTGACACCGACATGTGATGTATATGACAACTCATATGGACCTATTGTAAATGATGTTTACGGATGCTTCTGACGCAGCAAGAAAGCCAACCATAACCAAACGATCACGACACAATAACCAGGGAAACGAGATACGAATTGTTACATACTAAAATATATCAAAGGGGAGGGTGCAATAAGACATAATAAGATTATACAGAGAATAAAAAGACGTAAACATTTAAAAGAATTTGATCTTCTCTGCAATAAAGATACCTGTACATTTTACAGTGACCTTTGCATGAGGGTAGAGTTTTATGCCTCCTCGACACATGGACATGATGAATTTGTTTTATTCAGAATGGTGCTCGTTTGAATAAACACTACTATTCATCTGCTGTTTGTGAAATGCATCATCCCACAAAGGCTTTTGTTCAAGTGGGTTTCTCTTACAGACACACATCTACAGTACACTACTTTTTTGTTTGAGGTTTGGAAGGTTCGCATACAGAGCTTTCATTTGAATACGAACACCAGTGAATTACAATCATTTTTATCATAACGCACAAGTAACATTGCTAGATTTGAAAGGACGTTTGATTAGCCTTAGTAATCAAAATGCAATGAGTTGAGTGCGAACAGAATTGATCATAATGTTAATTACCACTTCTTAAAAAACATATAACAAAAAAAAAAAAAAAAAATCCCACAACAACAATGGAAGTAAATGCAGACATTTTTTTGGAGGATTCAAAAGAATATTGAATGGTTTATTTTATAAAGCTGTTTAGAAATTGATTCAAACTTACCTCTTAAAAGAAATTCCAGGAGCTGAATTGACAAAATGTGTTTCATAATGTTGATAATTATATTATTTAAAAAATAATCATAATTTGCCCTCATAATCTTAATATTAACCTCCCCTCCCTCTTTTCTTTCTCTGATGACGTGTTTCTGCCATGAGGGCGGGGCAACCTGTCACTCACATCAGTTCCACCAATAGCAGACCACAATCATCCAATCAATTCCCCATGGACAAAATCAAGTTCAGAGAAGCCATTTCACTCGGATATACAATGTTACAAAAGGGAAGAAAACATTATCACAACTTCTGTTGCATGCCGACTTTAAAGGAAAATTCTGAGTGCTATATATTACGTTTAATTGACAAAATGTGTTGCATAATGTTGATTACCACAAAAATGTGGAAATTAATTTTTTTGTGGAAATCAACATTATGCAGAACATTGCGTCAATTAGACTTAACATATTTGGAACCCGGAAGTTTCCTTTAACAAGTCATTTTATTTTTTTCAGTGTAAAGGTGGTCACCATTTGCTTCTACCATTTGGGTGTTTGCAAACAGTGATGACGTGTTTTACCCAGTGGCAGAAAATGACAGTTCTGAAGTAGCAGTCTATGGAAGCCATGGAATAAAAGAATAAAAAAGGTTATTTCGAGGTTATATCTCACAATTCTAAGAAGAAAATCAGAATTGAAAGATATAAACTCCATATTCTGTCCATTTACCTTAGAATTGTGACTCTCGCACGCTTTTCAAAACCTTTTCCTCTCTTAGTCCTCCTCCCCCTCCATCATCAACCCTAACAGCTGACAACTTTGCCACATTCTTGATAAATAAAACAACCATCAGCGGCCAATTTTCCACACCACAAACTGACACACACATCTTAACAGCTATCACACACATTCCCCCTCCTCCTCTCCACTATTGGAGGCAGAAGTCTCAAAGCTCATCCTTTCCAATCTCACTACTGCCTGTCCGCTTGATCCCTTTTCTTCTTCAGTTATTCCTGCACTCGCTCACATCATCTACACCTCTCTTTACACTGGTCCGTTTCCCACAGCATTTAAGCAGGTTCGGATAACCCAACTGCTTAAGAAACCCACTCTGAATCCAGCACTTTTAGAAAACTACAGATCCGTTCTTCCATTTATTGCTAAGAGACACTGCTAAGATGTCTTCCTTTCTTACACAGAACAACCACCTGGATAACAACCAGTCTGGTTTCAAAAGTGGACACTCAACTGAGACTGCCCTGCTCTCGGTTATTGAAGCTCTGAAAGCTTCCAAATCCTCAGTACTCATCTTGCTGGATCTGTCTGCTATTTTGACACAGTTAACCACCAGCTCCTCCTGTCAACCTTCATGACGGAGGGCATCTTAGAAACCACACTCCAGTGGTTGAAGTCTTACCTCTCAGGTAGGTCCTTCAGTGTCGTGGAAGGATGAGGTGTCTAAGTCGTAACATCTAGCTACTGGGGTACCTCAGGGCTCAGTGCTTGGACCACTTCTCTTCTCCATCTATATGTCATCACTAGGATCTGTGATTCAGAAACATGGTTTTTCTTATCACTGCTATGCTGATGACACACAACTCTACCTCTCATTCCAACCAGAGGTTTTGACGGTAGCTGTTCGCATCTCAGCCCAGCCTGCCTGACAGACATTTCTTGCTGGATGCCATCTTTAACTCAATCTTGCAAAGACAAAACTACTGTGGTCTCAGCCAATCCAACACTTCATCACAACTTCTTTATTCAGCTAGGTTGGTCAACCATAACTCCATCCAGGAAAGCCAGGAACCTTGGAGTTGTGATTGAACTTCACAGACCACATTGCTAGAATTGCCTGGTCCTGCAGATTAGCCTTATACAACATTAGGAGGATCAGGCCCTTCCTTTTGGAGCAGACTACACAACTCCTTGACTTATGTGCAAGTTATTCAGCAAGTGAACGGCGCCTTGTGGTGCCATCCCAAAAAGGCACAAAATCACTTCTTTTTTTTCCACAGACCTTCATCTTGACTGGTGGAATGATCTGCCCAACTTAACCTAACAAACACTGGCATTGTTGTACAACAGATGTAATTTATATGATATTATACAGAATATTTTCATGGATCATGGCTAAATATTGAGCTTTTTTGCAGTTTCAACCCTCTCAGGTAAAAACACTTGTGAACCCAACAAACAAATCTCATACTGTGTCTTGACCTTGATCTTTTCATCTTTCCTTTAGTGCTTCATAGATTATCACTCCAGGCTCCAAGCATGAGGTCTCCTGGGTGCCACTATCATTGGGCGGCCCTTGCAGAGGTCACAGCGCTGCAGGGATGGCATCTGTCACATGCGTTCACCTGGCAGATGTGTGTCAACGCCAGAAACCCACTGCGAGTCCTCTCACAATGTCACACCACTGAAACATCCGAAGGCAGCAGCACCAGTGTCTAGAGAAGATGTTCTGAGATTAGAATGTGTAGTCATTGTGTTCAAACATATGCTTATATTTACTTAGGATTTAAAGATATTGGCAAGCAAATTGCTTAATATTTGGCTTTACTTTCATTTTAAATTAGTATTTAGAAATGCACATGGTCCCTGGAACCATTCAGGAGCTACATTTAGGAAAAAGGCATTAGATTTTAAGAACAATTCTGACTTTTTTCCCCTCTCAGACTTTTTTTCGTGCAATTTTGGGTTTACATTTCACAGTTATGAAAACAAAATGAATTGCAGAATATAAACTCGCAATTGTGAGAAGGGTAGTCATAATTCTGAGATAAAAAGTCGCAATTTCCTTTTGTATTTTTTATTCTGTGGGGGAAATAAGCTTCCAAAGGTCTCATTAGTTAACATTAATTAAATAACAGTGATCAATACATTTGTTAGTTTTTATCTTCATTAATGTTAGTTAATAAAAATACTATTGTTAAATGTTCGGTCATGTCAGCTGAGGTCCATTAAATAATATTATCTAATACAACTTTCGATTTTAATAATGCATTTGTAAATGCAGAAATTAACATCAACTAAGATTATTAAATGCTTTAGAATTTTTGTCATTGTTAATTCATATTTGCTAATGTAGTTAACTAATGTTAACAAATGAAACCTTGTAAAGTGTTACTAATATATTTTAATTTTTATATACTTTTATTATACTAGCAGGAAAAATGTATTACAATTATTATTAGATACATGGCTCCCACAGTCATGAAAACATTTAGTTTTACAGGCCTGGAAAAGTCATGGAAGTTTATATAGCAAATACATACAGTAAATAAGTAATGCTTGGCTAAATATTGGCCATAAATTGACAAAAACTTTTTATTCAGCAAATAATTGGTTGTCGATAAATTGGTGAAACTGATTCACAAATTGGTCTAAATTACTAAATTCGAGGAAAAATGTGTCCAATATCTACAAATATTGACATATCAATTATATATATATATACACACATATACACACACACATCTATTAGGCATATATATATATTTTATTCACACAGGACAGACCAAGTCCCACCCTGTCTGTAAAAGCATAATTCCTATAGTGCCAGAGGGACAAAAAGCCAAACAGCCTCTAAAAATGGCAGTGACAATGGATCATCACCAAAATAAATTCCCCTTAGAGAGATTATAAAAATAAACCCACAGCTATGAGTGTAGTAAGCAGCTCGAGCAGTTCATTCATCACTCTCACACACTGGCTACTGTACCTCAGATTCATCAGGTCCACACTGTATTCTGGATCAAAGTTTATTGTGATTTCATCTACTCTGCACTTCACTAAACGGTACAAACAGCCATCATTGCACCAAAGCCAAGAACCCCGGCAACATTCACGAGACAACACATCAAGTGCTCTAAGATCAACTGAGATGAACAGCTAACATGTTACCCATCGGTCTTAGCGCTATCTAAACAGTTAGTGTTATCTGTGAGGCCTCGCTCTTATTTCACTGTGCACCAAGGGCAAGTTCCCACACGACAACACTCCATCCAAACGTCATCTTTAAGACATTACAGAACAAATAACAAGTAACTCGTCACATCAGTCTTCGGTTATGGATAAAACACTTAAAATACAAATCAAATAAGTGCTAGTAGAATAAGAGGATATTTTCAAATCGACAAAAATATTATACAAAGTTGAAGAGAATTACAAGGATTTAAAAGTAAGCATCATTATTAGGTTAAATATAAACAGATATAAAGTTCCATTAATAATCCACACATATTCAATAAATAAATTAAGCACAATAACAGTTACATTGAAAGTGAAAACTTGATTATGTAGTGTGTAACTAAAAGCTCTCTGCGGTCATGTCACAAACTTGATATGGCAATAAATCTCACTTATTAAAAACATTATATGAAAACAGAAAAATAAATCACGTTCTTATGGTTATTACAAGACGTGAGTGATCTACGGCAATCATAAACTCAACTAGGAATATATTTCAGATATATAAAATTTCTGTATTACTTTCTCCAGGTATTTTGGCCCGTTCAGGTTCCCATCACCAATAAACAGCAGTGATGACATCCTGTGTCTTGTTGCAACTTAAAAATATGTTGCAAACGAAATCATCCCAAATATAAAATTTGGGTCTGCCAACAGAATGCTTTAGTATTGTCAGAGTGACATCACTATCATGTATCATTTCAACACATTATAATTGGGCAGACGTCAGTGAAACCTTATAAATATCTTTCTAGAGGAGAGATCGCTTCTGCCCCAAAGACAGCTTAAACAGTTAAGATACATCATTCTCTGATTGACAGTTTCAACTAAATTTCCATTATTTTGAAAAATGTTTCCTATTTTTAAACATCATTAACATTTTTCAGACGTGACAGTTTTATATGGAATACATGGATGGCGGACAGCTTACTGCATACCGCCCACTGCGTTTAAAAAAAATTGTATGCAAAACAGAATTTTCATGGTATTAAGAATTAGGTGGGGAAATGTGATATTTTCATAATCTTATCAATGAGAATAATATTTTTGTAATATTTATTCTTCAGGACAGAAGTGGTTGAAAGTGGACAAAAGAGACGGATTTAAACACCAGGTGTAAACGGGAATGCGTCTCCCTCGTCTACTTGTGATCCGATCGGCCAAAACACACCTTAACACCAGGAGTAAACAGGGCCTTTGTTGCATTTTTCAGACATAATGATGATATTTTAAGAAACGGCTGAAATAAGACCAATGTTCTGTGCATGGCATAGTTTTGAAATGCAAGAAGTGCTCCTTTGAAATGCTGTATATAAAAAGACTAAAATGAATCAAATAAATCTAAAATGGCATTTCCCCCCAGCACGTAATGAAAGCTGCCGTTGAGATGGTCCTCCTCACAGGTACGGGTACTGGTGGAGTTTCCTCTGGCTGAGGGGAAACGCTGCAGGCCGCTGGTACGGAGCCGAAGCCTGACACATGACGCCCATGGCACTGTTCTTCTGCAGAAGGCTCAGAGAGGCCGAGTACGGCCCGGCGGTGCGTGTGTGCCGGCCGGAGGAGGAGGAGCAGGAGGAACCGGCTGAATTGTGCAGCTGGTCCACCGCCTGCGACACAGAGGCCAGGGCCGCAGATGCCGGGTACGCGTACAGGCTGGAGGCGGAGCCGAAGAGTGACGCTTCATGAAGCCTGTAGGGGTGGGAGGGGCCTGTAGGAGGGTAGGTGGGTTGGCGTCTCAGGGATCCGCCCCCTGCACGATCGTGGGATGACATCATCGATTGCTGTGCCTGTTGAATGAATTAAAAACGTAAAAATCACTTGATGACTGAGCTGGAAAAAACAACCTGATGATAGATATTATAAATAAACCCTGGTTTGTCACAATCACTCTTGGGTTGGCACACAATTGCCTTTCTTGTGTTGTTGTGTTTCCTATTGAAACAGGAAGTTGGGGCAAATATATTACATATTACATGCATTTATCTTATTATATATTGGTTTGTCAACTTTTAGGAGTATACTCTCATTTACAATACCATTCAAAAGTTTACGGTCAGTATGATATTTTTTTTTACATTTTTGAAAGAAGTCTCTTCTGCTCAAGGCTGCATTTCAGAAATACAGTAAAAAGAGTAATATTGTGATATACCATTTTATTATAATTTTAATATACAAATATTACAATTTAACTATTACAATTTGTAATTTATTCCTGAGATGCAAAGTCGAATTTTCAGGATCATTACTCCAGTCATCAGTGTCACATGATCCTTCAGAAATCAGTCTAATATGCTGATTTGCTGCACATTTATTATTATCAAAGTTATTATCAATATTGAAAACATTATTTTTTTGTGGAAATTTTTTCAGGATTCTTTAATGAACAAAATGTTAAATCTTTTGTAACATTACAAAATGTATTTTACTGTCACTTCATCACTTTGATGCATCCTTCCTGAATAAAAGTACTGAATTCTTACTGACCCCAAACTTTTGACTGGTACTAGATAAAGTAAACCAAAGCTAACAGATATTGACAAATTGTCCATTCTGAAGTCATGTGGTCTTTAATAAGCATGCAGTGCAGCTGTACACATGTACCTGGCTCAGGTTGAGAGGCTGAGATCTGTTTGACGCCGCTCTCTGATGCCGGTCGCTGGACTGTGAGGCCGTTCCTTTCTTTAGTTTTCCAGAACTATTAGCATTGTTCTCTGGAAGCAAAGAAAATAGTATTTAAGGATCTGCACATCTATGATGTCATAAGCATGACAACATCATCATATGACCAGCATATGTCCATGTCTATTCAATATTCAACAACTTGTTCTTAATCACATGCACACTTCAACAAAAGCCTGTTTAAATCTAAAATGGAGATTTAAAACGGATTATGATTGTTTTTGGTGTAAGAAGCAATTAGTATCATGAATGGACGGAAGGGAATGAATCAAAACCCAATATTCAGATGACTAGAAGTCTGAATGACTCTGACGAACCTCCTGCCGCTCCGTCCCAGAGCTGTGTTTTCACTGAGGGAGTGACCATGGCGAGAGACTTGGGAAGGCGTTTGGGACTGAGAGGGGTGCTGGTGGAGGAGTCAGAGTCCTGGGAGTCATGCACAGTCACACAGCTGATGACGTTTGTACGCTGGTTCACACTACAGCTGCCACACAAGAGAAGAAAGAGTCTTGTATGATCTCCAAGGCTGCATTTATTCATTAAAAGGTGTTATTGTGAATTAATATATGTGAATTATTAAATAACTTATTAACAAATCGAAAATGTATTTGTATATTTGAAATTGTATTTTTTTAAATGTAAGAATCTTCAGTGTCACATGATCCAACAGATATCATCCTAATGTGCTGATTTGGTGATTATTGTGAATGTAGAAAACATTGTGCAGCTTAATATTTTGGTGGAAATGATAATATAAAATTTTTTCCCAGGATTTTTTGATGATTATTAAATTTGAAAGAACAGCATTGATTTGAAATACAAATCTTTTGTAACATTATGAATGCATTTACTGTCACTTTTGATCAATTTAATGCTTGTGCTTGCTGAATAACAGTATAAATTTTAGTTTTACTGACCAAAACCTTTAAATGCTAGTGTATAGTCGCTCTTCCACGGTCGGGACAAAGCCAAACCACTCGCGTTTCTTAACCGCTCCATTCAGTGCGAATCCGTTCCAGCCGGTACGGGTATGGTTTCATTTTCCACTGTGGCGCTGATAACGAAACTCTTTAGAATGCAACACAAATGGTAACGCAAGAGTTTATGATGGCATGAGATGCAAATAGTGACCGAATTATATGGAGGATGATCCGATATTGCTTTGAATTTTATTAACTTGTGTTTACTTTGTGTAATTCCGTAGAATTCCAGGCAGAAATTGTGTGATCGTTCAGATTCTAAGCTCAAGTGGAATAATCGTTCCTTGCTGTTCTTAGAGCCTGAAGACGGTGGAAAAGCGTGTGTTAGTAATATTGTTTTAATCAGCATTAAGAGATTCTGATGGCATGAGTGATTTTTATTTTTGTATATCTGTATTGTTGTAAATTATTGTACATTTTTGATACATATTTTTTCTACATTAAGATTACCATACCTTTCTTTGCAAATTTAGAAATAAGGTGTGTGAACTGTAGGCATTACTAGTCTACAAAGAAAAAAAATACATAAGACATAATAACATGGCATAATATATATATATATATATGAAGAGTTCAGATGCAAAAGCCTCTAAGTGCTATTTGAAATTTTCTTCTAGAATGATAATTTTTATCAAGCTTGTATATTTAAGTTCAGTAATTTCACTTAAATGGCAATGAAGATTACCTATTAATTGTCATTTAAGTGAAATTACTGAACTTAAATATACAAGCTTGATAAAAATTATCATTCTAGAAGAAAATTTCAAATGGCACTTAGAGGCTTTTGCATCTGAACTCTTCATATATATATATATAAAACTACAATACAGAGTTTTAGTTGGGATGTAAAAGTGATCACACCTTTCAGGAGGAAACTTCCTGTCGTCATCGTCCTCGGTGTCGCTGTGGATGGTGATGATGCTGACAGCAGGGCTGGGGGTGTCGGAGATGACGATGGGCTGGGACGCATCACCACCGTTGTGCGCTCCCAAAGAGGCCGGCTGCTGGGAGGACGTGGGTCTGCGACGTAAATAAGAGAAAATGACTTGAAATTAACAACAGATTTTTTTTAATATGTTAGCATAACAAACTTTTATCCCCCATCTATTTTCCATTATTCAGAGATGGCTGCACATATTGAGACTCATTAAGAGCGTTACCTGGCTCTGCTCTCAGCACGTCGACCCTTTGACCTCTTCACTCCGCTCTGCTGTGTACGAGTGCTGGCTGCTCCCGCGTGGGAGGGCTGAGCGCTCACGTTACGCCCCTGCTGCATCCCATCACACTGACCTCCATGTCGACCCCTGGCAGAGTGTATTAAATGCATGTTGTTTTGAGAATGGTTATAATTGGTTATTAGCTATTTGCAATTCATAGAATTCAGTTTTCCCTGCAGAGGCATGTTGTTCTACATTACAATCAGCAGCAACAAAAGTCACACTGCAATGAGTCATTCTGCAATGAGTTCTATTGGGTAACAAGAAATGCATTTGGAAACACAGGTAACAGCTTGGTGTATTATTCCAGTTCATTACTTTTAAGCTGTTTTCACACCTAGTACTTTTGCTAAATGCTTTTTTTGTTATCAACCTGAGCACCACTGGAAGGGCTGTCACTGTAATCAGGCAATAACGGCCAAGAACATGCCCAGGTCATATTTCACCAATATTTATCATATTTCTCAAATTTATTTTTCAATTCTTACCATAAAGTTTTTTATATATACAGTATATATATATATATACACACACACACACACACACACACACACACACACACACACAAAGTTTTATGTTAGATTAGATTAATCGTGATAAGCACTAAATACGTTACAAAGATTAACTATTTAAATATGTATGAATTAAAAAAAACGTGTAAAATAGGTCTTCATTTTTATATTTACAGTAATGACAATTAGATTTTTTCGCATTATGAAAATTAGTTGGGGAAAGGTGCTTACCTGTAAATCAAATAATGTAAAAAAAATCTTCATAACACTAATAACAACAATTAAATAAATAAATAAATTCTTGTTTTATATATATATATATATATATATAACAAGATATTTTTTATTTATTTATTAAATAAATCATATTATTATTAATAATTTTCTTTAGATTTTTTAGGTGAAATCAGTGTTATTTTAGCATCATTGAGATACTATTACAGAATGAGATTTAATGTTTATATTTTCCGTTTTCATGTTAATTTCAGATAATGTTTTTTTTTTTAAATATATGTCTATATAGTTATTTAAATTTATTTCAGTTTTGGTTTCAGTTTTTTTTAGTACATCAAGTTCCCATCAAAATGGGAAATGTTGCTGGTTGAAATAAAATAAAATATAAAAAAACCTTTAAACTTATTTCAGCTAACATTTATTTTATTTCAAGTAACGAAAATGTTTTTTTAAGGTTTTAGCTTTAGTTTCAGTTATAATAATAGTGTTGAGATTAATCGATTTGACCGCACTAAATAATAACCGCAGGGGAAATGTGACAGACATATTTGTGAGAAACCCCACATGCATTCAGACTTGAGTACAACACCATAGCAAGTATTTCACGCAAATCAAACTGGTTGGTTGATTGAATCCAGGCTTGCACCAACACCTGAATGTAAACCTGTGAGTGTAAACTGCTGTGGGGGCAGTTCTGACCTCCAGCTACTGTTCTGTTGGGTGGTGTTGTCTGAGAACAGAGAGCCCATGGGGGAATCGGACAGCACAGGCTGGCTGGGATTGTGCATGGCCATGCCTGACATCTGCTGCCATGAAGAGGGAATGAGGATCTGCTGTGTGCCTGCAGGCCAGCCCTGCTAAACAAACAAACACACACACACACACACACATTAACAAGCATGTAACAAACCCAAAAATGTTTAGTAACTCTATTCATTTGGAGCAACAAGGCCCGTTCACACTCCAAAAAACACTACCGTCAAAAGCTTTAATGCAAATTATGATTCAATAAACTGAATTGACAACAGATGTGAACTTTTATCAATACTAGCAAGGCTTTTGTAATAAAATGGTGATTGGTGGGTATAGTATAAATATGCATTACATATTTCCTATTTCGTCAACAATTGCTTTTGATATCACTCCTTTTTGCAGTGAATGTTTACTCTTGGTGCAAACAGGGCTTAAGACATTGATTGACAGATGAATTATGAGCACCGTGGCGTCGCTCAGTCTGTCTTTGTTCGAACTCTTCCTGTCATACGTGAAAAAACGTGCTTAAAATCATGCAGAAATTCATTAAAACACAAAACAACAGAGTAATAAAGTCAATTTCAATTGTGAATCCTTCACGGGAGTAAAAAAAAATCATGATTTGAACAGATCAGCCTTTTATAAAGAGAAGAATAAATGCAAGCTACGATACAAAACTACAACAATGGAGTAGGGAATTTAACTCAAGTGATCACCAAAGCAAAACAAGTGACGAGTTACGGTTGCCAGTCCATTTATCTGCATAGAGAGGAAGTGACTGGTTAGCAGTGAAAGAAAAAGGAGAATGAGACAATGGGGAGACATTTGTTGCCACAGGAGTGGGTCTGTGGAAAGAGAAATCACTTGGATTGCACAGAGTCAAGCAGCCATGCTTCACTGGATAGAGCCCTGGGGCCCACAAGAGATGCAGCTCCAGTCCAAAGGAAAAACCGCCTTGTTAAATCATGATTGATAGATGAAGAAAGAAGAGAACTAAAACTAAAACAGCCACTTTCCATCCCAAAAAAAAACCTCCTTAAGAAATTAGGGTAAAAATGATTTTAATATTTTAATAATTAACTGCCTTCACAACATCACAGAGCAATAGCAATGTGCAGTGAATTTACATTAGATACCTATGACACTTTAGGTCATAATCATAGTCTGTGCATCTACGCAAATGCACATGAGAATGATTCTATCTACTATGATTCTCTATGATTCTATTCTATCTACATGTTGGTTAATTTTTAATAAATTATATTTCAATATAATATATTTTTTAAAACGTTAAATATAAAACTATTATTATTTTTGAATTAAAATATAATCGTGACACTGGATCACAAAACCAGTCACAAGTAGCACGGGTATATTTGTGGCAATAGCCAACAATACATAGTTTGGGTCAAAATGATCGATTTTACTTTTATACCAAAAATCAGTAGGATGTTAAGCAAATATCATGTTCCATGAAGATATTTTGTAAATGTCCTACCGTAAATATATATATTTTTAAATTTAGTGAGTGAATGCAGCGCAATCGCAAACATAAATTGACAACTTTAAAGGCGATTTTCTCGATGCTTGGATTTTTTTGCACCCTCAGATTCCAGATTTTTAAATAGTTGTATCTATTTGTATCAAACCATACATTTAATCAGCTTTCAGGTGATGTATAAATCTCAATTTCAAGACTTTTGTGGTCCAGGGTCACAATTTATAAAAAAATATTTTAATATTAAAAAAGCATTTATTAAAAAAATTTACTTTTATTTTTTAATTAATTTATTTAAAAGGGACAATGCACATCAATTGACATTTTTTGTTTACACTCAAAATGTAAATGTGCCACAGTTAGCAGAAAAGCTCATTTTCATCTGTAGTCCCTTGCAAATATGCATCTACAAGAGCAACTAGTCAATACTGATACTGAATTAAATTTAGACATCACTGAAAAGTAATGATAACTTGCAATTGAGTGAGTTAGATGATTCAGGAACCTCTTTGTCTGATTCAGCGAGTCATTCAGTGAAGATTTCATTCGGCTGATTCAACCTGGTTACTGTTCGTTTTGATTGATTCATTCAAAGAACCAGTTCATAAGAGTCATGTTGTAAATTACACAACACTGATTGGTGGTCGCATAGTACATTATGTTTTTGAGTGCAGCCCAAGAATCAATTTTCTTGCAATTATTGTTTGTTTGAATCTTTTTTCATTCAATTCAGAAGTTTGGCCTAAATATGCAACATGCAGCAAGGCAAAGAATGTAAGAGAAAAATAGTGAGAAAGAAGAGGAACTAGGCGTGTCTCATGGCAGGGCGCAGGTTTACCAGCATGGTGGCACTCTGCTCCAGACGCCGAGAGCCCAAGGCCAGCGGCGTCATTCCCGCCACTGGAAGGCGCAGGGAGGCCAGCGCCAGCGGGGTGCTGCTGCTGCTCTGGGTGGGGAAGGGATAGAGGGATGTGTGGAGGAACTGAGGATGGAGGAAAGGGTGGCACGGTTACAACACGCCGGCTGAGTGGACGGAGAAAGTAGACTCGCCCAAAGACTTTCCACAAAATGAAGAAAATATTGACAAGAAGTACAAAACAGATCAGTATCTTTTGACAGTAAAGGCAGCAAATCACTAGTGAACAACCTACCGACTGTTTGTAAGGAAATCTCACCCTTTCCATTCAGAGATCTTTCAAACCTACTGAAAATACACTACCGTTCAAATGTTTAGGACAGAGTTCCTCAAATCCAGCCCTGGAGAGCCACTGCTCTTTGAGTTCAGCTAATCAAAGCTATTTATAATGTTACAAAAGATTTCATACAAATTATGTTTTTTTGGCCTGATTTTCCATTAAAAAAAATTTTATGATGGATTCCACAAAAATATTAAGCAGCAGGACTACTGATTTCAATATTGATGATAATAAGAAACGTTTCTTGAACAGCAAATCTGCATATGAACAGAAACTATAAGAAACTATATAACTACAACAGATAGAACATTTTAGGGATGCGCCGATATGAACATTTTGGCCGATGCCGATAATTCTTTATATTTGAAAGTCGATAACCGTTACATTGGCCGATAAATCTAAATCCAAATTTTCATATAATTTTTGAGAGCCTGATTACAAAAACAAAAGTTTCACCATTAAAAGCCATGTCCCAAACACACAATTATAATGTTCTCTAATGTTCTTGACAGACTTGTGCTGCACATGTAGCATTTAACTGTATTTTGCTTTTTGCAAATGATTCCAATCATATTTCAAGCAATTCAAATCCATCATGGCAAACAGTGCACATCTGAAGGGTCTCAGCTGAAGGAAATTATTTGCTCATTTTCTTATTGGGCCGATAACGATAATATAAAAAAAATGAACACATATCGGGCAATACTGATATGGTGGCCGATATTTCGTGCATCCCTAGAAATTTTTTAATGGAGATGATCCTGGTTTAATCATATTTTATGTAAATGCCGGCTGATGATGATATTTTTCTGGAAAAACTGTGTTTACAGTTCATGGGACACCATGGTTTAAAAACCCCTCTAGTGAGACGCTGACTCAAAACAACTGTCCCTTTTGTTTTTAGTCTTCACTGTTATTCTTACTTCAAATTAAAGAGGAATATAGTGATTTAGTAAAACCAAACACTTAATCCTAAAATACCAACGTACTAAAATGGAGGGAATCACAAGAACAGAGAAACAAGGATCACATGAAACAGTGAAAGAGGAGAAACACCTCCAGATAACACACTATTCGTTCATGGACACACAAACATGGTGCTTACCTGCGTGAGCATGCTGGGCTGAATGTGTAGGGGCTGGGTGGATTGGTTCTGGGGCACTATGGGTACTGAGTTGTCCATTCTCACTGGATATGTGTGTTTATTGGAGGTCTGCAGCCCTGGTGAATTAAACATGAGTGATTCAGTTCAAATGCATTAGGAAGCAGCGTGAGTCTAAAGGAAAGGAGGGTAGGATGGAGGGAGAAGTGGGTTTGGACAAAGCTGTAGCAGGATTGGGTAAACGGGGTAGGGTACAGGCTCACCCTGGATGGTAGGAGGGCACACAATGAGGGTTTGCTGGAAGGGCTCTGTCTGGGCACACAGCTGAGTAGGGCGAGCCTGCAACGGCACACTCTGCTGAGCCAAGCCTGGTATATTTATAGTGGCCTGCTGGTACAGACCAGGCTGGTAGTTGAGTAAAGGAACGTTGCTGCTAAGAGACAGGGACTGGCCCCCCGTGGAGGCCATCTGGCAGTTACGGAAAAAGAGGGAGATTCTTAACACCACTGACTAAGCACATTAATAGCACTAAACACCTTAATATAGGATGCATACTACGCTTTAAAGCTATAGTTCACCTAAAATGACAGTTGTGACACTGTTTACTTACTCTCAGATTGATCCAAACCTCTTTATACAGACCATTCATAGTGACCACATCTGTCAAACTACAAAAATTACCAAATCAACCCCATATAAGGTAGTTTATATGACTTGTGCTCTAGATTCGTGTCGTCATTGTTAACTAAAACTATTACAAATCATTATATATATATATATATATATATATATATATGTGTGTGTGTGTGTATGTATGTATATATATACTGTATATAAGGTAATATAAATAAATTGAAATACAAAAATTACTAAAACTACAACTGAAATAAAAAAGAATGAAAACTAAGATTTACTAAAAAAGATAATAAAAAAATTGACAAGAGCACATAAAATCACAAAAACTTAAACTAAATTAAAACAATAAAATCTCAATAAAAATCTTAATAAATCCTATAATAGTATATAAATAATATTAAATAACACTGCTATATCTTATAAGTCTTCTGAAGTAATATGATAACTTTGTGTGAGGAAAAGAGCATTGAGTCATTGAGTTGAACTTCAGATCAGTCTGATTTGAGAAAGAATCTTTTATCTCAACTCACTAACTCGGCTGTAGCGGTTCACAAATTAACAGCAATCATATCAATTCAGAAGACTTGCGTGAGTCATATGAACCGATTTTGTGGACGTTTTTTGTCAGTTTTGGAGATTTAATAGACATGGCCAACATGAACTGACGTTGTAGGGAAAAGAGCTCCATCAAAAATCATTCTTGTCTTTCACAGAATAAAACGGCATATGGGTTTAGAACATCACATTTAGATGACAGAACTACCATTTTTAGGTGAACTATGGCTTTAACACACACTAAAGTAGCTTGCATTACCAGTGATACCCAGTTGCATAATTATATTCTTATATTTTTCCACTACAAGCAACATACTGAATCCAAATGCATTGCAAACGAATGAAATTGAATATAATGCATCTGTGCAGTAGCACACACCTGACTGTGCTGATTGAGTTGACTGCTGAAGGTGACCGTGAGGTTGGCGGCCGCGCTGGGAGTGTTGTGGCTGGCGAACAGGTTCTTGTTATTGTCGAAAGCTGTACACCTGCGCTTGCAGATCTCCATGTTTTGGAAGCAGGACTTCACACTGCACAAGAGAGGGCGCCACTGAGGTTAGTACAGACAGAGATGTGGCTATTCTATAGACATTATATGTAGATAATCAACTCATCAGCAGGGCTTACTGAGAGCTGTGTGGGAAGTGAAGTAGGTGAGCCATAGTCACAAACGGGTGGTTGAGGGTCTTCGTGGGCGTGATCCTCTTGTCTGCGTCTAGTGTTAGCATTTTCTTTAGCAGGTCAATGAACTCCCTCCGATCAGCCTTCTCCGCTAAAATGTCTGTGCCTTCCAGGTTAGTCATGTTGACCTGGAGTGAAGGCACCATGTGTCATAAGGAAGTATTTACAAACCATTTTATGACTGGAAAACCAAGTTGTGAAAGAAGTCTCACCAAGGATGCATTTATCTGATCTAAAATATGGCAAATACAGCAATATTGTGAAATATTACTACAATGGCGGAGTGTCGTCCACGAGGCTATCGGCTCAGTCCTGAGTATACACATTTGTATCTGATTATTTCACACATTACTGTAGACACAGCACTACCTGCATCATGTCATCAAGGCAGTTAAAAATGTATTTCCGAGCCTCTTTGGACTTTATCCCAAACTCTGCCTCGTGCTCTGCGGGAGTCTAAAAACAGAAACACATCTGTCAGGAAAGCGTTTAATCATCTATTGACTGCTGATGTCTTCGAAAGTAAAATACATGGCAGTGCTTTAAGGGTGACATGCCTTGAGTCTCCAGAGAGGGTAGCTGGAGTCTGGACCCCTGTGGAAGAAACGGCTGGTTTTAGTGCCAGCGCTCAGGAGATACTCAGCTGGCAAACCTTGAGTCTGAGAAATGTACCGAATCTGTAGAAAAAACAACCAGGCATACATATTACATGTAGATTATACACCCGTTCCTCACAGATGGACACACTGTAAACAGTTTGTTGTAGCTAAGCAATGTATGCAGAGACAGATAACTAGTCCATAATTGTTATTTCTGCCATGACAACTCTCTGAGTGTTTGTCATGGTAATGGATGTGACAATACAAATGCTGTACAAAATAGCATACATTATCTATAGCAGAGCATATACAGGTGGAGCTGGGGAAGGAGGAGGGTTTCTGAAAGTGCATTGAACTGCTACAGCAAATGCTGACCAGTATTTGAAGGTTGAGCAACAATCTCATTGGCTACTAATACAGAAGGAACCAATCAGCTGTGTCCTATAGAGATATCAGCCTGCGTCATCTAGAGTTTCGTGACAGAACATTATCTATATATGATTATTTACTAGTAATAAACTGAGGATACACTCACACAGACTTAGTGCTCAATTACGATTTATTGCTCAGATCCAGGTTTTTTTTTGTATAGCTGGTCACATTGTTGTTTTAAATGTGGCCAATATCAGATTCCAGTTCCCATGAGTGCAGAATTGTGACGAATGTTGCTCTAGAGTGATGTAAAACTCGCATGAATTCTGATGTAACTATTCAGACTGAGGTCGCATTGCAAAAACATCAGACCTGTGTCGGATTTAGGACCACAACAGAATTAAAAAGATCAGATTCCATGTGGTTTGTGCTGTTCAAACTGTCATGACGAAAACAGATCTGAGTCACATACTGTATGGGCAAAAAATCGTGGTGAGATTACTGGCATTGGCTAGACTCTTCAGTAGAAATGTTAGAACCCACTTGTATCACTTCCTAAATCTACTGATAGCTTTCTCAATTCAATTTGGCACATAATTGATTTTGCACAGAACTGATTAAATCGAAGCAACAAAACCTTATTACTGACCTGATCATATTCTGAAGCTCCCGGATACAAAGGCCAGCCCAGAAACAGTTCAGCAATGACACAACCCAGTGACCACATGTCAATGGCCTCACAGAATGGAAGGCCCAGAATGATCTCAGGAGCTCTGCAGCGCAACAGACAAATTCATAATAAATCATAATAAAATTATTAATAAATTGTGGGGGGAAGATTGGGAGAATGACAGGACAGCAGATATGATGTAGTACATGTGAACAAATGCTTTAGGATGAAGGATAGTAAGTGATTGACAGATTATAATATCGATCTTTGATATTGACAGAATCTTGCTATTTAGCCATTTTATGATTATCCTCCAAATTTTTCATTTGTGTAATTTCCACAAAGAGATTAAAGAAAAAATTCCCCCAAATATTTTAAGTGAATATTTGAGTGAATTTCAAATGAATATATTATATTAGTAATTTAGTATGTTTCATTTAGCTATGTTATCTATAAATCCTATTATATATCATATATCAGAATTAATGCAATCTGGAAAAATTTATATCAGCTGACCATTACAAATTATTGGGAACTAGAGGTCAATATTGGTAGCCATTAATGTGAGAAATTAACAGCTATTTATGCATAATAAATGATGATATCTTAAAATTATTTATAATGACTGGCTTTGGAAGCTTGTAAAACTGTATAAAACCAGAAAAAGAGTTTCTGCCAAATAAATTTTGGTTTATGAATTAAAAAAAAGTTAAAAAAAAAAACCCAGATAACAGTATTTAGAACATTGGCCATTGTATGAATTATTGTCTGTAACATTCAAATAATTATGTTTTATTGGTCATAATGTACATGTAGTGCACACACAACCTGGACTTGGGAGTTGCTTTAGACGACATCTTTTAAATGCACAAAATGTAAATGTTCTTCAACTTCAACTGTCAGTTAATTTTTTTGACATCAAGTATCCCTTACCGGTAGTATCTAGACTGCAGGTAGGTTGAGCACACGGCCTTCGAGACGTGGCTGGCTGAACCGAAGTCGATAACTTTGACTCTGTAGGGTTGTCTGATGGGGTCGACAAGCATGATGTTCTCAGGCTTCAGATCAGCGTGGATGAGACCCAAACTCTTCAGCTTCATCAGAGCCGTGGCAACCTGCTGCAGGACCGGCCGGATGCATTTGAGGAGCAGCGGGCTGAACTTGCTGTGCTTGAGGAAGTCATAGAGGTTCTGCTCCAGCATCTCAAACACCAGACACGTGTGGTTCTTGTGCTGGAAGCACTCGTACGAGCGCACAAAGTTGAACTCGTCTGCATTCTCTGTGCTAAGACGGCTGAGGATGCTCACCTTTAAAAAAGACAGGATTGAGTTCAAATTAAACGTTATATTTAAAGGGGTAATCAGATAAAAAATTCACTTTTATGTGGTGTTTGTATGTAACCACCATACAGTGAAACAAATCAATTCACTCCTTTTTCTTTTCCTCACGATTAGAACTATTTCTCCACTTTATATTGCATATATTTTTATATCTCTCTCAATTGCGACAGGTTATATATTTCTTGTTGAGACTTTTTCACTGTTCAAAGGAACAAAGGAACTTCATTTTACTCACTGATATACAATCATTTGGGAAAAGTTTTGATTCCGGTCAGCTGCTCACCTCTATTTGACCCTGGCGGGCATATGACGGATGATTCTTGAGAATCTTAATGGCCACGATCTCATTCGTTCCACGCTTCCAGCATTTTGCGACCTGTCCGAATGTCCCCCGGCCGAGGAACTCCAGAACCTCGTAGCTGTTGGAGACGGAGCAGAGGATCTCGTGTTGCACCAGCTGGTAGTCGCCCTCACTGTGGGAGTTGCTGCTCTTGGTGGTGGACGTGGAATGAGCGATGGACTGAGCCGTGGCGTTGCCTCCACCTCCGGCCACACGGTTGGGGAGCACAGGAGCCGAGAGCTCCTCCAAAATCTGCACGCTGTCGCTGCTGTCCACCTCCTCGCTCTTACGCTTCCGACTGCCCTGTTTCTGATAGCCCTCGCCTGTCAGAGAGGTAGAGCCCTCCTCTTTTCCACGCCGACTGGATGTGGACGATGATGAGGAGGAGGACGAAGGCTCCGGGACGCTGCCGGTGCTGTCCGCGGCACGCACCACTGTCTGTTCCCGCGAGCCTCCAGGAGGAGGAAACACCAGGTTTGAGGAGTTGTAATTGGGGTTGAATCCAGATGTGGAGGGGGAAGAGCCATTCGTCTGGTTCGGGCTGTTCTGGTAGTAGCTGCTCTCACCCGATTGGGTGCTCACGTTCCACACATGGTTTTCCACCTTCAGTTTTTTGGAGCGGGACAGGCCACTGGAGGACACGGAGGGAGAGGAAAACGCTTGCATTTGTGAGGGCATGCCTAGAAATGTTAAGAGAAAAGAAAGTTTATAAAATAATTGTCTTGCACCTTGCATAACCTAATTATTTTCAAAAACTTTTTATATAATATAATGAATGTTTGAGAAACAAATATAAAGATGTTTTCTTAGGGTTACTTCATTTGATGATGTGAATAAAATGACAATAAGGCTTATGCATGTTAGTTAAGCTATGATAATGACATGATGGATTTTTCACATATTAATATTTTATAGGGCTGCACGATTTGGGGAAAATGTCATATTGCGATTATTGAGGTCAATATTGGGATTGCGATATGCGATTGCGATATAATAAATAAATGGTTTCATGAGTCAATTTGTTTGGTTCTAAAGCAAAACGCACACACAGATTAGTGATAATTCTGAAATGTGTATTTCTTAACTCAAACTAGCAACAACTAAATGATTGATTATGATAACACCTATAATGATCAATAAGCCATATACCCCCCTCCCCCCCTCCCGCCATTAATTATAGTCATCCAATAGATTCCATCATTACAATTGAAAGCTATCTATTTTTTTTTTTTTTTACTTTACTTTTTTTTTTTTTGGCTTCAAAAAATATAACAGCTTTTAATTTAAGTGAACTTCAAACAATCCTCACATAAACCCATAATAAATGTCATATTTACCTGTGCCCTTCCTGTCTAACAGGTAGCACATATACATAAATTGAATAAAGTTATCAAACAGTCTGCGCTGCATAAATTATAAATTATATATAGATTAATCCTTATTAAAGCTAAACAAGTTCTTGAGTCAAGAGCAGTGAGTAATTTTCTCTGTTCCCTTTGTTCTTTGATTAACTTTACTGACAGAAAGCTTTGGCCGCTGGCCCTTTAAGACCAGCCGTTGCTGAGACGCGGATCTCACACGCGACTCATTCTCTCACAACTCTTTATGTCCATCATAAGACTGCTCTTATGTTATGAAGATACTAGACAAACGAAATTTTGGCATAATTGTGTGAGTTATTGTTCGTTCAAGCGCGAAAGAGAACTGTATTCTGGCGTGCGGTCTGTGCATGCGCACAATACTGGCGCGCGTCTTTCAGTCAGGACATTCACAGGCAGCGCGCTCTCTTTTGACTTGTTGTCTCGCATGAATGGTTTAAGCATTCGCATGAATAAGAGCGGGATCATGTAACGCAAGCCAAAGGATGACAAAAAATAACAGATACTGCGTTAACAGCCCTAATTTTTTTATTTCATATAAAATCGCAGCATTTTGCGTCATATAATCGCATTGGCTTGACATCGCGATTACGATTGCGATATGATTAATCGTGCAGCACTAATATTTTATATATTTCCCTGCTAAACAAATAATAATATTATACTAAACTATTTTTTTCAGTGACATTTTTAAAAATGTTTAAAAAAAAATAATAATAAAAAATGTCATTGTATGGCAGCAATTTTAATGTTTTTAAAAAAAATTATTTTAGTTTTAATTTCATAAAATAATAAAATTGCACTTATATTTTTATATATAAAATACACATTTTAATTTTTAACTAATTTAAATACGTTTTCTTAAGATGACTCCATTTGACTTGAACAAAATGTTGTTTAAAAAAGGTTTAAGGATTTTACTGAAAACAAGTTAGTTATATTACAATAAAGTTTTTAATATTTTAAAACATAAGCGCTTCCCTTAAGAAATAACAAATAATACTAATATTATGCCAAATGTCATTTGTCAACACTTGTTTAGTTGTTTCCCCCTTTTTATTTACAATTTTCAGTTACATGATTCATACCACCTAGATTTTTCACTTTAAGAGATGCATTCAAGCCATTGTCTGTATGACTGCAATGTTACGGTATGTCTGACTACCCAGATAAAACAAGTACAAATCAAACGTCCGTTGCCATAGAAACCGCTCTAGCTAGGTGATCCAGGGTGGTTGCTATAGAAACGGCTGTAGCCAGGGAGGGGTTGTCATGGCAATGGTTGCTACTGTTTGATAAAAAAAGAGGTGTGGCAGCGACAAATGTAGCACAAACAAACTATGCAACTTTCAATGTGGCAGTCAAACATGTCTTAACCTTACAGTTCCCAGCCAACAAATAACGTGACGGTGTCAAAGATTTTGCTGGCTGCGTAAATACAACCTGACGTGCTGCATGCATTTATAATGCATTATATATTTATTGTCTTCGTGAATCTTTGCAGCTCACCTGTTGTGTGTTGAATTCCTCAGCTTGACACTTGTTCTTCATCTTTCCCATTAGGCCTCATTGTTTTTTCTTTTATTATCAATTTGTTCCTTCGTAAAAACATCGCTTTATTAGAGCCGACGAACTTCCAGGTGTCTAATAACATTAGACACAATCCGACGCACCATCAACATCATCGTTACACATTAATATTCCGCAAGGACAGCGAACAGAAATATGATTGAGACTGGAGAGGAATGTAGGACATCAAATGGGAACCATTTCCGGTATGTGAGCTTGAGCGCTGATTGGCCGGACGCGGATCACGTGATGTGTAAATCAGTGGGCCAGACTTGTTTTGAGTCGCTGAGCTCCGTAACAACAAATAATAACCCCCTTGTGTAATGTTTTTTAAAAATATATTTAAACGTATATACGTTAAGAGTATTTTATATATAACAATATACAATACCATTCAAAAGTTTTGGGTCAGTATTTTTCTATTTTTTAAAATAAATCAATACTTTTATTCAGTAAGAATGTGTTAAATTGATTTTTTTAAAAGTAATAGTAAAAATAAATGGTGTTCTTTTAAACTTTTTATTCATCAATGAATCCTGAAAAAAGTATCACAGGTTTCAAAACATATTAAGCAGCACAACTGTTTCCAACATTGATAATAACCGAGTATCAAATCAGCATATTAGAATGATTTCTGAAGGCTCATGTGAAACTGAAGTACTGATGCTGAAAATTCAGCTTTGATCACAGGAATAATTATATTTAAAAATGTATTAAAATAGAAAACCATTATTATTTTAAATTGTAATAATATCCCAATATTTTTCCCCCCAGTATTTTTCATCAAATAAATACAGGATACATGAGAATAAGAGACATTTTTCAAAAACAGTAATGTTTCCAAATTTTTGACAAATGCAACAATGCAAGAAGTGGAGTTGAATCACAAATGAACAACCGCTTTCTTTAATAGAATATTATTTATTCAAAATGTAAACACAACATGACTATCTCTGATTACACGCCCCTCTAAAGGAAAGGATATCGATCAACAGTGTCCATGGAGGTGCTGAAAAACGTATTACTGCTACTATCGGGACATCAGAACACTTGAATTGGGAGAGACCAGAACATACTGGTACAATAATGAGCATTGATTCCCTCCCGAGTCAGAATGAGCAGCGACACGACCGCTCTGACCCAGAAAGAGATGTTTCGCCGTGCAGGTAGGACTCAGCAAACTAGACTTTGACTAGCAAGTCTTCATTGTGAATTACTTGTGCAACCCGAGGTACTTTTCCTAATAAAAACAACCAAAGACCTTACAGTATAACAGGAAATGTAAGAATTTTATGCATATTCACCTGCCTATGTTCATAACAAGAATTAAATGGATTTTTCAATTTATTAAGAATTATTGCATAAAATCACAACCCTTGGAAACAAAAGAAGTGCTGTGTATCGTGAAAGCCAAGTAGTGCTGACAATCCTACATATTGCACAAAAACAATTTATAGTGTTGCATTGGCTAAAAAAAAATTAGTTCATGTACTTTTCTCTCAGCCGACAGTGACTCCCCTCTGAAAGAAAGTTAATGTACACTTGGAGCGCCGCATCACAGACGAACATAAGACAAATAATTCATTTCACACCGCTTCTTACCCGGCCTAACTTGTTGTTACGGTTGGCGTAGCGCAAGCGAGCACAAATGCATTTAAGAACAACTTTCCATCGGTAAAGCATGTTTACAGTCGAGCCATTTCCATTACATAAAATACTCTGGGATTTTCGTCACAGCAATAAGTGGTGCGACACACATCAGAACTGGTTTTTTTTTTTCCTTTTGTTTTTAAGGAATGTTCTGACTTTTTTTCTCTTTTAATCTTCCACATAAAAACCCAGCATACTATATGCGCAGGTTTTAAAATCTTACAGATCAATGAGAAACATGTAAAACAACAAATGCTGATTCAGGCCTTAAAAAAAAGCCCACTCTGGTTAATTTCATGGTCACATGAAGTTGGCTTCCTTTGGGAACTGTGTAAGGTAGAAAATTTGCTTCTTTTTTTTATATATATTTTTTAATTTCCTTACATATTAATAAAGCCATCCGTTCATGTGACCTTGACCTTTAAGTGGCCGTGTTACACGAGATCTGGTTGTCACCACTATGGAGGAAATCACCAAGCTCTCAATTTCATTAACAGGACACTGCTTCGTTTTATTTGGTCGTGAGAACAGCACCGGCCTTTCGTCTGTCCTGTCGATGGTTCTCATTGGGCGATTCATTCCTGCGCGATGCTCCGCAGAACATACTTGACCGTGTAGGCGAAAGCGGCGAAGCCTACAATGACGAACAAATTAGCGAGCGCTCCACCCAGGAGTCCATGGTTACGGTTGACCTGCTGGAGGTCGGGCGGGTGTGCCGCACCCGGGGGCAGGTGCCCGTTCAGGGGCAGGTGGCCGTTTTGAGCGTGATGGGCTTCGCCATCCGGCACCACGTCAGGGAGGGGCAGCGCCTGTGAGCGAGACCTGAGCTCTTCCTGCATACGCTGCTTCTGCTTGATTTCCTGTTTCATGGGGGACGAACGGGATCAAGTATTAATACATTTGTTGAAATAATGTGCTTACTGCTCATGCACACATCTGTGAGGAAGTCTGGCACTTACTTCAACAACATCTGGAAACAGTTCACAGAAGACTTTGTCCTTGATGTTGAATGCAAGACTCTGGGAGGCCAACTGTCTTTTCTGCAGGGAACACATTCAAACAAACACAACATTAAAACTGATCTTGTTAACTTATGTTCATGCACAAATCAAGAACTTGTTTCAAATTAAAATAAAATTACAAACTCTCCATTTTTAATTATTTCACAAATTCTGAATTCAATGCCCACTTTTGTATATCCAAACAATTCCTGATGGATAAAAATCAACTCCAGCCCTACAAAAAATGCCACTTAAAGGGGCCGTCCAGGGAACGGGGAACGGCAAGTTCTCTTTTACGATTTTAATATCTCTTTTTAATATCAAGGACATCTTGCAGTAGACTGCATTTTACAAAAGCCACGTTACAGGATTTGACTGATTTTCACATTAAAGGGCCGTTTACATGACACTGTTCTCATCTAAAAACTTTATATGCGTTTTGGCCGTTCATTAACACGACTAGTGAGTTTTTTCAGGCCCCCAAAATGTCTTATAAAGTTTACGTTTTTGTGATGTCATGCACAGTCATATTACATGTTTAGTGTTTCTTTACATAATGACATCGCCAACTACTGGCCTGCAGCATAATGCAGCATTTTTTGTCGTTTATGCGGATCCATGTGAAAGGGGATCGTTTTGACAATATTGTCGCCTGTACACAAAAAACACAAAGGAAAACTTCCATTCACAGAGACAGCAGAAGGTGCATCTTGTTTGTTTTCTTTATATTACAAAAGAATAATTTACAAAAGAATCAATTTTAGTTGCTATTGTGCACACAAATAAAATTAGTTCGTTTCGAATTATGTATTAGGCTACTCTTGATGTAAGACCAAAAATGACGGGGTATTTAAAAGTTCAATGCAAGTGATCGCGGCCTGTAGTCATGCAGTAAACGCGTTCTCCACACAAACACTTGGATAAGCGCATAACAATAGCGCACATTTATCTATGTTAACATTAAAGCGAGCGGCCATGTAAAGTTGCTTTAAAGCATTTCACTGTGATTTTAAATCAGCGTGACACTCACTGTGAAGTCAGAGGTTTCGATACTGCCGAGAGTCGGGCCTTTTTCAACCATGAAGCTCAGGAGGCCGGTTAAGATGGTGGATACAGACCACGCAGGGTTCCACGTGTCAGGGTGAAAATCTGTGATGGAAAGACACAACCTGAAAGAGAAAACGAAAGCTAGTCATTATGCAGGAATTGTATTGTTCTTCTGATTCCAGCGTACAAGAAAGATTTATGAAATCTATCGCTGCGTCCGAAATCATACACTTCCCTTCTAGATGGTATGCGAAAAACAGTACGCCAATAGAGTAGTGTGTCCAATATATAGTATTCAAATAACAGTAGGCGAAAAGTCCTCGGATGACGACCTACTACCGGCGGGATTCTGAAGCACACGTTAGATAAGACACTTAACAATCCCATGAGGCCACAGGATTTATGAATGGAAGTGAATCGATGCAACTGACGCTGGTAGGTCACGTGACAGTAACAACATGGCGGATGTAGTACGTCCAAATTTCATTCATACTATCTATATGCAACTCATGAGTTTGCTCAATAAAGAATTTTTTTTATATATATTGTAAACATTTCATAGCAGCAATAAGGCACTCAGGATTGTGTAATGCCCTTAGTAAGGGCCTACATTTAGAAAAGATAACATTTGGTTTACCTTGTATTACATTTAAATCTGCCGTTGGGTGTGATCATGTATATGCTCGGTGGTTTGAAGGGAAATTCCCTTGGGAAAATCAGTTTGCCATGATAGTAACCACCTACGAAAAACAAAAGACAAGTCAAAATGTGGCAGACATTGCACAAAGAAGTTTAAAAAAGGGAAAAAATAATGTGAAATTAAAGAGGGAAATCACCTTCATATGGAGTTTTCTCAGGGCCACGTACTAGATAATGCCTGAAAGAGAAGGAAACGTGATAGTATCTAGAGTGATATGATTACAACCATTAAAACATTAAGGCTCGGTTTCACAGACAGGGATTAGATAAACCCAGGATTAGGCCATAAGTCATTTTTATAAATGTGCCTTAGAAAAAAACATTACTGATGTGCATCTTGAGACAAAATAATGGATTAGGATATGTCAGTGCAAGTTGCTTTCAGTTAAACTTTTTACATGCAGCAAAAGCACAGAGACAGATATTCAGCTGTCAAGCTTCAAAAAGGATAAATAAGCCCCATAAAAATAGCCCATATAGGTAGTGCACTCAAATCTCTGTCTGAATCCTCACGGAAAGATATCATGCAGCTTCATAAGACTTGGAATCGTCTATTCATATAGACTACTTTTCATGGTGTGTTTTTTTTTAGTCCTTTCAAGAACTCATAATCTGCTCAATACAATAGAAATTATAAAAACCGTTTATAAGGAAGTGTCCTTATTACCGTATGCTATTTTAAAGGTTCCTAATTTTGCCTTGAGGTCTCATACAACAGGTTTGCATGCATCCAAGGCCAAAAAACACTTTCATTTTTTCATAATATTCATTGCAGCATCTCCTCTTTTCTCACAGTGTCTGACACGGTCCGATAAAGGATTCAGTTTCTCTAAAGTCTAAACCCTTCCAATCCGCAAGCCTACTCTGCTCTAATTGGTCAGATGGCCAAGTCTGTCATGATTGGGCTATGGATATGGATATGCTTTTCCAGTGCAGAAAAAAGCGTCTTCTTGACATGTCGACACACAAACTAAACTTCCAGGCCTTAGCTACAACTACAGCATTTGAAGGCGGGGCAAAGTAGACGTTGTTCACGAGCAGCCAATGAAGACAATAGGCTGGCATTATGCAAATTTGTTACCAACCCATGTAGGTTTGAGCAGGAAGTGAGACTAATTACTAATTAACTCGTTTCAGGCAGTTCAGAATCAGATCTTTCGTTTAGGAGACAATAACTTTATTTATCATGCACTTTGATTTTTTAAAGTTTAAAGGTCCGCAACATACACACACAGCTTAATAACACACTACATGAAAGGTAATATTTAAAACAATGTGTAACAGAGGGAACTTTAAGAATTAAGAGTCAAACTTGACAGTTCCAAACTCAAATCACTAGGGCTAGGCAATAAAAAACAGGAAGTCTATCTATCTATCTATCTATCTATCTATCTATCTATCTATCTATCTGTTTTAAAGAAAATCAAATGTACCATTCCAAGATGTTGGAGGGCAGAGGTTCAGCACAGATATACGGAACTGGATCTTTCTTGATGCGGAGGTAGTCCTGTTTTAACCGCTGTGTTGCTGTTGTTGGGGCCCTCTTGTTTAAGTTGTTGCTCATCTGTGAAATCACATGGTAACGTTACTCTCGGTTACACAATGAACACTTCCTATTCTTCATAACATACTCTAATATAAAACAACAGCAAATTCTGAATAATCTATAAAGCCTGAAATACATCAACGCTATTTAGATCATGTTTGTTGACATTAACTGCAACCATGTTGTTACGATTATTAATAAGGAGCAGCTTGACACAAACTGAAATAACAATCTTACATCGTCTTCTCAATACACTAAACTGTAAGTTATACAATTAAATACCAAACGGCAGACATTTAAACAAATAATGACCAGAACTGTTGTGCTTTTTAGAACAACGTGGTAACGTTAGCGTATGTTTATAGAGCAGTTACCACCTTCATTGTCAGCAACTGTAGACAAAATAAGACAATAACAGTGACAGACAGCTATAAACGGATAAATAGATAGTTCGCTAGGTTTTAAAACACAGCCTTAGACACTGAAAGGGGATTTTTAACGGTTTCGTCTCACCTCTTTCAACGCCCTCCACGGGATCGACCAGGGTCAAATTGTGGTGATATATTAATATCCCTTTAGTTCAGAATGAATACGCACTTGATAAACTTTAAAAAATAACAAAAATGTAGCTCTTCGGCTAAGGTGAAATTGTCATCTATCCCCCATACCAATATGGCTGCCGCAATACAAGGAAGTGATGATGTAAAATGACAAAATAAAAGTTATGAAAAGCATTCGGCTGCTTTTCAAAATAAATGTCTGACGTAAACTGTCATAAAACTGAGCCGATTGGAGACACACGAAAAAGAAATGCGTTTTAGGAGTATCGATGGGAATTGTAAGGATTTTAACGACGGGATTTTTGAATTACTTATTAGTTATTTATCTAGTATTATTAGTTATTATCACATTATTTATACAAAATGTGTATGTTTAACTACACGTTGTCATATGAACATATGCTGTCAGCTGTCAGTGATCTTGGTCTAAAGAACCGACACGTCGGTGCGCCCGCCATCTTGGAACGGTCAGCATGTCGTCACTCAAATTAAGAATAATGATTATTGATGCCACAACATTGCGCAGCTTCTCGTTGTTAAACCGCAGAAATTTAAATTCCCAAAGAAATGGGATGACCTTTCACCTTTTTCTTATTATGGTCCTTTTGAATTCACTATTTTTAATTCACTATAAAGAACCGATTCACAAGAGTCACTCGTTTGCAAATCGCACTAAATGTTTCAGATTCACTAAAGAACTGGCTCATAAGAACAATTCAATCGTCCGGGATGGATGAAATCTCGATTCTCAATGTCTAATTCTTGTGGACGCACAAGGAAACTCTGAAAGTATGTCTTGTCCGTTAAATGTTCCATGAACTCCTCCTGTCCATTTTAATGTCCTAACTTATTTTTTGTCTTCATCAAAAAATACATGAAATTGTGTGTGTGGGGGGGGGGGGAAAGATTTGTAATAACTTTTTTTGTGTAATATAATAAATATAATAAAAAATATAGGCCTACTGCAGCCAAAACATTTACCTAATGTATCACCTTTACCTAACGTTTCATATGCGTAAATAACTAAGATTAATATACAGCAAAATCATAATTTTAAATCACAATTTTTGAAGAAAAACAGATTTTTTTTGAGAGATGTTTATTTCCCACTTTCTGCATTTTTACAAAATACCATCATTTTATATTATCAATTTGCATCTAAAAATACAATATACAATATCTGCAATTGAATTTGCAATGATTTATAGTGGCTGTACAGATAACATATATAGACTACACCAGCATAGTCAATACAAAACAGTACATTCATCACTACAGCAACAGACAAAATCACTGCAGATTCTCCAAAAACAACTTCCTTATTATTTCAACTGCTTTCAAAAAAGAAAAAGAAAAATCAGTGCTGAATATGTTTTATAATAGAGGGTAATAGTGATGCTTGTAAGAGTACTGAGATGAAATGTAAAATGGGAAAGCGTTCATGCATGATCTTTTGATTATATGTTTTAACAGACGTGTAACCATAAATTGTAGATGTTTGGATGTCTGTTACTGTCTATGGCTAGAAAAAAAAAGGACAATGCATATTAAGAAAACAAACACAAAACATCAGGGGTTAAGTCCAGCTGATCCCCATAAAGCTACAAAAAATATCATTAAAATCATTAAAACATTCAACACGACCACAACTTTTGTTTCAAGTCCTTCACACCCATCTCCATCACACTTATATCAGCTAGCCAAAGTGTCTTCTGCTCCAGCTTGTTTGGTGTCCAAAGTTTAACAGGGTTGATCGTTCATACTCTAGAAGATATTAAGAAGAAATATTTAAATGTAGCTATACATCTGTGTGTGTGTTTGTAAAGCAATATTTGTATTTATCTAACAGATTCCTCAACGGATATCACCTGAAGGAGTGACGGAAGTGAACGCTCCTCCGCTTCAGCTTCTCAGGATTGTGGGATGCCATATGCGAAAACTCCCGGAAAATATCCAGGTAGGTGGTGTCACCTAAAATGGGAGCAAACACAGTTAATTTTCACTATACAAAACTCCTAAAATTCAGCTGTAATGTCAACGGAGTCACAGAACAAAAACGAAAAAAGAAACCTGTGACTTTTTATCTCACAATTGCGAGTTTAGACTTTATAACTTGCAATTACGAGTTGATATCTCACAATTCGGTGAAAAAGTCTGATTTGCAAGTAGAGCTACACAATAAATCACAATTTTTTACATTTAATTTATTAGTACTTTATTTAATTTAATAAAAAAATTTTAACTGGTTTGAATGAATGATTCAATGACTCACTCATGAAGACTCCACTTGTTTCATTACTGGACAGATCAGCGTTTTTGAACAAATCTCTTGAATGAATGATTCAATGACTCACTCACAAGCTGTGTCTCATTTCGAAGATTTGTTGGGCGCGTACGTCATAGAGGCTGCCTCATTAAAGTAAGTAACCATTACATTCCAAAGTCATTAGGGAATTACAACAATTTATGCTTCACAAGAAATAATGATCAATTATATAATAGTTAACGGTCTGAAATAAGACATAATGTGATGACGTACACAGCCGACTAAAATGCGACCTCCAGAGGACACATCAGCATCTGGGTGAATCAGCGTTTTTGAACGAATCTCTTGAATGAACGATTCAATGACAAAAACTTTTTTTTTACAGTAGACATCAGTGTTGAGTTATAAAAAAAGTCAGAATTGCGAGAAATATAGTCCGATTTGCAAGATATAAACTCGAAATTCAGAAATTGTCTTTTATTTTTTTATTCTGTAGTGGAAACAAGCTTATAGCAATAGTTATCTTAAGTTAGAAGTTTAGTTTACTACTACTTTACTAATGCAAAAGCAGGCAAAGTAAGCAAGGTGAATAAGTATATTACAATAAGTGTTTTCAGCACATTTTAATGCACTTTAGAATTAAGGGGCAGAAACGACACTGTAAAGCACCCCTATCAAAATGAACCTTCTCCAGATCTTTGTGCCGTCTTATAACCATGACAACAACTGAAACTTTAGAGGGGACAAAAGCGTGGGTTTGAGCACACTGCCAAACTGTGTGAATTTCACATGCTTGATTTACAATGAGGAAGGACACTGTCCCTGTCTTCCCAGGACGGGTACTCGTGCGTACTGACTAGTGTCAGGAGAACCATTTAAAGAGATGTTTCGGTTTAAAAAGAAGTTGAATTTGATCAACTTTATAATAGAAGTCTATGGGACAACCATGTACCTGTTGTGCACTTTTGTCAACACATTTGTTGCCTTTTTTGTTTTTATAAACTGAGGCACGAGTTATTTTACAAACCGAGGTACAAACTAAATCATTTTATGTGGTACTTTACAAAAATATTTATTAAAAAAATATTCTGAAGACTGGAGTAATTATGCTGAAAATTCAGCTTTACCATCACAGTAGTAAATTACATATTCAAATTAGAATAGATCAGTTATTTTAAATTGTAATAATATTATAGTACAACATTATAATATTACAGATTTTTCTAAATTTTTGAGCATAAGACAATTTCAAAACCATTAAAACAAAACCTTACCGGCCATCAAATATTTTGAACAATATTAAATATACACTATATATAAAACATATCTTTAACCCTGATGTTCTAAGAGCTCTCTTATTTAGTCAGAGGAACATATTTAAATAATTTAAAGGCAAAATAAATGTTAATTTAAAAAATATGATTATTTTTATAGGGTCTCTAAGGCCCCAAAACATAAGAACAAATCGTGAGGGTTCAAAAAAATCATACAAGATCCAAGAAGAAAAAAGTAATTTCCTTAAAACCTTCCAGCAGCAATCTTGTGTTGATGAGTGAGTTGTGTTAATGCAGACAGTATAATCAGCAGACAGAAGAAAGAGGCAGGAGAAGAAAAGCCAAGCACAAGCCGTTAGTACTTCATTCACGTTTCATTTATTGTCATGATTCTTTTCGGTTAAGAAGGAAATGACAGATAAAAGGGCAGAAATGAAGAGCAAAAAGAGAAAAAAGAAGTTGCAGAGGTTCTAATTTACACAAGAATCTTCAGTTATACAATATTCAGACTTTTTTTGTTGTTTTTTTTACAAAAATCGCAGCATGACACCGACATGAAAAAAGAAAAGAAAAAAAAAAGCAGAAATATGAAAGCAAGCAGTAGAAGAGGTTATGTGCTACAGCCACCATCTAGAAATAAATCTTTTTATATGGTATTTTTTAAAGTATTGGTGCATTATTTTATTTATTTTTAATAAAATTATGCTTTTGGTTGGTCAGTTTTTCGCTGCTTCAGGAGTCACACTGATTCGATATTCACAAAACGATAAACAGAAAGTGCTACGATTTCATTGGCCAGCGAGACAAAGACGGACACACACCAACCAGTGACCGTTCACTCTGTACATTTCGGGGAACAACTTTACAGTAATCTAGCCCGTTCACAAACTACAAATAACACATTTACAAATGAATTTTCTCTCAGCAAGTGCTATGTTTTTGATTGCTTATACACTAACACGTCTGTGGTCTTTGGTTGAGATCTTGAGTTAAAGTGATGGTACACATCCGAGTTTACATAATCAAAACACACCATGAGAACACGTCTCATGAATATATTTAGGACTGACAGGAATAAATATATCACACGTTAACTCGCTTGCAATGTCATCCAATAGTTAGATATGCTCATGCTTTATAGGATCCACTCCATTATGAAGCAGAAGTTTGGAAATTGAGACTGTGTGAGATTTCATTCGCACAGATTCATGAAGGGCAGAAAGCAGCAGTAAACCAAACAGAGCAACAGCAATCAATGCACTGAAGATTAACAAACCAAAGTTAAAACTACCGCATTATACAATAACACGCACTACTGCTCAAAAGTTTGGGGTCGGTACGATTTTTTCAAAGCAATTATCTTTTATTCAGCATGAATGCGACGGTTAAGGCATTTATTGTTACAAAAGATTTCTATTTGAAATAAATGCTGTTCTTTTGAACATTATATTCATAAAAAGGATCCTGAAAAAGGTATTTTTCCCTAAAAATATTAAGCAGTACAACCTCATGGGATAGTAATAAACATTTATTATTATTATTATCAATGTTGAAAACCAACATTGATAATAATAATAATAAATGTTTCTTGAGCAGCAAATCAGCATATTAGAATGATTTCTGAAGGATCATGTGACTCTGAAGACTGGAGTAATGATGCTGAAAATTCAGCTTTGCATCACAGGAATACATTACATTTTAAAATATATTCAAATAGAAAACTGTTATGTTAAATTGTAATAATGTTTCACAATTTTACTGTATTTTTCATCAAATAATTATAGCCCCTGCTGATTTTCAAAAATATCACGAAATCATACTAACCCCAAACTTTTGAATGGCAGTGTGTTGTTAATCGGTAATCTTTTATTCTACAACCCAGTAAATAGATTGGCAATTTTGTTTTTGGTGTCTGAACTGGAGTTTGGTTGTGAACTGTGAAATTCACAAGTATATGAAGTTACAAAAATACAATCTGTTACCACAATACAAAAAAAAATCATTGTATCATTGCACTATTGCTCTGGGTGGTACTCATAAAAGCAGACAAATCCCATTTGAGGCATTTTCTACACCATCATCCATAAAAGCAAACAAAAACAACAGTGGAGTTAATAAAAAGTGCATAACAGTGGCATTCAAATCGACAAAATCACATTTTCAGTTAGTAGATTAGACACTTTATACATTTATGACATAATAATCACAGTTTTTAATCCCACTCACTCTCCCTCATGCGTTTGCAAGCACAAAACAGTTTTTAAGAGGCCGATCTGTTGTGTAGAGGAAACCATGTGTACAGAAATGCCTCTAAAACACTGTTAGAATAGATAGGCCGCTGCCTAACATACTGTATAATACTGTTTGAAGTGTAAGTGATGAGTGAAAGCGCAATAGTCTGTGGCTGCACCCGAAATCGCATACAGTAGGCGAAAAACAGTATGTGACAAAAGAATTATGTCCGAATTCATAGTACTCATAAAAGAGTGGGCGAAAAAAGTCACCGGATGACCTACTACTTCTGGCGAGGTTCTGAAGTGTGCATACGATGGACACTTTACTATCCCATGAGGCCACGGGAGAGGATTTATGAATGGCAGTGAAGCGACGCTGGTAGGTCACATGATAATGACACCATGGCGAATGTAGTTAGTCCGGATTACATTGATACTATACACACTTTTTTAGCGGTCGTGGAGTAATTACTTATTCAGGATAAGCCCCTACTCAAGAGAGTATGTGATTTTGGACGCAAAGTTTTGTGTAACTGGTATTTGATCAAAACAACCACAGTTATCTAAACCCACAGGTACTGTCTTGAAATGAGTAGCACCACTGTATGCTAGCCCAAACTATGGTGGCCAGTCAATCATGTGACTAACTTTGAAATGTGATGTGAAGTGGTCAACAAGTTCTGTTCTGGATATGGTTAACCAGCTGTAACCAGTTTGAGTCTACTAGGTTAAACTGGGTCCCATGGGCTGAAAGTTTGCCTGATTAACCACCTAAACCAGCTTGGACCACGTACTGACCAACTCTGACCAGCTAGAAAGCATTTAAACCCATCAGAAGCTGGTTTAGCTGGAATCTGTACAGAAAAACACATGGCAGGTGTTGTTGGGAATGATGGGAAAGCGCTACGCTGGGCTCTCTAGCACTCTGCTATGTTGAGACAGATAAACTCTTGTATGCATTTCTTATACTGCTGCTCTGTGGGACTGCTGCTAGAATATTGACCTGGCTGACCGAACGGACCCTCAGACTCGCGCATCTCCTCGTTCATGCGTGCTAGACGTAACCTGTCCAGAGAGAACAAACAAAGAGAGGTCTTATTTGGAATCAAACTTTGTACAATTTCTTATATACGCTACCATTCAAAACTTTAGGGTTGGTAAGATTTATTTTATGTTATTGAACAAAAGAATTTTATGCTCACCAAGGCTGCATTTATTTGATCAAAAAATACAGTAAAAACTGTAAAATATGATTACGGTTTCTAATTATTATCAATGTTGAAAGCAGTTGTGCTGCTTAATATTTTTGTGGAAACCATGATAAACTTTTTCAGGATTCTTAGATAAATATATAGATGAAAATGACTTTTATTAAAAAAAAAATATATATTTTGCAACATTATAATTGTTTTTTTTTTACAGTCAATTTTAAACAATTTAATGTTGAATAAAAGTATTAATTTCTTTCTTTCTTTTAGGGTCAAATTCTCACCATTAGATAGTTGCTTATTAGCATGCTAGGACCCTATATGATTTGCGAGATGCAGAAAACGTGGATGGAATCGCAGAATCATAAAAATTGCATCTACTGTATAATGCGGAAAATTCACAATTCTTGATGAATAAATAAAAAACAGGTCAGTACACTTAAATCAAATCGTGATATAGACTAGTGTTTGTGAATATTAAACCGCAAAAATTGATTGCCAGAAAAATTAAAACATAATTTCTGAAATAAATAAAAAAAATTAAATTAATAAATTGTTGTTTTTATGAATTAAATGAATTAGACATGCTTTTTATTATTAAAATTTAATTCAACCATTAAAATGGAATCCAGAAAACTTAAGACTGAAAACACAATAAAAAAAAATAAAATAAAAAAAAACGAATTTCATAGGGCCCTAAACGTAATTTTTGTTAAACTTTAAATAAATTGCTTCATATTTTCAATGAATTAAACATGCTTTTTGATTACTACAATTTAATTTAACCAATTATTCAAATAAAAAAATAAAAAACGGAATCCAGGAAAAAACAAACAAACAAAAAAAACGGCATTTGGGGAAAAAATTAAATGGATTTCATAGGGCCCTAGCATGCATATTACTAGGATATTGGCTGTTTATTAGTACTTATAAAGCACATATGAATCCTACCAACACCTAAAATGAACAACTACCTTGCTGACTATTAAAAAGCAGTAACAGTTAACAGAAGTCTTAGTTAATAGTGAGAATTGGACCCTAATCTAAAGTGTGACCAAAAAAATCTTACTGACCCCAAACTTTTGAACAATAGTGTACTGAGTATAACGTATCGAAGCACATGCTGGTGCATAGGAACTTTATAAACTTACAGAGTAACTATGTCAGCGTTAGCAGCTTGAACTGCTATGCTCAGCGGGTCCTGTCCATCCTCATCACCATCGTTCTGGGTCGCTCCTCGTTTCAGGAACAAACACACTTGACTGGAAATAAAACAACAGAAGATCAAGTAAATAAACTTGCAGAAAAGTTTAGCTTGATTGGACATCTTATGACAAAACAAATTTTTTTTTAGCCATGTATCATTCCATGTAAATGTTCTAATGGTAAAACCATGGTATTCTTTGAAATATTTACCATGTAAATACCAGTACATTGGTTTGTATAAAAAGTATAATGATACTGCCATTTAAGACATCACAAAACAGGAAATTAATGTGGGGTATTCAGCTACTGAGTAAAAATGATGTAAAACTTGTATTGTGAAAAATCTGTATTGTGGTTGTTCCAATAGGTAAAATAGATTCATTGAGGGAATATTGCACTCAGGAGTTTCCAAAGTGATGCCATAGACCAACCATTTTGGTTCCTCAGAGAACATTTGAATCATCTGAAGAACCCTTCTCAACTATAAAGCAACTTTTATGCAGTGGAAAGGTTCCATGGATGTTAAAGGTTCTTTTTGGAACCAGTGATGGCGATAAAGAACCTTTATTTTTAAGAGATATGCAAAATCGAAGAACTTTCTGGAAAGGTTTGCTACGGCTGGTAGACACCTTTGTTCTACCATCGGTTCGTGTCGATCACGTAATAGGCGTGTGTGTGTGGAGACTCCGCCTTATTTCACGTGGAAATCTTTTCAGGTTCATTTCTCCTCTTCAGTCTGTCGAGGTCAGACGTCCACTAGTGAAAACATAAACACACTGGAGAGTTGCTTTATAGTAGAAAATGAAGTTGTACTTCTGATGAAATGACACTGACTACACAACTCTATTGTGTAAAGTGCTATTTAAATAAACGTGACGACAACCGAATTGCAGAGCACGAGCAAACATATCCACGTTTCTATGATCAGATGCTTTTCTCAAGCTTTATAAAAAAAAAAAAGCTTAATTTTGTTGTGTGTGTGGTTTTTTTTGGTTATTGAGAGGAAAGCGTGCAGCACATATTTACATATTCATCTAAAGGCCACTCTCAGCAGTGTGGGTGGCGTGGGATGTTCGCTAACAGTAAATCGCTGCTCACGTTTCTTCGAACTTCGTTTTATCCGTAAGCGAAGAGCGAAAAAGAGCATGAGTATATCGGGGCCTTAAGACAGCAAGTGAAGTGCCCTCACCCAGTATGACCCAAGTATGTGGCGTGATGCAGCGGGCCTCTCCCTCTCTGATCTCTTTGATTGACATCTGCAGCATTTTGGAGCAGAAACTCACAGGCTATCAAGGAACCCTGGATGTAAAAAAAAAAAAACAGAGGATTAGGGCTTTAAAACTTCAAAATAGATCATGGTTATTTAACATGCCATTAAAGTAAGCTGGAAGTTTACCTTCACTTCTAATTTAGATAACATGTTAATATGTGTGTGAGCAATGCATCTGTATATTTTTGGACTGACTCACTCCAATCACAGCCTGGATAAGGGGGCTTTTCCCCTCGTCCTCCTCATTGGCCGAGTTGACGTCAGCCCCATGTGCCAGAGCTTCGGCCATGATGGGCAGATTGCGCGCCTGACAGGCCTTATAGAGTAGCGCCCCGGGATCCAGTTCTCTCAAATCCTCTGGATCTGACGCCTCCGGCTCAAGTTCAGCCTCATTGCTTGAGTCTTCAGAAACCTCACACTCTGAACATTACAGAAACTCATGTAACGCATGATTCGTCTGCTTCAACAGTCAGTATGGAATATGAAGACTTGGTTAACACCGTCACACAGTGGTTGACTCACCCTCCTCTGTCACACTGTCCACCACAGACTCAAACACCAAGACGTCAGTGCTGCCGTCAGTACTGCCACCTAACCCACTGTCACTGCTCAGACCTGCAGGACCAACACAAGCCCACCACGGGCGCATTACAATAACGCCCAACAAGCACTGACAGCAAACACGGTGAATCTATGATGAAACACGATGAATCACAGTGATTCAACTATATAAAATTACACACACACACACACACACACACACACACACACACACACACACAGCAAAAGTGTAAAACAAAAGCAAAGCAGAATTCAAAGCAAAACAAAAACAAAGCAAAAAAACTACAGAGGTAAACAAAAAGCAAAGCAAAACAAAATATAAAACAACAAAAAGTACAAATCAAAATATAAATACAAAAACAAAAAATAAATCAAAACAAAATACTAAGCAAAAACAAAATAAAAGTAAACAAACAAAAAAGCTAATTAGAATTAACAGCAAAACAAATTATTGAAAGGCAAATATAAAACAAAAGCAAATATAAAAACAACAAGTAAACAAAAAGCAAAGCAAAACTAAATAAACAACAAATACAAAATAAATCAAAGCAAGAACTAAACGAAACACAAAACAACAAAAGTATACAAAAATAAAACAAAAGCAATAAAAGTAGCAATACAAGTAACAAATAAAGCACAAAAAAAAGTAAAACATCAAAAGTAAACACAAATTAAAGAAAATCAAACCAATAAAACAAAGCAAAACAAGGCAACAAAAGTAAACAAAAAAACTAAGCAAGGCAAAATGCAAAGAAGATCAACAAACAAACAAAAACGACAACAAACAAACCACAAGCCAAGCAATTAAAAGTGTTAAATTAAAGTGTGAAAGTATAATTCCATTGGCCAGAATATAATACTTACTGCGAGGTCCTGAACCAGTGTCAAAATAGGAGAAAAGAGTGTCCAACTCATCTGGGCAAAAGAGGGATTCCCGCCGGAACTTTCTCTCCAGAGCAGCGGTTGCTGGAAATTGAAAAACAATGAAAAAGTAAACTTTTACAATTTAACACATCAACTGACGACCGATCCATCGTTCACGGATGGCATCAGACGGTAACACAATAACACTGAATGATTTCAATGGTCATTTACCATGGTATATACGCCAAAGCACTTCACACAATACCATGGTATTATCAAGCACTGAATTGTCAAAAAACATGATACAACCCTGGTACTTTCTTAAAAAGTCAACAATATTAATAAAAATGACCTGAGGAAAGTGTCGCAGGAGATGCACTGCCTGGATCCGGTCTGTATTTCCGGTGTGGTTTGGGGACGGTGGTGGCGCTGTTATGTCTCCTGCATTTCCTGGTGTTCCATCGGCGCTCAGATTTTCTCCCGCCGTTAACCACAACTTCGCCATTCATCATCTTCTTCAGGAACTTCTTCTCCACATACTTCGCTTTGATCCAGGCCTCCTTTTCTTGCCTGAAAAATCGAGGCAGCAACTGATCATTCAACGTTCAGCCTGACTAATAGAGCCAGTTCTTCCCCTCATGTCCCCCGTCCCTCACCTGGAGCTGCTGGGTCCTGGTTTCTTCAGGCCCTGCTCTTCACAGCTCCCCTCATAGATGTGGTTGATGATGCTGTTTCCTAGTTCACACATCAGCTGTATTACGACAGAACAGACAGCAGTTATTGTCAGAGCACGTTTGCTCATGTCACAGACAGTGAAAGGTCATCCCAGAGAGATTAGAGTAGAACAATCTGGATATTTGAGCACACCTTCAGTAACTCCGGTTCCCATGAGTCCAGGGTGAGAGAACGGACCTTTGAACAGTGTACTCCCAAACTCCTGTGAAAAGAAGGAAAAACATTGGTTGAAATTAAGTTCAAATTATTTTGGTGGTTCGTGTTACAACACACAAATACTGTTACGTTTTAATTAGAATGAACTGTTATCTATTCCTTAGTGGATGAAATATAAAGCATACACAAGATTCCTCTCAATTCTATCCGCCATCTTCAAAAGCAAAAACCGCATGCCATAATTACACATCGCCCAAAACACAGATGAGAATAAATTAGAATACAGTTATTTTTTACTTTTTATTGATGATAATTATGGTTATTATCATTTTTATACATAAAACCACATAAATGATGATGATGATGATAAAGATCATTGTTGTTATGTAATTATAATTAATAATAATAACAATTTTGCATAAAAATAGCTTAAACTACAATGATGATAATCATGGTAGTTTTGATTAATGTTCATTATTATTTTTTATTATTTCTTTTCTTGGATTCTGAAGATGATTTATTATTGTGTCAAAATGCAGAAATAAAACAATTTTTGCATATCTGTTATTGGACACAAATAATCAATATTCTATAGGTTATTAAAAAAAACACATATCTGCTTGTCTCTAACTGCAAAGTTTACTTTTACTTTACTTTTTTCCCACCATTCACTAACAATCCGAGTAAGACGTTTCCCACTCAAGCTGAGGAGAGCCGCTTCGGGACGGCCCACACTGTCATGTAAATGTGTGTTCTGCCCACCAGATCAGCGCGTTTCCAGGCAACCAAGTTAGAGCGGGCGAAGATTGTGTGATGGTTTGCCACATTGTCTGGAGCAGAAGTGTCACGTGAGCTCAGTGTGAGAGGTGTGGCGTCAGGGAGAGCAGGAATATTCATAAGACAGTCCAGACTGGGTTGCATGCATAAGCAGCCAATATGTCTCATGTTTTGAACCAGAAAGGTATCAATCTGATATTCAAATGTGAACTTTTAAAATGGGTCATATTATGAAAAACATGAATTTATTTGCACTTTTGAAATTGAGCAAGGGTAGAATAGGGGTGGGAAATGGTCATAAAATAAAATGACTACTGTTTTTGATTAAATAACCACAAATGCTTTCAAATTTTAATTACAATGAACTGTAATCCATATTTTTCATTATTGGATGAAATATTAGATGTACACAACATTTAATATTAATATAATACTAATACTACTAATAAGAATAACAACAACATTAATATTAATTATAATAATGTTATTAACATTAATACTAACAATAATTATTATTATTAGTCATTTGTTTTGTGGTGGAAATGGTTCAGATATATTAATAGTAGTAAAAGTAGTAGTAGTACAAGTATATTAACAATAATTAGTAGTAGTATTAGCAGTAGTATTGTAATTATAAGCAATTTATGCAAAACTGTTTTGCACTGGAAATAGTTAAAAAATGACAATTAATTAAGTACTATTATTATTATTAGTAGAAGTATATTAACAATAATAATTAGTTTTAGTAGTAGTATTGTTATTATTAGCAATTTACGCAAAATTGTTTTACAACAAATGGTTGAATAATTAATAATGATAATAATATATTAACATTAATATTAACAATAATAATAATAATTATTATTAGTAGTAGTGGTGGTAGGTAGTAGTATATTTTATTATTATTATTAACAATAAATTGTTCATAATATTATCAATAATAATTAATATAAGTATTAACCATGTTTATTTATTATTATTATATTAATAATAATAATTAGTAATAGTATTAGCAATTTATGCGAGAGTTGAAAAATAATTATTATTATTTATTATATTAATAATAATAATAATTATTAATATGATTATTTTTAGTAGTATAATTATTATTCATAGTAGTAGTATTAGCAATTTACACAAAATTGTTTATTGAAATGAATGAATAATAATAATAATAATATTTTCCTTTATATTAAGCACTGTGTGCCTGCAGGAAAGCAGCAGCAGTCGACGAGCTTCTGTCTTGTCCCGTAAACCCTACGGTCACTCCTCACTGACTAACCAGACAATCAAATCTGACCTAATCCAATAAAGAAACCCGACACAACATGCTTACAGTGGTCACGGGATAAACTGAACTCAGACTTGATCCGCTATGATCAGTTCCATGGCTAACCTGTGAATGCCGGAGCACTCGATGCAGAGCAGGACGCCCAGATTGATGCTGGCCCAGCGGGGGTCGGCCTGCCCACAGTCACAGCACTGCTGGTTCCCCGGCAGACACAGGATACGCAGGAGAATGCTCTCGCCCCGTCCACTGCGCTCGCGGGCCTCGTTTGCAGAGTCTATACTGCTGATGGATGGGGAGGCGGTCCGGTCCAAACGCTGGAGACACACACACACACACACGCACAAACAACACATATCAGCTTCAATCATTTATGTCAATAAGTTCTTTTCAAAACAATGATTTATTGAAATTTATGGAAACATTTTTTGTGTTCATTAGAAAGGTTTACAAAAGTCTTTTCAATGGTATAGTACTTTAAAATAATTTACTAAAGTATATATATATATATATATATATATATATATATATATATATATATATATATATATATATATATATATATATATATATATATATATATATACTATTTTGAATTTTTTATTTAATTTAATTTAGATTTTTACATTACTCAAATCAGAACCTTTAAATAAAAAAATGGCTACAAAACTTAGAATGAACTGTTACCATGACTGGACGAAAGTGTATACAACATTTAATAATAATAATAGTTATTATTATTATTATTAGAAATAATATTATTTCTATCAGAACACTTTTGCATAAATAAAATTATAATGTTGGTAATAATAATTGTTATTTTAATAATAAATAAATAATGGATATTATTATTTTGTTGTAGTATAATGATTATCTATCTATTTCAAGTAGAAATAAGCTCAAAACACAATCAACAATTAATTTTGTAAATATTTTAAAACAGTAAAAAACAAAGATATACACTTTATTTACTTGTATTTTGCATCTACTTGCCCAGCCCTATTTCAATATAGAGTGATTTTGTCACTATTTTCTTAACACAAACGGATTTATGCTTCTTCATCAACATGTAGACTGTACAAACCTCAATATAATAATTGTCTGGGCTCTCTCTGTACGCTGAGGCGATGCTGGCTTGGACCGCCTGGATCCAGGCCAGGCGAAGTTTCTCGGACTCGGCCTGTAACATACAGCTCCTACAATACACATTCATAGAAAACAATTACTACTAGTTATGCAAGTCTAAGCTTCACTAAACAGGAACTGGTCAAGGACTCACTTGGTGGGAGACACGACTTCAAAACAGAACCTCCTCTCGATGTCCTCGCAAGGTTTGACAGAACACAGTCTCAAGTCCTCCACAACAACCGTCAGCGAATCCTGTAGGAAAGACCAAGATGCCTCAAGAAGCCTGAAACTACGCTGACTTAAAGAAAAGCGCTCTAAATGAACCCATTCCCCTCTGAAATGCATTGACCACTCACAGTAATTTAAGCAAACACCGTGAGTAAGCACTTCGACAGGAATATACAGATGAAAAGCATTGATTTGTCTGGGAATGAGTGCTTTAGAGATACGCTGCCTGGCTGGACTAGTAATACTGTATCTAACAGCTCAGAGACTGATGAGGTGAAGATTGACCATCATTGATTATGAGCTGAAGAATTCTTCTGATCCACTGAGACGTTCCCAGCTCATTCTCTCAAGGTACTGTATAGAGTAGATGATTACTGTCTGAACCGCTGGGACTTCTGTGCCCACTTACTGAATGCTTACCTTTAGTTTCTTCTGATAAACCAACTGGCCGTTTTGGATGGAGAACCATCGCCTGAAAGAAGAGAAAAAGAGACACAGACACACACACACACAGACTATTAGTTACTAATTACTTGTTTTTATACATTCAATTCCTGAGACCGAGCAAGCTAGGTTTAAAAAAAACTAAATGCTAAATTATTATACTATATATAATAATATCTCAGAAGATTTTTAATTGGTTTAATTTATTGGATTATGATATTGCATATTTAATTGTGCAAGCTCACTTACTTTTAGATAACCTTTACTATTATGTAACTCACTTAAAGTGAATCTTTAAAAACTATCATTTACGGTTAGGGTTATTGTTATTAAAATAATGTAATAACACTTATTTCATAAATAAACAAACAAATAATTTAATAACGCTGTTAAACGCCATCCTTAGTAAAACTCTCATTCTGTATAACAACAATGTTGTGATGCCGAAATGTATCACAAAAGTAATGACCGGGATCAGGCAAGATTTTTGTGATTATCAGTGCATGGCTAAATAATTATAATATTTTTATTGTATATTGTTGCTTTGCTTCCCTAAACCCAACTATGACATAGTCGCATGCCTGATTAAAAGCAAATCATGGCTATTCAGATTCAGCAAAATGGGTTTTACAATGGCTAATCACAATAAATTTAATGAGCTGATTAAGTCGATTACACGACAGCGGCGAGACCGTTTTTAACTTAAAACGGAAAACTTTTGATGTGTTTTGGCCGTTCATTTACACGACAACAGGCCTGAAAATGCAAACTTGTGAAAACGGGATTCAAAGTGCAAGTTTTTAAAAACGATACTGATTTCGTCAGTGTGTAAACTACAAAAACGTGAATTTGTGAAAACGGTGACGTCACGTGCATGCGTATTGCGAGTTTCTTTACAAAGTCACATCGCCAGCTACTGGCCCGGCATGAATAATACAGCGTATATAGCGCATCCGTTTTTCAGCCCAAATTTCATTTCGTTTCCATCCGATCCTGAATAGGTTCGACCGACCTGTTCCATGTTTTGAAGGCGTTACTGGCCCTCTTGAACAGATAGCCCTCCATCACCAATCCGTCGGGCGCATCCACGTTGAACTCCAACTTTGGGTCGTCATATGCAAAGTCCTGAATGACAAAACAATAGTGGAGCTTTAGAGCAAGAAAGAAACATCAAGTCAAGGCCGTATACCCCAATTAAAATAGCTAAAACAACCAATGCAACAAAATACCTTACATTCAGTCTGTGGTACTGCGTATGCTTCATTATTAAACAAGAGGTTGTAAGTAGAGCAGATGCACAAATTCACGCAAAACACTTTCACACTAGAAGTGTCTCATCCAGTGCTCTCAGATGTCCCACCAGAGCATATCCACGATGACGCAAGCTGTTGCGTAAGCATCTGAGCATGTCCAACTGATGTGCTTAGCATTCATATTCACACTTACCACTCACAATAATGACCCCTGTTTCAGCAGCACACTCAATGCTCTCGACTCCGAGAGCTGAATCATCATGGGAGGTCCTTACCACAACAACCTCATCAGTTCAGGTCATTTCTATTGATTATCTGAGTGGAGGAATGATATGCTGTCAGCCGAGCTAACACTTTAGCCATCACATGTGCTTAATGGTATACCAGTATAAGGAGACATCGAAAACACCAGACGGGAGTGATTCCACAGGGAAGACTATTATACAAGTCCAGCGCTGAATGAGAAAGTTCACACTGTGTAATTCAAACTGTGCTCAAAGTATCCAAGATACAGTCTGCAATCAAAAGTCTCAATATGAACTCAAACACTTCTCATCAAACTCTTCTGATATTAAATGTATACACTACTGACTAAAAGTCAGTTATTTATTATTTTTCTATTATAATAATTAAGTCTCTTATGCTCACCAAGGCTGCATTTATCTGATCAAAAATACAGTAAAATGGTAATATTGTGAAATGTTATTAAAATGTAAAACAGTTTTCTAATTAAATATATTGTAAAATGTAATTTATCCCTGTCATTTTCAGCATCATTACTCCAGTCTTCAGAGTCACACGATCCTTCAGAAATCATTCTAATATGCTGCTTTACTGCTCAAGAAACATTTTTAATTGTATTATCAATGTTGAAAACAGTTATTATGGCTGCTTTATATTTTTGTGGAAATTGTGATACACTACCATTCAAAATTTCAGGGTAAAGTACAATTATTAATTTGGTAACACTTTTTAACACATTTTACGGTGTCCTTGTTACATACGTTACATGTACTTACCGTAGTAATAACAGTAAATTATGCATAATTACATGCAACTAACCCTCAACCTAATCCTACCCTATCCCTATAGTAAGTACATGTAGTTACTTAATATTACTCTGTACTTAAATATATAATTACACTGTAACAAGGACACCTTAAAATAAAGTGTAACCGACATTTATAATGTTACAAAAGATTTATTTTACGTTTTTAACTTTCTATTTATCAAAAAATCCAGATTTTTTTTTTAAAGTTCCCACAAAAATATTTTATAATTTATGAAATAAATTATAATAATGAAAATATTAATAATGAGGACCAATAATAATAATAATAATAATAATAATTGATAATTGAGCATATTAGAATGATTTCTGAAGGATCATGTGGCACTGAAGACCAAACTTTATCCACATTCATTTTATAGCTTTATATCTTATGTCAATTGTCTCATTTGTGTCAATTTGTAAGGAATTTTAAGAGAAAAATTCGATTTGTTACCAAAAAGAAACATGTCCTAAAGAGCAACTTTTGAGTAATACAGTCGAAAATGTAAATAAATATTATTTTTTTTACTCTTTCTACTTTAAATTTCCTGTTTGATTCACTGTTACTTGCCGTTTCTCTGTAACTATTCGTTAAAATTTACTAACAATTTCCGAGTAAACATCATTACAAAGTAAATCCTACACCAAATTTCTTCCAGTGTGTGTTGTAAAATGCACTGACGCCACACTGATTAGGGTGCACAACTAGAGATAAACAGGCTCATTCATCATGTCTTCATAACTAGATCATTTCACAAGCCAAACAAAAGTCCTTGAAAAAGTTTCAGCCTTCAGCTTCCTATCAGTCTGTGGCACTGTCAAAACTTTCAAAGTGTTCTGTCCTCTCTTGAACCCTCTGAAGACCTCAAGATAAAGCTTTTTTCAACACTTCAGTCGCAGGTCTGACAGAGAATGGACGTCCTGCTGAAAGAGCTCTTTGAATAGAAACAGTGTGCTCTTGCATCTTAAACAAGATTGCGTAACATCATTCGATGTTCCTTGATCAAATACGTGAGACACTGTTGTTTAATACAATCATGTAAAGACTAAAAGTAAACAACCACCCAGAATGCACTGTATAATAACCACCAGTGTGCCACCATTTAGTCCCTTTGTTTTCTCCTTGTCTTTGTCAGATCGTTGTTGGATGTTTCCGGTGTTCCCGCTTGTCTCATGTTCCCGTGTGTTGTTCGCTCGTTCCCGCACTGCTGGTCATCTCATCGAGATGCACCCATCATTAATAAACGTACCTTTAACTTGCGATTGAATCCTCTGACTTATTATTCCTGACAATGACAAGTAACGCGAGTTACGTAATCAGATTACTTTGTTTAAGTAACTAGTAAAGTAATGGATTACTTTTAAATTTACAACAAAATATCTGAGTTACTTTGTTTCCATATTTATTGACTGACAGCTCTCCTGTCCCCATGTTGAGAGAAATCAGGAGTGTGTGCAGAGACGTTGTGTGTGAACATGATGGTTATTGTAGTTCTAGACTAAGTGTGAGCAGGCATTTACTCATCTCATTTGCACAAAAAAAGATTCAGTGTCCCTCAAAACTCAGAGGGACAACTGCAAACTCAGAATATTACGCAAACCTGCAAAATAAAATATGCTTTATGTACTTAATCTCACTTTATTAACCAATCTCTTTGCTGCTGACCTTTGATGATCCAATTCAACCATACTGATACCTAAAAATTACAAGTTCACATTTGTGTTTCATTTTTTGCTAAAGATTGTTGAAAGTTCTTGTTCAGCATCTTATTCTTCTGCGTTCCAGAACAGAAGCACAGCTGAAAGGTTTAATTGAGTTGCGCCCTCTAATGTACAGGAGTGGATTTGCATTTCCAGAGTTTTTTTTTGTTATTTAAAAGAGAAACAAGCAAGCCAAGCCCAGATGAGAAAAACTAGCGCAAAAGTAACATAACGCATCACTTATCATAAAAAGTAACTAAGTACCGCAATCAGTTACTTTTTTAGGGAGTAACGCAATATTGTAATGCATTATTTTTAAAAGTAACTTTCTCCAACACTGATAACCACTTAGCAAACTGTCACATCACTTTAGTATCGTGGCGTGGAGCTCGCATGTTTCCTTGAGAAAATGTGAAGATTTAGTCTTTTCTTCTTCTCAAACTGGTTGTGACAATACAGCTTATTTATAGTCACTCATTTTACCCAAATCCACAGCAGGGTGACTGTTCAAACATTCACATCCATTCAGTTGTGCCTCCTTACAGCTTCACTCAAGTTCTGAATGGTGCAGAAAACACCCTCCCTTTCACTCGCTCTCCTGCCATATTCCCACACACTTAAAAACACACGGAGAAAATGCAGTTATGCTCCCACTCCCATAGCTTTAAATCTATTAAAGTGGAAATATTAAGAGAAAAAGAGTATATATATATATATATATATATATATATATATATATATATATATATAAATTATGTAAATAGTTATGTAAAGTTATGTAACACTGTATATATATATATATATATATATATATATATATATATATATAGAACAGTCCACATGGGCTGTAGATTTTTATACAAAACTATCAGACAAAATGCATGCTTTATATTATATGAACATTCAAAAGAAATTTACAATTAATAAATACAAATCCTTTTAGTTCCCCCCCCCCCCCCATTCCCTCTACACTTTCTATTCGGCTACAAAATGTAGACATGAAAGAGAATCACAAACAGCATTAATGCAGATGCATGTGTTGACCACACTACACATGAACTCACCAAAGTGAAGTCCAACCTTCCGAAGATCTTCATCCTTAAATGTTTTACGTATTTTAAAATCATTGGATCCTCTAGAAGCGGCTCGGCTCGGCTAAACGAGTGTGCAGCACAATCGAGTGTGTGCAGTCAATGCAGCGTGTGTGAGTCACGCAGCCTCTCATAGTCAGCCGTACAGCTTCAGCATCAGCAGGGTCGATCATGTGTGATTCCAATCCGTCCACCTGCCCACTGCTAAAGCTCATTAACATACAGCTGCCGTGCACGAGCTCAGCACCCCGCGCCACTAACACATCGCGCGTATCAACTTTCTTTAATTATTAGAACTAACTGCAAACAGATAAAGTGCATGCAATTAGCTGGAAGTGTCATAAAACTATATATAGGCTATATATTTGTTTATTTCTTTCCTTTCAAACCGACGTTTAGTCCATAACCCGTCGTTCACTCTTCATCACAACATTTTACTTTGAAGGTAAACATGCGTCTCGTTATCATTTAAAAGAGCAATCAACCAAATATCTGTATGTTCGTCTTAAAAACAAATGTCATTAAAAATCTAAATAGTTCAATACCTGTCAGCTGTGCTTGAAGAAGCTTCTGTGCAGCATCTCACAAAACATTGTAAGACTGCAGAAGACTATCGGCGCTATTTTAGGCACTGCCGATGACGTGTGAGCTTATAAAAGCCATCGTCTGTTTGAACTACAAAGTCTATCAAATTTTAAAGTATTCCAGCGGGATAAAAACACTGGATGAAATATTAAACCTCAAATTTAGGGCGTCTTATTTGTAGTGAAGTGCCGTGAAGCCATAAGAAGAACAGCAGTTTTACTTGCAATGAAGACTTCAAGAATGGCATGCTTACTTTATCTGATAGCATAAAAAAAGACCATCTCCATCTACTGTAATCACAGAAACGCATTATAATGAATCTGTGAAACATCAACATCTTCACATCACATACCATACAAGGTGGCACTATCTGCAACAAGCTGTAACTGACAAGCAAATATATTTAACTCTGAAATAACAGACTAGATTTTTTTTTTCTAGATGTGTCAAAATGCGTTTAGCACCATTAATATTGTGTTAATTATCCAAATATGCCTCACTGTGTGTGTTACCAACTATATGCATTAAATATATAAATGTTCTTCTGCTTATTTGACATTGTAGGTATAGGCTATCATATTAACAGAGCCTTTAGGGTGGGCTCTTTTGACTTGGATCAGTAAGTAAACACCCTAGTAACCACTCAGAACACATTAGCAACCCCCTAGCAACCACTTATTCCAGAAAAGGGCTTTGGGGTGGGGTCTTTTGACTTAGACCAGTAAGCAACCATCTAGCAACCTCACAGAACACACACTAGTAACCACTTAACAATAACCCAGAAAGAGACTTTAGGGTGGGCTCTTTTGATTTTAACAATACGCAACCACCTAGCAACTACATAAATCACCTTAGCAACCACTCAGAACACTCTAGCAACGACTTCCAGAAAGGGGCTTTTGGGTGGGGTCTTTTGACTCAGACCAGTAAGCAACCAAACAGAACCTAGCAACCACATATCAATCACTCACAACACCCTAGCAACTATTAGAACACCTTGGTCACCACCTAGCAAGCACTAAGAACACCCTAGCAACCACTTTACAATGACCCAGAAAGAGACTAGAAGCCGCCTAGCAACCCCCCAGGACACCTTAGCAACAATTTATCAATCAGTCAGAACAGCCTAGCAACCATTTAATCAAGGAAATGATTTTAGAGAGGGCTTTTTTGACTTGGCTGTTGCTACAGATAAAACAAAAATGTTAAACCTTTCACTTAAAACTGAATTCCACCAAAAAAGGCTATGCTAGGCTAATGGAAAAGATGCTTTCAAATCACATCCTCCTGTTTGTAGCTCTGATTCTATGAAGTTCTGCAGTTCACAGATAATTTTGAAGTGAGAAAGAGAGAGAGACTTCATAATGTATTTCTAACAAAACATTTTGTAAGAACTTGAAAGAAGATATGAGCTTAGACAATAACACAGAAACAGAACAGGCATCTGTGGTTTAAAAATCACAACATTGTGGAATTATGGGTAAGTTTCTCCTTAATGTGGCTCTGAGGCCATATGCTCCTCACTGATGCCGTAAGCCCAATACTGTCACCATGGTTTGTGGGTAATTGCTATGATGGAGTGCGAGAGTTTCCTGAATGAACGCTGAAGATCAACCGCATCCAAAGCTATCCCAGAATGCATCTCTTAAACAATACACAAAGAAAAACATCTGCCTTTCTCATCAGCCACAAGAAGCTGGAAAAATAAATCATCAGAGGGACAAATATCCACTGAATAATTGCTGTGCTGAGTGGAGGATGATGGGACAGCTATCAGCCGTTACATAAGCCAGATACGTTTGTAGGGCATATCAATCGGTCTCACTGAACTGTAATTATATCATCAGTTATACAACACTCACAGGATTTGGGTTAGAATTATGTGCGGGAAATTACTCCCCTAAAAACCATCTAGAAATGTTAGAGTGCTTCCATCTTGAAAGTCACATTAAAACAGAGTTTTATTAGCCATATTTAGGGTTTAGAGTAAGACACTCACCTGTAACAGTGTCTAAATCAGGATGAAGACAGTCCCAGAGCGCCAGATGGAAGAAAAACAGAATAAAAATGAAGATTAGTAATAATTCTAATAATTATTGGCCTTGGGGAAAAAAATGCCAACAAAATTAATAAAAAATAGTTCCAAAACCCAAGATATGGTGCAAAAAAGACTGTATAAGTTCTTGTTTTTAATATATACACACATATACACATACACTCACCGGCCACTTTATTAGGTACACCTGTCCAACTGCTCGTTAACACTTAATTTCTAAGCAGCCAATCACATGGCGGAAACTCAGTGCATTTAGGCATGTAGACATGGTCAAGACAATCTCCTGCAGTTCAAACCGAGCATCAGTATGGGGAAGAAAGGTGATTTGAGTGACTTTGAACGTGGCATGATTGTTGGTGCCAGAAGGGCTGGTCTGAGTATTTCAGAAACTGCTAATCTACTGGGATTTTCACGCACAACCATCTCTAGGGTTTACAGAGAATGGTCCGAAAAAGAAAAAACATCCAGTGAGCGGCAGTTCTGTGGGCGGAAATGCCTTGTTGATGCCAGAGGTCAGAGGAGAATGGCCAGACTGGTTCGAGCTGATAGAAGGGCAACAGTGACTCAAATAACCACCCGTTACAACCAAGGTGGGCAGAAGAGCATCTCTGAACGCACAGTACGTCGAACTTTGAGGCAGATGGGCTACAGCAGCAGAAGACCACACCGGGTGCCACTCCTTTCAGCTAAGAACAGGAAACTGAGGCTACAATTTGCACAAGCTCATCGAAATTGGACAATAGAAGATTGGAAAAACGTTGCCTGGTCTGATGAGTCTCGATTTCTGCTGCGACATTCGGATGGTAGGGTCAGAATTTGGTGTCTACAACATGAAAGCATGGATCCATCCTGCCTTGTATCAACGGTTCAGGCTGGTGGTGGTGGTGTCATGGTGTGGGGAATATTTTCTTGGCACTCTTTGGGCCCCTTGGTACCAATTGAGCATCGTTGCAACGCCACAGCCTACCTGAGTATTGTTGCTGACCATGTCCATCCCTTTATGACCACAATGTACCCAACTTCTGATGGCTACTTTCAGCAGGATAATGCGCCATGTCATAAAGCTGGAATCATCTCAGACTGGTTTCTTGAACATGACAATGAGTTCGCTGTACTCAAATGGCCTCCACAGTCACCAGATCTCAATCCAATAGAGCATCTTTGGGATGTGGTGGAACGGGAGATTCGCATCATGGATGTGCAGCCGACAAATCTGCGGCAACTGTGTGATGCCATCATGTCAATATGGACCAAACTCCCTGAGGAATGCTTCCAGCACCTTGTTGAATCTATGCCACGAAGAATTGAGGCAGTTCTGAAGGCAAAAGGGGGTCCAACCCGTTACTAGCATGGGGTACCTAATAAAGTGGCCGGTGAGTGTATATACACTCACCTAAAGGATTATTAGCAACACCTGTTTTTTCTTAGGCCCCTTAGTGCCAATTGGGCATCGTTTAAATGCCACGGCCTACCTGAGCATTGTTTCTGACCATGTCCATCCCTTTATGGCCACCATGTACCCATCCTCTGATGGCTACTTCCAGCAGGATAATGCACCATGTCACAAAACTTGAATCATTTCTAATTGGTTTCTTGAACATGACAATGAGTTCACTGTACTAAAATGGCCCCCACAGTCACCAGATCTCAACCCAATAGAGCATCTTTGGGATGTGGTGGAACGGGAGCTTCGTGCCCTGGATGTGCATCCCACAAATCTCCATCAACTGCAAGATGGTATCCTATCAATATGGGCCAACATTTCTAAAGAATGCTTTCAGCACCTTGTTGAATCAATGCCACATAGAATTAAGGCAGTTCTGAAGGCGAAAGGGGGTCAAACACAGTATTAGTATGGTGTTCCTAATAATCCTTTAGGTGAGTGTATATAACCAATATCACACAAGTAAAAGTTCTATTTTCCCGAATATCAGCACGTTTGCAAATGTGATAGTGATAAAGTTAATAGGCTATTAGGTGACTCACATTTGAGACACAATATTGTCTGTTTTTCCCTCTATTTTGCCAACAAAACTAGTTCCCAACAGTAGAGCCAGAGCAACACAGTTTCAGTTTTGTTACTGAAGGAATCTGCGTTTTTGAACGAATCATTCTAATGAGTAACTTGACGACTCACTCACTTCTTTGTCCCTGAATGAATCAGCCGCTTTGAACGAATCATTTGACTGAATGATTCAATGACTCGCTTGTTAAGACAATGATTTGTCACCATCTACTGGCAGTTTTAGTATCATTTCATTTTAGCTGAGGGACTGAAGGACTAAGATCAATCTAGTTACGCTTTTTCACATAATCTGTTTGATATTAACTCAAGTCTGAGTTTAAGTGTGCGTGAGACTCATTATACAGGAGCAAATATAATGTAGATATCTGTCTGTAAATGTGTTTTGAACTAGGTGTCAGAAGCTGTCTGAAAACACAAGCAGAGCCGTCAGAGTTCTTGCTGAGAATCTTCTGAAGGAACTTCAGCGAGGTCTATTTTCTGTTCGCCCAAAATATATCCACTTCCTGTCTGCTCAACATCATTAATAACTGGGACATTTGAGGACAGAAGATTGTTTCTACTCCTGCCAGAAAAACAAAAGTACAAACACTGAAGGAGAAAGTATCCATAAAAATGTCTTTAAATAACTGAGGGCTTTATTTATCCAAGCATGAAAAAAAATCTTTACATCAATATTCTTTTATTCCTTTTAGTTTTTTGAAAAGGGAGAGAAAACATGAAAAACAAGAGGTTAGGAAACCGATACAGACAAGACGTGAGCCACCGTAGCTTTCATCTTTGCAAAACTAGGTTAAATTTGAAGAAAAAGTAGTCAAACTTTATTGCTCTACGAAAAGGAATTAGGAGTTAAGTCTTTAGTATTTTGACTAGTCCAATTAAAGCATGAATAATCCTATATCACTAACTCAGTTTGAAGAATGCTTACTTTGTTTAGAAGATTAGTGTCTTTAACAGCCTAATTCTGGCATTAGACACGATCCGAAAGTGGTATTAGTCAGAGTATCTTTAGTAACAGTCAAAATAGTGGATCTCAAGGTTTTTCTTAAAGTGCCCCTATTATGCTATTTTTAATGCTCCTAATTTTTTAAGGTCTCCAACAATAGGTTTACATGCATCAAAAGCAAAAAAACACTTACATTTGTTCATAATATAGGCACATAATCTGCACTTTGATCTCACACACTACATGAAAGGTAATGTCAATAATGAGTTTTTGTTTATGTGTGTGTGGCTCTTACCCTCTGCTGAATCGTGGCATGTTTATGCTCCATTTCTCTCTTCTCCATCGCTGAATCAATCACCAGTTGATCCAGCTATGACACGATGAACAGTCGGTCATTATAAGTTTGCTGTCATGTATTTATGAAGAAAACATGATCATGTTCATTCTGCAGGCATTGGTTGTCTGTCGGTGTCCATTGTAGCACTGTGCTTTCAGATGTGACGGTAAGTTTAGTACTAAAGTTATGTAACATGGTTCGTCGATGAACTGATTAGACAGAAATCAGATAGAGATCAGGCGCTTGTTGGTCTGAGGTGAATGTGTTTTAAACACGAAGCATAACTAAAAACAAGATTTGAACTTTTGAATATCACAGTATTTACTTCATTTGAGGCTAGGTCAATGCTGAAGGATTTATTCAAAATTCTTTTTCAGAGAATGACAATTGAATAGTCTTGTCATGAAAAAATTATTTTGCACTACTTTATACTTTATTGTTCAGTTGTACGTCTAGTCATAAATTTGCAAACGGAAACATTTGTGACCTTAAAATAAGAATAAAAAGGATTCAAATAATGTTATTAACATGAAATTACATGTAAATTAAGTCAGTTATTTATTTGTATACATATTTATCGTTTTTATAACATTAACATTTTGTACTAGATAAATTGTTCATCCAGGCTCTGAGGAGGGAACTCTAGTGTTCCACAGGGAACAGTGCTCACCTCAGCTGCCAGTGTCTTCATGTAGGGGTCAATCTCATCCAGGAGGTTATAGCCTTGCTGATACAGGGAGTACTGCGCATGCATGAAGGATAACATCTGCAGAAAACAGGACAGATACACATACTGCAGAGCTCAGAACAAATATATATATATTTACATACACCAGGACAACATACATCACTGATACTCACCGCATCTAAGATCTCAAATTTCTTTTTGGCTTGAAGGACATTGATCTATATGAGGAAAAAGAGAAATTTATAAAACACTCTTATATGTTCATATCGATCTATCTACAAACAATGCTAGCATGAATGCAAGCTGTTATCAAGACCAAAGGACACCATACACAATATTATGTTTATTATGTGTGAATAAAGACTACTTAGTTGTTGCAGTTTGTTATTAGCCTAAATCTTGTAATCTTTGATTAAAGTGACTTCCCCCTCCCTCTTGCAGTGACATCTCTTCTCTGATGACATGTTTACTGGCGTGAGGGCGGGGCAACCTGTCACTCACATGAGATCCACCAATAGCAAACCACAACCATCCAATCAATTCCACATGGAGAAAAACAAGCCCCGCCCTACATTTTTCTTTTTCGAGAAGCCGTTTCACTCGAATATATGTCACAATAGAGAAGAACAGACTTTTGTAAGCTGACTTTAATGCATTAACGAATGCTGACAAACGATACATTATTGTGAAGTGTTCCATATATATAGTTTCTACCTGTAGCACATAGTCCAGTGCGAGGTGTCGGAAGCACTTGCGGGTGAAGTTGAGGGTGCAGGTGGCTTCCTCCACCTCGTGGGGTTTGTTTCGAGGTGCCTGTGCGTTCTTCACTTGTGCTATCTCCAGATCCTCCCTCACCTTATCAAAGTGCTTCTTCGTGTCCTTGAATTTACGCACGTCACTAAAAAAAAAGTACAGACAGATATTTGTTAGATGGCTTGTAGTGGCCTAATGCTGATATGGAGGCTTCAGGTTTGATCCCAAGGAAATTCATAGCTTTTTGGGATCTCACTGAGGTGTTTTCTTTTTTCTTTTCTTTTTTGAGAAATTACATTTTTGGTTAGCTATTCCTGTTCTAGCACTTTCATGGTGAACCTGAGAGGCTATTGTCCTTATTTGAACACAGTATCTCTGAAATATTAATATTATCTGAAAAAAAATTGCACATGACAGGTCAGGTGAATCTAAAAAAAAGCTTCACATCGAAGTGATCTTCCTGAAATGCCATTCGTTTTACCACATAAATCTATCTTGCGCCCACTGCATTATCAGTGATCACCTGTGATGAATGAATGGGAACCTGCTCTCAAGAATCCCATTATCCTCCATGAGGACACATTAATTATTAATGAGCTCTAAAAGTCAGATCATTATTTATCATCACCCTGCGGGAAGCACAATAATGAAAAAACCTTCCCCAGTGAGTGTGATTGTGCACTTTCGCATTTGCAGAAGTAAAAATAAAAACACAGGGCGACACTTCCACATCACTGACCTTTCAGAGTGATACCTGTGAGTTTCATTTCAGACTCAGAGCGTTTTCATTTTCATTTTAAAAGAGAGAAACCTAGGTACTAAAAATATGATTGCAGTAAAAAAATGCATTTCTGAACACATGATCACACTGATCACATGATCACACAAGAGTTTTAAGAAGCCATCAAGAAAATTAAATTAATTAAATATTAATATACAAATATTAGTGAACTGTAAATTTTTCTTAAATATTTTTTTTTTTTACTTTACAAGGAACTATTACAATAGTATTGTTATTTTTAGTCATATATAATCCTATATCATATACAAGCACAGCAAACCTAGAGATTAAAGAGAAAAAACAAATCTAAAATCACAATTTTTTTCAGAAAAATTGGAATATGGTACAGCCCTACCTACAGTAATAGTGACATTTAAAGTACAGGTTTAATATTGTGTCAACATGTAACGTACAAGTTCTTTAGAAGGGTAAGTAACACCGCAATATGTGTTCAAATTACACATATAGTCCAGTACACTCACTCTTTCACAAAGTTGTGCAACTGCTGCTTCACTGATCTCTGAGCTTGATCAAACAGGATCTGAAAAACACAAAATAATACATATAAATAAATGTATCTAAGTTTGAGCCAATGGCATCTAAACATATTTTCATCAGTCAGGCCTATTCTCTGAGAAACGCAGGCAGAAATAGCTCAATATAAACAACATTTATAATGACATTTTCACCAGTCAACTTATATTAGTCCTTGAACAGCATTTATATCAACAAATCATTGTCCTATGATTTAGGAAATAGAGTTAGGGCTATTGTTAGACCAAAAACACACAAATCACAGCAATGAAGGATTACCCCGTAAAAAAAAAAAAAATGTGTTTGGGAGACACTTGTTTTGAATGTCGCATGTAATAACCCCATATCAACACTAGATCGCGCTCTCGCATTTCTTTAATGTGAACTGTAGAGGATGTAAACCTGCGAGTGAGACCTCACACTCACACACACACACACACACACATACATCATCATACACAAACCCCTGTGCTTCATTAATATTCAGGCCGAGACTCTGCGCAAGGACGTCTGAACTGATCGCGTATGCCATGCTGCAGCGGCGGACTGATCGCGTATGCCATGCTGCAGCGGCGGAGTAAAAATAGGTCACTCGGGCAGGGAGGGAAAGACATGAAAGAGCCAATGAGGAGAAATAAGAGGGAGCGAAGGAAACAACAGAAAAAAGATGCAAGATACTTAGGATGTGGTTTAGTCACATCCACATCACCACAGAGGGACATCAAGTCTAATGATCCCAGAGCGCTGGACCCTCAGAGCTTTTTGAGTTACAGGACGTTGTTCAACACCGCAGGAATAGGCTACATAAAGAATCTAAAGCATTTTACGTTCGGGAAATATCGGTATATATTAGTATACTTCTGGGCGGATATAAAAAGATCATTATTTTCAAGATGCAAGACTAAATTTAAATAAAATTGAAGACTTTTCACTTTTTCAGTGATTATTTTTAGGGAAAACATTAATTTCCTTGCCGCTTTTCCAAAAAAAAAAAAAAAAAAAAAAAAACTGCAGACCTACTATTCATAATGCAAACATAAATAATATGCATTATTTAAATAACATTAAAGCTTGTATCAGTGATTTCAGGCCCAAAAATAAATGTCTAATCTTTCCTAACGATCCGCTAGCTGCCCGCCCCATAAGCATGCCGTCAAAAAAACGCCTCTCTGTATGCAGCCTAGGCTCTGAGATCTGCACACAGAAACAAAAGGGTACACCACCACTCAAAACCAAAATAAACAGTGTTCCAACCAATAACCGACCGCGTTTTTTTGACGGCAAGCTTATGGGGCGGGCAGCTAGCGGATCGTTAGGAAAGATTAGACATTTATTTTTAGGCCTGAAATCACTGATACAACCTTTAATACAATAAATGTATACAATAATAAAATATGCATTTAAATAATACATATATACAAATATAATATATAAATAAATTTACTTTTTAAATGCTTTTTTATATAAATAGACTTTTTAAATAAATAAACTTTTTCGCATTTCCAGTGGTTATTTGTGTGGAAAAGTGTCATTACGTTCAGCTTTTCTTAAGAAAAAAAAACAACAACCTGAAGGCCTACTCTCCATAATGCAAACATAATCCCAAACAAATTTCATTTATTACCTCAGCACAAGAAAAATGCCATTACCACATTTTACTACAACAACAGACAGGAAAATGATCAGAAATGTCAGTAGGGCTGTAAACCCAGATTCTGATGTAGCTCCCCAGATGAACACATTTAAACAAATCGCTTCACTTCACTCTTTCCTATTCCGGGTCGGTTTATAGCACTATAAACTTCGGCAGGGCCCAAATAAGGTGCTTGGTGATGAAGGGCGATGCTTTTGTGGTCCTCTGTGCCTCATGTCAAGGTTTACAGCCTCCCCTACGGTTAGGCAACAAAGATACCTCTATTAAAAAAAAAAGACTCTTTCTTTTAAATGCTCATCATCACTAAACAGAGCTCTAATAGATGTCAGTGGCTTATCCTGCATCCAAACGGCCTTTAAATGAAGCAGCAGGTTCTGGGAAACCGAGAACTCAACTCGCCGGTCTCGGGACTTTGGCAGGAATGGAGAAACACCCTGTGTGTGGTCCACAGACTGACATATGCATCACAACTGCACACTTAATAAATAAATAAATCCAAAATAAATGTATTTATTATGAATAATATATTGTTTAAATAACACACATTTCATGTATTACATAATGTATAATTATTATTGCACATAATGCAACTTCGGTCCTGGAGGGCCACTGTCCTACAGAGTTTAGCTTCAACCCTAATCAAACACACATGAACAAGCTAATCAAGGTCTTCAGGATTACTAGAAAATTACAAGCAGGTGATTTTTTCAGGGTTGGAGCTTAACTCTGTAGGACAGTGGCCCTCCAGGACCGAAGTTTCCCATCCCTGATGTATAATATATATTTATATTTGATACCAGACATTTTATTAATACAAAATAAGTAAATAATAATACAAAAAATATATACACACACACACATATCACTGTATGTTATATGAATTTAATGTTGATAACAGAAATTATGAAATAAGATTTTTTAATAAAGTTAATAAAATATAAATTATGTTGATCAATTAAATACAATATAAATGTATACAATTTATATAATTTAAATAATAAAATATATATTATGCATAAATACATGTATACATTTATTACTTAAGTATTACATAATATAAATATAATTAATAAATAATAATATTATTATTATTATTATTATTATAATTCAATGAATGGTTATTTAATCATGTATATTTGGTAATGGGTTAGTGTCCCATTTTGTTTTCCTCCTGGTCTTGTATTGTTATTCTGAACATCTACATCTAATGTCAAGAGAGTGTGTGAATATGATGAATAATATCCATTATTATAGGCTTTGCTGTCACGCGTGATCTTCCTGTGCTGAATTCCCCACTGTATTTCATCTCTGCACACAGCAGTATGTAAGGCGAACCAAAAGGTTAGCTGTACCCACAATGCCAAATGTCAAGTAACCACACTGATGTCACACGGCTTTTCTCTCTGCATGAGATTTAGGAGAATCTGTAAGAACGTGAGGCTCATTAAATACTTCTAATGTGCAAAAAAGCCCTTTATTCCCTTTCCCATCCCTTTCCAAACAATCCCTGTATTGTAGGGACAGTTCAATTCAGGAACGGTTCTTATGATAAAAAACTCCCTAGCCACCCCTCTTTCTTTCAAAACCCCCATCTTCACATACTATTGCAGCATTTCACATGATTGTGGATCTTCCAGTCTGAATCATTCAAGTCAGGTAAATCCCGTTAATTCCATTATCTGTGTTCTGACGCAGGAAAAAACACCATTCAGGAACACTGAAATTACCTTTTTAGCAATATACAAAGTTCATTGTAAATTTGGAAATAAATTCTGAGATAATGGCTGTTCAGTATGAACAAAGTTTTTTTTTTTTTTTTTTAAGTGAATAAGAAACTAAATTCATGCAATATAAACGAAGTTATAGATTTACCATTTAAATAATAAAATATGCATTATTTAACTGTAAATTAATTCTGTAATAATGGCTGTTCATTATGGACAAAACAAGGTTTAGTTCCATTTTAAAATTTTAAAACACACTTTTTACAATACTATTACCATATTTATTCATAAATATGTCTCAATTGACAGCTTTTCATTTTTTATTCATAAAAAAAATTTTACCAGAAAGAAAGAAAGAAAAAGGAAGAAAGAAAGACAAAAAAGCAAGAAAAATTTACATGAAATTAGAAGTTTATAATCTGTGTTTATGACTGTTGTGTGATAAAGAACACATATGACCATGACCTAACACGGTTGGGTTAAGCAAAAGCGCTGTACAATTTGGTGCAGGAATGATACTGCATTAATAGAAGGTTGTTGTCTCACTGTAAGTGCTCTTGTGCACTGAGGCATGTGTTTGTCTTTCTGCATCCATTTATATAAGTGACCCTCAAGCGTTGATGTTTACAGCTCACTGCACACACTGCTCAGGTGCTGTCCAACACACACACACACACCATCATAGCAGGATTCACTGGCCGGCCCTCTGTTGACCTTGCCCATTAACCTCGTTTGTGATGTCATTTCCCCATGTGGCTCTGCTGGCCTCTAAACAGTCCCTCTCTAAAGACACACTTCTCAAAAGAGCACATCAAACGCTCAGTGGGTTAACAGAGAGACGGCCTGGGCAGCAACGGTCAGATCTAGCACCTCATGAGGCCTGGAAAAGAATACACTTATAGAACAGACAAATGGGTGTTAGAAACTAACAATAGTCACTTCCAACTGAAACACATGCCAGTTGGACCTTTCAAATGGAAAACGAGACATAATTAGTCAGCCTAATTAATCGTTCCGCATGATTCTTCATTGTCTTTATAGACTCAGCAGAGAATCTCTCATCCAATTTTGGCTGAAAAGGTTTTTTTGAGTAAAGCTGTAAGATTATTTGTAGATTAATAACATTATATTTTTGCATTACATACACTCATACATTATATACACCTATAAGTTCTTCAGATCAGCATACTAATTTCTCATGTTTTGAAAATGGGGTACCTAATAAAGTGGCCGGTGAGTGTATATATATATATATATATAAACTAATAGAATATAAAAAAAATGACAAAATACTATGATATTTATTAATATTATTATTCATATATTTAAATGATATTATAAATTGTATAGAATGTTAATTTTATATATGCAGAATGCCGTTTAAATCATGAACAAATCATTCAGTTATGTTGGTTCTTTTTAATCAAATTAGTCACAAAAACTATAGGTATATAATGTGCGAGTATACAGTATATATATATAATGTAATGTTATTAATCTACAAATAACTTTATACCTTTACTCAAGAACCCTTTACAGCCAAAATTGCAACAATTAATATATTTTGTCATTTATATATAAACATAATAAAATGTCAATATATACAAATTTCATTCTATTACTTTAGTGTTCATGTTTGTGTGTGTGTGTGTGTGTGTGTGTGTGGTGAGGATAGAAAATAGTCTTATTAATTTTTTAAAAGGAACAAGAAAATGCTTCCCATACTGTATTTTTTGCTTTCGATGTCAAAGGCTGTGCATCTTTTTCTTGGTACAGTAGAAGCCAAATTAGGCAGATGCCAACATACTGTAAATAGGTTGCGTTACACTCTTTTATCCTGAAACTATAATATTAATAAATGTTAGCATCTGATCCCAAAGACATTTCTGATTGCTTTTGCACAAACTCTGTTGCTGTTTTGCATCACCAATCTATGCCAAATGCAAAATGTGCGTCCTGAAGCAAAACAAGCCGAGAACCACTGCTCTAGATATTGTCTCTTATGACCAGGAGAGACGCTCACAACAACAGACAGAGCATCATATATGATTTACATCCAACTTGATGAAAAACAAGGATCATTCATGATTCACCACATCATAGCATGTTCAATTATTCACACACACATCACAACCAGGGCACCTTTACTAGAACAGAGCGACACATGATGGAGAACACATTAACATTTCATAATATGATGACACTATGAGGTGGTCCCAGTGGACCTGTCCCACAGTCATTCATATGAGGAGAAAGAAATGAGAAAAAAAACACGACGCACCATGTGGTAGTTGACGATCTCCTGCAAACTCTCGCCACATTTTTCCAGGCAATCCTGTAAAAATACAAGAAAAGGTCACAATCCTCAAAATTCAAACAATGCTTTCATTTTCAAGATGTTATGATCGAAGTTAATTGAGTTATACTGGTAATTCAAATCGCATGTTTATTCTGGTATCATCATTGATTAATATTCTGGGCCGCGCAGATGCCTTCCGACAAGGAAAGCTAGCCCTGCTGAGTGTGCAACAGGCTTTTGTCGAAATGGAAATGTAATTGTGGGGCTGACTTGATGTTTTTACAGTGGAAAATGCAAATAGCAGTAGGTTTTAATAAGATGCTCAACATTAGTCAGCTGGGTACAACAGAAGGGAAGCCAAAAAGACTCTTAATAGCATTTACAGATGGCGGCAATGAGTCTAACCCTGCTGGCACTGCTGAGAGAGCGGCGAGAGTACAGGAGCCCCGGCCTGAATCCATGTCTAATCAAGGTCAATGAGTGTGTGAGACACTGAAAACAGCGGCCTGACGCCCTCACGCCTGCCAGTAAAGAGCTCACAATTAAAAGCAGACGTGTGTAGGGTTGAGAATATAGAAAACAAATACTACAATTGAACGATTTGTGGTGTACAGTTTTGATAACAGTTCTTGAACGTCTACGTCGTTTCGTCTCAAGTGCCACTGCAAAAGAACATGATGAAAACGAAATATTGGAGCGCCAAAAAAATTAGACGATAGATTTCCCTACTTAAACCCAGTGGTTTCTCCTCACTGGTTTAAGACGATAATGTCTGATTCAATGACTCTTGAGAGACAGTTCTTTTTAATGAATCCAAATCAGTGAGTTATTGCACTGAATCAGCCTAATGACTTATTTGAGTTACAAATTTGGAAGATTCAGATTTTTGTGTAGATAAATGGTAGGTCTACTTTAAAAACAAAACAATACATAAAAAATAAACAATAAAAGTAATATATATTAAATAAGAAAATAATATAATAATACAAATAATGTAATATGTAATAAATATTAAGATGAAAATAAATAATAAACAATAATTATTCAAAAATAAAATAATAGTATAATTTTATATCATTTAAATAGTATAGTTTTTGTGTAATGTTTTGTGTAGTATGAAGTTACCAATAACAACCATAAAGATTCTAAAAAAAATCCATCAAAGGGGACCTATTATGCCCCTTTTTTACAAGATGTAATAAAAGTCTCTTAATATAATTAAGCAATGCTGAAGCAATAACATGCTGTTTTCATGCATGTATCTTTAAATGCAAATGAGCTGCTGCTCCCCGCCCCGCTTTCCAGAAGAGGGCGAAGCCTGTACAGCTCGTGCCTCGGATACTCTGCTAAAAACTAACAAATATCTGTTTGGTTTTGATTATAATCATTGCAGTTCTTTGACATCATGAAAGTATTTATTATTTGCATGCGTGTTAAAGCCAAATCAGTTTAACTTCTGATATATGGTTTTCTGAGCGCACACATCTGAAGCATGCGCACAGAAACCTGGCTGTCAGACGGCGCGTCCCGTGAGAATTAAACTAAGTTCTCTTTCGTACTCTTTCAAGGTTTTGTCAAAAACACACAAAGTTCATTTGGTTATGCCTTTGACTGTAAACAACAGGGAAAGAAATCACACGTGTATATTATATCGGTGTATTGAAGTGACAGCATACAGTACCTACTGCTGCATATGCTGTAAATATGAATCGAAAAACAGAACATCACTCACTGCTCTTGACTGAATAACTAGTAGCTTTAATAAGAATACATTTCTTACTTGAATGGTGCTGTTAAATGCTCTGGTGAGGAGATGTGTACAGCTCCCTCAGGGGCGGAGCTAAGCTAATAGGGCAGATTCCGTGCCAGTCGTGGGCGGGGCCTGTTTCAATGTGACGTCACATTGGAGCACATTCCTGATTGGCTCATTTTGCAACAGTTTCAGATTTATGGGCAAAATAACAAACGGAGTGGATGGATTTTTACCACAATAGGGTGGTTGTGTACACACTGGGGACACATTATTATTATTATTATGTGAATTTAGCATAATAGGTCCCCTTTAATGGAATCGTTAGGAATCAGATTTCATTACCATTCTCATTCCTACCCTCGAGATCAGAACTGACAGAAAGCCGAGTGTGTGACATGTACATAATCAAATATTACCGATATCATCTGGTCCTTCTTGCACTGCTGGGATAGATCACGGACGCCGTTGATAAAGAGCTTGTTGGCGGTGACATACGCTTTCCCAGCTTCAATCATACCACCACACAGCTTTACCAGCTATTAAAGAAAAACAGAGAGAGGAAGGAGTTAACATAACCATCCATACAAAAAATGTGTTTTAGTGAATCAGCTGAAAACTTTAAGATTTAATAAAATCATAACCTCGACTGTGCTGGCACAGCAGAATATTAAAACCTCTTGATATTTTGCAGCTTTACACAATTGTTTGAGGAAATATTTACAATGTTGAGTGTGACATTACATTCTCTTATGGTCACTGCATATTAAATATATTAAAGAAAACCCTAAATATATTTATTAAATATTATATAGCATTATTATTTTATATATTCTTCTTTAGTTCATATTTTTTGTAAATATTACGTTTTTAAATGTTAATGAAAGTTATTAGCTAATATTATTAGAAGTTAATATTTTTGTAAGCGTTTTTGTTTCATTAATGGTGGGGATTATGAAAATAATGTGTATGTACATGCACGACCCTGCATGCATAAACATGCTGCAGGATGGATTCTGATTGGCTGTCATTGTTTTATCATTCATCAGTTGGAAAAAAATCAAAAACGTTCTGAAAGTGATTCCAACGATATTGTTTCTTAGTGCCGTTATCGTTATAGTTGTTGTGTGAACTTTGCTATTCTTTTATCTTTAGAAAGATTTTAGAACTATATCTTTATTGCTATAGTTATTGTTCTTGGTGTGAATGGACCATAATACAAAATATTTCTTAAAATCACACAAACACAGACAGAACAGGTGCGGTCTCATCTGCGCGGTAATTCTTCTCACTAATGTGCCAATTACTAGATCCCACATGTAGAGGCCAAGGCAAAAATTTCCCACTTTCGCACATGCCACAAATCCCCTGACTCCGCGGAGGGCTTTCACATGTGGTTGTGTGTTTGTTTTATGCCTGATGGGACGCATTCTCAGATGGGCTCCATGTGTCTGTCGCAGCAGAAGGAGTCTGACACGAACCAGAGGACAAAGCTTAGTTCCCCTTTTTTCCTGAATCGTTAATTTCTTCAGTATTTTATCTTCCTCTTTCTCCCCTCAGGTGTTGTTTCGGTTACGTCCACACACTCTGAAAGCTTGACAACGTCGGCTGGGGGAAATCTCTTAATTTCCCACACTCTCCTCATGAGTCAAACTAACAAACACAGAGAGGCCTTGTTCTACACAGCTGCCGAACAGACCCACAGACTCGACGTCTGAACAGCCAGATGCAAGAACTAACAAGAAATTGTCATGCAAAAATGGATCGAAATGCATCCCTTACTGTTGGTCAGTTTGTGAGTAAGAATCCAAATGTTAGTTTCCTACAAATAATTAGTATATGAGTCTGTACACACAAATTGACACTGGATGTGTAATTCTTGTGTAATGGTCTCATTCATGTGTGTTATGCATTACTGTTTTAAGCACAATGATGCAGAGAGATGATTTGGTGTTCTCTCATGCTGTTTGTTGTCGTTTGCTGTTTCCATGCATTTTAATTACAACAACATGCAACTTTTGATCATTTCATCAGGCTCAGCAAAATAACAGCTTCACCGCAGACTGTAATGATCCCAGACCCATGATTTTTCTCAAGAAGTCACAATGAAGAGGGTTCTTGTTGTTTGCTAACCAGTTTTAGCATGAATTAAAACTTTTTATAATATTAGAATATATAATCTAAAAGAATATATAATCTCTATCCCTGTAAAGCTGCTTTGAAACAATCTGTATTGTATAAAGCACTATATAAATAAAAATGAGACTATATAAATAAAAATTGAAGATTTCTAAAAGGTGCCCTAGAATGGTTTTTATTTTTATTGTATAATGTTTTCTGGGTTGCCCTTATAATGTTAGTATGCTTTTTAGATCAAAAATAGTCATAATTTAGAAATAAAAGGCATTTGCTGTGATTGGCTGACATGCTTGCATATGAAATAGCTACCCATTACATGTGAAACTCTCTCAAATACTTTTACAACAGATATTATACGTTTTTACTATTACAGCTATCGAGATTAACGAATCGTGAGATGTTTTTGAAGAATTTAGATCTATTCCCATCACATAAAATGTTGCCGTGCTGAGCATTGAGCAAACAGATGACAGTGTGTTGATCGCGAGAATAAAGATCTTATCATTGCAACGCAGATTCTGCACTCTCTCGAATGCTTTCACCAATGCAAACACGATGATGTAAATACAGTATTGAACGATTTTGAGAGAAAGATTACCTGTCTGAACTTGAACAATTACACATCAGAAAGTGTTGCTCGGTAGCTCGATCGATCGAGGCCAGCTCTGTATTGGCCCAAGTTGAGGAAACAGTCTCGTCGGTGAAATGTTAAATTAACCCATTGTTTCTTCAGAGGCTCGGATGAAGGAACTAAATACCTTTGTGTTCATTTGTACATCCAAACACTGAACAACTGCCATGCTTCGGCTGCGCAGTTCCGCCTGTCATTGAACATGGGCTGGCATATGCACATTTTTGGAGTCGTACATATTAATGATCCCGACTGTTGCGTCACAGTCGGTATTATGTGGAGATTCGCCTGTTTTTCAGGGGTGTTTTTCAAAACCGAGATTTAAGTAAGAAGGAGAAAACAATGGTGTTTGAGACTCACTGTATGTCATATGTCCATGTACTGAACTCTTGTTATTTAACTATGCCAAAATAAATTCAATTTCACATTCTAGGGCACCTTTAAATACCTGGGCTTGTTCTTGTGAACCCAATATCGTGTCTTGTGAGCCAAGTGTATCGTCACACCCCTAATACATACAATGCATACTAAAGAAGACTTTTAAACCTCTAAGAATGACACACATGCAATCTGGATTGACAGCCTTCACTCAAGGACTTCAGGAACAGATGGAGATCACAAGCATTAGAGAAACATGCTCAGTGACATCTGTGAGAAGATGAACACTTCCTCAAAGATTATTTCATCTTCATCTACTCATGCAACTATGTGTACAAGTGTGTCTGTGTGGGTAGTTGACAAATAACATGAACGTGATATTTTTTCTGAATGAACATTTTTTTATTTAAAATGCATCTGATTGTAAAAGGAAATATATGTATATTGTGTATTTTACTGTAGATAAACTTGTAACTTGTCAACCTTACTTGCAATATTTTTTATTAATGTAATTAATATAAAGGCTAATTGAATTAATATAAAATTATACTATAATATACAATTACTATAAAAAGATCAGAAAATCTACATGCAAAATCAAATCAAATAAAAATAAATCAAATCAAATGTCAACTGCCCAAAGGCTAGTGTATTGAAAGCATTAGGCTAGACTTTAGTATTACAGTATTAGATCTTCCCGTAAATAAGGTCCAGCCATCTTTACGGCATTTAAACAGGATTACCATCACTATACGTTAATCCAGAACGCCCCACTAATCTCAGTGAGATAAACCACAAAAGTATCAGTCTGCGCATGCTCTTTCTGCTCTTTAATGACAAAACACACTGCTTTCTGCTTTCTCTGCTGGATTTGCAGCAACATTTGCACATAGTAATGATTCGTAAAGCCTGAGGTTGACCGTTTGACCTTGTTATAGAAGCGTCTGATGTCAGAGTTTGGCTACAGAGGTCTTGGAGGGTATTAGATGTGATTTCAAACAAAGGAATAAGCTGTGTTTTACAAATGCGTGCCCTAAATGTGCTCTGATGGGGTTATAAGGTCAAGTGACCGATTTAAAGCGTCTTACCTTATCAAGCTTGGCTTCGATCTCCACCACCTCCGTCTCCACCTCATCTATATTTGCCCTGGAACACAAAAAAGATGATGACGTGAATTATTTTGGCCCGATAATTGTATTTTGATGAATGACACCGCAAGGAACAGATTAACAGCAGATTTCATAGGATTTTCATTTCATCTGTGGATCGTATTAGCTCTAAATAGTTTGGGAGAATTTAAATGTTTAGGATATCATACCACCATTCAAATCTGGCTATATCTGCAGTTTATAGTATGCATACTGTAGACAGCATGCACATTTTACCAAGATGACAACTACAGTACTATCTACAATGTGTATACATGTAGTATACAACAGAGAACGCCACATGCAAAAAACTCTATCCCACAATGCAATGCAAAGCGCATTTGTATTGTTGAATAAAGAGAAAATATCAACCCTGATTTGTAACATTTCTTTCTTGAATTTTCTTTATATTAAAATTATTATATAAATAACAAATATACAAATAATGATTTAACTGGACTGCCAAATGAAACTGAAACTTTTCATTCAGAATGATGATGATCAGATAACTGCACACCACTTGCGGCAACATAATGAGTCCATGTGACAAAAATGTAGCATAAAACACTCATTGAGGAATAATCCCTGCTGTTTACGTTACTAGTACTGCATGTAAACAATTAAAAAAACATTATGTCTGAAGCGTCCGAATGATTTTCTTTTACCAGTGGATTTTCGAAGTATGTGCTTTTTTTTAATGCTACTATTACCCACAAATGCTTAAAGCAAGAGGCAAACTTCTCCAGATAAAAAAAAAACAAGTCTGAAACTGCTCAAGCAGTTTGTTAGTATGAATGAAACCTAAACCAGTTAGTATGACCCTAAAAGTGAATGTAAAAGCGAACTATGGTATCTCACACGGAAGTATCTCAAAATGTGGCATAGGGGTGCAGACACTGTTACGCTATGGAGTTTCTAAGTAGTAAAAACCATTTATATCTCTGTCAAATGCTATTTTTTAAAAGGTAGCTCCGACATGTAAAAACATCCAAAAAGGCAGCAGCTTCAAAAGTCTTTTAACCATCCATGAACACATCATTATTCTCAGCAACTCACCAATCAGATCTGGCCTTTTCAGAAGGGCCAAAATGACAAAGTGCCATCACCTCCCTCTTTCCATCATGGAGTCTTCCAGTGTGAGAAAGGATTTTCCTCTGAACTCTGAGGCTTTATGTTAATATTTAACTGAAATATTTTGGACTATTACAGTCAGCTGATCTGTGCTCTGCATGTGATGCGTTTAGGAGAGGCTGCAGTGATGCACGTGCTCTCTATTTAGAGCAGAAGCAATTGTGCCTTGAGTACAGAAACACATACACACACACTGGTGTCACACACGATTGGTTAATGGATGCCGCCCCTATTGCTGTTCCTCTCTCTTGTGGTCCCTGGGCCGTGGCAGTACAAGTGTATCACAGCCCAGCCAAAAGAAAGACTGGAGATGCATTGCCACTTTCTGCTTCATAAGGAAAAGCATAATATTTGATTTAGGCTGAAAAATAAATGTATCATATTTTTTCTTTATGTTAAAGTCCCCCTACTATGCTATTTTAAAGTTTCTTAATTTACTTTTGGAGGTCTTCTACAAAAGGTTTACATGCAAGTTCAAAAAACATAATATACATTGCAGTGCACAACACCACATTTTTCAATATCTCACAAAGGATGAATCAGAGGATGAATCAGAATCGTTGGATGAATCAGTCTTTCTAAACTTCTCCTTTCCGCGAGCCTACTCTGCGCTAATTGGCAAGACGGTCCAGTCTGCCGTGATTGGTCGACCGCTTACAGTGGGTCTCAGAAACAAAACGCCCATTATCATATCTGAACTTCAGCTCCGGAGACTTCCTAAAGCTCACTGACTGCAAACACTGTAAAGACAGAAACGATTGCGTCGATTTTACTACATCAATCCGAGCGCGAGTCCGATGATGAAACATTAGAAGAAATAGTTATTCAACCCGAACCTCCATCGCAAGGACGACTCAAGCAGGACGTGCATTATGGGCTATTGCAACTGTAATTACTCACCATCAGCATTAACAAGTGTATGTCCATCAACAAACCGATGTGTAAAACAGAGAACACAGATGCATTTCCTAAACTTACATTAAACTGCCTAGCAAGCACCCCAGTAACCACTAAACACAACTCTGAATACCTTAGCAACAATTACACAGCAACAACCATCCACAACCCCTATATCTTGGCAGTCAGTTTAGCACATGCAAACATTTATTCTCAAAACGTAAAAAAAAAAAAAAAACTACCATTGTTCCATCATACACTGGTATACACACAAAAGACACTGTTTACTCCTTGAATTCCACAGTTTAGAGTAGTTTTTGTTCATTCTTTGTATAACCTGCTCCATAATAAAGTCTTTTTTTATCCCTACAAAAACATTTGCTCATTCTGGGATTCCTGCCCTGACAACAAACCCAAGTCCAGCTTATATAATGTCTCACAACTTGATGAAGTTCATCTGGACTGCGGTGAGCTCATGAGACGGAGGCTTGCATCTGTCTGACCTCCTGATGCGTTTCCTGGGTGGAGGCACAGCTGTTCTCCCCCTCACCCTCCACCATGCCAGCTCACTGCACATGGCACTCCCAGGATGGATGCGCATGTTGCCCCCCGGGCCTGTAACCATGGCAACCGCTGTGGGGGCCGGCCCCACATTTACAAACCCTGTTAGGTCTGACTTGCTTTTCATTTAACTATCACTTGATCTTGCAAATGAAGAGAATGCAAAGGCAATATGCTTTAAAGCATTTCATGTTTGTCCTTAAGACCATTTAAAGATATTGTATAATTTAAATCTCAAGCTGTAATACTATAATACATTTAATAAACACAGATTTTATATTATATATATATATATATATATATATATATATATATATATATATATCACTTTGCATCTGGCTTAGTGACTACGACAAGCTGCCTTCACATCCTCTAGCAGGGCCGGGCTCTGTTTACACACACAAACCCGTCTACAATGCTGAAAACCAGACAAAAGAAGAACAAGCTTTGTTTATATCAAGACTCAGACAGCTCTGTCAAATCAGTTTGAACATTGCTTGCACTAAGTCAACATCTGAGACTTTTACAAAAAAAAAAAAAAAAGGAACATTTGCCAGAATTTGCGCCATATGACAATATGCAATGAATTTTGTGAAAAGGCTTAAAGCACCATTATTGCCTAGCACTACTGACTGTTGGTGTGTTTTTGCATGAGTGAACTGCATTATTGACCTTGGCGCATCTGCCAGAAGGTACCAGCTGAAAGGGGCACAACCCTCATCAGCCGGGGAGACCACCTTAATGAGAGAAACACTCCAGGGTTCACGATCAAATCTCTCACTAAAAACAGCTGGAAACAACATCCACTGTTAGTAATGGTTTCCACTGCTCTATTGAATATTGAATGCATGTATTGAGACGTCTTCGCAAAAACAGATTTGTTAAAACGGTCTCCATTCAGATTCGGTCATTGGAGGGGGGGGGGATAGGGTATAATGATGACATCATTGGGCTGAGTATTGATTTATTGATTGCTCTGAGTGTTATAGTGGAGACTGGCCTTTTGTAACAGAGAATTTGATTGAGTCATTCAGGGAGAAGTGTGTGTGTGTGTGTGTGTGTGTGTGTGTGTGTGTGTGTGTGTTTGCACGCCTCTTAGTGCCCCGTCTGGACCTTTTATATTCAGTAAAAGCCTTAATTCTCCTGCAGCCTCCATCTTGCGGCCACTGACCAGAAACAGAGCAAAACTTCCATCAGCGTGGCTAGGGTGCAGACAGAGTAATTCAATTATAATGCATTTAAAATGCCATTAATGCTACTTTAATACAAATTCTGTAAATATCACAGGAGTTAATAATGTTTTAATGTGCTTTTTGTTTGTAAATGTTGTTTACACTGCCTTAGGCGTCTTGCATTACGGACGCTGCAGTTTATTGTTCTGTCCACATCTGCAGTCCTCATGCCGTGGGACTATGGCATGTTCACACATGGGTTTTTCAGAGTCAGTAGAAAGGTCTCTTCAATGTCGTAAGTTATTGTAGCTGTGATCTTAATTGTCGGTCTTAAGAACTGCTCCACAGGTGCATGTGCAATTGTTTTTGGTTCATTAAACACGCATGAAGAACGTTAATTGAACTCTGATTATACATAACTAGGCATACATTTTTATTTTTTATTTTTAATGAACAATCATATTCTGAATCATCGAATTGATGGCCAGTGATGGCCAAAAACGCATAACTAGGTCAGAGTAATTTAATTCTATGCACTTCAATATGCTATTAATGCGCTTTATTAATTCAAAGACAAATTATGTGATGGTGATTTAATGCACTTTTTTAACAGCGTGGTAAAAATGACTGATGGAAAACATGCCTTGATTATTTTTTAAATAGATTTTAATGCATTTAACTAATTCCTTTAAACATTTTATGGCCACTGACCAAAAAACAACAATACAGCTTCATTAACTGCAGTGAGCAGAATAACTTAATTAATAGTGGCATGGGGGCTTTTCTTTTGTATAGCTGTTTTTTTTAATATACATACTCTTGGTTGAAAAGTATGAGAAAATGCATTGAACAAATTTGCATACGGTCTCATAATGATTTTAATGCACGTTCTGTTTGGCCATTAAGTTAAAGTGTGCCAGTTGCTTAAATCAAATTCAAAGACAAGTTCATACAAAAGCATACAAATTGTGTATGCAAGATAATATACAGGAAGTCGGTCATTATTGCAAAATAAACCCCTTCAGACTGGAAGTGATAAAAGAAACCTCCACTTCACGGCAAGGTTTATTTTTGTGATAATGACTGTATATTATCCCATTAAACATCTATCAGTGATGCTACTTCTCTTCCTTAAAGCTGCATTACTCGCTGCGTTTGTGTTTGTTTGGCAATTCAGGTCTGGTTTTATTCTCTTGCGAGAGTGGGACGTCTCCAAAAAAGCCACAGACAGATTTAACCCAAGCGGGCTTCCTTTCTAGCCTGCTTTATGGGTGTGTGGCGTGTGTCGGACGAGCCAAAAGCAGACAGGGTCGTCCAGCTCATTGGAGATGTCAGCTCTCAGACGTCTCTGGGCGAAAGAGTGTTGATTTTGGAGGGGTCAGCATGCAGTCAAGCATCAAAAATGTGTCATGAGCAAAAGAGCCCACCCGGACCCCTCCTCATCCCAGACCCTGCGAGGCCACCACAGCCAGATACGATGAGTTATCTGTGTTTAACCGTGTTCTGGCAGGGCAAAGTGAACCCAGCTGGCGTGTGCGTGCAAACAATTCCCTAATCTCCGCTGCGAAACCCGCCTGCGTGGATCATGTGTGAGAAAACACGGCGGTCCTCGCTTTATCAGATGCTTTCCCGCCAAAAATCTGTTCCCGCCTGAGCGGTGATGGCACAAAACGTTCTCCAGACGTTCTGAGGTGCTAATGCGTCCAGGACCCAGGGGTGTGTGGGAGTTAACCAATGTGGACGTCCAGGGAAACATTCTTACAGGTCAGAGCAGATGGAGATCAGATTGCTATGAAGCCGACACTCATGACAACACAAACATCATGACTCATTCAATGATTCAACTCAATATGATGCACACCTGAACTGTGTGGGAAACTACTTTAAAACAGATTTATGAGATTTTTGCGATATATACATTAATAAATAATAATACTAATACTTACATTATCTTGAATAAAAATGTATATAATCCTTTTTTTTTCTCACTGTGACACTATTATCATCATGACAAATAAGCACATTTTCCTCAATTATATTGTGTTCTTGACAGGTTTTGTGAGATTGATCTATTGCAAAATGCAAAACGTGTCATCTTCAAGAAAGAAAAGTCTAATACTTGACCATAAGTGCACTCAGAGCTACAGATTACAGCAAATGATTCAGCTCTCAAAGGTCAGCTGAAATCGGAGCTCACAGCTCACAGTGTGTTTTCTGAAAGAGTCGAGATATCTTCACAGCCGTCGCTGGAGGAATGTTCTAGCACCAGCCTCAGAGCACGACTGGCAGAAAGATCAGGGTCACTTCCTGTCTCCCAGCCACTGAACACCAGACCACAGTGGGAATGTCAATACTGGAGTCTATAGGAGTTGTGTGGCATGATTCAAGATGGGAATGTCTTAAAAAAAAAAAGTTGTAGCTCAAATAACACAATGTTCTCTACATAAGATTCATTATAACCTGATTTTGTCTTGATATGACCAGAGGAAATGAGAGGGGAAGGACACAAAAGAGTGAATCTCTGCAGCAGGGGCGTGAAATCACTTCCTTCCTGAAGTCCACATCCACGGCATATCTGTATCAGGAGATAAAGCCCAGACACGGATCATATGGAATATTCTGCAGAGATAATTACAAACCAACCCGACCATCATGCTACCAAATCAATGGCACAAAACTCAGTAGATTGGGTCATCAGAGCAGAATGAAGACAACTATGAAGAAATCAGTTTGCCTTAAGACTTTTTTACAATTATTCATTTAGCAGAAACTTTTTTCCAGAGCATATTACAAGCAAATTATAAGGTAAAAATCCTATTCATTCTGGAGTTGATTTTTAACAATAACTTATAAACATGTAAAGACAAACCTACTGTGAGCTTCGAGGTTGTAAATGTGTTTATTGAAGCCATGAGCCTGCATCATTCCAACCTCTTGAAAAACTACATTACCCATGATTCTGTAGAGAAATCTCAACCATTCAGAGAATCAAACAAGCAAATCCTACACTCAATATATTTAAAGCAATAAGCGTAAAATATATAGTTTCTATTATGGATATAAAATAATCTTTAAATCAACATTTTTAGATTTCTCCTTCATATTTCATTTAATTATTGTTTTATGGGATTGTAGTTCTTTCCACCACTAACGCCATTTAGTTCACAGTCCTACCTTCTTGTTTTATTCTCAAATACTTTTTTGCTTTAAATCAAAGTTTGTAATGTTGTAATTCACACCGTAGCTGGTTGGAAACTGTATCATGCCGACATAACGCAACCGTTTACTTTTCACATAACCAAAGAAATTTCCAGTACTGTTCACACGAAAATCAACGAGATTACATTTCTGCTTTGACAAAATATGTAACCAAAACTGCGACAGAGAGACAGCTCAAACTGAAACACACTGCTGAAAAAGTGGTGCAATAAATTCTGTTCATATCAAAACAACCGATACAAAAATAAACCACTGAGCTATTTGAGCTATTTCACTGCAGACACCATTTGAAGTAATGGATGCTATGCAAGTAATGCACTGAAACAGCCAATAACTGCAGGCCACCCTTTGAATCCAGTCTGACCTCTGACCCCTGGAGGAGAACAGCTGCCCTAGCCATCCCTCATCATGACTAGAGAATAAACAGAGATGTGCATAGACAGTCTTACCTCACAAGCAAAAGACCCTTTAATAACACTTCAGCAGAGACTGAGAAGTATTTACACAGTCAGTCTATATTACAATGGTAAATTCAAGTCTGCAAACAGAGAAGGAATGTGTCGAATGGATTTACTGAGTCAATATAAAATAAACATGTGTTTCAGAGCTTATGTTGAAAGAAAATATATAGGTTTCATTTCTGTGGCGTCTGTAGTGGTTAAAAACAATAAAACAGTCTCCACAAAAGAAGCAAAGTTCAGCCAACAACAGCTATAGTCTAAAACCAGTGTCAAAAAGAATCCCATCTCCGTTCTGATCTGTTAAGAGTAAAAATGTACTCATAAAAATACATTTATTGATTCATAAATTTCCAAATACATTCCACATAGGAAGAAAATGTCTCTGCTCTCCTACAGGTCTCCCCAAAATGAAACTCTTGTGAAATTCAGAATTTTCAAACTCCAAAAACGCTGGAAAATACAAAAAAAGGCACCTTAAAAGTAGTCCATATCAACTTGTGCACTAAATATATATTTTTAAAGTTATATAGTATGATAGCGTTATATAGTATGATAGCATTATATGACAATCTGACTTTACATTTCTTTTTTAAATCTTACCCTCCACTGTGGCTCTCAAATCTTATTCACATTTACATTATGAAATATGGCATGTCAATGTCAAGAAGTGTTCTACAAGGTTTGATGCCTGTTCCTCAACAATAAGCTGTCTTATGAATTTAGAAAACTTGGAATATAGAACACAAGAACTTTAAATATGCTTTCTTGTCCTTTTTGGAGCGTAACAGTCCTGTCTCCATTCACTTCCATTGTTTGGAAATTAGCAGCATGAACATTTTGCTAAACATCTAATTTTGTGTTCCACAGAAGAAAGGAAGTCAAATTGTAATGATATGAGGGTGAATAAATGATGACAGAACCTTTTTTTTTTGTGTGTGGAGAATTATAACTTTTAAATGTTCAATAGTTCATGGCTTTTCTCCACACATTAACATTGATGAGATGTAGTGATATAGTCTTTCTCAGAAAGTTCTAAGGAACCAAAAAATAAAATATATAATTTTTTTATTTGGTCTTCCTCACTTTCAAGTTTTAATTTTGGTTTGCTGAAAAAAAAAAAATGAAAAAAAATCCCAGATTTCGTACTTTGTCTCTCAATTTTGACAGGTTGTTAGCATAAGTTGTTATCAAAGTATTTTATGTCGTGGTCTAGTGGGATCAGCGCCAACACTGGGGCTTATGGGTGAATCCTGTGGGATTTAAGCCAGAGTGGAGGAAGGACGGGGCTATTAGATGATAGATCACTGGCTCGGGTCTCGTGAGTTTGAGAGAGGCGGACGCCAGCCGGCCTCGCAGAACTGACCCAGAGCATCCTTCCTGAGCTGGGAATTAGCATCATTTTCCACGGTTTTATAATAATCACACGCTTCGGTAACTGCAATGTCAGCAAACTATTACGTAATTAACGGATGTTACGGACGAGAAACGACATTAGCAGATGACCAAATTGATGGACAAAGTGGATTTTTACAGTCCAAAAAAAAAAAAAACCAGGAAAGAGGAAAACAAATACAAAAAATACATCAAGCTCAATACAGTTTCACAGGGACATGTCACAGGTGTCATGTATATCCCAAATTTCTTCACATTCGACATTGACTTGACGTGAATGACAGCAAATATAAAAAAAAAAAAAATCTATTTACATCAATATAACTCGATGTCATCCATCTCCAACATCAACCGATATTTTATTAACTACTGTATTTTAATATATTTTATAACAATGATGACAGAGACAGACAGATATATAGACAACACAATTATAAAAATATTACATAACTCTGTTAAACATAATCTTTAAATATGTCAATTCCATTGTTTTGGAACATTTATTAAAGCTTAAATGCCCTAATTGAACTAAGCTCTAATCCTGGCTTAATCTAAACCCTGTCTGTGAAATCGGGCCTTTGTGTCACAGTGTAGGTTAACCGCTCAGTCTATTCTGAATCCGTTTTAGCAACTTTTGGACAGTGTCCTCCAGCTTTTTACAGGATTCATTTCCAGGAAGAAAAAAAAAACCTCCCCATGTCTGGTATGTTGTTCCAGAGCCCGTCTTAACTACAAGTGCAGCCCACAAAAATGTAAGATCTCTCCACATCAACCAGAGCCAAGACTGCTGCAGCGTCAGGAGATTATTTTGTGTGATTTTTTTCTTTTTCTTTTCGGGTAGGGTCAGAACTGGCATCGTATATCCTCATTCCAACTTTTTCATTCAGCTCTCTCTCTAGTACAGGGATGTCCAAACCAGGAAGGTCACTGTCCTGCAGAGTTTATCTCCAACCCATCTCAACACACCTGCCTGTTCTTCTAGTATGCCAAGCAAGAGCTTGATTAGCTGATTCGGGTGTGTTTAATAGGGGTCTGAGCTGACCTCTGCAGGACAGGAGCAGGAGAATGAGAGCTGGATGTCTCTTTTGTCCCTTACCCCAACAGTAGCCGCGTTTCCATTACAGATTATCGCAAAACTTTTGCGATATTTTCTAAATGTCGATAAAAAACGATTGCGAAATTACGGCATTTCCATTAACCGATGTTATGTAACTAAAACATAATATCGCGAGAGGAAAAAATTAAGTCATTCCAAAAATCATGGCAACGGATGTTGGTGGGTTTACGTATATCCCAGCCACTGCACTGGCCATTATTATTATTAACCGAAGGAGACGCGCGCGTGTGTGTGTGTGTGTGTGTGTGTGTGTGTGTGTGTGTGTGTGTGTGTGTGTTATCCAAGCATTAATGGCAAGGAAAGACTCTTATACTGTGAGCGGCTCATATGAGGATCAGGGGCCTGATGTATAAACGTTGCGTACGCATAAAATAGGCATAGAAATATGCGTACGCATTTTTCCACTCACATATCGGGATTTATAAAAAATAAACTTGCCGTAAATAAGAGCGCACCGTAAGGATGCTCTTGACCGTGCGTACGCACTCTTTTAGAAGAGTATGTGTTTTGGCGACACCAACTGGCCCAAATAGCAATAACTATTTAAAATGAAAAACTTCTAAATTAACCTATTACATCACCCAATAAATCAAATTGCATCAACCTGAATTATCATTATCAGCATTCTTAACCAGGTGCAAATACTATATAAATAAAGATGAATACTATATAAATAAAGAAAAACATAATTTCACTCACCAAGCCTATCACATGAAGCAGGGCCGGCCCGTGGCATAGGCAGTATAGGCAAATGCTAAGGGCGCCGAAGCAAACATCCATCCCTTCTTAATGTCCGCGCCAGCGAGCGCGTTGGGCCGTTTAGTGAAACTGACGCAGCCTATCTAAAACCATACATCTTCATTATACGTCCTAATCATAAATACAGTGCATGTTCACAATAATAATTTAAATAAATAAAAGAATGATTTAAACTATGTTTTACTTCTGATATAAACATTTAGATTAAATATGCCATTCTCATTAATGTAGTCTCATAAACTACATGAAATCATTACTGAGAAGTTACAACATTTTTATATTCAATAAATAGAAATATTTGTTGTGGATGCAATGCAACACTTTTCCTCTGGCATGCTGTGTTTTAATGTTTTAACTACAGAGATGAATTGCTTATCATGATAATAGCAGATTGTCTGAGAAAATAGTTTTGTGCAAATAATGCACAACAAAGTCTATCTTTTTCCATTAAAAATATAAATCAATTAAAAATACTGTTTGGCCAGTGGAAAAGATTGAGAAAAACTTTCTCTGAAATGTATTTTACACTATTTTAATTATTTATTTATTCAAAAACATTTTTATTAATGACATCCGTATTTTATATTTTCCTAATGTCTGGTACCGGTCACGTGGATGAATAATAATATGCAAATGATATGCAGATGAGGACATGCATAGTAAAACTAGGCGTTGTAAGCTCCATATATGGTTATTTCGGGGTGGAGACGCATGGGCGCACAATCTTACGCTGACTGGGATTTATAAAGTGAATTCTACGCAGATTCTGGCGTACGCACGGTTTTATAAGTCTGAATATTTTTGGCTTTCCGGCGTACGTACACTTTTAGTAAGGATTCTACGCAGAGTTTTATAAATGAGGCCCCTGGTGTTTCTCACTCATTTCTGCTTCATTGTGGCATTTCTTTGTTTTTTAGAATCCAATATTCCTGTAATACTTTTGTCTTTTTTGAGTTTAATGAGGAACTCGGTCTCGTCTTCTGTCCAAACACACCGCATAATCTACGTCAGGTGACTGTAAATGCGCAAAAACTGTTTCCATTGCAGTTTTGCAAAATATTCCTTTTTCGAATTGCCTAAAAAAACACCTCATGCAAGCGTAAAAACTTTTAGCGATAAATAGGGAGTTTTTGCTAAATTGACGAGTTTCCATTGGGCGTATTTTCAATTCGCAATTTCAATTTGTGCAATTTAAAGGGTAACGGAAATGCGGCTAGTGACACATTGTGAGGTGATCCTCAATCCGTCTCAGCCCAGCCAGGCGGACTGTGTCTGTGTGTCTTTTCGCATCTCTATTCACATTTTTGCACGCTGGAGTCACAACAGACCACCCTGAGCTAGTATAAACCAGTCCGGCTAGCCAAGACGCTTCACATCCTGAACACTCACTGTCTGCCCTCCGTCTTTGGTACTGCGTCTGATATTTCACTATAACACTCTTGCCCCTAGTGTTATGTCTAGCTGTCATGAAGATCGTACATTCCTGATATTCCAAGTTGCTTGAAATTGTAATGCATTAAAAAAAAATGAGACAGGCTTAATCTAAGAAATGCTCTGTAAGGAATGTGCACCGAGCGCTTGTCTATAGTTGTGGGACTCAGTAGCGGGAACAGAATGTATGGCAGTATTGTGTGAGAACAAAATACGTGACCTGAACGGGTTAATTATACCACTTCCTCCCCACCGTGACAGTCTTTGTTCGGTTGCTGGGCTTCATGTCTGAAGTGTCTGTTCCCCAGGGGCGGTGAACTAATCGCCGGCCACACGCAAAGAGCCGTTATACTGCAAACACCAAAGCCTCCCTTCAATTTACACCGGCCTAAACCGAGACCCCTAAGGAACTGTGGGAGATAAGTTAGATAAGTTATAAGTTAGGAGATAACTTCAGTAAACAGAATGCACTCTTGCAAAAGAGGATTTAATATTTGGTCACAATCAGTTACAAAACTGAAAAGCATCTCTTGGTGTTGTAAAAGCACAAAATAAAACGTATGCAGAGATTCGTTTTATTTGCGCATGAGAGATCATTAGCATGCGGTGACAATGGTGGATGCACGAAGTTCAATATTACACACAAAAATGTGACGATTATCACACAAAATAAATCACAAAAATTAATCGAAACTTAACGTACAGGCTACTAGCAAGCTTTTGTGTGCCATCTGAACTCTTCTTTTGTGTCGGTGTGTAGATTGTTTGTTGTTCTGCTCTTTTTTTCCTGTTATGGTGGTTGGCAAACCGCATTGCATTGCCCTTCTGGATTGGAGTGTGGATCGCCTGTGACTGAATGCATTTGACGTCTGACTGTCTGCACCGAACCGTGACTGTTCGGGACGAAAACATGTACCGTTACACAGTTATTGTACATTTTCAATGTCATATTATATATATTTATTACATAATCCCCACTGCTTTTAACCAAGGTGATGTGATATGCAAGGATTTGATCAAGTGACAAGGGCCCAAACTAAAGCTTGTGATTCAGGACTGACTTGAGGTCACTCCGGTTTCCTGTACATCAGTGGAAGGATTGAGGCTCTATAGCTTCCACAGGACTTCTAGGAAGAGCAAATAATGACATAACAAACTATCTAAGATAAACACACAAACAAATCCAGAGGGAGGTCATAGGTCAGAGGTTATGCCCATCTCTCCTTCCTCCAGGTGTTTCCTGAAATAATAAGTTCTTGACGTCACCATGCTGTCCTCCAGTGGGTGCAGGACCAGGATGTTGATAAACCTTCCATAGTATGTGAAGTAAAACATTCGCCTGTCACACTGACAGGAAGCCACACATTAAAATCATGTCCATCCTACACACACACTAATATTCATCATATACAGTAAATTGTGGATGCCACCAACTTAGTTCTAGAAGTATTTTGAACCGCGTCTCCACGCAGCAGATTGTTTGTGTGTGATGAGGGATTCCTGCTGCTGTTTTGACTCCTTTACACATACTTCACGAGTTCTTCACGAGTTCTCAGCTGGTCAAAATACCATCATATGTAGGCTACGCACATACAACGAGTGCATTTAGCCCAGCACACAGCATTGTTTTGGATGTTCGGTAAGTTCCGTCGCAAAATAAACATCATAAAAGCCGACCAATCAGGTTGTGAAGTTATGTGAACGTATCCCTATTCCTTTAGGTTTGGTATCTTTAGGTTCGGTGTTAAAAATGCCAGTGTCAACGCTAAGCGGACCAAAAATGTTTTTTTTTTGGGTTCGGACCAAGCAAACCGAACTACAAGTGTAAACACACCCTAAAACCCTACAGGTGATCTTAATAGTCCTGATATAATCTACATGTTGCTTTCAGAAGCGAAGAACACATCAACACGGGACGTATGAAGGAGAAATGTCAGCTCAGCTGTTTCACACTGATGGATGTGGACAGTATTTATTTAGTGCTCTTGGAAGTGGCAGCAGGTCTTTTGGGAATCGAGCTTGCTTCAGTGTGCAAACAGGCCTGCAGTGGGAAGAGGAAGTTTCCTTACGCCTCATTGAGCCTAAACCCAAACCGCAGGCTCTCCTGAGACGCAGAAGCCATCAATGCAACATTGACGCAGTGGAGGGAAAGCCAGTGCAAAGCAGTACAAGTACACAGAGCATGCTAACCAGCTTTACGGAGTAATTGATTATATGAGGCCGCTAATTAGATGCTCATTTGACACTATCATTCAAAAGTTTGGGTAATGGCATTTATAATGTTACAAACTATTTCAATTTTAAATAAAAGCTGTTCTTTTGATCTTTAAATTGTGATAATATTTCACAATATTACTGTTTTACTGCATTATTGATCAAATACAGTAAATGTAGCCTTGAGCAAAAGAGACTTATTTTTAGACCCCAAATTTTTAAACGGTAGTGTATAAAACTTAAATATATACTTCTATCTCTATATTATGATTGGATTACCTGTTGTGAATCGCAAAAAATGTGTACAATTCTAAAAACCAAACAGTGCAAGAAATTTGAAATAATAAATCGGTTTTCATGTCAAAACGTAAACACACACTCTTTTGAAAAAACAGTTAGTAAAGGTAGTAAAACAATGGTAAAGGCAAAAATGTATTTGTTTTGCTTGAAATCATTAAGATCTTTATATAAACTGAAAAAAATGCATCCTTACAATTTCAAAATAATCTTTAAAACAGTGTTAAAATGAACGAAAAACATTTGGTGCTTAGTATCATTATTAAATAACTATTTTATTATTTGTATCTATTGAACATTGGTGTCTTAATCATATTCCTTATTTTATTGAAACAAGAGGACACTCAAGGTTTCGAACTACTGTGATTATTGCCATTGTATTATTCAACTTTAAAGCATGTTATACACAAGAATTGCATGTCACAATGTGCTATTGTACTGGCTTTGAAAAACCTGGCTCACTCAGTTTGAATGGAGCGTTGGGTGCAGTGAATAAATCACACACACACACACACACACACACACACACACACCGCTGCCTTTGCTGAACCTTCGTTAATATTCCAGCAGGTCACCATCATCCACATGCGTTTCCTGTGCAGCACAGGGACAGAGCGAAAGACCCCGAGCGTGCTGAGAAAGTGAGTGGGTTTGGCCCGATCAGAACCAGATGCCTGTAAGAGCTCCAGATGTGAGTCAGCAACATCCCAGAAACAGAACCAGACAGAGCAACATGATTCACAACACACACACATATGGCAGAAGAGGAACCATTAGACACAGGACAAAGACTCAGACGGAAGAAATAAATAAAATAAAGAAGTCAGGTTAACGCCAGATTCCCTCGCTGGACTTCCTCTAAAGCAGTTCCTCTTTACTGTACTGTACAGAGTAAAGTACATCAATCGGAAAAGTACCAGTCAGTTGAAGCTGGATGTAATCCACAATTCAAGCACGGTCTTCAAAATGAATTAACTTAAAGTGCAATGGTAATACTAAAAAAATTGATGCAAAGTTGCTAAGCAAATTTAATTCAGCCAGTTGTTCACTATGTCATGTCATACTGTCTTAAGACATTAAAGGCTGGTTATACTTATAGTTAAGTAGCCTGGTGGGGAGATAGCATCATCTTTCAGTCGGGTATTTATGCATTTAGATCATACCTAAACATGAGGTCTATTTAGTGCAAGTCAAGAGTTGATTGGCAGTTTTAACCGTAAGCCAGGACTATGATTTCATTCAGTTCTATATGAGTGGACCATCTCTTCTAATGTATCTGCCTGCACTCGGAAGGAAATTAGATTTTGGTCCATTTATATTTTCTTCCCAGCGTAAGTGCATTATGGGTAATGAAATAAAGGAGTCTGTAATCAGGTACGGATTGCCCGAACTGCTCTGAATAGTGCAGTTAGTAAAGCTACAGACCTTAGTAAATGTCAAAGCTAAAAGAACTATATCACTTGAGATTTCTCGCTTGACTCATTTGATTGGACCAAAAAAAACAACAAAAAAAAGACATTAATGCCCGGTTTCACAGACAGGGCTTAGATTAAGCCAGGATTAGGCCTTAGTTCAATCAGGGCATTTAAGTAGCTTTTATTATTTTACTGGTGTGCATATTTTAAGATATGTCAGTACCAGTTAAAGTCTCAGTTAAAACAGCTCAAACATGCATTTTAGAATTTAGTTACTTATAATCAAGTTTTTTTTGTTTGTTTCATTGCTTTCAAAACGTACACCGTAATGGTTCGTCAAGTCAGACATAAAAAACCTGCGGTCCACTTAGCAAGTTGATTCCATCCATGATTCTTACCTCTGACTCCAACAGATTCATTTAAAAGAATTGCACATCATGTTGCAAAAGTATGTTCAATCTTTGTTAAATGCGCGAGATAAGAGCGCCATAATTTCCCAGCCTCATGCCTGATGGCAGAAAATCGTGCCGACGACAGTACATCCACAGAGAGCTACTATTTATATAAACTCTGAATTATAAGAGGTTTACAAAAACCATAAGCGCCCGCGGAGATGCTGCCTGCTGTGAACTTCCTGTGCGGGTCAGCAGAAAGGAAAGATGGGAGTGGGTGGATGACGATAATCCTAATTGAGAACCATTACATCCACCTGTTCCGTCACGCTAGGGGGCTTTTAGCAGCTTTACCCGTGTTTTGTGGGATTGGAGGTTGTTTACTAGTACTTTAAGAAATGCTGCATATCTTAAAGTAGAAAGAAAATGCCTAGCATTGAATGAAGGGCTTCGTGTTGTTCTTCCTGTGGACACGGCATCAGAAAGATTGATCAACAGGGGGGGCAGCATGGGAAACTCTTTACAGTAACCTCCTGTTGTAGAAAGCAGTGCGAGTGGGAGATTTACTCTTAACAGACAAAAATCTGAGAGCAATTGATATCAGATGCGCATTACGTACATTCTTGGGACTCGAAGAACCGCTTGTTTTTTGCCAATTCAACTTTGGTTTCAGGTTTCCCAGTCTCCTTTCCTGTGCAACCATCAACAAATGATTGTGTTGGGACTAAAAAAAAAAAAATAAAAAAAAAAAAATCAAACCTACATCATTAGCCAAACAGGAGCAAAACATCTCAGAGGAAGCAAGGCCAAGTTATTAGATTTCCTTTCACTTAATAAAGCGTTTGCACTCTCTTAAGCTCGTCACTCTTCCAGGATGTTACATAAAAGTAGATTCGCAAACCATTCAGAGGGCACAGCCTTTGTGTGGTGGAGTGTGAATGGAGCGCCTATTCATCTTTTGTAGACAGGAAGGACTGCCAGGCTTCACACAGGGTCCTGCGCACAAAAGGCTGTGATGACATCACCCCTGCTTTAAAAGTTGAGTCTGTTTAACATGACTTAGAGGGTCTTAGGCTACGTTCACACTGGGAGTCCAAATCCGATTATATGAGTATGCGATTAGAATCTGATCTAAAATTAATGACTGTCCAGTGTATGTCGCTCTTTCGTTTTCCAGAATATCTGCATTGGTTATGACAATGACGATTCGTTGGTAGGTTTACGCCAAAAACAACAACGACCGCAACATGGAGGACGACGTCTGACGTTTTACATGGAGTGAGAAAGTAAAAATTTCCCAAACGGATTTCCAGAAATGTGATTCGAATAGGATTTCAAACCACATACTGTGTGAATGTAGCCCGAATGGATTTGTAAAAATTTAATTTCATGTGATTTTTTGCCGTTCACACTTGCTAAATCTGATCGGATTTCAATCGCATATGCACAAAAATCTGATTTGGACTGACAGTCTGAACGAGGCTTTAGGCTTTTAATCTCATTCCCCTTCGTGTTCTTCTGTTGATGATTTATGGAAGACATTAACAGGTTCAAGATAACAACAAACATTTAGAGTACAGTTTGAAATTAAAATCCAGGCACTTATGCCGGAGGGTTAAATTTGATTATAACTAAGTGATTTAAAAAATCATTTTTTGTTATATCATAGTAGAACAGTCTTGGAATTTGTTTTACTATTTACAATAGGGCTGCACGATTAAATCGCAATAAAATCACACACGATTTGGCAAAGGCTGCGATTATTTTATGCGCAGCTTTTCGGTCCAGTGCGGCTGACCGGTAGTAAATGCTGCTCCATTTGAACACCAGACATGATAAATATGCCCCGCCGCAGAAGTACAATAACGCACATTATTCCAGGAAATCTCTATTGCTGTAGCTGAATAGACAGAAGATTGAAAAACGCTTTGATTGATTCAACATGACTTATAAATACACGACTGCCTTATTCGGTGTAAGAAGCCACATCATATCACAAAATATGCTCATCTGTCGTTATGAAGTGAGCTTGGAGTAAATGCATGTTATTAAATGTTGTCTTTTGCTGGAAGCGTGTTGCTTTTTCAAATGCATGCACGTTATAAGTAACTCAAACTCGTACAATAACCGTACAATAACGAGCTGCGCATAAAAAACAAATCGCAGCCTTTGCGATTTCAAAATCGCGATAAACCATCACTGAAGAGATGAAATAACATAAGATAGAACAAAAGAAAAAAAAAGGTAAAAATATTTCATTCCACGCATCATGTCCAATGAAGATGTAATATTTTAAAATATTTTAATAATTTCCACCACAATCAGTATTATTGTTAACTAAAACTATTAAAAAAACTTTCATGAACTGAAAAGAACTTAAAATCATTTATGTTGTGTCAAAATATTTCAAATGTTTGAACTTTGTACTAAAATAACAAAAACTTAAACAAGGTTAATAAAAAAAAAGCAAATGAAATATTTAAAACCTAAAATAAAGTTAAAATGAACATAAAAATAAAAACTGAATATAAAAATAAAAGCATATTCAAAATATTAATATATACTATTATTTATTGTATAAATAAAATAAAAAACACAATATGCTGTTATACACAAAAGATTTGGGAAATGACACTGTGGTGAGAACAAAACTGCCCGTAGTTGAGGAAACACCCATTACGCTTAAAAATAATCGAAATTCTTCCAAATCAAAGATGAGAACTGGAATCTAATTTTCTCTCGCTCAGATCCTGAGCCATAAAACTAAAAGCCCACTCCCCCACAATCCTCTGCAGATTACTCTTCCTCTGAAGTCTACTGCACGTCTTGGGACTGGTTTCTTTCACACAGTCCTATCATCACGTGGAAGGAATCCTCCGACGGCTGTCCTGCATTGCCTGGAACGGAGCCTGGCTAGCTTAAGAAATCCTATATCAACGATCTACAGCCTCATCCCATTCCCTGAAGAGAAAACTTCTGGCTCTGAGAGGAAGGAATGTGGCCGGCACTCAAGGAGTTTACCACAGCAGGAAACAAACTAAAGTTGCTTCATGATTACTAAGGTGTTCAGAGTGATTTTAAGCATGTCGCTATGCAGTTTCTTGAGGGATTTGAGTGCTTGCTTACTGGTCAAAAAGTCCGTTTTGCACCAAAATGGTGTTGGCCCTCACGCCAGAGCAAATGCAAATGTACGATTTATAGCAGTTCTTCACAACTGTTGCTTATCAGATCGTATGAACATGATCCCCGTTGTAAGCCACATCACACTGTGGGATCATTCATGTCAGACGTGTCAGAAATGGACACTCGCAAGAAGACTCGTCTGGAGATTTAAATCATCAATCCACGACACGTTCGGTGACTGGAAGCTGCTTTTACATGCAGGATTGAAATGGTGGCTAGAACAATCTCTGGAGTTCATTTTGATCATGGCTTGTCTTTAAAAGGAAAATGATGCAAGTCTGTGGATCAAGTGGTGGTTTGTTGTTGTCTCACTATTTGCCTCATCAGGTTCTGTGCTCCTATTGGTTCTTGATTTGACGGTTGTCGTAGGAGAAGTCACACTGCAGGACTGCGCCTCAACTTCTGACACTGCCAGAATTTTGTGAAAAGTAAAATTTTATCACAACGTTTATTAATCATCTGTTGGCAAACATGACAAACAACTAGCTATAAAAAACTTCAGATATTGGCCCGGGATCAGAGGAATCTTTTCTGATTCTCAACATTTGTCTCAGACGGCCAAATTGTGACCAAAATCATACAGTGTGAATCCGGCTTAAGAATTTCCAGCTTGGTGAAAATCCAGCTTTTAATGTAGTTTATATGTCCATGTGGTGTTATGCTTTAAGAGAAACTATGTGCAAATTCATAAGTCAACACCACTGCTGAGTATTGCTGAGAGCTGGGGTCTCATTTATAAAGCGTGCGTACGCACAAAACGGGGCTGGAAACGTACGTACGCCAGTTTCCACGCAAAGGTTGTGATCTATAAAAAACAAACTTGACGCAAGAATGTGCGCACCTTTAAGCAAACTTTGAGCCGTGCGTACGCACATTCTGGAGACAAAGGGAATTGGCGACACCGATGGTGAGCTAGAGTTATGTCTTTTGGTCACTTTTAGACAGAAATTCTAAAGATTATACATATACAGAAAGATAATACAAATATGATTTCACTCACCAAGCCTGTCACTTGAAGCAAATCCCCATCCCTTCTTAAATGTCCGCGCCAGCGAGCGCGCTGGGCCGTTAGTGAAACTAACGCATAAAGCCTATCTAACGGCAGATCTTCATTATGAGTGCTAATCACCTAATCATAAAAACACTGCATGTTCACAATAACGGTTTAAATAAATGAAATAATTATTTAAACTATGTTTTACTTCTGATATAAACATTTAGATTAAATATGCCAAATTCTCATTAAAGGAGTTAAACACTTAAACTACATGAAATCATTACTGAGAAGTAATGATTTCATGAACTCACAACATTTTTTTTATTCAATAAATAGACATATTTGTTGTGGAACACGTTTCCTTTGGGATGCTGTGTTTTAATGTTTTAACTACAGAGATAATTGCTTATCATGATAATAGCAGATTGTCTGAGAAAATAGTTTCGTGCAAATAATGCACAACAAGGTCTATCTGTTTCCGTTCAAAATATAAATCAATTATAAATAATATTTGGCCAGTGGAAAAGATTGAGAAAAACTTTCTCTGAAATGTATTTTACACTATTTGATTTATGTATTCAAAAACAAGGCTAGGCTACTAAATGTTTTTTTATTAATGTATTGTGACGGCACATCCATATTTTATATTTTCCTAATGTCTTGTACCGTTAAACATAGGCCTATCACGTGGATGAATAATCATATGTAAATGATATGCAGATGAGGATATGTATAGTAAAACTATAGGCGTTGTACTCTCCATACATGGTTATTTCGGGGTGGAGACGCATGTGCGCACAATCTTCCGCTGACTGGGATTTATAAAGTGAATTCTGCGCAGGTTCTGGCGTACGCACGGTTTTATAAGTCTGAATATTTTTTTGCGTACGCCATTTTTGGCTTTCCGTCGCACGTACACTTTTAGTAAGGATTCTACGCACAGTTTTATAAATGAGGCCCCTGGTGTTTCTGACGTCACAAACTACCTTGTAATAACATCAACATGTGATCGGCAACAAGTGAATCTCTGAGCTGGTGTAAGTGAGTGGGGGCGGGGCTAATTTGCATATTCATAGAACCATGTATAATAAATGAGGCCAGGGTGTAAAGTGACATTTAAGCTATTTTAAGGCATGAAGAAGGTAAAAACTTTTAAATGTCATTTTGGTGAGATTTAAGGGATACAATTATTGACTACAGGGGGACCTAATTTCATTATATTTTAGATGGGCAAGATAGGACTGGGCAACGATTAATTGCATCCAAAATAAATGTTTGTTTATACATAATATATGCGTGTACTGCGTATAATTATTTTGTATCTTTAAATACACACATATGCATGTATATATATATATATATATATATATATATATATATATATATATATATATATATATATATTATACATAATTTATATTATATATAAATAACACATTTTTCTTATATATATATAAAATTTTATATTATATAATCACACACACACACACGCAGGTGCGATTAATCGTTGCCCAGACCTAATATTTTAACATTCAAAGTAATTTGATTCAGCTAATGAGCCATCAAATATTGTTTTTACGATTTTTGTCGGATTTGGAGCAGTTGGATCAAGCAGAGGTGATCAAGCGGCCGTCCGCACACCTTGACGTCCCGGGACTGTGTTCTGGAGGAAATGTGGGCTAATCCATGATTAGCAGAAATGTTTAAACTGCTGACCTAATCCTTGTTGTTTTCACATTGAGGCCGCAGTCCTATGAGGCAGGACAAATCAGTGACACCCTTAGCAAGCTTACGGCATCTTATTAAATAATGTAGAAATAGGATGATTAAATGAACAGGGCGGCATTCAAGCGAGCCTGACTCTGTAAACTAGACAATTTGTCCTTTAAGGCACGACAAGTGTCGGGCGACTAATTAGCTCTATACACTCAGAGCTAAAGTGGGCAATGCATACTGATTTAAAATCAAAACTGTGCTCACTATGCGCTCTTATTATTTTAATTAGCCTATATTCTCATCTACATTAGCATCAAGCTATCTTGTATGCAAGCTCTAATCTGTCAGGAAACCTGTTTTGACCACATTGCTTCAGGGGCCGCAGGCGTGCAGCACAGAGGTTTGTACCTCATTAAGTGAGGGACGCCTGAACCCATCTGGCTTATGATCGTGTGGGTCTGTCGAGGTAAGGAAAAAGTCGGGCCCTGATGGCACACATTCAGAACAGAAGGAGGTCAATATGAAGTAGAGCAGAAGAAATAAGAGCGTGTTGCAGAAATCCCTTCCAGCTCAAAGCAACAGCAACTCTTCAGGAACAACTTCAAAAACAACCAAACCACACCGAACATCCACCTCTCCGAGGACATACTGGAAAACTGCTCTAAAGCCAGTCAAATGGTTTGCTCTTTTTCTGTGCAACATGCATCAAATGATTGGTTAATGGTCTAGCGTACTTTTAAAGTAGCTGTCCAAAGGTTTTATAGTTAAAAGCAATCCATTCCCCATCCTTTGGTTAGCCCGCTATATTCTCCTGACACGAATTACAGTCTGTATTTAGTCTAAGGATATCCAATAGTTATCTAAGACACCTGTAGACAACACATTTAATCTCTAAAGCAGGGTTAAAATGATCTGTAATCACAGAAGAATGAGATCATTGTCTAAAACTGGATAAAAAAAATCAAGTCAACAATTCAGCTCCAGGAAACAGTTTGCATTGTATATCATCATAGGGAAGGGAATGAATAATGGCCCATAAATAACTTAAAATGAGGACAAAGCACATGAGCTCATTATGTTCAACTTTCATAACTTTCTTATTATTAGAATGATTTCTGAAGGATCATGTGACACTGAAGACTGGAGTAATGACGCTGAAAATTCAGCTTTGCCATCAAATTGTAATAATATTTCACAGTACTGTTTTAACTGCATTTTTGATCAAACAAATTCAGTCTTGGTGAACATAAGAGACTTCCTACAAAAACATTAAATTCATTTTTAATTATTTAAAACTTTTGATCAGTAACTTACATTTACTGTTTTATTTATTTATATTGGCAACATTTTTTATCTGTACATGAAAATAATCATTGTCTTATTACTTTAAGCCAGAACTTTAATAGGCCTATTAACCTTTCCAGAGCTCCAGAATTTTTTTTCCAGCCGTTGTGACTAAATTTGGTTAGAGACAAACAAAAGCTAATCAAAATGCGCAACTCATTTGAGCTGCGCGGAGTGTTTATCAGCTCAGACCAATAATACACAGCGCAGCACGAGCTCAGAACAGGTTTTACTCGCGGGCCGATCTCGATCACGCAACATTGTTCCTACACAGCGCTGGGAGATCCCGCGTTTGAAATCGCAATTAAATTAAATGACGTCGCTGTGAGATTTAGTGAGAAGCATTACAATTAGGCAGTTATAAACCACAGATATCCCAATTTTGTCCCCATTTGTAAAACTAGTGGTACATTTACGACAACGATGTACAAAAAAACTAAAAAGTTATTCCCTTGCGTTTTTCCGCGTACAGATGACAATGCTGTATAAACACTGTATTATTCATGTCAGGCCAGTAGTTGGCGATGTCACTTTTTAAAGAAACACTACACGCCTATATGACTGAACATGTAATATACATGCCTTCACCGTTTTCACAAATTTGCGTTTTGTAGTTTAAACCGGGACGATAACGGTATTGTTTTCAAAAACGCTGTTGTCGTGTAAATGAACGGCCAAAACGCATAAAAAGTTTTCAGTTTCAGAAAAAAAAAAACTGTTGTGTAAATGGCACCTAAAACTTTCAAGATGTAGGAAAACTAACACTTGGTGGTAAAAATAATTTTATTAAAAAATAAAAGGGAAATTACTACTATTACCAGTAGGTGGCGGCATAGGAGCACTTATTGGCTTATTAGCCATTTCCACTCCCTAATATATATTTTTTCACATGTTTTGCATTTGAATTTATATTTAGACATGATGAAATAACTATTATGAAATATAAAATCATCAATAAATAGTCAAAGTTTAAATTATGAAGTAGGAAAAGTGAAAAAATCTCATGTGTCCAACCTATTTAAAAAAAATGCAAATGAATTACAAGAAAAATCAAGTAAAGACAAGAGCACTCCATTTATAATCACTGAAGCTGTCGGTCAGTTCAGTATGATAGAAGCACTACCTTAGAGTCCTGCCTCATTTGCATTTCAGTGTACTATAGCACGCATTAGTGTAAACTGTCAACTACTGTTATGTCAGACCAACAGAACAAAACCTTAGCAAGTAACAAACAATATTAACTCATATCATTTCAATAATATCAGATCTTTTGTAATAGCCTATGAAAAATGCTTGTTAAAATTGTACAAGACAGTGGAATGCATTCATGTTTGCATTCTGGCCTTGAAACCTTTATGATTTTGGTGTTTGTAAATTCAAAATCAATCATAACTCAGCTGACCTAGTGGTTAAATTAAATCTGTACACAAGTCCAAAAAGTCGTGGTCTTACAGTTCTCACATGATCATGAGAAGCCGCCATACATCAACCAGCTGTTGGTCTCCAATCATGTTGACCCAATTGATCGGTCTCAGTGAAAGAAGCCAGTGTGACAGAGGCATCATGGACAATGAGAACATTCTGCAACAAGCTGGAGACGACACATGGGAATCATAAACTGAACTTATGCCGTGGGTCACAGCAACAGGACGAGGATGTGCCCCCTTTACACAATATGCCCCATACATAAACAGCAGGTCCATTCAAGACAAAGTCACAAGGACTGAAGTTTCCTGAACTTTAAAAGGATCTGGTTTTGACAGATGTGATGACATTAAAATTCATGTTATGGCTGATATTTAAATTCTATACAATTTTGTCAAAATAAAATAAAATACATGGTGAAACTCGAAAAATGTGAATATTGTGCAAAACTGAAATCGTGAATATCGTGAAACTAATATATTTAGTATACAACTATATACATATGCATGATTATACTTTTCAGAGGGCCAACATTTCTGTATTTAAAATCCTTTTTTTATTTTTTTATTTTTATTTCATGTAATATTCAAATTTTCTGAGATTTTGAATTTGGGGTTTTCATAAGTTGTAAGCCATAATCATCCAAATTATAACTTTTGCAAGATATTCAAATTTTTTGAGTTTCACCTGTACAATTAAAAACCATCAATTATTTTAAATCCTTATAAAATTTCACAATATTACTGGTTTTACTGTATTTTTGATCAAATGAATCCAGCCTTGATGACAATGAAGAGACTTCTTTAAAAAAACATTTTAAAAAAATCTTACTGACCCCAAACTTTTGAACAGTGTATTCATAATACATAAGTCATATTTCATATTCATTTTGAGATTTGATTAGGAAAAGACGTATTTTAATAATGTAATTAAATTTATTTTTAAAGTTTAACTGAGTATTAGATGATGGCAAATGGGATTTATATAAAAATACTGGCCGAAATATATACAATAATTTAAGAATAAAACATCTGATGTGGCACTGATATATTTGTGCATCCCTAGTCCTTAATATTAAAACCACTGGATATTAATATTGAAGAAAATAAGACACATACTGTATGTATGTCTTTCTCAAATAAATATCAAAAAAAGAAAAATAAATAAATAACAGAGACATCTGTCTGTCCACTGAATGTTTTATGCCAGAATTATATATATATTTTTAAATCAGAATGAGAATAAAAGCTCTTATTTGATCATTCTTGTAGGGACGATTTCAGTGGTCATGGACAAATATGGCCGCAGTGACCTCACATAATCATTTGAGTATGGAAAAATCCTGCATTGCACTCAGTAAAACAACATAAAAAGCATCATAGGATGGAGCTTCTCTATAAAAAGCATCCGTTCCACCAGTGAGTCATTACGTAAGGCACTTTATTGATTGAACCATCAAACTTAGCACCCGAACAACGACAACTCGAATAAGCCCCGGGTTTCCTCAGACAGTAAAACGATTTCAAATGAAACTGGAGATTGGTACTGAAAGTTCTGGAGATGTAATAAAATGACAGTAGTAACTCCTGGCCAGGCGCTGGAATGCGTCGGCCCGTTGGGAGAGGGGGTTGGAAAGAAAGGTGACACAGCAGACTTGAGTCCGGAATGATGAATAATATTTGGTCAGGTGGCTACAATCTGCTCAATGCTCCATATCTGTTAACGATAGCTGAATGCGGAAAATTGTACACGCACAATAAAGATAACATCCGTTATGAAGACTGCATTTTTGATTGAGCGCAAAGAAAATACCACATGCAAAACCCACTGGCACTTCTGTGGCCTTGACCTTTCAAACTAACATCAGAGAGTGACTGGAGTGACGGAGTCCAAACCACGAGGTCTTTGACGGTCGCCAGAGATTGGCAGGGACAGAATTGCAGGGAAGGATAATTGTAAAGGGTGTGTGAATGGATGAACGCTGTGTGAAGAGTCAGTGTGTGAAACTAGCCATGCGGAGGTAATGCGCAGCATGCAACCAACAAGTGAAGGAAGTATATTGTATTAAATGTTTTAGATGAAGAAAAACATCCTGAGAAGCTTTTCAGAAGAGTAATTAATACAGTGGTTATGTCCAGAGTACTAATTCAGGTTTGGGTCTTAGTACAAGTACATACACTACAGGTCAAAATTTAAAGTCAGTAAGATTTTTAAAAACAATTTTGGAATGAAGTGAATATACAAAAAAAAAAAAAACAAAAAAAAAAACTAAATAAGTGGATGATGGTTTCCGCAAAAATTTATATTAATAATAAATGTTTCTTGAGCAGCAAATCAGCATATTAGAATGATTTGTGAAGGATCATGTGACGCTGAAGACTGGAGTAATGATGCTGAAAATTCAGCTTTGACATCACTTGAATAAATTAAGTTACAATATTAAAATAGAACACAGTTATTTGAAATTGTAACAGTATCTGTAAGAATTGTACTGTATTTTTGATTAAATAAATGCAGCATTGGTGAGCATAAGAGGCATCATTCGAAATCAAAAATATTAAATAATCGTACTGATCGTTACAACCACGTCAAGTCATTACAGATCACTTTATTATACTTTTATTATTCAAAAGTAAACAAAAATGTAGTGTTTTGTTTAAGTGTTTTAGATAATGAATTGGCGTTTAAGTTATTGCGCTAGTGCCAGCAAATTATCATTTCTATTGCACAAGACAAACTGTGCCTATTAATTTCTGAAAATATTTATTAATTTCACAGATGTTTAATATTCCATAAAAACAATTCTTTATAAAATCAATTATATTTTAATTATGAAATAATCAATACCCTCAAAGGCACTGGTTGTGTGTGTCCCAATTGCTCCTTTGGTTGCCCAAAAAATTAACGCAAGTTTGTGCTACATACGATACCTCGAATTCTGTGGCTTCTTGAAAAGCGGAAGATTTAACAATCTAGTTTCTTCATAAACATTAGAAAGTTCCTCTAAATCCCTCAAGAGATTGAGGAGACCTGACTTACACAGCCAGATGGCATCCATTAAGGTGCTGCTTCCCAGTCTGGAAGTCTTTGATTTGGAGCAGGGATTATGCCGCCTGTTCACACACACACTCTCACTCCGACGCATTTACTCAACACACACGCTCACGTGGGGAGTAATCGGAGCTGGTGCTGAGGAGGGGATGTGGGTGTAAAGGAATGCTGGTTTATTTGTCTAACCTCTGGATCTCGGTGCTTTACCGCAGTCACAGCTAGAGTCAGTGCGTGGGACATTCGGAATTCTTTAGATCCCATGTTCCACCATAACGTTCAAACCCCCGTACCTCCTTCCTCTCGGAACATATTGTCAGGAGAGCCATCGGATGGGAAGGAATTTTCTCAGCCATTACACTGTACAAGCAGCTTTGCATTAAATGATACTGGGTTTTACCCAGTGTGCTTCATGACAATCAATATGACCTGCTTTTATTCAGCAAGGACACATTCAATTGTCACCAAAAAATATATATCTAAAATAAATGTTGTTCTTTGGAACTTTCCATTCTATGGAAAAAATGTATCACGTTTTTTCCAACATAACTGTTTTCAACATTGATAATAATAAGAAATTTTCCTTGAGCAGAAATTCATCATATTAGAATGATTTCTGAAGGATCATGTGACACTGAGGACTGGAGGAATGATGCGGAAAATTCAGCTGTCATCACAGAAAAAAAAAAAATCACAATTTGACAGTTTGAACCATATAATGTAATCAATTGTACTGATCTCTGTACAACTGGCAACAATCATGAGCCATTACTAGACGCAACATGGCATAAAAATTTCACTTCATCTTTAAAACAAATAAAAACAGGCATTATTTTGAGAATTAACCCATCGAAACACAAGGAAAGAACTTTCAAGAAATGATGTGCATGACTCATCCTTAAGTGCCCATGTAATCACAGCTAAAGAAAAAATACTCGGAGCATCAAGACATTTGTGCACGGGATATGAGCCATGCTGAATGAATCATGGAAAATCAATGACTGCTGGGCATTGGATAGCTGGTCAAACATCCCTCTCACACTCAGTCAGTTACAATCACCATCACCTCAATCTTTCGATTAACAGATTTGGTGTAAATCTTGACCGTTAAGGTCATATGCATGTATTCAAGTGTTCAGCACCACCAGATGTCTGATCGTTAGTTCTCATGGGTAAGTAGGGTAAAATCATTGACTTAAGCAACAAACTGCAGACTAATTACTCATTTAGTAGAGGTTATCCCAAATGACTTAAAAAAAAAGATCTGTCATACTAACCCTCATGTTGCTCAGGTATGTAAACATGATTTGAGGCTTATACTTCAGCATAGGCTATACTTAACAGTGAGCGGGTTCTTTTTGCAGCTTGACTGCAAAAGTCTGCAGTCACCATTCACTTTAACTGCATGGAAAAGAGCAGCGTAAACATTCTGCAAGCTAACTGGTTTTGTGTTTGATGGAAAAATAACATCATACATCTTTTTAGCAACAAAATAGCAGAAGATGACATCATTTTGATTAAGAGCACAATGTTGATGATAGTTCATGAATCAGTACAGTTCTCAGACCAGATTTTTAAACGCTAGACTACGTTCACTCACTACATGATTACAAGCCATTTTTCAAAATGTACTGGTAGCCTAAATAGTAATACTAATCGAAAAAAGAGCAACAATTCAACAGGATGGACACATAAAAACGAATTAATATTTCATAGGCTACTGTATATCTCGTGGCACTGACCTAAGTCTTGACTTGACCAAATCAAATCAGATCAGATCAGATCAGATCAAAATACATTTAATGAGCAAACAACAGAATGGCAGATAACTGAAGACTTGCAACTGGGAACTAACAAAAGCTACATAATATCTAATTCCCAATATTACATTATTTACAACCCATAAAATCAGTCAACTAACGTTAACTCAATGTAAAACAAAACCTATCTTCAGAGGAAAACAGATATTTCAGCCTACCGAAAGCGGGGTGAGTCTTTGATGCAGTCTTCAAAATCCACCGTCATATTGGACGATTTATTTCCAGATATTAAAACAGAAGTTTCATCGCCGTCAGTAAACAAGAGAGTAAATGTAAGATATCCCGCGAAGTACAGCCTCTTCACTCCACACAGGCAGAGAGTGAATCCACTGAGCTTGAACACACGCTTCTAATGCTAGAGTTAGGGACTGTCAACAGTTTATCTACTCTGACTAAAACGCGTAAAGGCGTCAACGGCTACCATCAGACTAGCTGGCTACTGTCCTTTTCATATTTGGTAATTTCTCTTTTTTTTTTAGGAAAAATTAAATAAAATAAATCTTACAGAGCTATAGTTTTTATAAAGTCTGTCACATATTGTAATTTATTTAGCTATAAAATAAAGATAATTCAATTTAGAGTTCCAATTCCAAGTTCTGCAGACACTATCAAATAAATCAGATGATTTTAACAGCCTGCTATCTGCTAAACAACTGTTGAGCTAATGAAATAAAACTCGGAGCTATGGACAGCCACAAAGGACAGTAGCTTAAAGGGTCAGATGATCAACCAAAAATGGAAAATATCCCATAATTGACTGCACCCTTAAGTCATCCTAGGTCAGGTGTATGACTTTCTTCTTTCAGCCAAAGAAAATATAGGATATTTTTTAATATAACTCTGTTTGGCTGAAAAAAAGAAAGTCAAATGGCTAGAGTCTGAATAAATTATGGGATAATTAGCATTTTTGGTTAAACTAACTGCTATGTTGTCACATATATGTATGTGCAAATTTAATTCAGTGAGTGGCATCCAGTTATAATCGCAGAAGCATTTACATTACATTTATACATCATGGTATTTTCAATAGATTTATAGAAACGCTTTCGTGTGAAAATAATTCAATCTTTTGAGATGATCCCTAAGTCTATTTGGGCTCAACACACCCCCTTGTCAATCTTATATTTACATGAGAGAAAGAAAAGCTAGTGCAGTAGTCATTTGTAAAAGGTCATGTGCTGTTTTACATGTTATATAAGGAATACTTTCTTTCTCTTTTTTCTTAAATTATATAATTATTATTAGTGTAGGCCTATTTGAAGTCTGTAAATGTGCAAAATCATATTGATCTGTCAGGAATCATGTAAATGCATGATTTATACAGCTCCAGACTGTTTGACCCTTGTAACTTCATTGAAGAATGTTTTGTGTTATAGATTTAAAGTTTAACATGAATCTATACATCATCTTTTTCATCCTGACAATGTTTAGACTGTGAATTCTCCTCTTTCCGCTCTTTCAGGAAACCGTACTGCAGCATGGAAGAAATCTTACAACATATGTTTTAACTTTAATGACAGCTTCTCTCTTTCCTGTCTTGTTTTAAAATATTTCTAGCTTTACTCCAGGTCTGGAAAACAGCATCAGTTTACATAAAATGCCTGGACATCAGCATCTTGCCGGTCAGCAACATATGAACCGAGTACATCAATTCCATGTAGCCTACATAAATCTGAAGCTTGCTGAACTTGGATGATTTAAAGTGTTACTTCACCCAACATGAAAATGCTGTCTCACCCTCACCCTCATGTCGTTCCAGACTTTTGTTCATCATCAGAACACAAATGAAGATCTTTTTGATGAAATCTGAGAGCTTTCTGTCCCTCCATTGACAGCCTACGCAACTACCACTTTCAAGCCCCAGAAAGGTAGTAAAGACATCATTAATGTAATCCATGTGACTCCAGTCTATTTCATAAAGAGACGCGAGTGGTAGTTGTGTAGCTGTCAATGGAGGACAGAAAGCTCTCAGATTTCATCAAAAAGATCTTTATTTGTGTTCAGAAGATGAATGAAAGTCTTACGGGTTTGGAACGACATGAGGGTGAGTAATTAATAATGACAAAATTGACATTTTTGGGTGAACTATCCCTTTAACTTGAAGTGCTTATTGCCATCTTTAGTCAGACTGCTGAATCAGGGTCACAAATATGTTTCTAAAGGACTAAAGGATAATATTCTCCATAAAGAGGAAATACGAGTCTCAGTGGAACTATAAACAGGCAGCCATATTTTATCACTAGATGCCAAGCCGGTGTAATGGGCAATACAATCATGTTGGTTTTATTGATCGAAAAAGCACATTAATATTATATTAGATTTACATTTATGCATTTGTAAATGCTTTTATCCAAAGCCAATCCAAATGCATAAGAATCCCTGCAACAAAAATATTCTATTCTAAGAACATTTTGCTAATGTTCCCATCAAATCATGCACATTTTATTTCTGAATGTTTCCTGAAAGTTAAAAAAAAAAAAATTTAAAAGTTTTTTTTCTTATTCAAATGTTAAGGGAACATTTCATTTTATAATTCTGCAAACATTGGGGATGTTACTTTTGAATGTTCTTTGAACATTCTGAAACAAGTATAGTTACATTTAAAGTGTTTCAGAAAAAAAGTTCCACGAACGGTGTAAAATAAAGTTTTTGTGCCAACATTTTGAGAACATTGTTAAAGACCAGATAGCATTGACCAAACATTCTATTAACATTACTAGAAGAACATTGGTTCAGAGCCTTGCCAGAACGTTCCCTGTTCATGCATTCCCTGGGAATCGAACCATGACCTTGATTTAGAATTCAATCTGAGCTTATTGTTCTCTATATGAAAAGCATTTTAATGTATGAAAACTGATTCAGTGTGTTAGTATCAGAAGGCTTGAGGCCCGTTCAACTTTTCTAACTGCAGTTGGCAGATTAAACAACAACACATACAGTTCATGTACTGACTGAGATCTGGAAGTGTTTGACTTGTAGATCTCACAGAGAAACCTGATACTAAGAGGGATTTGCATTCTGGCAGGCTGTGATAAGTACAGCAATGATGCAAACATCTGTGGAGCTTTCTGCTCAAAACAATGCTGTTATTGAGTTTCAGTGGATAGAACTGAGTTGTCTAATTCAAAACCATAAATGGCTAAACCTGAAATTATCCTCAATACCCTTTTAAAAGAGAAAAAAAAAACTGTGAATGTTATTAATGCCAATGTTAACTGGCATATTTTGCATGCACTCTTCATAATTATCTCTATTGTTCTTTGTAATCCATGGTCATTCATGAGTAGATGGCCAGTAGATTTATGAACATGTCAATTGTTCTAATGGCATTTTTACAACAAGAACCAAATTAGAGCAATTCAACAGCCTGCATTTCCTATTTGAAGCCAAAAATAGAGGGCATTATTAATTCACAGGAAATGGGACCGCCTGGGGGAGGGACAGGCACACGGATTTTACTCCAGGCTTTTATTGAATGCTATTGTTCAGTCTTGTTGCACACAGGGAAAGCTGTTCCCATAAATCCGAATGATGTCATTCCTTCTTTTCTGCACTTGAGACGTCAGGATAGCCCCTGGACTCTCCGTGACAGTTTGTTTGGGGTGGGCTAGGAAGTTAGGTCACATTGCTATTGCTCATACTTGGAGTTAGAGCAAATGCCTGACTCAAAGTCTTAATCTTTACAGATAATTCATCCCTGAGTGTTTGTGCTACAGACATAAATTATGCTTCAAATAATGCAGCTTGTTGAAGAGAGGTGTGCTAGTACTTTGATTGGACTAATGATAGATTGGACTAATGATACAACTGGTGAAAAAATCTCACAGACTTACACTGAAGGAGGAAACATAGCTATAAGCAGTTAACAACCCCCTAGAAAAGCCCTAGCAAGCAAAAAAAAAAAAAAAAAAAAAAAACCCTAGCAACTGCATAACAGCTCCCTAACATCCCGGTGAGGAATGCACAAACACCCCAAGACAGATTGATATTACTGTAATTCATTTTCAAAGCTATTTTAATTTCACTTTTACAAAAAAATAAAAAATTAAATTAAAAGGCTAATGTTGATTTAATTTAATGTATTTTATTTATTTTATTTATTGTGGCACACTTTAATGTCCAGATAAAATATCTAAAAAGAAGAAAAATTACATAAAAAGCTAAACTGCATATCAAGGTTTTTTTTAATTTTTTTTTATTGTTTTCTTGGTTTAAGCATGCACATCTAACACAAATTTGTAAAGTGTATCATTAAACTGATAAAAAATAAATAAAAAATAAGTAAAGCAAGCTGGTAAATTTGATTGCAGCCAAATCACATGAGCAATCATCCATAGACTGACTTAATGCAACAATAAAGAAGATTAGATCATTTCCTTAATCTGATTAAAATGTATAGTCCTATATATTCTCAAAATCATTTCCCATTAATTAAGCTCAAATTGCCCGGTAAGGCTATATGTTGTCATTTTTCCTTTATTTTAACAGAAGGAGAGGTGGGAAAGCGACAGCAAAGGAAAGAGGGGAACGGGATCGTGATCTGAGTGCCACAGGCAAATATTGTCTCTATTTCATAAATGCTGGATTTGTCCTCAGGACACCAGCAGTGATGGAGCCAGTGGCTGTGAGATCATGAGGACAGCATGAGCACATGCGTCTGTGTCTGCTCTCCTCCAGCTGCGGCTCGCATGCAGAACCTCCTCTGCTCTTCTACAGGTGTTTTTTCAAATCCAGAGAGACTTCCCATTCTCCTCTCTCTCCTCCCTATGCAGAGCTTTCTCCCCGACTTTCACAGATCAAAGCTGCTTCTTTTTTCTTTTTTTCTTGGTGGCTGTTGAGTCAGCAGTCTAAATTAGAAATGAAGAAAGGCGGAGGAAAAAAGAGAGAGATTTACAGGAAATATTCCATCTTTTCAATTAAAGTTGTGCCAGAATTTTCGCTGGCATTCCATTAAGAATTCTATAAAGAACCGGACCTTAAAATCTCATTAATGGAGTATGATCTGCAAGACTGCTCAGAATGAAGGAAATGCTCATAATTTCTCATGTCTTATACCTGTGCATTTGATAGATAGACAAAGAGATGGATGGATGTGCGGCACACAGACAGACAGACAGACAGATAGATAGATAGATAGATAGATAGATAGATAGATAGATAGATAGATAGATAGATAGATAGATAGATAGATAGATGGATAAAAGTGACCAAATTAACACCTAAATGTCTTTAAATGTAAATTTACATATGCATATCTTACATTTTATTTGATTATCGGACGGAGAGATGGAGACGTAAAAGCAGAACAATAGAGCAGTTCTTCAGCCGCTGTGTCCTGTCAGCTCAGATTCGGGCTGTTCTTCTCTCATCTCAGGCACATGTGCTGCAGCAGTGTGTGGATTGGTGTGTTTGCTGGGAGAGATGCGAGTCTCAGGGAGGATGACCTACTTTTGATCCCAGCACTTCCCAATGCTCTCTCTTTCTCTAGATGGAAGAAGCAAACCCTCCACTGAACACACACTGTATGTAACAGTATCATTTCTGACCTGCAGGTGCTAGCATGCTCTCTCTCTCTCTCTCTCTCTCTCTCTCTCTGTGTGCAATTTGGTCTGTCTCTGATTTATTATTCATCCTCAGCATGTTTGCATTTTTTCAGTACATCTAGCTTTTTCTTGTACTGGGGGACGTGTTTAAGTCTCCACAGAGTCTAACTCTAGTTTTCTGTTCCATGAGATGAGAATTCTTCCAGCCAGAAACACAAGCTGCAAGCAATTCATCATCTCAGTAAATCGACAGATACACAGGCAGACTTTCAAAACTGATTACCAGGAGTCTTGCAACACATGCCTTAATTTGACTAAATTTCCTCTCAGCTCCTCTAATATAGATTCTGAATCTCAGTCCAAGTCACCAGAACATACGAGACAATAGCAGACCCATGTGCCAACATCTTAAAATGGGTCTCAAGTGCATTTTTAAATAGCAAAGTTATAAAAGTAAATAAACAACCTCATATATAACTAGTTTTTAGACCTCATTTTAGACCATCTGGGAGCATTTAAACATTTCTGATGATTACAAATATGATGTCAGTTGGATTATTTGAGCTTGGATCAGCATGAAGGATAGGCAATACAAGGCAACAAGATTCAAGATTTTGCATTACCGGTTGTGTGCCTTACCAGTTGGAAATGAGCACAAAAATCATTCAGGTTTATCGTGCATGCTGTAAAATCTGATTTTTACAGAACATTCTGTAAAATGTTGTGTCCATGAGTGAATTATCTTGTGACACTGTAAAAAAAAAAAAAAAAAAAAAGTTGCTGTCTTAAATTTTTAAGTACAACCAACTTGGATGTTTAAAATGTAAATTCATAAACTGACTTTAATAAAATGAGTTTAATGAGTTGAAATCTAACTTATTTTGACGAGTTAAAGCAATGTAAAAACAAATGTTGTCATAACTTATTGATCATGTCATTTTTTTTACAGTGTACTATTTTACATTTCCAAGTATTTATCTTGCCTTTTGGTTGTGCCTAGGACAGCACAGTTCACTAAAACTCTACTTGAAGTGATTAGAAAAACACACTGAACTGAAGAAATCTGTTGTTGCTGGGACTGAAAGATAGACAACCCAGTTCAGTCCAATCCGGTCTTGTTGTTGTTTTTGTTGTGTTCTAAGGTTTATAAGAAAAAAAAAAAAACAATTATAAAAAAGTGCATTAAAAGGGATAGATTTAATTGGCAACCTGGTCTCAATAGAAAAATATGTGACTTTAATGTGGGCCTAAGCAGACTTTATAACTCACAATTTAGAGTTTACATCTCACAAATCTGCAGAAAACAATTCTGAATTTTGAGTTTTTAAATCGTAATTCTAATAAAACATTTCAGAATTGTGATTTCCTGCAAGAAAAAAGTCAGACTTAAAGTAAAGTACAGTACACATGACATTGTGCAACAATTCTTACATTTTGACAATTCTGCCAATGCGAGACTTTAACTTGCAATTCTGAAAAAAAAAAAATCTGATTTGTGAGATATAGACTTGCGAGAAAAAAAGTCAGAACTGTGAATTGTGAAACTGTGAATTAAAAATTGGAATTGTGGAGATAAACTTAGGAAAAAAATTTCATAAATAACGCATTACGTTACACATACTGTGTAACGGTTTATGATTGGCGCTGTCTATTCTACAACTTAAGACAAGCTCAAACAAACTACACTACACAAAGGCAATTTGTTGCTATAGTGTTTGAATGGATCTTTACAAGCATGTTGACTCTACATTCCAAATAAACATCTGACCTCACATGGTTTCCATAAGGTCTCATCCCCAATCTTACATTCAATGAACTCTCCATTAAACATTCTACTCTCATTCATCAAGCAGTTGATGAGAGATCACATGTAGGGCAGGATGTTATGGAAAATGACTGCTCTGCTTACTTTCAATTTCAACGGAGTTTCCTGCGATTCAACAATTATGCTCTCCTGATTTCATTTGTCCTTGAGATGCTGAAAGAGGACAGTGGATTTGTCCAAAGGACAAGGTGAAAGGTCAAAGCATGTTGTACATCCTTAACGCACATTACACATGAATGAATCAGAACAGAGATCATCCATGCATTTTACTGTAGCACCATTTTGTGCAGTTGTGCAGCCTCAACATTTTCTGCTGGCAGGATGACTTTGAAAAGCAGTTATTTCCTAAATAACCCTAAGAACGACTGACAAATCTTAAACTTTTTTTTAGATTTGCTTCAAGGATACTTTTTTATTGCTAAAGTGCATGTTGTATTTAAAACCAAGATCTGATATAATTTACATTTGGCTGTTTTTTTTATTATTTGTACAAAATTACATTGCATTAATGCACATTACATTTTGCAACACTTTAAAAAGTAAAGTATTTATAATGCATGTTGTAATGCATTATATATTTTTATTAAAACTGAAATGCATTGCACTATTTTCTGAAATTGGTTGTTTGTCAAGTGCTTTAATGCATTATACTTTCTAACAATAAATATAGATAAGCAATATAATGTATTATAATTATTTACAAGATACATACAATGCATTATAACGTGCATTACAAGGCTAATGCATTAAAATACTTTTATTATACATTACATATAAAGGCTTTAAGTGTTACTTACTGTATATTTCTTTCCCATCTACTGTATATTTTAACGTAAATAGTCATTTCAAACAATTCAATAATACATTTGCCAAAGTTAAAGGGAAGAAAGCCTATTCATTGGAGATAATTCCAAACCATGTTATTTCATGTTATATTAATGGTCAACAACACACAGTTTCCTGGCTAACTTTATTCACATACTTTTTTCCCTTTAATATTAAATAATCAAATGCTGAAATGCAAACCATTCAATGTTCTGTGCTTTTCAGACTCTAGTTTATGTATCCCACAATGGCAAAGTCATTTTCCGAAATGAATGCCACAAGAAGTGAGGAATGTGATGGGCTTGTAGTCAGTGAATGCATCTATCACTACATAAAGGCCATCGGACACAACGCCACCCTTCAACAAAAACACAAATCTCATTCTTGTCCTCTCTGATTCAAACTTCAGTGCAGCAAACTCAGCCAATTCATTTTCATTCAGTCAGATGGTATTTACAGAATCCTAAATAAGATTTATTGTCCTCATGAGTTTGTACATGCTACTAAATTAACTATTTTTATGTTAACCCTATAAAGCCAGCTGTATCATATTTCATACACATATTTCTAAGGCCTATAAATGATCAACATGATCCAAACTTTGTGAAAATCCTGATCTGCTACATGCCTTCTGTTGTCTGATTGATAGTTTATTATACTGTTTAGTAAAAGCAAAAGGCCTTTTAGTAATTGTTAGGGTTAGGGTTAAACTAGGGTTAAACAAAAACGTCCCCCTTCAGGTCGTGGTACATGTGCCTTTTTGATGTAAAATCTTGACTAATTTTAAATGTACTGTAAGAATAACTTTTATATTGTTATTAATATTTCAAGATGAACACTTACTGGGCTGAAGCAAATCCATACATTTTATTATTATTATTATTATTATTAGAAAAACCATGTTAAAATTATTTGTTCAACTGCAATAGTTGCAACTGCAACTTGCCTTGGAAATAAATAAAAAAATAAAAAAAGGCTTATAAAATGATAAGGGTTTATGCGCCATCTTGTGTCCAAATGCAAAATAGGACATCCAAAACTGAAACAGACAGATTTAGATTAGCAAAACTTATTCTACTAGAGAGGAACAAAAACACAAAAGCAGTATAAATACCACCAAAGGTGCTCTCACTCACTGTACATTTAGAGATAGATTTGCAGTATTTCAGATAACTCCAACTTTCCTGCACGTGAGCTGCAGCTGAGCCTACGACTCCATCTCTAGAATTTTCTGCATCAATGAGGAATAAGATATGGTGAGGTTATCATGGTCGATTTTACTTGTTGATTAAGGTTAAAACGGAACATCATTCAGAATTACCTTTAGTTAACATTAAGGAATAAAAGAGCACTGGCAAAGGGGGAAAATACCGTTGGCAAGGTCTATAGTGAATCGGTCGTAGTCAAATGTGTTTAAAAGGATAGTTCACCCAAAAATGAAAATTCGGTCATACCCAGCCTCATGTCGTTCAAAAAGACCTTCGTTCATCTTCGCAACACAAATCAAGATTTTTTTTATTTATAAAATCTGATTTTATATTTAAAATAAAATCCCTCTATTGACGGCTTTGCACTACTTTGACACTTCAAAAGGTTCATAAAGAGATCGTAAAACACGAATTGAGCGGTTTAGTCCAAATTTTCTGAAGAGACATCATGGTTCATTCTCGTGTTACACAGCACTTTCGAGTTTCAACAAGAACCAATGGGGTTTTCCTGTCAAGCAGTTTTGGTAGTGCTTCTGTTTATGTTCACTGATCATAAATGTGATTAAAACAATCTGTACATTATATTAGGTGATCATGTCTCTAAAGAAAATTTTGACTAAATTGCTCAATAGGCCTACTGATATAGGCCTACAATCTCTTTATGAACTTATTGAAGCATCAAAGTAGTTGCGTAGCAATGTGGAGGGACATAATTTCTTAATTTTCATTAAAAAATTCTTCATTTGTGTTCCGAAGATGAATGAAAGTCTACAGGTTTGGAATGACATGGGTGAGAAATTAATGACAGATTTTAAATTTTGGGGTGAACTAACTCTTTAAATATTACTGTTTAATAGGACTGTGTGATATGACGATGTACGTCGTGGTGTGTTTATATAAAGTGTGAATCATTCAACTTTTTCTATATCGTGTAGGCCTATTGCGTTATGCAAATCCATGCCGCTTTTAGTGGATAGGCTATGAGTTAAGGAACATAGACGAATGAGTATAAAGAGCGGGACATGCATATTTGCGTGATGTTAAAAAGAGTTTTTCAAAGAACAATATAGGCCCTATGCTATGCAAAACTCATATTCACTTTGCACACTAACAGGCAGCATTCTTCACTGCTAAACTGTAAAATACAGACTATTCACAAAAACAGTCGGTGTGGTAGCCTATACGGTTTTTTTTTTGTTTTTTTTATTTTAAATAAATTTTCACTTAAATTTCTGCTCATCTCTGTGTACATAAACTCTGTTAGACCTCTCTTCAATGTCAAAGGTGACTAATTTTTTTCAACTCAGGAACCTCAAAAATATCTAGACACTCAGATACAGTATACGGGTGGAACAATAAATGCATAATTTCCACATTAAAATGTCTGCATGTCCCCTACGTTGCGCTCAAAACACTTTCTGAATTTCCTGTCTGTCTTTTCTTGTCACTGCATCACCAAACCACATTCAGAATAAGTTTCCACCAGCGACAAAGCAACAGCTTTCACACACCTCACGTGATATAAAAACAATGTGCTTTTCTCTGTAATTCAGACTCTGTAAGTCTTCTTCAAGGATTCAACTCCTTCAAGTCTTGTAAGTACATGTCAAAATATTACTTATGCCTATTTGTATTTCTGCCTTATTTAATATTTTTTGAATTTTATAAATAAGCATAAACATTTTAGTGAAAAGTTGAATTGAGAAAAGAACATGGATTTTAAGAACGGATTTTCTTTTAAAGTTAAATATTCCATGTTTAGTGCAAGTTAAGCTCAATCAATAGCACTTGCAGCATAATGTTGGTTACTTCAAAATGTTAACTTAAGTCAACATGAGTCACTTAACGTTACTGAAAATCAAGAGTACAGCCACAAAACGTGAACAATATGTGTGTTAAGATAATGACAGCAGCTCTTAAACAGAAATGAAGTAAATCTGTGGCCGGTTGCGTAACCTTCTTAGACTAGGCTTAAAATTAGTCATCTAAATTTTTCTTCAAGACTGGTCCTAACTTTTTAATGTCAGTAACACTAATTTGAAATGGAAAAGTAGGCTACAACTCGTGCCCCTTGGTTTTCTGCTAGTTATTCAAACTAGCTCTTAAGACACGTTTTAACATGGCTAAGTTTATGCAATTGGCCCCGATGTTCTTCTAGATGTTTCAAAGAGCTTCAATAAGTCAAATGATCAATGCCACTAATTTACTTTTTCAATTATTTATTTTCCACAACAGGAACTCAGACTTTTACCTCCAACCTGATGGGGAAATGAAAATCAGACTAGTTCCCAAAACAATGAACAGTAGGCTAATTTATTTATTTCAATTTGAGTAAGTCATATTAAAAGTTGATGTGAGCAAATCTCTAAAATCCAACAACCTTATTAACCCCATGGAACACGACATCATGGAAAACGACACCTTAAAGTATTTGACTTTCCAGCGCTACCTCTTCACACCGGTGTACAGCCTGGTCTTGTTTTTTGGACTGATAGGAAATCTTGGAGCTTTGTACTACTTCATCTTTAAAATCAAACAGAAATCTCCATCAAACATATACATCATCAACCTGGCGGTGGCCGACACGCTTTTCTTATTCGCCTTGCCGTTTCGCATCCACTACCATCTGAACGACAGCAACTGGATATTTGGCGTTGCCATGTGTCGCATCACCGGCACGGTCTTCTTCGCCAACATCTACATCAGCATCACCTTCATGACCTGCATCTGTGTGGACCGCTACATCGCCACCGTCCACCCTCACACTTACCTGAGGCTCCGCAACACGAGTCTCAGCGCACTGGTGAGCGCCGCCGTGTGGTTGGTCTCTGGGACGGTCATTTTGGCCTTCATGCTAAAGTGCCCATTGACATCTAAAGAGAACATGTGCTTTGAGGGCTTCACTTCAAAGGACTGGGACAACTTGGCACCCTACAGCATATGCAGTCTCATTTTTGGGTCCCTTGTGCCTTCTGTGGTTATCCTGGTGTGTTATCCCATCGTGGTCCGCCGCATCGCCCGGATCAACAACTCCACCGCCCGCGGGGCACAGAGGGTCATCTACGCCATCCTGGCCATCACCGTTCTGTGTTTCCTGCCTTATCATGTCATGCATCTAGTGTACCTCCTGTCCCACTTGAGACAGAACGAACATGATGACTTGATTTACATCCTCCGTAGGGTGACCATGGCTCTGGTCAGTCTAAACAGCCTCCTGGACCCGATATTGTACTATTTTGCAACCGGACACTACAAGTGTAGGTTCAAAAGACTGAGACTGAAGAAGAAAAAGGGCGTTTATTCTATTTCCAAGGGTTTTTAAGCTTATGAAGGCTTCATTCTGACTGAGGCTATTTGTTTTAAGGGCAAGACAAGGTGACTATTGTGACTTGAGGTAACTGGAGTCAGGTTTTGTACTTCTAGCCTGCTATGATCTTGCCTGCTAGGAGGATCCCGTTGAGTCAGTGGTTTATGCAGTTTTGATGTTTAATAATAGCATGTAAATATCTGCATGTCTTATTTCATGTCATTAAACTATTGCACTTATATCTGTAGATATAGATATCAGGATCACCATTGGAAAAGCACATATGAATGAAAAGACATAAATATATTCTTCACAAATGACAGTCTCATGAATTTTACTTCAAAACATTTTTATTTGTATTTTTTTCAAACAAAGATAAACGTCAAATCAGTATCAGCGGTCAGGAAGGCAGACCTTTCTTCAACAGCGTAGACAAGAAACTGCCCAATTCTTCATCCTGAGGAAGACAAAATATAGTTTTAAACGCTATGACAAACAGGTTAAAAGGGTACATTTCAAAACCTAACATGTATAATCTAAATAACTCTATCAAAAAATAATGATTGTATGAATAACAATATATAAATTAGAATAGGAGACAAGTTAATCAGTAACTTAGACAGTATGGTATATTATTGCTTTCAAATCGATTAATCGCATCTAACATAAAAGTTCATAAATATATGCATGTGTGTGCAATGTGCATATATACACTACCGGTCAAAAGTTTTAGATCAGTAAGATTTTTTATGTTTTTAAATGAAGTCTCTTCTGCTCACCAAGGCTGCTTTATTTGATGGAAAAAAAAAGACAAACAGTAATATTGTGAAATATTATGACAATTTAAAATGACTGTTTTCTATTTTAATATATTTTTAAAATGTAATTTGAAAGCTGAATTTTCAACATCATTACTCCAGTTTTCAGTGTCACATGATCCTTCAGAAATCATTCTAATATGCTGATTTTATGCTCAAAAAACATAAATTATTATTTTCAATGTTGAAAACAGTCGTGTACCATTTTTTCCCCCAAAATTCTATGATGAATAGAAAGTGCAAAAGAACAGCATTTATTAAAAATATAATCTTTTCTAACATTATAAATGTCTTTACTGTAACTTTTGATAAATTTAACTCATCCTTGATGAATAAAAGTATTTTCTAATTTCTTTCCCCCAAAAATAAAAAAATTATTCTTACTGACCCCAAACTTTTGAATGGTAGTGATTAATGTTACAAAAGCTTTCCATTTCAGATCAATTCTGTTCTTTTGAACTTTCTATTCATCAAAGAATCCTGAAATAAAAATGTAAAAAACTGTTTTCAACATGGATAATAATCATAAATGTTTCTTGAGCATCATATTATAATAATTTCTGTAGGATGTGACACTGAAGACTGGAGTAATGATGCTATAAATTCAGCTTTGATCACAGGAATAAATTACACTTTACTATATATTCACATAGAAAACCGCTGTTTTAAATTGTAATAATATTTCACAATATTACTGTTTTTTTATTTTTTATTTATCAAATAATTGCAGCCTTGGTGAGCAGAAGAGACTTAATTTAAAAACATAAAAAATCTTACTGATCTAAAACTTTTGACCGGTAGTATGTATATATATATATATATATATATACACACACAAACTTTTATGTTAGATGCGATTAAAGATGATTTATAATTATTTATGATTTATCGATTTGACAGCACAAATTAATATGTTAAAGGTTTGGGTTTTTTAAAAGAAGTCTCTTGTGTGCACTAAGAAAATATATTACACTTCATAGCAACCAACCACTTACTATTTTAATATAGTATACAATAAAATTTATTCCTGTGATGCAAAGTTGAATTTTTAGCATCATTACTCCAGTCATGACTCATTAATGTCACATGATCCTTCAGAAATCATTCTAATATGCTGATTTGCTGAGACACATTTCACACTTTTCCCAGGATTCTTTGATGAATAGAAAGTTTAAAAGCGCAGCATTTACTTGAAATAGAAATCTGTTTTAGCATTGTAAATGTCTTTAATGTCACTTTTGATCAATTTAATGGCGAATAAAATGAAATGAATGAAAAGGTCTATATTAAGCACTAAGGGTTTGTTGCGGTTGAAGGCGTTTTCTATAAGACATGATATCAGAGAAGGTGAAATGAACCATGCGAGATGACGACACCGCAAATTCACTTTCTCTCCAGCATCTGTAGCCGTTTCATTCACAATCCAATTGTGATGAACTGCAGCATAATATATGGTGACATTTATTGTGATGTTTGTGTAGTGAGCTGGCAATACCCAGCCCTGAATGCAACCCATGTTTGTTTGGAAACATAAGAAAAGAAAAAAAGTCCCTTGTGGGCAGCGAGATGCTGTAAATTCCACTAGACTAACTGGCTGACCACGTGCAGAGAAAACAAGTGAAAGTTTCCACAAATGCAAACCCGAAAACGTTTAACACTTTATTATATAATTCCTCACCTTTAAAAATAAGTGGTTAAAGTTGAACACAATATAACCCCAATTAAATTAGGAAGGGCATCAGTGGAGATGCGTGTTCACCTGATAGCTCCAAGAAAGCAGAATGGCTTTGAGGTTGGGCTCCTCGGCTGAGGACGTCACTTTAATAACGATGGATTCCACTATGACGGTGCCGTCTGGGACGTGCTGGATGCTGTAACTTTTCAATACGCTGAAAGAGATCATGGAAAAAAACACTTGACTTTTAATGAAACCTTTAGGAAAGCACAAACCTCATTCAGTATTTGTCCACATGCGCTGACATTTACACTGTGGCTAGAGTGGTAACAGCCTTGTTTACTGAGGGCAATTAGTAGTATACTATCTATCTATCTATCTATCTATCTATCTATCTATCTGTTTGCTATCTATCTATCTATCTATCTATCTGTCTATCAATCATTGGGCATAACTGAAAAAATAACTTTTGTTGCATTTGCAATTTAGCTGCAGTTTGAACCCGTTTACATGAATCTCTTTTTTCTTCAGTTTTAAATCACGTCACAAATGACTCAGTGATGTCCCCTGAAGTAAAAACTTCTTTAGATTTCACCTAAGCTCTAAGTGCTAAATTTGAAGTGTAACATACCCCACCGACTGCAGACTTGGAAAAACATGACCTTAAAAATTCATAATTAGCTGCATCAATTTAGCAAAAGGAAAGAGTGTGTGTGTGGGGGTATTGTTTGCTGACCTCTTGAGGTGTGTGTAGATTCGGCTGAGTGTGTCGGTGTCACTGTGGGGGTCGTGGAGCTGGACGCGGCAGGTGAAGCGCAGCTGATGTTCACTGAGGCCCAGCTCTTTGAGAGCCTGTTCTGGAGAAACCAGCCGCAGACTCTACACACACACACACACACACACACACACACACACACAAACACAAACACAAACACAAACACAAACACAAACACACACACACACACACAACGGAATTATTGACATCCAAAACCTCATATCATCAAATAAATTATGAAAACCAACCTAAAGAGCTATGTTGACTTACATTGTCCTTCATTATTAATGTCCCGTGCATAGTGCGAGGTCTTTTAGCATCAGGCAATGGACCTGTAAGAAAGTTTAATTTTATTTATTTATATCTATACCTATAGATAGAAAAGCAGACACTACAAGACCTCATAACCACAGGACAGAAAAGTCATAGGGCTGCACGATTTGGGGAAAATGTCATATTGCGATTATTGAGGTCAATATTGGGATTGCGATATGCGATTGCGATATAATACATAAATGGTTTCATGAGTCAATTTGTTTGGTTCTAAAGCAAAATGCACACACAGATTAGTGATAATTCTGAAATGTGTATTTCTCAACTCAAACTAGCAACAACAACAGCTAAATGATAACACCTATAATGATCAATAAGCCATATACCCCCCCCCCCCATTAATTGTAGCCATCCAATAGATTCCATCATTACAATTGAAAGCTATCTATTTTATTTTTTTTTACTTTAAATTTTTTTTATTAGGCTTCAAAAAAATATAACAGCTTTTAATTTAAGTGAACTTCAAACAATCCTCACATAAACCCATAATAAATGTCATATTTACCTGTGCCCTTCCTGTCTAACAGGTAGCACATATACATAAATTGAATAGTTATCAAACAGTCTGCGCTGCATAAATTATAAATTATATATAGACTAATCCTTATTAAAGCTAAACAAGTTCTTGAGTCAAGAGCAGTGAGTAATTTTCTCTGTTCCCTTTGTTCTTTGATTAAATTTACTGACAGAAAGCTTTGGCCGCTGGCCCTTTAAGACCAGCCGTTGCTGAGACGCGGATCTCACACGCGACTCATTCTCTCACAACTCTTTATGTCCATCATAAGACTGCTCTTATGTTATGAAGATACTAGACAAACGAAATTTTGGCCTAATTGTGTGAGTTATTGTTCGTTCAAGCGCGAAAGAGAACTGTATTCTGGCGTGCGGTCTGTGCATGCGCACGATACTGGCGCGCGTCTTTCAGTCAGGACATTCACAGGCAGCGCGCTCTCTTTTGACTTGTTGTCTCGCATGAATGGTTTAAGCATTCGCATGAATAAGAGCGGGATCATGTAACGCAAGCCAAAGGATGACAAAAAATAACAGATACTGCGTTAACAGCCCTAATTTTTTTATTTCATATAAAATCGCAGCATTTTGCGTCATATAATCGCATTGGCTTGACATTGCGATATGATTAATCTTGCAGCACTAGTCATGATGGTGGAGCTATAAACAGGTCAAATAAAGCATTCAGTGGTGTGTGTCAATGATCACCTCCGAGAGCCATTTCTCTCTTCAGCAGGTTGAGCGAGATGTCCACGGGGACGCTGGGGTTCGTCACTATGGTCGTCGTCTCTCCATTGGCCGGCATATAGCAACTAACACCTGCATTGGGTAAAACAAAAGCGGTTTATTTCAGAAGAGAATATATATCAAACACTGAAAAGTAAACTATTTCATTGATCGTATGCTGCAATATTGCGTTACTCCCTAAAAAAAAAGTAACTAGTTGCGTTACTTAGTTACTTTTTATGGAAAGTATTGTATTAAATTCCTTTTTTGTTACTTTTTCTCACCTGGGCTGGGATGGGCTTGCTTGCTTGTTTTTTAATAAATAAATAAAAAGTTCTATATTTGTTAAAATGTAAAGCACCAGAAGTTAAATGAATAAGCCATAGGAAATGCAAATTCACTCCTGTACACTAGAGGGCGCAACTCAAACAAACATTTCAGCTGTGCTTCTGTTCTGGAATGCAGAATAATAGGATGCAGGTGAAGAAAGTTTAAGCAATATTTTTAGCAATAAAAAAAAGGGCACACAAGAAACACAAATGTGAAGTTAAATTAAAGTCATTTTTACATCAGTATGGTCGAATTGGATCATCGAAGGTCAGCAGCAAAAACATTGGTTCATAAAGTGAGATTATAAAGTATATATTTGTGTTTTTAACATTTAATTTTTGCAGGTTTGCGTAATATTGTAAGTTCGCATTTCACTTTTTATTCATTTTTGAGGAACACTAAAGCTGTTTTTGTGCAAGTGAGTAAATTAATGTTCATATTTAGTCTAGAACTACAATAACCATCATGTTTACAATCATGTACAATGAACATGGTTGACTCTGATATATATCACATGTGCCATTTTTAATTTTGTGCATAATTTTTCAAAATTTGTGCAATTTTTAAAAAATAAAAATAAAAATAAAAATATATATAGTTTGATATATCAGACTTATGTGCATTGCCCCTCTACAATATTTGTACACTATCAGTATGATTTATTATGCCGCAGGACATTGTACAAGGCATAGTCTATTTTAGTCTTATTTATTGTACAGTAATTTCTGTTTTTATTATTATTTTTTTATTTTTTTAGAATGGTACTTATTTGACACTTATTTGACACTTGTTCTGTCTTTGCTGTTGCAAACCGAAATTTCCCCATTGTGGGACAAATAAAGGTTTTTCTTATCTTATCTTTACACCAAGCGATAACCTTCCGGTCTCTAACCAACACGGAAGTGACTTAAACTGCAATTCATCGACTGGTCGCTGGAGATAGGCTCCAAAAGAGAGTCAATCCCAAATACCCCCCATGTTCAAATGCCCAACTTTACAGTAGAAATAGATATACATATGTTTACAGCCTGGTACAAAAAATGGTTTTGGTTTATATAGCTAATTTTGCCCTTTAAGACAACTATGAGGTGGGGAATTTTTTTTATAACTCATCTGTTTAAAAATTATATTAAACCTTAAAGTTCTGCATAATTAAGGGCGTGGCCACACGAGTGACAGGTGGACTGCCGCGGCCGCCGCTGTTTGTCTGCTGTCTGTTAGCCGTCACGTCACCTCAGCTAATCCCGCTTCATTGCCCATTTTCGGTTTATCACAACACCATAAAATGACGCACGGCGTTGACGTGCTGCAAAGACGACCATTTCTGAACACTTTGGGCTTCAAAAATGCTTTTCAGAAACCCTACGTCACGTCACTGACACTACATGCATATTTTTTTTACAGTCTCTATGGTTTACACACACAACACCTCTGCACTTACTCCTGATTTCTCTCAACATGGAGACAGGAGAGCTGTCAGTCAATTAATGGGAAAACAAAGTAACTTGCGTTACTTATTTGAAAAGTAACTAGAGGAGGGTAATGTTGTATAATACCCCTAGGCTTATTATAAAATTTTATAACAGACATTTTGTTGTAAGTTTTAAAGTAATGAGTTACTTTGCTAGTAACATGGAAAAAGTAATCTGATTACACATGGTTACTTGTAATGCATTACTACCCCCAACACTGCCCATAAATAAATCACAGAACTGGAAATAAGTGATAGTAAAGCAGTCAATCCAATACATTTTGAGAAGTTGTAAACTTACTGAACTCTTGTTCGATCTTGTCTTTGAGGAACTCCATTTTCTTGGCCTCTCCGTGCACCAGCAGTATGTTCCTGGGTTCTGCCATGCGGATCAACTGCATGATGCCTTTGGCGTCGGCGTGAGCACTGAAGGACATGTACTCCACCTGCAGCTTCACCTCCAACTAAACACACACACACACATGAGACTAGGGCTTGCATAGACTAGTCAGGTAGTCGAATACTTCAACCACTAGTCAGCGCTGTCAGAAGCCATCAAGTACTCGCGTGTGCAATGTCGACGCACTCGTTTAATTTTTTTTAACCCAAACCAGGAAGCCATGACTGAGCAAATAAGAGTATGTCTTATTCTATATAATAAACTATTTTGAAACGGTTGAGTGAAGATCCAAGTGATACAGTTCCATTACTGTTTTTTTTAAAGATCTCTGAAGTGTTAAAAGAGGAAGCTAATGTTGTATAATACCTCTAGGCTTAATAATAATAAATATAAATACAATAATTTTATCACATATTTCTTGATGTCAAAGATATGGATATTAAGGTTTTAATATTGCGTGTCAAATAACATATAAAATGAAACCTGTTACTTTAATAGTATGCAGATTTTACATATATAGATAATAAATGAAAAGAAGTATAGCTTATCAAACATTATATATATATATATATATATATATATATATATATATATATATAAAGACATCTATCCATAGATAATTGTAAAATGATGTATTCAATAATTCTCAGAGATTATTTATAGGTTTGTGAGCATGTGGTCGGGAGAGTGTGTGGAAAGTCCGGTTCAACGTGACTGATTTATATGGAGATGAGTTAGGAATGGTTTCCATATATCAAGAAATGTAGACATAATATTCTTATTAGTGTATGTTATTTTTTCTAATGTGATGTATTCTGTAAGAAGGTAGTTGACTTTTTTCATTTTTCATTTTAACTGTAGCAATGTGACCGACAAGTGAGAGTGGTAGGTTAGTCCAGCGTTTTAAATCATCTCCAATCTTTTTTAAAAGTGGGGTATATTTGTTATTATACAAGTCTGACAGTCTGGGGGGAAAGTTGATACCCAAGTATGTAATATTGCCAGTGTGGAGTGGAAGAGAAGAATTATGAGTTGTGGAATCCCAGGCATCCTCAGAAAGGGGTAGTATTGTTGATTTATTCCAGTTTATTGTATAATCAGAATTTTTTGAAAAAATATGAATAATTTTAAAGGTTTCTTCTAATGACTTGTAGGGGTTTTGTAAACATAACAATAAATCATCTGCATAAAGACAAATCTTATGATATTCTTGTTTTGTCATATTGCTGCTGCAAGTGATTCTATAAATATGGCAAATAAAGAAGGAGAAAGTGGTCATCCTTGTCTGGTCCCTCTGTGAAGTGTGAAATTTTTGTGATGCGATCCCATTTGTTGTTATCGTGGCCCTGGGTGAAGTATATAATATTTTTATTCAATGCCTTTTTTTTTTTACACTCACAAAAACCACAAGTACTTGAGTTACTTGAGCTATTGTTTTGACAAGTAACTGAACAGTGATTCAGACGTGAAATACAGAGGTTTAACATAAGAATAAACTTCTGGTTTGGTCAAAGAAGGTACATTTTTTTATGAAGATTAAGGGAAACGGTGGACAATATAGAGACTACAGTTCTACAGTTAGAGTACTACTAAAGTTCTCTGATGCCATCTAGTGAAGGTCAATTACAGTCTGTGTTTGCTGCTAGTAATTACCGTTTGTCTTCCCTCTATCTCCAGTTTCTTCTGTCCATTCAGGATCTTGTGTCCCACAGTGCCTTGCACACAGTATCCTGGCATGATGACCTGAGAAACAAATACATTAAACTCATATATTTTCTCTTTCGATGAACCACCATGAGCTGAAACAGGCATTGAATGAGCTGAAGTGGTACGTAAGTGTTTAGCGGTAACATCTTCTGCTGTTTCATAAGGTTTCTTACCATGTTCTTTTCATTCCCGGCCCATTTCTTGAATATCTGTAAAGACTGCCCAGCATGCAACATTCCAGGGGTGGCGAACACAACCTGATGGAACAGATATCAAAGTCTCTGACTGCTTTCTATAATACCATCAAGTCTTTTGAATGCTATAACAACAGAATGTCTTCGTAAAAAGAATCAGTTATTCGATTCTGAGGCAGTTCTTGGGAATCGAGAGTCAAATCGAATCTCAAATCTTTTGATTCTGATCACCAAAAAGACTTGAGTTCAGATTTGTTCACCGATTTATTCTGTGATAGATGTGGAAAATCTTTTCAAATATTCAACAGGTATACGAACATATTTAATATTACATTTAAAATTTTATTATTGTATTAGATTAAGAAAGATAGGATTTTTCATGTTAAATATTCTAAAAGGTTTCTGCATGTATCAGTTAATAATAATAATAATAATAATAATAATAATAATAATAAAGCATAAAGCTGTAGTGATAATATTATATAAATTATCAAAGTATATCAATGATCAGATATTTTTTTTATTAATATTCATTTTAGAATATTAACAATTGAATAATTAAAAACAGAATATCAATTAATATCCTAAAAAGTTTCTACATGTGTCATTTAATAATAAGAAATAATAATAGATAACAAAATATGTTGCAGTATAATATTACTATTATTAATTTAACAATAAAGAAACCCATGAATATGCCACATAGAATTGCAGAGTATATTAAAAATGTAATTATATTATTTATTATTAACGTTTCTATATGTATAATTTAATAATGAGAAATAACTGATGTGATATATATTTTGAATAATAAAAATAATAATACAAAAAAATGCATGAATGCCTCCTTATAGACTTATTACATAATTGTTTTTGTAGCGGCCTTACCATTGGTCCAGGGTTATCAGCATATGAGCGATCGAAGGCTTTGATGTGCTTGAACTCAAACATGTTTCTCTGTACAAAGGTCTTGCGGATCTTCTGATTGGTCCAGGTGATGAAGAGTTTGTAGTAGTGATTGGCTTTCTCCGTCAGCCCGGTGGAGAAATAAATGGGTGCTTTCAGATTCATTCTCTCCCTGTTAAAGTGAACAACCAGCAATTAGACACTGTTCTGTGCCAATATACAGTTCCATTAGCATCCTTACAGAATATATCATGCTTATCAAGGTGATCAGCAGCAATTTTACAAGCTCACCAGAATGTTTCCAACAAAATACAGAGTTCCTGTGCTCTTCCCAGAGCAAACACTGGAATCAAGACCTAAAACATAAAGACACCAAAATTAACAGGACATAAACACACACGTCTGAGAACATTTGACTGAACTCACATTAAAAAAAATGGATAGTTAGCGCTCTGAATCTGGATGAGTCTCGTCTACCTTGCCTCCTCTTTCCACTGTTTCGTGAACCTTCTTCAGGAAATCTCTTTCCCTGCAGCGTTTGGAGTCTCTGATCGTAGTGGCATACGTGGATTCTGATATCAAAATATCTGGCCGACATTTGTCAATCCAAGCAGCTCTGAGTACATAAAGTCAGAGAATTGAATGGGTTAGTTCAGCCAGAAATGAAAATTCTGTCATTATTCATTCGCCCGCCCTCATGTCGTATGTTTAGATAAAAGTCTAAATTCAATCTGTTCATCATATAAAGCGATTGTGTCTCTTCAGAAAATAAACCTCTCAATTCATATGAATTAGTTTTTACGATCGGTTTTTAGCGTAGCTGTCAATGGAAGGACAGAACTAGCTCAGGTTTTATTAAAAATATCTTAATTTGTGTTCCGAAGATGACAGAATTTTCAATTTTGGGTGAACTATCCCTTTAAACATGACTTATACTTGAAGAGTTACATAAAATATGTGACAAAAAAGAGATTTTACTCACCCCAAATGTCTGTCTGGCGTCATGTTGTAATCACCCTATACAAATTGATAGCAAATTAAGTCAATAGCTGGAACATCATAAATGTGAGAGTATGCAATAGGCAATGTGACACTCACTGTGTAGACAACAGACTCCGAGCCAACTTTGATTTGAACCATGGCGGCTCCCAGCACATGCCCTGCATAGTACGCTTTGATCTCAAGCTCTTCATCTACCTTGACGGAGCAAAAAACAAACAAACAAAAAAGTCAGAAAAAATGATCCCAAAAAAGCAACCATTAGCAACATAAAGACATATTTTAAGCTTAAATAACATTTGATTTAAAACATTCAATAGGGAAAAATTTACAATAAAAAAATACATATTAAATTATTTATATTAATTCGTTTACTAAACCTGTTTAAATTAATTAATTATTTAATTAAAAAAAGCAATTTTTATGAATTAATTTAGACAATGAACTTTACCTGAACTGTTTGATGGAGGTTGATCGGCACAACTTTCTTCATGCAGTCTTTGATCATCTGTGAAGTGAAGAAGTTGGTCTCTCCCTTTTTGTCGACTGTGATCTTTCTGAAGTCCTCCAGCAGGATGGGACAGATGGCTTTGGTGGGGTGGGTCATGTAGATGGGCCCGTCGTAACCCACCATCTCGCTCATGTAGGGAAGAGCACCGCAGTGATCCAGATGGAAATGACTGAGAGGAACATAAAGGAGGAAAAATCACAATGAAGAGGAGGAAAACTCACACAACCGTCACATGATACTACATCAAGTATAAACTAACCTTATAATGACACAGTCCAAGAACTCAGTGAGGCGACCGTTCTGGGTAATGTAACTAAAATCTGGGAAACGTCTCTGAAATGAAACACAGAAAGTTAAGGGACTAGTAGACTACAGAATTACACTTAAAATACACATAATATGTGAACGTAGCAAGAACTGTTGAAACGCACATCATCGTTGTAGCCCATGTGCATCCCGCAGTCAAGCATAATGTTTTTGCCTCCGATGGAGACCAGAATACAGCTGCGGCCGACGTCCTGACCAGCCCCTGCGAGAAGACACATTCAGAAGAACTTGGTTTAGAATCACACCGATTTATATTATAAAATTAAAGTCAAAATAATACATAATCCCTTATATATATATATATATATATATATATATATATATAGTTATTTTAATGTAGTTCTAATGTTATTCATAATAATATGAAACATGAACATATAGATGTGTGTGTGTGTGTGTGTATATCCATATATACACAAACACAAATGCAAACATACAATATGCACGCAATATGGTATTATCTTATGGTATATATGAAGTCTAATATACATATGTAAAATAAGTTGTTTTAAGGTATAATAAGCAAATTAACATATAAACACTTTAACACATAAACACGCTGATTAATATATAATCATATTTGTATATATTACCGGATTTGTTAAGTATCACATGCTTGTTGACAATGGCTTATTTATACACGTTTTTTAGAAATGCTATCTACAAAATTAAGCAAACGTCTTACCTAAAGGCGTGATATTGATTTCAGGCATCCTGACAGCTTTGAAAAGATCAGAAATTAATGTTTTATGTTTAACGTTTCAGGAGACTGACAGTCAAACTCTAACTGTAGATTAGCTGGATATGAACACTTGGTGGGTGCATGTTAGTCAGCTTGCACGCTTTCAAGGGATGTAAAACAACTGTGAAGATTGCATAAGTGTGTGGATATGTTAAAATAGTAAAACAGGTTAGCACAGCAGCTAAACAACTTTAGCCATGACGCCACAACATAGAACAAATGAGAAGCTATCAAGTATCAACCTCTATGTGTGGGCGTGGCTTAGTGGCCCATTCGTGGTCTATAATTCTAAATAATAATTATCTTATTTTAACTATTCACTGTGTATTTTTATTTGAATGGCTATTAAAGTCCTTCACGGTTATTCTTGAGGAGTAAATGATTATCTAGACCGCTACTAAAGCGAAGCAAAGACAGCCAGTTCACGTGGTAACTGTTACTCCTCAAAGCGCTGGTGAGGTTGGACCAATCATGTTCGCTTGTGATTTCTAGACAAGACTTTTTAAAAGTAATTTTCATTCAGATTTCAGGGGCGTATTTATGTTTTGCTATCAGGTAAAAATCTGTGGAGGTCATAAAATAAAAATATTATAGTGTTGAGTGCAAAAATGTCTCCATAACAACCTACAGATATTTGAATGCGGCTCAAGGGAGAATTCGACTCTCTGAGCCTTCAAGCGCCCCCTCATGGAGGACTACTTTGTGCATCATAAAAAGCTAGTAAGAATTGACGTCCAATGTCACGTCGTTGCGTGAATGCGTCATTTTACAGCTCTTTTGTTCAAGTCGCACATGAACCCGCAGACGGCCAACAGCATCGTCCAATCACATTGGACATTTATATCATGTGACATGAAAAATGAGATTTGATTGGCCTAATGTTGCCTACGTTGCTTATGGAATGCAGGAAATCGCAGAAGAGAGGAGGATCAAAGGGAAAGCGAAGCATTTTAATGGTATGATCCCAAAGAAGAAGACATACGATACTTTTTACTTGCTAATTAATAAATAAGGACTTTTATTCCCTGTAATACGTATTTGTCCAAAAAAATCTTTCGTTTATTTCGTGGTAGTTTAATAAGAAATAACAAAAATGGCAGATACATTCAGTCTTCAGAGGGTTTTAGAAACATTCAGATCAAGCCTAACTGAGAATAAGGAGGTTTACATTAAATATTATATAGCAGGATGGAAAGAGCTGGTCAGGTGGGTACATGTTTTATTATTGTTTTAGATAATGGTCTTATAGGGTTACTTTGAAAAGGGTTGCCACGACTTTTGAAATATGAAGGAATTTTAATTTTATATTTAATTTGTATTATGATTTCAAGACCTGTACAATTCACATAAATCAATCTTAATTCATGAAAGAGTCGTATTGCCCTTTTAAAAGTATCTAATGCTCAGATATAGAAATATCTAATTACAAATGTCTGTAAAAGTAAATAAATAATTCATTAGTACAAAAATTTATAAATACTGTCTAAATATGGATTTCCTGCTCTTTTTCCATACCAGCTTCATGAACAGTTTAGGGAATGTGTTTTCCTTCATCTCCAAGGATGTGATCTGCAAAATCCAGATCCTAGAGAACTTCCTTTCAGGAGAAAATGGATCCCACTATGTCACCATCCAGTCCATGGTGAAGTATGAGCTGGAAAATGAGCTGGTGGACCTCACCAAAAGAGGCAGCCACCCAGAATCTGGTTGCCGGACTCTTCTGAGGCTCCATCGTGCTCTGCGCTGGCTGGAGCTCTTCCTCGAGAGACTGCGGACCAGCGCCGAGGACAGCAAGACCTCCGTCATGTGTTCGGATGCCTATAACGAGTCTCTGGCTCAGCACCACCCCTGGCTCATCCGGAAAGCTGTCGGCGTGGCCTTCTGTGCACTTCCAGGGCGAGACACCTTCTTTAATGTGATGAATGCGGGAGATCAGGTGCAGGTGGTGGCTCTGTTAGGAGAGTCTTTGCCCCTCATCACTGAAGTATACCAGATCACAGAAGACTTATATGCCAAGAACAACCTCCTGGAGTTACCATAGATTCCTTCCACTAGTTAATACATAGTTCTTGTGGCACATACTCACTTATTCACTACAAACATAGACTTATTTTACTGTCAGGCTGTAAAAAGTTCATTCATTTGGTTTGCCGAAGGCACATGCAACATGCAGATTTAACGCACATTTTAAGCAGGGTCATTTTACACAACCTTGTTGGCCGTGTGGGCATTAAACTCTGGGTTTATTTTAATATATTTGAGCATAGGGATCAATATAAATGTTTATTTAAAGCTTCAAGATGTTTATGATATATATTTTAATTTTAAAGTGCTGTATATTTGAAAATATAGGTCATTTACTTTTTCCTTGAATGTTAATTATCTTATTGGTGAAAATGTTATTTCACTTGAATTCATGTTGAATGTGTGTCTTTGCTGAAACTACAAAGGGGGAGATTTGGTTGATATAATGTGCAATAATTAAAAATAATCAAATCTGTGTTTTTGTCATGGTTATTCTTATATCTTGCATTTAGAGCAATACAAACATTGTTTTTTAAACTTGAGCTACTTCTTTTTAACTTTCCAGAAGATGAAATGCAATACTTTTTACATTTACGATTTCATTTTGACAAACAGCACAGCTCTTAATAAGCCATACAATTCTAATTATTTGACATTCAGTGTGCATTTTTAGATTATTATTCATATTTAGCATCCATCCAGCTTCCATCCAAAATACATTTGTGATTTGCAAACTTTAGTTTACAAGCATAGATACTTAATCATTCTGAAACTTTAATGCCAACATCCAGCTGCAATATGTTAACTTTAGAGGTAATCATTGTTGAACTTTTGTTCACACCTTTCAAACTGCAATTATGGGCCATAAAGGTGTTTAGGAAATGTAAATGTCTCTAAGGTAAAATGTGCACCATGATGCACAATTATCTGGTTAAAAAGTCCCACATAATTTCATGATGAATAGAGCAGACTTTTCCACAGCAGCACCAGTGAATTCAAATGAGAAGCATATTTAAAAAACACTAAAAACAAATAAATGAATTAGAAAAGAGAGGGGGAAAACAAACAGGCAATGGATTCCCATTAAGAAAGATAAAAACATCATACTTAAGAAATGTGTTAGTCTTATTATTTATGCATGTATGAGAAATCTGAGCAAGAAATCTATATAGGAAAATATATAAAAATATCTAGGTAGTATTGAGAAATTTGTTCTTGTTTGGGAGCTAGTTGGATATTATGCAGTGTCTCTCATTTCTTTCCAGTGAATACTGTCAAAAACGTTGTTCCAGTTGTTTACGAAAAAGCTCATTATACCACTTCCGCTTCCGACGCGTTGGCACGGAGACGCCAGCGCGTCGCAACACTAGCACCTGAGGAGAAAATGCCTCCTCGCTTGATCTCTTCAACAACGACTGAAAGAAGCAAAACAACAAAATAAAGGTACGACATATCTAAGATTAGACAATATAACGATTATATATTGAATATTTGATCAACTCTAACCTATAAACAGAACCCTATATTTGAATTTATTTACAATGCATAAGGTAACGTTAGTTGGTCTGTCTGTCTCTCTGCCTATCTATCTATCTATCTATCTATCTATCTATCTATCTATCTATCTATCTATCTATCTATCTATCTATCTATCTATCCGTCTTCTATCTATGTATCTATCTATCTATCCGTCTTCTATCTATCTATATGTCTGTCTTTTATCTATCTATCTGTCTGTCTTCTATCTATATATCTATCTATTTATCTGTCTGTCATCTATCTATCTGTCCGTCTTTCTATCTATCTATCTCTGTCTGTCATTTATCTATCTATCTCGGTCTGTCATCTATCTATCTATCTATCTGTCTGTCATCTTTCTATTTATCTGTCTGTCATCTATCTATCTGTCCGTCTTTCTTTCTTTCTATCTATCTCTGTCTGTCATCTATCTATCTGTCTTCTGTCTATCTATCCATCTATCCGTCTTCTATCTATCTATTTATCTATCTATTTGTCTGTCTTCTATCCATCTGTCTGTCATCTTTCTATTTATCTGTCTGTCATCTATCTATCTGTCCGTCTTTCTTTCTTTCTATCTCTGTCTGTCATCTATCTATCTATCTATCTATCTATCTATCTATCTATGTCTGTCATCTATCTATCTGTCCGTCTTTCTTTCTTTCTATCTATCTCTGTCTGTCATCTTTCTGTTTATCTATGTCTGTCATCTATCTATCTATCTATCTATCTATCTATCTATCTATGTCTGTCATCTATCTATCTGTCCATCTTTCTTTCTTTCTATCTATCTCTGTCTGTCATCTATCTATCTATCTAGTCAGAATTCAATGTCCTCTGGAGACAGGATGCATGTGACCAGACCCAAGTCTTCTAAGGGGCGCAGCAGACCCATGATGGCTCAAACTTTGAGTGTGGTTCCAGCTTCTCAGCCCTCGTCTCTTTCACCCCAACCTCCAGCTGCCAAGGCCAATGACAGGTCAAACCAGAGCCTTCGATCCCGAGCCATTCTGAGATGCGGCAGTCAAACAAGTACAGACGTACTCACTGACAGACTCCCGGATGAGCCTGTCTCACTCAACAAATACAGAGTTCTGCCATCCATAGAGAAAAAAACAGCTACTGACCGGAAGTTCAGTCAAGGTGACAGCCACTCGATATGTCAACACACGTCACATGTCCACACAAAGGCCCGGCAGGATGTGATGTCAGAGGGGACAGGGAGTGAGACGGAGGACTCAGACCTGCTGCTTGCTATCAGATCTCCATGCGGTCAGAGATTCACATGTCCTTTCCGGCCAACAGACCAGCTCCGGGCGGTGCTATCAGCCGCAGGGGAGGAATTCGGGGAGAGCTTTGACAACTGTGTGATTGAGACCATGGATGTCCCACGCAGGACTTTTACAAACCTTACAATGAGCTTGGCTCAATGTGGTGTCCTAAACAAATCAGTTTTATGCATTTCCCAAGACGACACGGATTTACCTTGAAACAGTAATGCAGGGCAACTTTCCATGGACACTCGAATGACACAAAAATGTAGATTTGCGGTCTATAAACATTTCAAATTATGAATTACATATCTTGTGATTAAATATGTGATTGTAAAATTTGTATATATCCAATCAGTTTAATTTAATAGAGTTAAAGAGGATAACATTATAAATAATATCAGATTGAACTGAAGGCTAAACTAATTTTTTTGGGGTCATATTCATGCCAAAGTCAACTGGGAAAAATTAGTTATTACAGTTATCTAGATAAAGTATATATTAGAGATAAAGTTGCTTAGAGAAAATTAAACTTGTTTCTGAGACTATTAAAACTTTTTGAACTGACATTATTTTCTTGATGATTAAAAACATTTCCCCTATATAATCACACTGAAAGTTTTTTTTCATGCAAAATAATGACAATGAAGAACTGCACATCGGATGCACGTTAAAACATCTGCAAACTTTGTTACAAGTGCTAAAAGTGTTTCTCACAATAAATGCAAGGAGTTGGAAAGACCAAAAAAATGAAATAATAAAGTATGAATTCACGCTAAGATTATGACACATGTTGCATTTAATACTTGCAAAGAAGTTAAAGTGAGATTGATAACACCACACAGAAATGAGCCATCTGGTAGTTTTATTAATATAAGAATATAGCAACTATAAAACCCTAAATGCAGCAAAAGTACAAAGAAACCTGAAATGCTAAATGCAATCGCAAATGGGTTTCAGTCAAAGTGCATTACTTTGAGCTGCAAAAATTTAAACAAACTAAAATAATTGAGCACTTCACAAATAAGAGTAGAGCAGCCATTCCTAACAATAGCTACAAAACAACAATCACTCTTCAGTAGCTCTTTGTACTTTGTAAAAGTGCTGCACTTCCTGCTAGCAAACAATTCAGTGCAACTTAAAACTCAAACTAATATTTGGTCTTTCTGAACAGAACAAAACAAACTCTTTCTTCCAAAAGGTTTTTGCAGTTCAAGTACAATGGCATCATTATCACAATAATACTCTTGTGTCTTTACACATTAATTCTCAGTATAAAATATCTATTTATTCTGAAGTGCTCTTGAGGAATGTTAATGTTTCGAGTTGGTCTTAAGGAACTGTGTCATTTGTGCGCTTTATAATTTGGTGCGAATTTGTAGGCAAGCTGAAGTCTATGAGATCCCAATGGTTAATTATATTTACCTGAGACTGTCTTCCTTACTGACTTTTCTCAGATACTGTGATACAATAAAACTGTAGTCTGTTATGATTCTATTCACACGTAAGACCAAAAGGTAGTGCAACACTGCAAGATATGCTTCATTAGTCAAGTAGATAACAGAAAAAATGCCTGCGTTAAACTGTCTTCAGTAAACAAGATGAAACGTAGGAATTAGTATTGCAATTTCACTTCTAAATCAAAACACACTGTCAAATGCAAACGGACTCAAAGGTCCTGAAATAACTAGAAGTTTAGAATCTACAGTATTTGGCATTAAGCTGGAGTCAAAGTGCATTCTTTTGATTATGCACCGATAATTGATGTAAACATCATAAGGTAACAGCAGAACTGATTTTTATGAAAATGACGTGGATATCGCTCTTCATCACTTCAATTGGCGATTTTTTCAATTTCGTCGAGATCATCCGTATTCAGCCTCACAATTTTCTTATCTGTTTGGGAAAACAAACAAATAAAATAAAACACTCCAATATTAATTTTATAATTATTCATTATTTTGTAATTTATGTACATTAATTATTCAATAAAAATGTGCAATATATACACACACACACACAATATTATAATTAATAAAAATATGTATATAACATTATAATTATAGTTCACTAAAACTAGAACAGAAACCATAACAAACAGATTTGTTGCTTGAAATAAAAGTTCACTAAAATCAAATAAAATATACAAAAAAGGCAACATTTCTAATTTCCATTTAGTTTAAAACAGTTTAAAATAAAAATGAAAAACTAAATCAACCAAAAACTATTAAAAATGACAAAAACTTTAACTATAATTAAAATGAAAAATATAAAAATAAAAACAGATTCAAAATATGAATAAATACTATAATAGTATTTCAATGATACTACAATAACACTGATGTAAATTATAAAAAAATATGAATAATTATAAAATATATTACAATTTATAATTACTCATTTCTGTATTGGGTAACCTTTTCTTTTAGGAGATACACTAATAGACAGACTTACTAAAATGCCTCTCGTATGTCTTGAGAATCTCCATGCTGCGCTGGCTGTCCACCATGTTGACAGCGAGTCCTCTCTTGCCAAAGCGTCCAGTCCTACCGATCCGGTGGAGGTATGTTTCGTTGTCTGGATTCCCATCTTTGTCCAGTGGAAGGTCAAAGTTGATCACCACTGACACTTGTTCAACATCAATACCTGTGGATGGACCGCTTGATTATTTGAAGATGCCACTGCCTGTCACACACACAGTTTAAGAGCAGTTTCTTCTTGTAATTAGGAGTATAGTGAGTACATGCTTTACCTTCACAAATGAAATACCGAACATTTGCATTTAAAGAAAGGCCATTTTGAACTGCGTTTCTATTTTTTACACACTTTATGAAATTTTTATGTTTTCAATCAAATGCTTTTACAAGACTTATTATAATAAGAAAATAATTAACCATTTGCATAACTTTACAAATAATAAAAGCCAACAGAGCTTTTACTGCAAAGTGAGCTAATATCACAAACTATACATAAAATAACATCTGTTTTTAACCTAGCCATTATAAATAATGTAATGTTATTTTTTAAATTTTATCTATGTTGATTATATGAAAAGTGAACAGCATGAGCAGGACCGTACGCAGGATTTCATAAATACCTATAATGATCCTGCTATGGGGGTTCGTTTGTTTCCTTAGAAAAATAGCCAGATTAAAGGGATACTTTAGGATTTAGCATTAAACCTGTAGTATTTTTGAATTACCGTGCTTTCCACCCTCATATCCCCCTGAGACGAGAGATTTATGTATTTTTTGTCTGAAAAAAAATCCTCAGATGATGCAAAAATCGGCATTTTGTGTCATTGGAGGATTTTTTGGCCAGAGGCTAAAGACTACAGCCAGTAGTAGAGAAGCTAAGTTTTTTGGAAGCTAAGCTAGCAGGCTCTTGTTCTGTGGAGAAAGCTGAGTAGTAGGAGTTACCATCCTCTTTTTCCGTCGAGATCGTCCAAAATGTCTGGGATTCAGCTTTTGCTTTCTGCAATCGCCATTCATTGTTTACATGCACACCTTTTGTTTCAATCTAACTGAATTCATTCCGACTGGTGAATCTGATTGTATTGTTTACATGAACGCTAAACAAGTGATCGGTTGATGTGCGTTTTAAAATTGCTAAGAAAATTCCCGCTCCTCCGTGAGAGATACGAGACCGGTGTGTCGCTCATCAGTAATCACGCCACCGGCCTCGCGCCGTTCTCCCGCGGCCCTCAGTCTCGTCCTGCTCGCCACAGTAAACATGATGAATGGCGACTGTAGAACGCAAAAGCCGAATCCCCGGGCAGACTCATCACGGAGACTCACTAGTAGCCTAGACTTGTTGTTTAACTACTGCGCTCTGTTACCGGTAGGCGTGGCATTCTGGGAGTTGTTGTCTTTCATCCACATAAGCCAAATTTTCTGGCTTTAAATACACATTCATCTTTCCAGAGGTGAAGTATCCCTTTAAAATAGCAGGTGTAAATGTGTCCATAGAGTAGTTATATTATAAATAATTAGAATAGCATATTCTATCAAGGACGTAAAAATTAGGGATGTCCCGATCCGATCACGCGATCGGAAATCGGGCCCGATCACGTGGTTTCAGACTCGATCGGAATCGGACGTTTCCTCCCGATCAGGACTCGGATATATTTAAATTAGGGGTGTAACGGTACATGTATTCGTAATTGAACCATTTAGGTTCGAGGCTTCCGGTTCGGTACGCATACAAACCGAACGATTCCTAGGACCATTTTCCCTGCCGACAAAATCCGCGCTGGCGCGATCACCACAACGTTGCGCAACATCAAATGGCAAACGTAATGAAAGCGGAACGAAACTGCGCTACTCATTATATTGTGCTTAACGGACCATTTATCAGTTCGGACCAGCGACATCTGTGCAGCACGAGATCAAGCAACACTGTGCTAAGAGATCCAGTGAAGAAAACATTTGAATTCGCCACTGAAGTAATAACATCGCTGCGAGATCTAGTGAGAAGCATTCAAATTTCTCCGTTATTAACCGTAGATCTCTATTAGATCAAACAGCGCTGACGTGGGAACCAGGAGAAAAATTGTGCCTTGAATGAACATGGATTTAATTTTGCACTTCAAAACTCAAATATTATATAAATATATATTTAAATGTTATTTTTTATGTGATTACCAAAACATTATTTGTTCATCCTTCAAAGATTACCCCCATTTATAAACCTGAAAGTTTCAAGATGTAGGAAAACTCAAACTTATTTAAAAATGTTTTTTCTTTTAATAAATAGGAAATTTCTCTTGTATCGTATCGAACCGAACCGAACCGTGAATTTTGTGAACTGTTACACCCCTAATGTATATATATATTCTCATTATTTTTTTTATACACTTTTAAAACAGTTTTTATTTTTTGTTTACATGCCTGCCAGGTATTTTAAGTTGAGGTGCTATTTGTTTTTATATTAGACTTTTTCTATATTTACTGTTGCACTAAAGGCCAAAAGTGAAGAATTTATGTTATTTATTAGCTACCTCATAGAAGTGCTCTGTTTGTTAACAGAGTTGTTGAATGTTAAAATAAGGCGAATTAAATAAAAAATAAGGAACATCCTAGATCTGTTTTTTCGCTCTTCTTTATTCGTTTTTTATGTAGCCTATTATATAGCCTAAGTATCGGATCGGGACTCGGTATCGGTAGATATTCAAAATCAAATGACTCGGACTCGAGGGCAAAAAAACCTGATCGGGACATCCCTAGTAAAAATCTGACTATATGTATATGAGGTAGTGTACTTGCCTCTTGCACAGACATTAGTAGTGATGAGAACTTTCTCCTTGCCGTCTCTGAAACGTTCAATAACTGCTGCTCTCTGCTCAACAACCATTTCCCCGCTGAGGAGCGCCACCTGGTGGCCCTCTTTAGACAGCTGGGCAGAAAGCCAGTTGGCCATTTTTCGAGTCTGAGAAGAGACGATAACACAAAATGATTGAGTGAAAGAAACAACAAAACACAGAAATATCAACCAGAGGCAAACACTCACATGACAGAAGATCATAGCTTGTGCGATAGTGATGGCTCCATAGATGTTACAGAGAGCACTGAACTTGTCCTCCTTGCAATTGCAAAGCACATAATACTGCTTGATTGTGTCCAGCGTCTCTTCTTCACGTTTTAGCTTGATGATGTTGGGATCCGGCACGACCCGCTCGGCAAACTTCCACACAGAGTCCTCAAAGGTGGCAGAGAAAAGTAACATCTGACAGCCTTTGGACAGCATTCTGTAAGAGACAGGAAATAAAACCCATTTATACTCAATTTAATGCTAAACCATGTTGCCACTTCTTTGCATTTTAAGTTGGTTTCAAATGTCTTAAAACCAAAAAGCACATTCAAGTTGTGATCAATAAGTGTCTACGGAATCAATTAAAAATGTTAAAATAATTCAAGACTATAAAAAAGTATTTATTTTACAATTATAATTTTAATCATGACGTTTTCTTGGGGTTTGACAACCTAACATGTCAAAAAAGATCAAATCAGTCCCTCCAGGATTTCGCGGGCCTTTTTTGTGATTGTTGCGGCCTAAAATGCCTGATGTTGCGGCCGCTTTTCTAAAAAGTTGCGATGAAAGTTGCGATGTTCTTCTGCATTTGTTTTTAGGTTAAAACGGCAAATGTAGATAGATTTTTACTTAATGTGCTCATATTATGCTTTTTGGCTTTTTCCCTTTCCTTTATTGTGTTATATATCTTTTTTTGTGCATGTTATAGGTTTACTAAGTGAAAAAGCCCAAAGTCCACCCCAAAGGGACTTATGTCCCACAGAAAACAGTGTTCACCATCTGCTCTATTGTAGTCCAGAATTTACTTCAGAGACAAACGTGCTCACTTTTTAACACATGTTAATGAGAACAAACCCACTAACTAACCTTATAAAAAGGCAAAACAAACGATTTAAAGACAGCAAAATCTAACAAACAAAGCTTTTTTTAAACAAGATCTGCACCTGCAAAAATTTAAATGTGCAGAACCTCACAAACATTAAGCAGCATTTATGTTGAAAGATGCCAATACTAATAAAGTGCAAAATACAGTTTTCTTATGAATAGCCTCAAAAGTTAAATGGTGGAAAAATCTAAAGTTTAATACTATATTTTAATATAATATAGGCCTAATATAATATAATATAGCCAGAATATCCAATAAAGCCGCTCTCGTTTCCTTATTTTTTTGTCAGACAATAGAACGAGTAGCTAATTTTTATGTGTAAAATTATCTGAATTGAGAGTTCGGGAACTGGGTGAACTAATGCACTTTGATAGTGAGTATTACAAGTGATAAACACAAGAAAAGAAAGGAAAATAAAATGGTCAATTCTTTAAATATAAAACAAAAGAGAAGCAGATAAGTGATAAGTCCGTGGAAACAACACTGCTCATTCACGTCTGTCGTGCTGCTGCTCCTCTCAGCCGTTCACTGAACAGGGACGCAGAGAGAGGTGTGACGGCAGGGAGAAAGCAAACCTCGCGCTCGCAGGATTGTGCTGGCAACATTTGGTTACTGAGGTTTGTCCAAAAAGTCGCTAGATTTGTCTCTAGTCGTTTTTTGTTTTTTTTGTCACTAAAGTCGCTAAGTTGGCAACACTGACCTTTTCTGTTATTTTTGTAGGTAGCCTAAATGTGAGACGTTGGCAGCCCACATCTGCTGCGTCTTCTGAACAAAACAAGCGAGTTTACTGACGTATGACGACGCTTTGCAGGAGACCGCGGCGCGATGATTGGTCAAAGTTGCAGAAAAGTTGCGGTGATTTGTCAAAATTGCAAGGCGCACTGAATTCACGTGGATTTGTTGAAGTTGCGTTAATAGTTGCGATCGCGACATCGCGAAATCCTGGAGGGACTGTCAAATGATTTTGTAAGATTTTTGATACTTGACAGTCATTAGGCTCATGACATGAAGGGTCTACATGTGAACTTGCAGTCATAATATCAATTCCTGTTTTGCCATTCTTATGTTACAACAACAAAATGACATCCTTTCATTTTGGATATGAACAATTCTCAAATACTAAGTTTTTTAAAAGAAAAATGCCTCTCTACCTAATTAAGTAATAATAATTACTAGTAATTTCAAGAATTTCAGCATTGTAACAAAGAAAATACACTTTTTCAAACAAATATCAAATCTGAAAATCATTCACATATTTAAAAAGGTCATCATATGAAATGGATTTTAGGGCTGAAACGATTAGTCGACATTGTCGACAACGTCGACAATAAAAAATCGTCGACAAATTTCTTTGTTGTCGAGTAGTCGTTTGATCTCACGTGACCTGATGTAACGGCCTGCAATATCGCGATTTGACCGCTACGATGTGAACGCAGCATAATGAACAGGCTGCGATGTCAAGATTGCAACGCTGGAGTGTGTCTGTGTGTGTGCGCGCGAGAGAGAGAGAGAGAGAGAGAGAGAGAGAGAGAGGCGCGGGCGGCGCGATCGGACAGAGAGAGAGAGAGAGAGGCGCGCGGGCGGCGCGATCGAACTGTGTGTGAGAAAGAGAGAGAGAGGCGCGGGCGCGATCGAACTGTGTTGTGTGTGTGTGTGAGAGAGAGAGAGAGAGAGAGAGGCGCGGGTGGCGCAATTGAACTGTGTGTGAGAGAGAGAGAGAGGCGCGGGCGCGATCGAACTGTGTGTGTGTGTGTGAGAGAGAGAGAGGCGCGATCGAACTGTGTGTGAGAGAGAAAGAGAGAGAGAGGCGCGGGCGCGATCGAACTGTGTTGTGTGTGTGTGTGTGTGTGTGTGTGTGTGTGTGAGTGAGAGAGAGAGAGAGAGAGAGAGAGAGAGGCACGGGTGGCGCAATCGAACTGTGTGTGTGTGAGAGAGAGAGAGAGAGAGAGAGAAACATAAAAAACATACTCCATCATTTTGTTCATAGGACATCATTCAAACTGCGAAGTGTTTACTTATATTTGTCTACACTCGCAATAAAACACAACATTGTGCTTTTGTCACACCCTAAACTCTTGTCAAACTGTAACCTACAACTGTCACCCAACCAAACACACACACACACACACTGTTTTAAAAGCAAAACATTTATCCAACCTCATTTCAAAACAGTCTGTGGGTTCCATCTTTTGGACATTCATCATATCGTATTGGTTTTCATTTCTTGTCCTCGGAGTCGGAGCACTAATCTGTTTAAATTTAAGTTACACATTCTACATTGATTAAAAAAGAAAATCAAATGTGTTTTTATTTTATACGGAAATCAATAATTTATAATTCAGATGAGAATAAATTTAGGGTTAATTAAAATTAAGGAAAACAAATATATTGATCTGAAATATAGCAAATTAATTTTAAATTAATTCAGGTACAATTACCAAACATATTGCAAGGTCTTTTTGTAAATAAAACTATTGTCAGTGCATTACAAATAAACTGGTTCTATGCCTTTATTAATAAAACTTATTCGAAAAATACAAGGCTTAAGACATTTATGAAAATGCCTTCTGCATTTTTGTTTTGCCTTTTTACTCCATTGTACCGAAACCGTACCGAACCGTGATGTCTGAACCGAGGTATGAATCGAACCGTGACTTCTGTGTACCATTACACCCCTAGTTAGAATATGTATAACTCAATGTTTTAACTAATTGAAAAAGCTGGATAATCGTTCCAAACTTACTGATTAGTAGGCGGAATAATCAACGATTAGTCGATTAATCGTTCTAATAATCGTTAGATTAATCGACTATCAAAATAATCGTTTGTTGCAGCCCTAATGGATTTTTAATGTTTTAATAATAATAAATTAATTAATTATTAGATCCAGGCACACACACAAAAAAGCTCATTATAGCTCATGTAATCAGCAGTCTGTCTGTGTGCATTTGCCTGGTTTGAAAGCCAATTCTCCAAACACCAGGGAAAGTTCACCTCTGAATGCGGATGCTCTGGTCTTGGTGTCCCTGAGTAGCAATCATGACATCAGCCTCGTCCAGAACAAACACTTTGATCTTTTTCGGGTCGATGAGCTTCAGCTTGACGCACCAGTCCAGAACCGTCCCAGGTGTGCCGATGACGATCTGCTCCTTGATCTTAACGCCACGCTCCACTGACAAAGGGACATTTGAACCATCATGCATTTAGATCTGGCTTACATACGCTTACGCAATTTTCGGAGGCTTAAATTAAGTCACTTACTTTTATGTCCTCGAACAGCATATGCCAGTTTAACTTCAGGATAAAACTTGCCCATTTGCGCGATGACTTTACCCGTCTGTAGAGCGAGCTCATATGTCGGAGAAATGCACAAACACTGGAAGAAAGACACAGATTGGACACCAAAGTATTATCAAAATGCACTTATGAATTGTATGAGTTCATGCAAGAAGATATTTTGCAGATTTGGTTCTCTTTTTTGAAAATTTTGCTTTTCATTTATTACTCATTATTATAGACAAGTGAACAGTCAGTAAACAAATAAGAATAGACTAATTACAAGGCTAGATGAATACAATATAACAGTTACAAATAAAGTAAGGTCTAACAGTAGTATTCAGGTACAGAAATGTAATAATTAAATGTAAAATGACTATATAGCGTTCACTGTATAAATTACATATAGATTAATCTTTGTTAAAGCTGTGTTTTGTTGTTTGGTTAACATTAATGATAATAGGGTCCCTTGCTTCCTAGGTCATGAATCAGTATATCATCATGTAGTGAGTTGACTCACACGATTAATGTTTCGTGCTTCAGAACTTCCTTAAGGGAACATAGTGAGCATCGATGCTCCCTGAATTTCACAGTGCATTGTGGGACTTTTTTAGGGAGTCTTTCCTAACCCTAACCCTAACATACTGAATGTTTCAGTGCACTGGTAGGTTTTTGCAATTGAGACCGCCCTAAAAATGGCCGACTCCCTGATCAGTGACCTGACTACTGAACTAGGGAGCTGATTCGAGACGCAGACACCCATAGACAGCAGCAGGTCTTTATAGGCTGCTGTCACTTTAAGACCTAATGCATGGATCCAATATAATGATACACAATCCAATATCTTTCTCAACATTCACTTAAGACATAACCGAGATGAGACTTGCCTAGATGGGTATTTTGACAATTTTGTGTGTCTGTGTCCGTTTAAGTGCAAGGAGACATGAAAGAGGAATCAATTCGGTGTTGCGCTTGATCCAATACTGTAACAGCGCGCAAGTACCGAATTGAGTTCTCTAGCCTTTAATTTAAAACTGATTGAATGTGTGAATTGGCAAACAAAACAGGCAAATGATAAACTTTCACTCTAGGATAGTTAAAATTTGCAATTAATCCTCGAATCACAAGCGTGCCGAACCGTGGGACCAGGTCTGTATGGATCCCAGATTAACCATGACCCGTTCCACACCCAGTTTAGAAAGACAAGAGGCCGGGTCTGGCGCCAGGACACATGAATTGCTGGGCATTTATATTTCTCAGGGGCTGGCGATAAAATATGCACTAATTCGCATAAAAGTTCAGAACAGAAATCTGAACATTGGATCAAGTCAGGTTCAAAAATCTTGTTTAATTTTGTTGACATATTAGAGTTTAAAGATGGAATTTTTTATATCTATTTGTATCACTCCATAAATCAGAAAATACCATCAACAGCCAAAAATAAAACAAAAAAACACAGAAAAGCCTGAGAAAAATCGGGCAATTTATATATAGGAATAAAACAGTGTATGAAAAAACGGCCTTTAAAAATATTTATCGTAATTGAAAACTACAGATGCATTTAAATGCAGACTAAATGTAATAAAATTTTGGATGTTTTTCTTTCCAGTCCTCTAAAATAAGGCAAGTTATGTAAACAAAATGGCCTAATCTCAAAATCGATCAAAGCCTGAAGAAACAATGGTTTGGCCTGTAGTATCTTGCCTTAGGTCAGAATGAAAGGGAACATTACAGTGAATCTCAGTTTTCAAACTCACCTGAGGCCATTTTAAGCCTGGGTCCACATGACTGAGCATGGCCAGCACGAAGGCGGCTGTTTTACCAGTGCCAGACTGAGACTGAGCGATCAGATTCTGAGGTCTGCGAGTGAAGGAAACAGTCCGTTCATATGAGTGTTAGCCTATATGAAACTTACTTCACACTTATACTCTCAGAGATTTCACATACACTTTATAATGGTCCAATATTGTGCATCAAATATCCAATCTGTGTCAATGACTGTACGTTTATCCACATATGTCTCTCTGCTCTCTAACGACAAACCACACTTTTAGTTAAACGAAAAGAAATTAACTCCAATTGTTTAAGTATTATAAACACACACACATTGTTATCAGCACCTTTTACATCAAAACATTGTTATTTCTTACTATGGAATCTGTCAGAAGTGATTTTGTTTAATACTGAGCGTTTGGAGAAAGTGGCTAAAATGCAATTCACTTTTCACTTCAAACCCTCAATACGACATCTGTATTCAACTAAAATTTCATGTATAAAATATGTGTGGACTTACGGTTCGGCGAGCATCATGGGAAGGGCATTCTCTTGGATTTTAGAAGGTCTGTTGAAGCCCATTTCATAGACGCCTTTGAGCAACTGAGGTTTCCTGAGTTACAAAAATTGAAACTAATAAAATTGAAACATGCAAGCCACCTGAGAAGTGTCAAAGCTTCCAAATATAGTGCATTGTCTTATTTCATAATTTTAAATATTCAATTGTTCTGAATGCTAGCAATACAAACTCCCATTCAAAAGTTTGGCTCTAATATTCATCACAGCTGCATTTATTTGATCCAAAAATACAGTAAAAACTGTATACAAAATATTATTGCAATTTAAAACAAGTTACATGATCCTTCAGAAATCATTCTAATATGATGATTTGCTGCTCAAGAATAATTTCTTATTATTATCAACGTTGAAAACAGTTGTGCTGCTGAATATTTTGTGAAAAAGTTTTCCGGGATTCTTTGATAAACAGAAAGTTAAAAAGAACAGCATTTATTTGAAATAGATGTTTTGTAAGTATTTCACTTTTGATAATACTTTCTGAATAAAAAAAATAAAAAAATACCTCAAACAGCGGTGTAAATTGACAGGTCTTTTCTCTCAGATGTCATTACTTTAACACCATAGGAAGTACTCACAGTCTCAGCTCTTCAAAGGTCTTGACTGAATACAGTGGCGAGTTTGGGTCTCTCTGAAGAACCTCCACTTGGTTTGTGTTGTTGACCACATTGCTTCTGATTAACTTATTCAGGAGAGACTGTGTGGCTTTGTCCTCTGAAATAGTATATTTGCAAAGAAGCAGGCGTACAATTACGTTTATTTATTTATTTTTACTGTCAATCAATGACAGAAAGCATAAGTGTCATTTGAATAAATACCTTAAGATGCAACCACACACTTAGACTACTTAAATAGCTCAACAGTTTTAAAGTCAGAATTATTCACAATAGCACTAAATGTGTATTAAGCACAATTAAGTGGCTAAATTTTGATTTTATGTTGACTGTAACGGTTTAAAAATGAACCTTTTTCCTCTTCTTCGGGTTTGTCAACATCATCTACATGAGGGGAAAATAAATGACACATTAGAAAATGCAAAGAAATCTTTTAATGCAATAATTGCTAAAAAGTTGTCTTTTGTAACATCTCTATACATCTTTAATAGTTCACACACAAAAATAATGTACTCACTTTCCAAACCTGTATGTCTTTGTTGCTTAGAGGAACAAAAAAGGACATTTTGAGAGAAACACTGATTGTTTCTTCTACCAAGTACCAGATCATTTTAATTCAATTGAAAAAATCTCATTCAATCCAAATAGTGCACCAAGGAATGCCAAGGTTATTAGTGATCATAGACATAGCATCATTTTGGTCAGTTCCTCATAAAAAGCTGCTATACAGTAGCCTATTGTGCTGGAGATGAGTTGAAATATAGCGCACAAGTCATATGGATGTATATATTTACTACTCAGCTATTTATTAGTTAGCCTACTGTAGATATATATTTTTCAATTGCATTTTTGCACTTCTGGTAGATGCTAAACTGCATTTCGTTTCGAGTGCATTCGAGTACTTGTACTGTGCAATGACAATAAAATTCTATCTATCTATTTTCTGACACTTCATAGTGCTTTTGCATACTTTTTGAAGCTTGAAAGCTTCAGTTCCCATTCAGTAAAAAAAAAAAAAAAAAAACTAAATTTTTCAAAGGTTCTCTGTTCCACAGAAGTCATACAGGTTTGGAACTAACTTACATAAATATTAATTTCTGGGTGAACTATTGTTATAATGCAATATAATAATGTTAAAAGTTACTACCATTAGTCCCATGTAAAGCTGTATCTCCCGCTTCCAAGATCCGCGAGTTCTTAATCTGTTCAAACAGAATTTACAGTTATAGAAAATATAAATGCCCTACAGAGTCAATATTCATCAAATAACATTCACAAATTAAGCATTTGTCAATAGAAACGTATTAAATTGATTAAAAAACGGTCAATGACTTAACAGTTACATCAAGTAATTGTTAACGTTACACATATTTAAAGCTAGTTCAAGTGCTAGCTAGCCATAAATTACACAAACACTCACTAGCTTCCAAACAGCACAGGCAGAAATCACATAACATTAGATGATGAAAGTAATGCCCAATAACTTCATAGTTAAGTGGTTCAAAGTTAAACTGTATACCCTAAACATGATATATATATTTAAAATATCATGCAAAACCTAGTTAGAAAGCATGTTTATGGTCAAAACCGTGTTTGGAGATTCAGAAATGCCGTCTAGGTAGGAAGCTCACGTGGATTTGAGACGCAGCCCATCCCTGACTCATCGCGCTAGTGCGCTAATCCGTTACACACAATTAAAATCACATTTTCACTCACAGACTTGGGTGTAGACTCTTGTTCGTCCACAGCTAGAGCCCACGAATCGGTTGACATGGCTTCTGTCGCAGATATATGAACTATTAAACGGTCTTGATAAGTCTTCAAATGTGCAGTCCACTTCACTCCACTTCAACGCGCAAACCAAACTGACAGTCGGCGCGCGCACTGAACGCTGTCCGGCCGGAAGTCAGCACATGTTACCCAGTTCCAGTTTACTATTCTTCACTGCAAACAATTTCATCTGTAAGTATCTGTTTTGTAGTCTAAACCAGTCTTAAATATTAAACTAGGTTAGTCTATTTTTCTAAAAAGCAATTTGTGCAGATAATTATCACGACATTTCCCTCTGACTTCACTGTCTGTTTAGCGTCTCAGAGGCATATGGTAGACACACCACATTTAAATTATGTATCTTTTAGTAATTAGGTTTGGTCCTCCAAAGTGTAGCCTACACACAATACATAAATCAATATTAATCTCCCCTGAATATAATCACTTTTTCACTTTAAAATTTATGTTATCTATTTTAACGCTGTGCAACTCCTGTAGTAACTGTGGTATTTTGGAAGAAATAGTAGGCTAGATCTACACTATATAGGGATATAATACACTACACAATGTGTTTTGGCTACACATTTCTGGACTAATACCTTTGCTATCAGGAAGCCATAGTTGATGTAACCATGGTAATAAGGAGCAATGCAGGTTTTTGTCAGTGGTTACTATGGTCTTCTGAGAAATTCCACTGTTAAATTATTGCTAGTGTGGAAGTGATTTCCATTAACACATTTTAAATCTTCTTCTGACCTAATTAAAACCCAGTATCAGATACTGTAAATCTATCAAAATCCCCATATTTTGTACTATTAAGGAGCCATGTAGGCTACTTCACACATTTTTTAATTTAGCAGATGCTTTTTTTTCCCAAAGAAATGTTATCAGGTAAATCTTGTACATTGTCAGTTCTCATAAACCTGATGTTTATGACTTATATCCAGCGTTCAGACGTCATTGTATTTTCAGCCGTTGGGTTTGACATATTTTCTTCTTTATTGCAGATGAAATGATAAACAACCGCCGCAGCCCTCAGCCTGTCCCAGCAGATGAGATAACAGACATTCAGAGAGCGAGTAAGAGAGAGAAAGAGAGACAGTAAATAGCACATGTTAATTGAATTGAGAAACAGAAGCTGAGATTTAAAGCCAAGGCAGCACACATCACTAAACACACACACTTTCTCCAAACAACCTGTTGCCTTTTAAGAAGCCCTGGAGGCTCCATATTGATTGTCATGGTTACATCCTCTGCAAAAGCAGATTAATCACACACGCCATGGTCATATTGAATTTAAGATAGTGAGCTTAGTAGTCACTGGAGGGAAAACATGAATGACGGAAGGACAGACAAAGACAGAGAGGGAAATATGCATGATCTCTCGCCCTCCCCTCGTTTCCCCCATGCATGGTGTTCATTTCAGCCTGTGGTGCCCCGGCCATCAAATGGGATACATGAATGGGCTCTCGTCACTGATTACGGAGAGACAGAGAGGTAGAGGAGTGGGTAGGTGGGTGGTACAGATGCTGAGGGGAGAATTGAGCGTTGGCGGGGGGTGTGTGCTGGGGTTCCTGTTAATCTGTTGCACAGGACATCTTCCAGCGCCTGTGTTTCTGCCACAGCTCCTCTGAGCTTCATAACCACATGTTGCTGTGCTGATTGACTGCGTTACGTTCCTCCAGCTGCTTCTATATCTGTCGGTCCCTCCCATCTTCATTCTGCTCAGTTGTTGTGTTCATCTCCAAGAGGCAGAGAGCTTTCCGGAGTTGCAGCCGATTATTTTTGGACATCACCAATGCAGGCATCGAGGGAGGATTGTGACCGCTGCAGATGTGAGGTAAGAGTCCTGCTTTGCAAAAAGTGCATGAGGAACTGAACTCTGAAATATTATGGTGAAGTAGGAGGCATTTTGTTTTGGGTTGAAGGTGAATTTGGTAAGTGTTTCGAAAACCTCTAAAAGAGATTTCACAACCTTGCAAAGTGATGCATCTGTAGTCAGCTGATGGAGATGCAGGATCAACAGGTGGTTGTTTCTGTGCCGCGTCTCTCGCGGTGTGTGTGGTGGCAGCCGTGGAGTGCGCGTAGTGGGGGATTTGGCTCTTTTTCGTTGGGAGTGATTCACACTCCATTGAGGATGGATGGGAGGTGGGGGTTGACCATTGTCTGTCACTTTGGGTTCTCTTCATTTGGGTCCCCTTGAATAGAATATGGAAGAAGACCAGAAAGAAATTTTTTTTTTTTCATGCATTTTCAAACAAAATCAATCTCGTCATTGTGGATGAAATTGATTTGGACCTTTACCTGGTCTTTTCGGTCTGCTTGGGTTTTTAAAAAAGCTTTAATTATTATTTTGTGGTTTTAATATCAACGTTTCACTCTTAAAAATACTAGAGGTTTCCAAAGGTTTTTTTTTTTTCGCAGAGATCAGTTCGCTTAAAAGAACCATTTGTTTTCTTAGTGTGAAGAACATTTTAATAATCTAAGCTTTGTTTTCAACAATAAGGAACCTTGTGCAGTGGAAAGTTTCCAAAGATTCTTCATTGAACCTTAGAAGTACCTTTATTTTAAATGCATGATTTATGTCATGTTTTAAGATGATATTGACACCTCTGCTTTGTGCAGAAATGCCCGCTCGTCTCAGGACACATGATGGCAGTGTTCGACCGGTTTGCTGTGTGATGGCAGTCAGGGGCGAGGGGGAAATCTATTGTACTCGTCTGTCCGCTCTCATCTTGTCACGAGGCACTGTGCCAAAACCTAATCCATTAGAGAGGGGGTGGCGTTCCTCTGTCTCTGAGTTATGGCCATGTGGACACCTCGATGAAAACGTCTGTTTCTTTTCTGTAATATCGGGAAGCTGTTTAATCTCAGACATGCATGTCCTCTAAGAATAATTGCTCATAAATCAGGAAGCTGGCCGAAAAACAAGTGAAATTTCCCAAAACATTGACCCTCTGTGGAAGTTAGATGGAAATTAGAGGATTGAGTTAAAGTTAAATCATACTGCAGTTTGCTTTTAAAATACTGTGGGATATTGTTGTTTGCTCAGACCTCAGGAGACTCAACGAAGTAGAGAGTTTGGGAACCATCATCATGTTCTTATAATTCTGTTTGATGACTTGTGCTTTGAATATAAGCTTTATCACAGATGTTTCTCCTGAGGAGAAACATCTGTGATAAAGCTTATATTCAAAGCACAAGTCATCAAACAGAATTATGTTTGATGACTTAACTAAAATTAAATTTAATTAAATGATGGTTTCAAATAAACAGAGACACAACCGTTGATATTTAGTAGGAATATAACATTATAGCATTAATAGTTGTCTTAGCAGTAGTCGATATTGGCTTTTTAATGCCTGATGCAATTGCTGTCACAAATGGCTGGACCAAATCGCGACAGTTGATTTTAATTAACACAAAATCAAAATAAGACTCAGAACTCTTGTAAAAAGCAAACAGAACAACCACTATATACTGACAAAATATGGATTAAGGACACTTCAAACTCAGGGAAATATATTCAAAGGATAATTTGGAAAACAAGAAACAGGTGTGGCAACTTAATCAAATAATGAGTAACCATAGCAACAAATGCAAACAAAGAAACAGAACATGGAAACAATGAAAAAACAACTCAAAGTCCATCTCAAACACAACAAACATGATCTACCATGACAATTGCAAGGTGTCTGACAAATAATAGAATGTTTATATTAAAATGAATTCAAAAGAGATGGCAAATTAATATTAAATATATTAATGTTAAATGTACTGATATGAACACAATTTATACAATATACTCTACCGTTCAAAAGTTTGGGGTCAGGAAGAATTATTTTTGAAATAAATAAATTAATACTTTTATTGCAAAGTATGGCACCTGCACCTGCAATCCCTGTCATCCGACTTTGTTCCTCGGCCCTTCTGCCATCTTCAGTGACTCTCGTCGGTGTTTACCTTCTCGTCCCGATCACCATCTGTAAAGGACAGTTCAGTTATACTCATCAGCTGTTCCATTCATCTCATCTCATCTTCATCTAAACCTAACTCTCCATTTACATCTGCTGGCTTCTGTTCAAATAATAAACATCTGTTATTCTGTTAGGTGTATTTCACTCACCTGTCTGCCTCATCACTATCCGTGACAGGAATCATTATGTTCACGACTTGTAATAATTACTTCAATGAGCTCATTGTTTCTGCCTTATTCAATTCATACATTGTTAGATAACTATGTGATATATATATATATATATATATATATATATATATATATATATATATATATACACTCACCGGCCACTTTATTAGGTACACCTGTCCAACTGCTCCTTAACACTTAATTTCTTAGCAGCCAATCACATGGCGGCAACTCAGTGCATTTAGGCATGTAGACATGGTCATGACAATCTCCTGCAGTTCAAACCGAGCATCAGTATGGGGAAGAAAGGTGATTTGAGTGACTTTGAACGTGGCATGATTGTTGGTGCCAGAAGGGCTGGTCTGAGTATTTCAGAAACTGCTAATCTACTGGGATTTTCACGCACAACCATCTCTAGGGTTTACAGAGAATGGTCCGAAAAAGAAAAAACATCCAGTGAGCGGCAGTTCTGTGGGCGGAAATGCCTTGTTGATGCCAGAGGTCAGAGGAGAATGGCCAGACTGGTTCGAGCTGATAGAAGGGCAACAGTGACTCAAATAACCACCCGTTACAACCAAGGTGGGCAGAAGAGCATCTCTGAACGCACAGTACGTCGAACTTTGAGGCAGATGGGCTACAGCAGCAGAAGACCACACCGGGTGCCACTCCTTTCAGCTAAGAACAGGAAACTGAGGCTACAATTTGCACAAGCTCATCGAAATTGGACAATAGAAGATTGGAAAAACGTTGCCTGGTCTGATGAGTCTCGATTTCTGCTGCGACATTCGGATGGTAGGGTCAGAATTTGGCGTCTACAACATGAAAGCATGGATCCATCCTGCCTTGTATCAACGGTTCAGGCTGGTGGTGGTGGTGTCATGGTGTGGGGAATATTTTCTTGGCACTCTTTGGGCCCCTTGGTACCAATTGAGCATCATTGCAACGCCACAGCCTACCTGAGTATTGTTGCTGACCATGTCCATCCCTTTATGACCACAATGTACCCAACTTCTGATGGCTACTTTCAGGAGGATAATGCGCCATGTCATAAAGCTGGAATCATCTCAGACTGGTTTCTTGAACATGACAATGAGTTCGCTGTACTCAAATGGCCTCCACAGTCACCAGATCTCAATCCAATAGAGCATCTTTGGGATGTGGTGGAACGGGAGATTCGCATCATGGATGTGCAGCCGACAAATCTGCGGCAACTGTGTGATGCCATCATGTCAATATGGACCAAACTCCCTGAGGAATGCTTCCAGCACCTTGTTGAATCTATGCCACGAAGAATTGAGGCAGTTCTGAAGGCAAAAGGGGGTCCAACCCGTTACTAGCATGGGGTACCTAATAAAGTGGCCGGTGAGTGTATATATGTGTGTGTGTGTGTGTACATTTCTGAAATGCATTACTTATTAACTCATTACTTATAATTATTGTAATGTAGACGCATGCATTTTCTGTATTGTTAAAGCGCTATACAAATAAAAGTAAATTGAATTGAATTCCGAAAAGATTCATTAAATTGATCAATGTTGCAAAAGAGTTCTTTTTCAAATAAATGCTCTTTTTTAAAACTTTTTGCATCAAAGAACCATGAAAAAGTATGACTTTCAAAAAAAATATGAAGCAGTACTGTTTTCAACATTCATAATAGCCAAAGGAAAAAATCAAATAGAAAAGTTGTTTTCAATTGTAACTCTTTTTACTGTATTTTTCATCAAATAAATGCAGCCTTGGTGAGCATAAGAGACTTATTTAAAAAATATTTAAAAAAATCGTATTGACCCCAAACATTTTACGTTATAGTATAATAGTCTTAGAATGGCCAAATATTGTCTATTACTCGACAGTATAACTCGGTTGTGGAAAGATTTAAGAAAATGTTTGAGCTCATATTGAATCTCTGAGTTTTGTAAACCTGAGCACAACGTGAGGCATTTTTGAAGTATTTTCTGAAACTCTATAGTGGTCTTCAGACAAATCTGAGAAGCATGTTCAACAAAAGTCTTTTATTCTCATAGAATAAATAATTGAGATATTTTATGTATATAATATAAGAGATCTCATTTGTGAAATTGTTATTGCTTAGAGATTTCAGTTTTAGTCAACATCTCAGATATGTCTAGGTGAAAAAAAAGACACAAATAAGACAATTGTTGACATGAGTATATAAATGAATGCGGATAACAGCTCAGATCATTTGGTCTTGGAAGAGGTTTTGAGTTCATATTGAGACCTTTGATTGCAGACCTTGTATTTTTGCAAATCTGAGCACAGTCGTTATTCAGAGACATCTGTTCTGAGAATACTGATGTCCTTTTCCAAGGAAAAAAAATCTGTGACGCATTTGCTTTCAATGTCAGTTCCATTACTGTCCAGGAGAGTCAATTGAAAAGTTAGAGATCATTAAAGAGTTTTACATCATGTTAATCACTTTTTCTGGAACAATCATTAAGAGAACTGAGATACAGACGCCGATCTGTATCGTATAACTCTTCTGGTTTTGTATTCCCATAGTCTGAAGTTCTCTGCGCTGACCTCAGGTAAAAACTGACGAGTCATGACATCAGCACTGCATCTGTAACAGTGCCAGTGGCTTTTTGATGTGCCAGAGGCTTCTGTTCCCTTTGATGGTGCTGAACCAGACCTGAGCTTTGTGTGCCACAAATCCACCCGTGGGACGGGGGGTGGGGTGGACCTGTCAGAGAGAGGCATCCAGAGCGATGCGGATAATGATGTTGTCCTCTCATCTTCATCAGTGCTGTAGGACATTGATGAGTTATGATGTGTGACGTCTGTGAATATGAATGACATACACATAAATTGTAAATCTCACTGCATTAGATACGAAATATCCAACCATCTGGCATTTATTAGAAGGGGCAGATTTGCACAAACACACTTTTCAAACAAAACTCCAGAGTTTGTATTAATGATAAAACAGGAGATGTTCTGTTAAAAATGTATTTTTAGACATTTTCTGGTGATCAAATATTAGTTGAACATTTTTTTTTTTCAGGTAAGATATTTTGAATTAAGTTTATTATTCTTATTTTAATTTGTTAAATTAAACCTCACAAAACTCTATTAGATTCATGCTTAAAACAAAACACAATGCAGTAAAAAAAAAAAAGATATTATTATTCAGGTCCTTCAAGTAAATTTAACTTGTTTTAAGGATTAAAACAAGATATTTTATCTGGACGTTCATACTATGTCCAAAAGCATAAATAAATATGCACAGGCCCGCAAGGAGGGAGGGAGGAAAGGATTGGTTGGTTCATTTATTAATTAATTCTGCAAGACATATTGTAAAATATTGTTTAAATCTTAGCCTTTTTAGGGAAACATCACCCATCGCCTCCTTCTCTGCATGTGAGAAGCTGTACTGGACAGAACCACCACCATGCCAGGCCTGATCAACAAGAGCAAACGGAGCGCTCTGCCTCTCAGCGTCTCTGACATCACTTCCTGTGTCAGGGGTTACACCCTGGCAATGACGGCCTCCTTGACCTATGAAAACATTGAAGATCACCCTGTCGACGGTGAGTATGCTGTCTAATGGATGCATTACTTCTGATATTTCTGAAATGATATCCATCATTAGTGGCTCTTCTTAAGGCATTAGTATAACACTCAAAAAATAAATGTATGTATTGGATATAAAATTTGGATGACAGTTTTAACATGCCTAATCTGATGCATGTTTGTCATACATAAATAAGTGAAACGGGTACGATTTCTCTGTAGTACTAATAAACTGAATGTATTTTAAATGCACAATGACCAGGTTTATATATTTATCATCAATAAATCCAATTTGTTTCTATTTCATACATTTTGATCTAATTGCTCGGTCCACAGCTAGCCATATTCGATCCATGTTTGTACTTTTTACTGAATAAATGTAATATTTTCACGCAACAGTTGCATCCATTTTTTTTTGTTATGACAACTTCGGGTGAAATTACGTTCAACCAGCAAGCATTGAGTTAGAAGAGCTTAATAATTTTTTGCATAAACAGAATAATTGTTTTTAAAGTTGATCATTTAAAAAATTAAGTCGCTCCAACTACTTGAGTTGTAACCCTGGAACCAATTATTCTTATCTATTTCAGTTCAAATCCACAACTATAGCACATGCGTAATGTAACTTATTTGGCATTTAATGAGCGAGTAAGATATTACTTGTCACTGGCGTTAGCTCAGGCATTGCTTATAGAGTCAGTGTAGTGTTTACGTTCATGTCGTCTACTCTTCAGCACAATGGTAACCACAAAAACTTCAACATTACAGAAACTCCAGTAAATGTCAAACATAATATCATCAAACACTAACAGGTCTTTTCTTTCACATAAAAACAACTAATAAAATAACAAGTAATTTCAACATTTATTCTATTATCCACTCCTACGCAAAGGATGCTGGGAACTACAAATCCACTGCCTGATTTAAAAAAAAAATAAAAAAAATCAACTAATGCAGAAATTTGAGTTTACATTACACACAATATTAATTTGATTCAACGATCAAAATGATTGTGTCAATAGAAGTCTTGAGTGGATAACTTGAGTGAATTTTTTTTTTAATTATGGTAACAGGTCCCCTGAATTACTTTTTAGAGATGACAAATCTATTAAAAAATAAAGCACTTCACTTTATCCATTTGATCAATGATAAGAATCAAGAATTAATTTGTCATGTCTCAAAAGCAATTTGGGACGAAATGCATCAAACTCTTTAAAATTCCCTGAAGGGAAGAGAAACACTTGTCTTTCCCTCCCAACCTCTTCAGCTATTTGTGTGAAGTCTAGAAATGTCACTGGCACACTGCTGCACTGCGGTCTCCAGTGTCGTATTGACTCCAACAGATTGGATTTTGCATTGGTCAATGCTGAAAGCACTAAAATGAAGGATGTAATTTCTGTCAAGTGCAATATTGGCTTTGTGGAAACGTGGCCTTTTGCGCTTTCCACTGTAAAATGCATTCTCCTGAATCACTTTTTTTAATCCTCTTCCTGTGATTCATGCAGGAATCTTTATATATCCTCTGGACGACTGCAGCGTGGTGGTCGGGTTCGAAGCGATGATTGGCAACCAGATAATAACGGTGCAGGTCAAAGACAAAGCGAAAATCGACGACTGTTACTTTGATTGCTGCAATGCCAATGGAACCCCGCAAAGTGGAGGTGGTAAGATTTCATGCTCATTTATAACGTTCATCAAAGATCTCAGTTAATCCCCAATTCAGAGCTTAAACGGAAGGCCTGTCACGGTGTCTGTTGAATCCAGATCCTATTAAGCTCTTTCATTGACGTTGACTGTACATTTCAGCTTTACTGATGAATCATCTTGCTGCAGGACATATCGTTTTGGACGAGGATCAGGAGAGGACAGTGCTGGTGGTTAGTCTGGGGGTCATTCCCCCTCTGGAGACCATTAATATACTGGTCAGCACGTCCTCGGAGCTCAGCACACTCACTAACGGTGGGATCCGGGTAACCTCACCGCCCGTCTGCTCTCCAAGAGTCCAGCGCTCTGTCAAAGAGGAGCAGGCGTTTTCGCCCAGCGCTGCTAGGAGGTTCGGATTCATTACTGTTTCATTTTTGGATAATTATAGTATTTAAATTGGCAATCCTTTATTTATCATCCTCAAACATTTATAATCCCTGCACACATTCTGGCTTCTGTTCTAAACTCCGAACAGTAGTAGAAGTATTAAACTTGAACTGCTTCACATAGACTCCAATTTAAAGTCTCAAATTGTGTCTGGTAGATCATTTAAACTTTATTTAGGGTTTTCTAAACGTTAAAGTTTTTAGAAATTTAAGATTAAAGTTTAAAAATCTACTATTGACTTACATTGACATGTTTAACATTAAAAATCTGTAAATATCAGTGTAAAATATAGGCATACTTAATTGTGATTGAATTGATGTTCTTTCTTGCATGTATTTGCAGATACAGATTTTTTCCCTTGCATCTATATTTAATTTCTATAGCTGCATTTAATTTATGCAGAATCACAACACCAACTCAAATGAAAATTCTGTCATTTACTCACACCGTGTTACTCACACAAAATGTCGTTTCTAATCTGTATGACTTTGTGTGGAACACAAAATAAAATCATTTGAAGAACATCTTTGGACCCCATTGACTTCCGTTGCATGAAAAAAAAAGGCAATGCAAAATATATTTTTATATGTTCCACAGTATAAAGAAAGTTTGGAATGACAATTTTGGAATGACATGGGTAAATTATGACAGAATTTTCATTTTCCTTCAAGAATTTTAAATCTAATTGAACAGAGCAAAAAAAAAAAAAAAATGTTATACAGACGTACGTTTTTGTACAATTTTGGAACGGCATGAGTAAATGATTTTTCAGTTCTGAATGAACTATTCCTTTAAATCATCACCACTGTTCTTTTACTGCCTTGGAAGCACTGCTTTTTCCTTTGAGCTCATTAAACAGTCATATTATTACCTCCTAACTGAAAATGAAGCTTGAATGTGTATCTGCTGATTTGTCTCAGGAGGGATCAGCATCATTGTGCACAGGGAACACACGAGCAGACGGCCTCAGGTGTGTGTTTGGCTGCTCTGATGGAGGGAGAGACCATCAACTCCATTGACTATGAGTTCAACTTCCATCTTGAGATCAGAGGACCGTATTTACTCGCAGGTCAGTTCCTCCATCCTCAAGCATGAGTCTTGAATTAAACAACCCTGATACCCATGAGCATGGGCTTGATTTCTAGAGAACACAAATAAATATGTAACTTTAATTTTAAAAATCATGAATGCACTGCAACTTTATTTGGATTAAATTGACTGGCAAATGTATGGAAGCTTATTCCACCATGGAATAAAATAAAATAAAAAGGTAATTGCGTATTCTGACTTTTTTCTCACAGTGCTCAAAATTGGCAGCATATATTATACACTTATGTATTTATGTGTAAGCATATATCTGCTACAGAATAAAACAATACAACAATAATTTCACAATTCTCTTTTTTTTTGTTTATATCTACCAATATAGACTTAAGCCCTATTCGCACGGGATTAGTACTATATGGTGACCTCTAGTCATTTGTAATAATTGCGGAGGTTGTCTGTGATCTTAATCCCGTGCGAATCGGTCATGTCTGTAATTTGTAAAGTAATAATTCCCCCGCAAATTACCTACCATATTTCGCCGAACACCGAGGTCCTGTGATAATATCAGTCCCGTGCGAATCGGCATCTCTGTGATTTGGCGGATCGTATATAATTTTTTCAAGGTTTTTGTTTCATGCGCGCCTTTTTATCCATCTTTCGCGAAGAATGGAGGCTGCGCTGGAGTGTTTTGATAGTATTTTGGGTGCTGGGTCATATCGCTATACACCATACAACTATACAATTTGCAGAAAGAGAAAGCTGAAAATCATCAGAAGAGCAAAAACAAAAATAATGATTATATGGAGATGAATGGTATAGCAGCATGCGGTAGGGAACATTCTTCTGTTTATGATATATCATACAGATAGACCTATAATAACGGAAAGACATATCCAAGCAATAGCCTCGACGTCATCCGGGAGAAAAGTCAGTAAATTTGAGTATAATCACAGGCTTCGGTTATCCCGTGCGAATGCGCCACACGAAATTCAGATGTGGGGGGGTAATTTCTAAATCACACAAGGTCCACAGATAGTACTAATCCCGTGCGAATAGGGCTTTAGTCTATATAGTCAATATAGTCTTTTTTCTTGCAATTCTTAAAAAGAAAAGTCAGAATTGTGAGATTTGAACTCGCAATTACTGCTGCAATTACCTTGTTATTTTTTTTTTTTCTGTGGAGGAAGCAAAAAATAAAACAGAATTGTGAGATGTAAACTTGCAATTACGATTTTATCACTTGCGATTGCAATATATAAACTCGCAATTGTGAGAAAAAAAAGTTAAAATTGTGAGATATAAACTCAGGATTGTAAGAAAAAAAGGGGAGATGGGGTAGGCCTAGTATGATATTAGACTAGATAGCCTATAATAAAAGATAATACATTTCAAACCGGAACCAAACATATTTTTATGTCTGTCATTAGTCTTTAGTCTGCCACAAAAAACAACATTAAAATCATGAACTCAAATGTCATTGTGGAAAAAAACAAACAATGACTGTTGTAACAGTGCGTAAATCAGACCTTTCAGGCTATAGCCATTCATATTTTGAATGAAAATGATCTTATCAATGCATATCTAAATTCGCGCCTACAGTATCTTTGTAGAACTTTAAAAAAAGAAACAAAAAAGATGCTGCAGCCAATGACTCGAGCAGCCGGGAGGGCTGGCTGCACGACGGCTCAACCTCCACGGACAGTTTTTAATGTTTTATCAGACAATAACTAAAGATGTTGCTTTAGTATAATTTTCGAGACGATTAGGGTCGGATTCAGGATTCGGGACAATAGCTTAGATTTCGAGACTGTCCCAAATTTTTTGGGACGTCTGGTGGTCAGCCTAAAAGTGCAGCATATGCTTGTCATTTCAGCTGGGACTCAAGCCCAAATTATGTTTAATGTGTTGATTGTCTAACTGTAGTATGGAGTTGCGGAGCGGTTTAGTCCTCGCATGTGGTCTAATGTCTGTTGCTCCTGCTTATTTTAGATGCTTTAGAAGTTTCTCTGTGCAGGTGTGGAAAGCCCCTCACATGCCATCCGTGCGGATGCGGACCCTTCGGCTCGCTCTGCCACCAGTATTGTGGTCACACTGGCAGACAAGTACACCTACGACTGCCCTGTGGAGATACTGATCTACCCCAGTGGTGTGTAACACACATCAATACAATAATTGTATATCATGATCTCAATCTACAGGATGAAACAGATAATGCTGAGCTAGTTCTTTTAGTGAATCAAAAGTATACAGCGCAACTAAATAAACTGGCCAGGCAAACTGATGCATTCAGATTTTTAGGTTCTCTCATCTATTGTCTTAATAATTGTCCTAAGTAACACTAGTTTTGTCCATTTGAATTTGATCATTCACTAAATGCGAAATGCCTTGTTCAGCCAATAAATTCATCAAGGCTACAACTATTTCTTGTTGAGCATATTTTCAGTTAGTAACACAATAAATTGATCTCTCATTTCAAGAGTTTTGTCAGAAGTATTTTATAAAAATAAATAAATGATTGAAATAAATATGCATGTTTAATTTGTTTAGTTGATTATTGTTTATTGTATAGTAAACACCAGTTTTTGGATCGCATTTATGCCACATAAAAAGTCATTCAAATATTTGTGTAACACATTTTGCAAGAATTTATTTTGAATGTATTTATTATTACTGAAAATGATCGAAACGATTCTGAGAAGAATCGTTAAGAAATCAGAATTGTTCAAAGGAATCAGAATTCAATTCTTTAGGACTCCCATTCCTAGAAATTCTTAAACAACACTAAAAACCACTCAGAGAACACCTTTGTAACCACATCTCCCTAGCAAACACCTATAGTGGCGACAAACACCACACTCATTTTTAGTCCCTTTATGAAACCGTTTTCTTTCTGGAACTTCCCAGCAATGTCATTTTCTGTCAGGGCATTTGGTCCCCATGGATAGACAAACAAGATCACAGTCACTCTGACCTGTGTTAACTGGACAATAGAGTCTGCCTTTTGAGAACAAGCCAGGGCTAATCTCTCCATGTGCCTGAAAGCTTGACCAAACGAGAGGCTGTTTATTAAATCAGAGGCTATTGAAACATCATTCCCAGGCCCACAACCATATAACATCATTTCTTGCTCTATAAGCACTGTTTAGTTGAGCTCATCATTTCTTCAGCCACCCCATCATGCATCTCAACCTCCATCGGTGTCTGGGAGGCACAAATGGATCTCACGATGCCTCATAAGATTGCCTCACTCCGCAGGTGACCCGAGGCCAGTATTGTGCAATTGAATTCATTAGAAAGCCGAGTGAAGGGGGCAAACGTTCAGCTGTATTGATGGCCCACTAGGAGCCAACGCACTCTGTTCCCAATACAGCTGCTGTTTTTAAGAAATACTGCCACCATGGGAGTCCTTCATGACTGGTAGTAATGTAACTCATCGTCTGCTGTCATCATTTACTGTTGTGCCTCCACACTGAGAGTATTTTATGCCGTACAAAGAGAGTAATTCTTCCTTTCTTTGCATAGAGCCCCATCTGCCACACGTTCTCATCGAGGACGGAGACATGACGCCGGAGGAATACGATGAGCACCTGAAAGGACGGAGCGACTACATAAAGGCCACGAAGAAGGACTGCAGTAATGAAAAGACAGTGAGTGCAAAACTGAGAGGAATATGTGGCAATGAGGGATGTAGAAAACTGTTTGAGTGTGTTGTACAAGGACAAAAAGTAGCAAAACAAGCTTGAGACTCTGAAGAAGTATACAACACCGTGACGCTTAGTTTTTTAAACTACAAATAACTGGTAAAGAAATCTAGAAAAGACTATTGTTTCGTTTTGGCAGCCAGGATCATAAACTACATAGGAAGTGGTACTTATTTGAAATAATGCTCTCAAGTCGTGTTTTGGGGCAGAGATAACAAATAATAAAACAGATTAAAATACTTTTTAAGGAATGATGGATTTTGGTTACTGAAAAGAAGTACCTAAAAGTATCATGGTAGTTTTTTTTTACATTAAAACCTAGAAATTTCCCACAATTAGATGTGTAAGCCTAAAGAGAAGCATAAAACTGTTAATAGAATATAATAAAATAATTGTATTTTATCTAATAATTTCCAACCATTCGATATTCAGAACATTTTTACTTATTTATTAAATGTTAATATTGATAAATGTAATCATTTATTATATATATATATGAAGATGCAAAAGCCTCTAAGTGCCATTTGAAATTTCCTTCTAGAATGATGATTTTTATAAAGCTTGTATATTTAAGTTCAGTAATTTCACTTAAATGACAATTAATAGGTCATCTTCATTGCCATTTAAGTGAAATTACTAAACTTAAATATACAAGCTTGATAAAAATCATCATTCTAGAAGAAAATTTCAAATGGCATCTGAACTCTTCATATACACTCTCCCGACACTTTATTAGGTAGGCTACATCTTGCAAGTACCATCTTGCTTGGACCCTGTTTTGCCTTCAGAACTGCCTTCATTTTTCTTGGCAGAGATTCAACAAGGTGCTAGAAACATTTCTCTGAGATTTTGGTCCATATTGGCATGATAGCATCACGTAATTGCTGCAGATTTGTCGGCTGCACATCCATGATGCGAATCTCCCATTCCAGCACATCCCAAATCTGCTCTACTGCATTGAGATCTGCTGACTGTGGAGGCCGTTTGAGTTTACTGAACTCATTGTCATGTTCAAGAAACCAGTTTGAGATGATTTGAGCTTTATGACATAGTGCGTTGTTGTCCTTCTGGAAATAGCCATCAGAAGATGATACATTGTGGTCATAAAGGGATGGACATGATCAGCAACGATACTCAGGCTGTGGTGTTGAAGCGATTGTCAATTGGTACCAAGGGTCCTAAAGTGTGCCAAGAAAATATCCCACACACCATCATAACACCACCAGCAGCCTGAACCTTTGATACAAGGCAGGATGGTTTCATGCTTTCATGTTGTTTACACCAAATTCTGACCCTACCATCTTAATGTCGCAGAATTATCAGAATATTGTACTATTCTAAAGACTATACTTTTCCCCCCATTCTGATGTTCAGTTTGAACTTCAGAAAATCGCTGTGTCCAAAATCGCGTAGAGTTTTGTTTAAATTTTTTTATTTACTTTGCGACCATTAACATAAGTATGAATATGGGTAGTTTTAATGAAATTCGGACATACCACATCCGCCATGTTGTCTCTGTCATGTGACCTACCAGCATCAGTTGCGTCGCTTACTTCCACTCACAAATCCCCTCTCGTGGCCTCACGGATAAAGTGTCCATCGAATGCACACTTCAGAATCTCGCCGGAAGTAGTAGGTCACATACTACTCTTTTGGCGTACTGTTTTTCACACACTGTGTTTTAGGGAAGTATTCGATTTCGGACACAGCGCATGTCTACCACCTAAAAGCATTGAGTTGCTGCCATGCGATTGGCTGATTAGAAACAGTATTTGCGTTAATGAGCAGTTGAACAGGTCAGGTGTACCTATTAAAGTGGCCGGTGAGTGTGCTGTGTGTGTATATATTCATTTTATTAATGTATGTGTGTAATATTTTATTAATTATTAAATGTATCAATATTAATGTTAAAAAGTTAGTAAAAAAGTATCATTACTCCAGTCTTCAGTGTCACATGATCCTTCAGAAATTATTCTAATATGCTGATTTGCTGCTCAAGAAACATTTCTTCTCATTATTATCATTATTCAGTTTTTTTTTGTGGAAACCATGATAAAAAACATTTTCAGGATTCATTGATAAAAAAAATGTCAAATGATCATCTTTAGTATCAATTTGGATCAGTGTAATGCATCCTTGCTGAATTCAAAAAATAAAATAAATTTTTCTGATCCCAAACTTTTGTAGGTTCCAGTCATTTCCAAAATATTCAGGGGTTTTTCACATCAAGCTAGATCTAATGACAATCATACTCAAAATCCAGTATGAAATCAAATTTAGTTAGCTTATCCAATTAATGTAAAATCTCTTGCTGATTCTTGCTAATCATCGCTTCAGGAAGTAGTTACATTAAGTGGAAATGCTGGCACACATCCATGTTTCTCAACAGCGCAAAGCTTCAATTGCATCCTTAAGTGAGTGCTGTTCCTCAACAGGAGGGAGAGAACATTCAGCCCTAAAATGATCAGCAATGAATAGAGGTTTCTATGGAAACTGTCAAAGGTCTTCAGCTGAGTCCATAGTGTTTCTACCTATTGCATAGCGAAATAAGAGTTAACTTCACCACCTTTGGGAAATATTAAATCTTTAAAGCATGAGAGGGGAATCCATGACCCGTAAAAGATTTTTCAAAATTCTGATCTTGGCTAACAGCTTCAGTATCTGTCTCTATCAATCCTTTACTGAAGTGAGCTGAATAACATTGAATATCCTCAAAAAGATTGTTCAACCAAAAATGAAAATTCAGTTATAATTTATTCCCCCATGTTGTTCCAAACCTGAATTACATTTGCTCTGGTTATTTTTTCCAAACTTGAATCTGAACTTTGAAAATCTTTGTGCACATCCAAGCAAGCTCAGTTTTATACAGGATACATTTATGTATGTAAAAGAAAGCTATTTCCTCCAAAAGTTCATTTTGGAAGTGAGCAAAGAAATGGCAGCTTTCCAAGAAGTAATTTAATGTACAATGGGCCAACTAATTGAAATGTGATGTTAAGTGGTTGAAGTAGGCTACATTGTTAATCTGAAGTACTTTATTCAGAGAAGTACACAATTGGCTCATTGCCATCCTCTAAACGATCTTGAGCTCTGACAAGTTCACAGAACTAGAAAAATGTTTTTATACTTGTATAAAAAAACGTTTTTTAAAAATATATGTATATTCAAATAAAGTACAATCTGAACCGGTCTGACTGGGCCAATTAAAAGTTGTTATATATTTAAAGCCTAATTAATGTTACTGTAATGCTGAATGTATATAATTAATGGGTAAAATTGAGAAAAAATCTATTTCATAGAGACAGTATTGGTTTTGGTGATACTGGCCTTTTTAAAGAAAGATGCCATTAGACAAATATTTAAAATATAGGCTACTGTCTTTGTTGTTTCTACATTTATTTGGAGATTAAATGCGAAATGATTACAATATAAAAATATATATATAAAAAACTTGAATGTTAGCTGCAATTAATCACGATTAATTACAGAAAAATGTACAATTAATTAATTTTTTAATTGATTGACAGCACTAATGTGTATTTATTTATTTATTTATAATATATAGACCCTAAAGTTTTTAATTGAACTGTATGCATTTTCTCTAAAACTCTTAGATTCAAAATAATTGATGCAAATTTTTAAAATTCAAAATAAAATATTTAAATGTGTTTCTCACACTTGTCCATTAAATAAATGCAAGGCAGAATTATATTTGTTCAACCTTATCTATATAGACCACACAAAAACCCACATGGGGACTTGAGTGAACATTAAGAGATACTATATTTAGTTTAAAAATGATTTGCATATTATTGATGTATTTTTCTCATATAATTAAGCACATTTTTCCAGTTTTGTATACAAAATATTGCATGAGAATAATATGCATAAATAATATGCAAACAATCTCTTAATATTCCTAAAAATGGGCTTTATGAAAAGAAAGAACTTGTTTTAGTTATGTTGTGTAATGTGTGACATGTTTTCATGAGATTCACAAGCTTTACCCATTATCGCCTTCAGTAATGGCTCTGTCACTGGCTGATGTGTGTTGTGTAGGTGGACATTATTCGGAAGAGGCTTCATAAAGACATCCTCCACAACCCCGTAGTCATGCTCAACTTCTGCCCAGATCTCCGCTCGGCGACCTCTGACCTGCGGAGCATCCAGGGGGAATTCATCTTCCTCATTGACCGCAGTGGAAGCATGAGCGGGGTCAACATCAATCGAGTTAAGGTAGGATGCTTCTGCTTCTGCGTTTAGCTAACTGTGCCCCTCATTCCCAACTCTCATTAACTTTTGAAGACATCCTAATTTATTTAATGGTTTAAAACCCCAAAGTGCTTGTCGTGTTAATGACCATTAATGGAAAAGGGTATTTATATACACAGAGTGGTGCTTATTTACCAAAGAGACTCTTCTTCATAAGTCTCGGCCTCAGACGGATCGCCCACTTGTGTTCATAAGTTTCAATCTGATTGGATGGTTTTATGTAGATTACGGGAGTAAACAGATTAAAGGGGTGGTTGATTATGATTTCACTTTTCTAACTTTAGTGTGTAATGTTGCTGTTTGAGCATAAACAACATCTGCAAAGTTACAACGTTGAAAGTTCAAAGCAAAGGAAGATAGTTGCTTTTAAAGAAATCGTTTTTTAAGGACTACAACAACTGGTAGGGACTACACAACATTCCTCCCGGGTTGATGACATCACTAACCTTAAAAATTACATTAACCTGCCCCCGGGAACACGCAGTCCATGTTGAGAAGAGGAAGAGCTGTTGTAGTAGAACACATTTGTGAGTCAGCTCAAACTGGCTCTTGAAGCTCCGCCCTCCGTGCCGGGAACAGAAGCTCATTTGCATTTAAAGGGACACACACAAACTATGCGTTTTTACTCACCCTCAAAAATTTTAACATGCTGTATCTGTGGGGTATTTTGAGCTAAAACTTCACATACACACTCTGGGGACAACAGAGACTTATTTGACTTATATTGTTAAAAGGGGCATGATACCACCCCTTTAAAGTAATAAAGTTGTTTACTGTTACATTTTGCAAAGTTTAGCATGAGAGTTTGTCATGAGGTTTATAGTACCATATAGGGCTAGGCATTATGTTTTTTGCTGAAGAACTTAAATGAAACTGCATTTGGGGCTTTCGCACCCGAGGAACATATCTATAACAATTGGCGGAAGTACCTGCTTGTGTTCACACCACATGGAACTGGGAACGATTTTAGTTATATTAATGCATTTTTGGGGGACTAAATTAGCTCCTACTTCAGTGTAGGGTCTAACCCAGCACAAAAAGAACTATCAGTGACGTACTGTAAGTAGTACGTTGATTGACCGAACAGATGCCATACGAAAGCCTTAACTTTTGAATGGCACTATATATATTTAAACTAAAACAGCTTAGATTCAACATATTTCATGCAAATGTTAAAAATCAAGCCGTGTTTCTCACTTGTTTCCACTAAATAAACACAAAGTAGAATTATATTTGTTCAAATGTATCTTTATGTATCATACAAAAAGCCATATGGGGACTTTATTAAACATTTAGAATGAGATTAGTTAGCTTTTTAGTTTTACTGAACATCATGTGGCTCTGTTGTTCTGAGCAAAATCAGACCATTTGAGCAGCCTGTTGTAGGGGCTCTGTAATGAAATAGCCAGCTTGTTGCATTGAATAGCTCAAGCAGCTACGATAATTGAACTTGGTAAGTCTCCATGCTGAGATTGGATATGTGTGAATGAGTGTGTGCTCGTGTCCTCTGTGGATGGGGCTGTGCAGCGTGACGCACAAGGCAGCGATGACTCACTGTGGTTTTGATTGAGGATGCTCCCCTTCTGACCACACACACCAAATGGCTCTAATGTAAAGGCTCAGGTCATTCTAGCGGTAATATCATCCCAGAATATCCTTGACCCTGAAGAAGACTTGCTCCATGCTGAAATGTCATATTTCCACTGTGGTGGGGTGCAAGAGGACAGCAGCAGATGTATCCAGTTACACTGAAAGGAAGATACATTTATTACAAGGAATAGTTCAACCAAATAAAAAAATTTTCATCATTTACTCACCCTCATGTGACTATATCTTCTGTGTAACACAAAAGCAGAAATGTTAAAAAATTGTGCTTGTCATCTTTGCAGTGAATTGACAGTGAATGGCTTTCAAAATTCCAATAAAGATGCAAAAGCACCATCAAAGTATCATAAAAGTATGTTAATACGTAGATATGCTATATTCAAAGTCTTCTGAATTCATTCAATAGCTTTGTGTGAGGAACAAACTGAAATTTTAGTCGAAATTTAGAGAAATGAATCAGTGCAATTTGGGAATGACTCATCCAGTCTGGTTTTGTGAACATCATCTGATTAATTGAAAATCCAAATAAATATTCTCGTGAAAACATTTTAAGTGATTAACAGTTTCTCACAAAAAACTGTCGTATGACTTCAGAAGATTTTAAATATTGTGTATGGTGGTTCTTTTGAGCCTTTGAAGCTTGAAAGCCACTCTTTTGTAATTGCATGGGGGGGAATTTTTTTTTTTTAAAGTTCTCATTTTGTGTTTTACAGAAAATGTGAACTATCCCTATAAGAACTAAAATCTTTTATAATTGTGTTTCAAGTTCAGTTTGAATGTGTAAGGAAGTGCTCTGAAAAGGTGGACTTGTTTACTATGCAAATTATAACAAAATTGGTGATTAGTTTTTTTTATCTTTCAAAACAGTGAAAGACCACATTATTGTAAAAACTGCAAAAAATGCTAAAACTCCTCTTTAATAATCACATTCAAATTTACAAACTTAATTATAACCTCATGCTTATTCCTCACTGCTGTACTTGCTGTCAGTCTGTCGAAAAGCAGCACTATAATTTATACCATTACTTTAGATGAGACACAATGGAGGCCTGAATTCTTGTGTTCAATATGCAGTGCTGTCTATTGGCTTCAGGTCTGGATGACAAAGATTGCTGGTTCAATCCAAGCAAGGGCGACAGTTGAAAAGCCATTAGCGATCGACTACTAGTCTAAACATTTGTGGGAACATGCCACCCTCAGTGTCTTTGATGGGTACAGTCCTGCCATCGAGCATGGCACTTAACACTGCAATTAGTTTAATGTGAGTTGCTTTAAATAATATGCAAATGTTACATGGCAAATTACTAGAATATCTGGTAATGGCTGTAATGTATTACTAAAACAATATGAGCATGTCAAATGAAAAATGTAAACTCAGTGTGAACCTGATATTTTTTATATATATAATATATATATATATAACTATAACATAAAAAAGGTAAGTTGCTGCCTTACATTTTTAAGTATAATCAAATTGGCTGTACAAGTCATTTCAACTAATTTGTTTTTGAATCTTGCCTAGTTTAATCTTGTCTAACTTAAAAAATGAGGTGGAAATACTTTTATTTAAAATACTTTTATTTTTTCTGACATTCAGATGGTAGAGTCAGAATTTGGCGTAAACAGAATGAGAACATGGATCCATCATGCCTTGTTACCACTGTGCAGGCTGGTGGTGGTGGTGTAATGGTGTGGGGGATGTTTTCTTGGCACACTTTAGGCCCCTTAGTGCCAATTGGGCATCGTTTAAATGCCACGGCCTACCTGAGCATTGTTTCTGACCATGTTCATCCCTTTATGGCCACCACGTACCCATCCTCTGATGGCTGCTTCCAGCAGGATAATTAGGGTAACTAATACAATAAAAAAATAAATATATATATATATACTATAAGTAATGCAAAATACAGATTCATGGAACCCCTTACCTCTTCTTTTCATTCCCATCTGATCCTCTTCTTCTATCACCTGATCTCCATTATCTAACATTATCTAAATAAGATAACCTGCTTATCTGCCACCCTCATTCAAGTTGACCTTCCCATTTTGTGTGTTCACAGGACGCAATGGTCGTGATTCTGAAAAGTCTTTTTCCAGCATGCTTATTCAACATAGTGGGCTTCGGATCCAAGTTCAAAACGCTGTTTGCCACCAGTCAGAGCTACGATGAGGTAGGTCACCCGCAGGGACCCACAGTCAGCGTCCTCAATCCCTGCCCTCATTAGATCGCCAGTTACACTGAGACGCTCAAGATGCTCAATCTTTGTGCTTTTCTGCTGGATCCAGTGGCAAAGGACTGGATTTACATGATGCATTTCATAATGCATAAAAACATTGCTTATTCAGAAGTCTCTGTGGCAAATAGTTTTTTTTCTTTTAAGCATAAATCTAATAAAGATTCACTGTGAATATAATAGCAAACAATGTCAGTGTTGGTCAGAAGGTGCTCCCCGTTCCTCTTCTTTCAAACAACGACAAGTTGACACCATTGTTACTAAAAATTTGCTAAGTATTATTTCCTACTCAAGCAAGGTAATATTTGACTGGTCAGTGCATTATGGGTGTTGAAAGAGTTTTCACTAGTTAGGTAGCAGAGATTTTAACAAAAAACAACAACTTTGTACCACAGGCAGCCATGTTTTATTGTAAGCCCAATTTGCCAGTACTAAATTACCCTCATTTATTTCACAGGAGAGTTTGGTGTTGGCTTACGAACACGTGAAGAAGATCCGGGCTGACATGGGCGGCACAAACATACTGGCTCCTCTCACCTGGATCCTACGGCAGCCCATGCAGAAAGGTCATCCTCGCCTGCTCTTCCTCCTGACCGACGGAGCCGTCAGTAACACAGGGAAGGTTATTGAGCTGCTCCGCAGCCACGCCAGGTTCACCAGGTCAATGTTTGCACATTTACATTTATGCATTTGGCAGACACTTTTATCAAGTTACATTGCATTTAAACTCCATCTCATATAGCACTCGCTAATAAGTTCGGAAGCCATCTCTTAATTTGGCAGGATATATTTAAAAATAATACTGTGGCACATCAAAAAATGGTATTTATAAATATTTTCAGTTTTCATTTTAATTTAGTTTAAGCTTTAGCTTTTTTGTTTTGTTTTAGCCTTTTTATTTAGCTTTCATTTATTTTTATTTCAAATTTTGTCTTGGCAACTAACTGAAGTAAAATAAAGTTTAAATAAAATAAAGTTTTTAATCTAATATTTATATTTTCTGTCATTTCAGCTTTTTTTCCAATTTCTAAAAACAATTTTTACTCATTTTAATTTTAGTTAAAAATAATAACACTGATTGCGAACTCTGAAATTGAGTCATGATTCCACTTAAATATTTAAAATAAAGTAAAGGCTTTACATTACACTATTGATCCAATAAAGAAGGATAATAGGCTGGCAAACTAATGCAAACCGACGTAAAAGGGACAATAAATGAACATTCTGTTATTATTTACTGAACCTCATAAAAGATATTTTGAATAGGTGAGTAGTTGAATAGATAATATTTAATAGCATACAGTATCATTACTTGGAATATAGTGCTCAAGTCATACAGAGACATTAATGTCTTTTTTGTGTTAATCATCCCTTGATCACAATATGTTTTCATTTATATGCAAAAGAACAACTCGGACAGTCTTCAGTTCAAAATATCCCATTTTATTTCCCGCAGATGAAAGCCATATGCATTTGGAATGATTTGCTGATTAAATGACTGATGATTCAAATTTTTCATTTTCGAGTGAACTAATCCTTTAATATCACAGGTTCAAGGATACAGAGCTGCAGAGCTATTCAGGTAATAAGATCATAATCAGATCAGCACAGACGCTAGCGAGCCGTAACGCTGCTGGTATTCACAGGCTTTGTTTCTGCAGTCCGTTGCTTCCTAGAGGCTCCCGTCTCCCACCACCTCCAGTCAATTTGTCACATGCCGAGATGTTCACCTGAGAGGAACACTTCTTTTCTTCCTCGTCCTCCTAGAGCATATGTAACAATAGCTTTCTTTCAAAAGAATGGAAGAAACCGTAGGTTTTCACAGCTGTTCCTGCAGTACAATAGACACAAGCTGAGGTCAGACACAAAGACGATGGCTGGGAAATGACACTGCAGTGTAGTTCACTGCCTTAAACAACACTTGCCCTCCCCAGACGATTGAGAATAATCACAGTCGTGTCTTACTGCACTTCATTTCTCTGCTGTGGGACACGACTCGGCTTTCTTTGCTTGTTAGGGAAGAATGTTTCCCAGTATACTGATCAGACACAGAGATCGCCAGTCCACACTTTAGTAAATGGACAGATGTTTTCCCTGTTAGTGCAGTGAGCAAGCAGTGCACCTTGTATCTCATACGCAGTGAGCCACAGATGTTGCTGCCTATGCTGAAGGTCATTCAATTACTTCAGGTACTTTGAGTGTGCATCAGATCTGGTGTTTTACAGACACCACCCCAGTTAGGCCAAAATCTAGAGATTGTCTTCAAAATATATCTTCAAAATATTAGCTTGGTTACAAAACCTAGAGCGCTGCCTATAGACAGCATCCTTGGCACTGTAGAAGAACACAGCATATCTTCATGCCTGAAAGTAGTATCAACACTGACATGCACATTTCAGAACACAATGACATGGAATATTAAGTTTGCTTAATTAGAAGCATTTGACCAAATTGTAAGGTAATCACAAAATGCATTGGGACAAGATCACTGAAAAAATCCAAGATGATGGATGAGTATTTATTTTATTTATAATTATGTATATTCATTATATAGTTACTTATATACTTAGATATTTAAATTGATTTAAATAGATTTATTTAAAAAAAGGGTCTAAGGACAAATGGACTGTTGTACCCATCACTGGCACACACACACATTTTTATCGTGTGTATATATATATATATATACACTCACCGGCCACTTTATTAGGTACACCTGTCCAACTGCTCGTTAACACTTAATTTCTAAGCAGCCAATCACATGGCGGCAACTCAGTGCATTTAGGCATGTAGACATGGTCAAGACAATCTCCTGCAGTTCAAACCGAGCATCAGTATGGGGAAGAAAGGTGATTTGAGTGACTTTGAACGTGGCATGATTGTTGGTGCCAGAAGGGCTGGTCTGAGTATTTCAGAAACTGCTAATCTACTGGGATTTTCACGCACAACCATCTCTAGGGTTTACAGAGAATGGTCCGAAAAAGAAAAAACATCCAGTGAGCGGCAGTTCTGTGGGCGGAAATGCCTTGTTGATGCCAGAGGTCAGAGGAGAATGGCCAGACTGGTTCGAGCTGATAGAAGGGCAACAGTGACTCAAATAACCACCCGTTACAACCAAGGTGGGCAGAAGAGCATCTCTGAACGCACAGTACGTCGAACTTTGAGGCAGATGGGCTACAGCAGCAGAAGACCACACCGGGTGCCACTCCTTTCAGCTAAGAACAGGAAACTGAGGCTACAATTTGCACAAGCTCATCGAAATTGGACAATAGAAGATTGGAAAAACGTTGCCTGGTCTGATGAGTCTCGATTTCTGCTGCGACATTCGGATGGTAGGGTCAGAATTTGGCGTCTACAACATGAAAGCATGGATCCATCCTGCCTTGTATCAACGGTTCAGGCTGGTGGTGGTGGTGTCATGGTGTGGGGAATATTTTCTTGGCACTCTTTGGGCCCCTTGGTACCAATTGAGCATCGTTGCAACGCCACAGCCTACCTGAGTATTGTTGCTGACCATGTCCATCCCTTTATGACCACAATGTACCCAACTTCTGATGGCTACTTTCAGCAGGATAATGCGCCATGTCATAAAGCTGGAATCATCTCAGACTGGTTTCTTGAACATGACAATGAGTTCGCTGTACTCAAATGGCCTCCACAGTCACCAGATCTCAATCCAATAGAGCAGGGGTTCTCAACCTTTTGCAAGCCGGGCCCCCCCAAAGCTGGTTCATTGCAGTTGGGGCCCCAGTGCCCCCCCCCCACCCCTCACCCCTCACCACCTTGCATAGATAGATAGATAGATAGATAGATAGATAGATAGATAGCCAGCCATATGCTATTTTTTTTAGGCCCACATTATTATTAATAATATTATTATTATTATCATCAGTAGCAGTCGGTAGGCCTATTATCATTACTAGGCTATTGTTATAATTGTCAGTAGCACCATACTTCTAATGTGAGCTTGCAGGCATTATTTTTATTATTATTATGAGTAGTAGTAGGCCTATCATCATTTCTAGGCTATTGCTATATAATTATATGAGGTTACATGCTTTAGTGTTGTTGTTGTTATTATTATCATCATCATCAGTAGGCCTGTTATCATTACTAGACTATTGCTATAATTGGGAATTGGCACCAGACCTCTGATATTAATTTATGCTTTATTATTGTTATTATTACTAGGCCTAATAGTAGGCACCATCTGCATTTTTACAGAAGCTTGCAGGTAGGTGATGTTAATGTGAGACCTGAGCCTGCTTTGCCTTGCAATGATCCTCAATTCTTGGCTCAATGTTTGATAAACATAGCCTCAAATAATTCTGAAATTAGCAATAACAACTAAATGATTGATAACACCTATAATGATCAATAAGCCATTGATGTCTGGATAAAAATTAACTGTGTAACAGGTAGGACATATACAGAAATTGAATAAAGTTATCAAAAAGTCTGCGCTGCATAAATTATAAGTTATATATAGACTAATCCTTATTAAAGCCACACAAGTTCAAGAGCAGTGAGTAATTTTCTCTGTTTTCTTTGTTCTTTGATTAACTTTACTGACAGAATGCTTTATTGGCAGCTGGCCCTTTAAGATCAGCCGCTGCTAAGAGACGCAAATCTCACACGTGTCACAACTCTTTATGTCCCTCATAACAGACTGCTCTTATGTTATTAAGATACTCGACAAACAACATTTTGGCATAATTGTTAGTTCAAGCGCGAAAGAGAACTGTTTTCTGGCGCGCGGTCTGTGCATGCGCATTATACGGGCGCGCGTCTTTCTGTGAGTCACATTCAGGACATTCACAGGCAGCGCGAAAAATGTGTGCGTTTCAAATCGGTAAAATTAAATCTGTAAAATAGACGTAATGAGTGGCACATAACGTGAAGTAACATAGCATTTTATTTAGTTTGAAATTTAACTTGTCCAGTGGGACAACAAATTTTCTCTTCCACTTGTCCTACAAAAAATCCACTTGTCCCGGACAAGCCTGTCGAGCACTGCGTCCGTCATAAAAATAAATGCGGATGGTTCGATTTTTGGCATCCGTAGCAAATATTTTGAGGAGTTTTGACAATTGAGAGCCACCAAATGACGAATATGGAAAAACGAATACGACAGTTTCGGACTCAGTCAGGGTGCAGGACCTTAAAACTTTTGAGGCTTGCGCAGCTTCTCGAGGAGAAATCAAACAAATGAGTGCCGTTTTCTAAAGTCTATGAGCGCAGCACACACAAATAAACTGAATTGACATTCTGCAGTTAAATTTTGCAGTTAAATGAATACACTTCAGCAACAGACATCACACGATCTGACGATCGAGAGCTGACAATTGACCATCACTTAATTTACCATCACCTCACGATTGAAAATGTGACACTGATTTCATATGACAGCTCAACAAGCAAGTTAATAATATTAAGTCACTTACATTTTAGACGAAATAATTACTGTTTTTGTATATTTTAGCAGCGAAAATAGATCCGATGAATCCAAACAAAGATCACAGCGCATCTCACAGCAACAGCAACACTCAATCGTGTTTTGAATGATTCAGTGTTTTGAACGAATCGGTTGAGTCAAAGATTCAATGACCCATTCACAAACATCTGTCTCATTCTTGATGAATTGGCCGTTTGAACGAATCGTTTGAATGAACGACTCAATGACTCGCTTAATAAACCGCTTATCACCTGCATTTGCGCTCACTATGGCAAACCAATCAAATTTGTTCAAAACTTTTTTTTTAAATCAGTCAAAACACATTTTAATTTTTATTCAGGAGTAACGTATATACAAAACTTTAACTTTTATGACAGTAATTTAGTGATAAAAAAAAAAATGCAAAAAAAAAAAATTCCCAGTTTTTTCCCCCCTCCCATCCTGTAGCCTACTCGCGCCCCCCCGGGAGAGTGTCGGCGCCCCCCCAGGGGGGCGCGCCCCACCGGTTGAGAACCACTGCAATAGAGCATCTTTGGGATGTGGTGGAACGGGAGATTCGCATCATGGATGTGCAGCCGACAAATCTGCGGCAACTGTGTGATGCCATCATGTCAATATGGACCAAACTCCCTGAGGAATGCTTCCAGCACCTTGTTGAATCTATGCCACGAAGAATTGAGGCAGTTCTGAAGGCAAAAGGGGGTCCAACCCGTTACTAGCATGGGGTACCTAATAAAGTGGCCGGTGAGTGTATATATATACACACAGTGGGTATAGAAAAGAATGGCCCACCCCCCTTTAAAATAATCATATTTTGTTGCTTTGCAGCCTGAAATGAAGACGGACAGAGTTTTGTTTTATCCAGTTTTATTCTGTTTTAAAACACAGAATGGAAAAAGGACCCTCCCCTCCTAAAAATGACATGTAAACTCAATCGGGTGTAGCTAATAACCTTCTCAATGGCACACAAAGCCATTTGACTTACAACTGTACAGCTCATTCTGATGAGCTCAGCGTGAGAAGAGCTTTCCTGGAGCATTTTAGTCCTTGGTAGTGCAACTGAAGCAAACAATCAACTATGGGTGGCAAGGCACTGTCAAAAGATCTCCGGGATAAAGGAGATGGATAAAACATTTTTAAAGGCTCTATCAATGCCATAGAAGCACTATGAAGTCTATTAAGAAGTGAAAGGTATTTGGTACAACACAGACCCAAGAGCCAGGAGGAAACTGGTCAGAGAGGCTACAAGAGGCCTACAGCAACTCTGAAGCAGTTGCACAGGAATTTATGACAAAGAGTGGTCATTGTGTGCATGTGACAACAATATCACAAATTCTCCACAAATGTGCCTTGTATTTGAGGGGTGAGAAAGAAAGGCCACATGCAGTCATGACTGAGCTTTACTAAAACGCACCTTGAAGATTCTGAGGCCACATGGAAAATATGGTTATGGTCAGATGAGACTAAAATTTAATTACTTGACCTCAACAACAAATGATATGTCTGGTTGGAAGTCCAATACATCCGAATAACGCCATTCCTACGGTAAAGCATGGTGGTGGTAATATCCTGTTATGGACTGGAGCAAGGAAAAATGGATAGGGAAAAATAGTCAAATTATTGTGGAAAATTTGCTGCCTTCTGCCAGAAAGTTGTCAATGGGATGAAGGTTTACCTTCCAATATGACAATGACCCTAAGCACACAACAAAACAGACCACACAGTCGTTGAAGGAGAAAAAGGTGAATGTCCTTGCATGGCCTAGTCAGAGCCCAGACATAAACCCCATTGAACATCTGTGGAATGACTTGAAGACTGCAGTCCACAAACGGTCACCATCATATTAACAAAGAAGAGTGGGCTGGGAAAATATTGCAAGTAGTAGAGATATATCCCAACAGACTAAGGCTGTAATTAAACCAGAGGTGGTACAAAATAGTGACACAAGGGGTGTCAATAGTTTTCCAACTCAGTGATTCTGTTATTTAATTTTTTTTCTGACATGCTGGTGCTATATCTTTCACTGAAAAATGTACTGTTGTACCCAATACTGGTATGCAGTATTTTATTTTTAATTATTTTATACTCATTAGAATATTGTGTTGTTAGCTTAACAATATCCTAACATGAAACTGTATTGAAATTAGTTATTTTAATCAGCCTGTAAGCTGGTCTTAGCTGGTCTGTTTGCAGGATTTAAGACCATGAAACCATGTAAGACCAGTTCAGGCTGGTTTAAACAGTTTTTCAGCATATAGTACTGCTCTGTGTGTCTACTTGAATGCTATATGCAGTTACTGCCTAGATCTAGTTTCCGTTATTAGCAAAGCAATACATTTCAGAGAATTAAATGTATTTTATCTGGAAGAGCGTCACCGATTTGAGATGCAGTTTCTTCATTATGTGACGCTCTTCTGATGTTTTCATAGCCTCACCACACCTGTCCTGTCTGTGTGTGTGTGTGTTTGCGTCATGGCAGGTGTTACACGTTCGGCATAGGTCAGGGTGCGTGCAGGAGGCTGGTTTTAGGACTGTCTGCTGTTTCCAGAGGCACAGCTGAGTTCCTGGCAGAAGGAGAACGACTGCAGCCCAAGGTCCTCGTTTCCTCTGACGTGTTTATCTTCCACCGCAACAGCCTGTTATTTTGAATGTCACCGCAAAGCAATTACAGCAGCCCCGTTAATTGTAGAGTGCCAAAATGTATTAGCAATTATCTATTTGTTTTGTTTAATCAAACATAAATTAGGATAATAATCAAAGCTGACAGCACATTTCACATTTGTTCCTTCTCTCCCTGCTGTTTAAGACTAGCATCTTCTGTATATATTTTAGTTTTATAGAGTATATTTACAGACCGTGCTCCCTTGATTAAGTTCACTAGGTGGTATTTGAGCGGGCTGTTATTTGTGTCATTGGCAGATGATTAAGTCGCTGAAGAAGTCCATGACATCCGTTCTGACTGACATCTCCATTGAGTGGCTGTATCCCGAGACGAAAGAGATCCTGCTCTCTCCAGTGGGAGCGACCTGTCTGTTCCCCGGTGACCGGCTGATTGGATACAGCGTGGTGTGTGATACCTCCCGATATCACTCCAACCCCAAATCAGTAGGTCATCTGTTGTCTGACCATAATTATTCTATTATTTTTTAATATTATTATCTAGATAATATTGTTATTTTAAAATATACAGTATTTTGACCATAATACTATATATTGATTACACACACAAACCACAAATAAATAAATAAAACAACATCAACAACAATTTTTATTATTATTATGATTTAGATAGATAATTGTTTGATATGTTATAATAATAAATAAATATACACAAAAAAAAACACAGCAATGGTTAAACTGTAATTATTATACTATATTTTTATACTACTATTAAAAATAAAATAAAATACAGTGTGTATTTTAACATAATATTATCAAAATAATAATAATAATATTAGAGATTTTTATTATTATTTAGATAACATACTACATTTCTATATATTATAATATGAAATATACAATCTGTGATTATTAATAAATTTTTATACCACTATTAATAACAATAATTATTATTAATTATTTTGATATTATTTTTAAAATATAATCTATTTTGATATAATATTGAATATACACAAAACAGATTATTATTATTATTATTTAGATAGATAATATTATTAATTTAAAATATACTGTATTTTGTTTGATTTATATTTAATATTATATTAAAATACAGTATATTTTAAATTAATAATATTATCTATCTAAATAATAATTGAGTAAAAACAAAAAAACTAAATACATAATTTAGTATTTAGTTTATTAATTAGATTAACCATTGCTGTTTTAATTGTATATTTGATATTATAATATCACAATTTGATATATTTCAATATTAATAACAATATTGTCTATTTAAATAATAGTAATAATCTGTTTTGTGTATATTCAATATTATATTTAGATTAAAATATACACATTTTTTATATATTATAATATCAAATACACCAAAACAACAACAATAGTTTAAAAAAAAAATATATATATCATATCAAAACTATTGTTGTTGTTTTGGTATATTTGATATTATATACCAATATTATATAGATACAGATATTATATAGCATATAATCTTTGTTAATGTAAATATAGATTGTAGGCCGAAATAAAAAAAGCTCCCACCTTCTTAAACATCTTTTCTCTGTTGTCACAGGACAAACGGAGACGATACAGCATGATGCGTTCCAACGAGTCCACCAGTTCCGTGTTCTATCACTCTCAAGAGGAGGATGCTGGGAAGGTTTACTGTGACGCTCAGGGGCCACACAGGGACAATCAAGTCGGCTCGCTGTTTGACAGTTGCCAGGAGACCATGTCTGAGAGCAGTCCTATTGCCACGGAGCAAGACGTTATGGGTAAAGTACAGCACTATAAGAAGTACAATTTTCCATACTGTTTCATACGACTTGAGTGTTACAGAATTTTCATTTTTGGATGAACTATTCTTTAAGGAATATAGTCAGAAAACTACAATATAAGAGAGGAAATGAATGAGAAAATGTGTTAAATTAGTTTTTTTTTCTTCTTTTGCACAGGAACTGACACGAGCACCTCTCCGAGAAGACGTGCTTATAGCACCAATCAGATCATAGATTACAACCCCATGAAGAAGGCCTACACCCCCAGTGACCCCAGCTCCGTGGTGGGGAAAAACCCTCTTAGACGAGCAAAAGTCCAGGAGCTCATCGGTCAGACTCATCCTGACTACGGAGCTCAGTGGAAAATGGACTACCAGGTAAGTCAATGCTACAGCATAAGTCCTGAAACATGTGCTATGCAAATATGTGAATGCCAAGGCTTCTTGCTATGCGAGTTTGATTTTGTGTGCCATTGCATTGAAACATTTGTCTATAGCATTAGCATTGGGGAAGCTACTTTTAAAAGTAATTTTAAAAGTAGTCAAACTACTGTACATTACAAACAATTTGCTATGCACAAAGTATTTGCTAAAAAAGTAGCTAAAAAAGTACACTCAAGCTACATTGATTAAATTGGACATTGTAACCTGAGCTGATTTTTTTAAATGAAGGGGTTTGTAGTAATGAACACACAATTAGGAACTTGAACAGACAAATCTATACTAAGTACAACCAAAACACCCTAATCGTTTGCATTTTAGCGATTCCTATTCTGCTTATCAATTCCTATACATAAGGAGCAAGCAAATTTAGAATATTTCTTTCTGTTTATAATGTTACGAAAATCATGCAGAGACAAAGTGACAGAGATTATAAAGATACTCTATTAACACAAGACAGAGAGAGGTACAATGCGAAAATTTCAGTCATAAATGGTGTGGATCCGTACTGAGCACTGATGCAGCTTTGCCTCAGATACAGACTACAGTATTACCATGTATTCGTATTGAACCGAAACGGTACGGCATGAATATATACACGGTATAAAAATAAATAAAACTCGCGTGCAAATTAATTAATGTAATGCGGAACTACTTTATGGTTCTTTAGGGACATAATCTGAGATTTCAATGCTGGAATGTGTGTGTGTGTGTGTGTGAGTGAGTGAGAGAGAGCAACTCAAACAAACCTGTGCTGCTGTTCTGGAACGCAGAAGAATAGGATGCAGGAAAAGAAACTCTTACTTCAGAAATACAAATCAAAACAAATGTGATGTTTGTGTAAAGTCATTTTTGTTTATTAAAATGGTTAAATTTGTATCCTCGAAGGTCAGCTGCAAAGACGTTGGTTAATAAAGTGAGATTAAATACATAAAGTATTTGCACCATTCTCCCGATTTCCTCTCAATATGGGGACAGGTGAGGTGCATTCAGTAAACGGGAAAACAAAGTAACTTGGGTTACTTATTTGAAAAAGTAACTTGTAAATTCAAAAGTAATGCGTTACTTTACAAGTTACTTTAAAAAGTAATCTGATTACATACCGTAACTCACCTTAACTGTACCAACACTGCTTATAATACACATCCCGAGTATGCAAAAAACATTATACTTGGAAATGATTAGAAAACATCTGTATCTGTAATCTCCTTTGTGCATGTGTGTTTTGACACAAAGCAGACGGTTTATTGTTTTCTTTAGAAATGTAATATCTGTAGGCAGCCGTCACCATGCCATCTGCTATAGCCCAAGCATCTGCTATGATATAAAAAGAGCCCCATGAATTCATTTGTTCCTTCTAAAGGGTTATTTGAACTCATTTCTGAGCTCGGTGATGAGAATGTAATTCATAATTCAATGTTCTTACTACCACATCCACACAAATAGAATTTAGATGGAACAGCCAGTGGAAGATTAATTACAGTTTCCTGGACATTTAAGTAATGGAAGAATGTGCAAAAAGGAAAAATGCTTTCTAAGAACTGAGGTGGACACTTTTGTAATGTGTGCACCCTCACACTGAAATAGAAATGCACCTTTGATGTGCAGTGGGAGAAAAAAAGGTTGTTGCCCATCACAAAAGACATGCCAGTGTTTGAACAGGGCTCAAATAATGAGGCCAAAAATATCCCTGACCTTGAGACAAGGTATGTAATCAAGACCACAACGGAGAGGTGTGCATTCTTTCTGTCTCATAATGATGGCCGTACTCATTTCATGCATGACAATTGAGCTGAATGGCCAAGGAAAACCCTTTCGAGTCACAGCAAGACTTCTGATGAGACTTAAAGATGCTATATGCTTCTGGTATGTCTGCTTTCCTACAGTACTTTTATTGCTCTTCATTGTTTAATTTAAGCATTGCTCAACATTTTGGATACCCTGTAACATTTTTGTCAGGTTACCTAATTTTTTTTACTTTATTCAAGTTAAACTGGTTTTATTGAAGTCAAAAATATTATTTATTATTTAAATAGTATTATTTATTTAATGTTATTGACATTTAAATAATATAAATAATTTCAATATTTTTAAATACCACTTAATAAGCAAAACATTTTTCATGTTGGTAATCGTATTCCTCAAGCAGGTAACATTAGTATTTATTATTTAAATATTAACATATTTAAATAATATGAACAATGAAATATTTAAATATTATTTAATAAGAATTATGTTTCAATGTTAGTAAATTGCATTTTGGGTACCCTGTAACATTTTTGTCAGGTTTCCTAAAAATGTGCTTCATGTGGTAACACAAAGTCATAAATAGTACTATTTAAATGTTTAATTAAATACCTCTACTGTTTTTTTTCCTGAGAGTGTTGCTGACAACTTTTTACTGCTTCTATTTCATGACATTGTGTTTCGTATTCAGTGAGTTCAGTGATACTCCCGCATTGCAGACACCCTGCCAAGAGACATATCGATCACCCAGCCACTTACGTATGTTCATCTTCCGGGGTACAATTAGTTCTGAGTCTTCTGACAACTGTGACAAAACCCTTGATGGCCATGATAAAATGTCCAATGTCACACTCTGAATGGGGAGCAGATATCAATAATCCAGGCGACACTTTGCACTTCAACTAAGCAAGTGGCCATGGAAGTTTAATCAAAAAGGGAGTGAGTAATATATTAGACAATAAGAGTCCTTGATTTCCCCTCAATGGATGCAATAATGACTTTAATAATCCTTATTACTGTAGCTGTTTAGCAGGCATACATTTCACATAATCCAAATTGCCATTAGACCCAGGTAAAAAGAGAGCCACGGCTATTGGAGGTGGAGCTGGCATGGTTAAGACGTCTCAAAGAATCATTGTGTTCATAAACTCCCTCTACACAAGGTGAAATAAATTAGATTTCCTTTTGTTAAGACTGCCTTCATGCTGGAAATTACCGGGGGAAACTGCTTGCTCAATGTGAGCATAGAAACACAATCAGACTTGCCAGCTTTAGCGTCAACATTAGCACCACTACTGCATTGTGATATTTTTCATAAGCTCAAGAAACATACGAAACAGCTGTTTTGATTGACCACTGGACCTGAAGCTGTCCTAATGCCAACTAGGTAAAAAAAAAAATCAGGTAAAATAATAATATAAATTTGTATATAGGCCTATTTATTGTTATTAATTTAAATATTACATTTAATATAAAATATTAAAACAGTTTTAATTCATTATAATGCTTATCTATTTATTAAATACACCTTTAGAAAGTATAATGCATTAAAACACATGACAGACCACCAATTTCAGATGCTACAAGGAATCTGCTTATATTATAATTCGTTTTAGCTTTAGTTACAATTATGAAAAGATATAATGCATTATGTACATTATGAATACCTTTTTTAATGCATTACACATAATGGGTTTAAGTAAAGTGTTACAGTACCAAATTAACATTTGTGCATAAATGCACACAGCTCTGCTCTTAAAGGCACACAGCTCTGCTCTTAAAGGCACACAGCCCTGCTCTTAAAGGGAAAGCACTCTTTAAGAGAAATCTGAGTGCTCTTAAAGTGGTAAATATCTCCCATAATCTTACACTTGTGAGTTATTGCTAGATGATCTAAATATTAAAAAACATTTAAATACAGATAAATGTAGGTAACAGTGGATGGCGGTCTTGTACTTCAGTTAAGCATTTGTAATAGTTTTGGACATTTTAGTTCCATTCAAGTAGAGTGGCCTTGCCAAGATGCAGAATGAGAGTGAACAAAACGACTAATGAACTGTTGCTCATTTCTCCAAAAGCCACAGTTGGCCAGCCTGTGTGCCACATCCTCAAGAGGACGTCCCATCACTGCTCATAAACCTCCAGTGCAGCAACACGAGGGTCTTCAGGGGGAGTCTAAGGTGGATCAGACCCACCCTGGCCCCTCTACACTGGGTCCCGTGGTGGAAGACGGCTCCAGGTCTTCAACGGACAGCCCTTCTCTAGGCAGCACCGGCGATGCAGGTTAGTCCTTCACTACAGTGCTTAAGTGAAAGGACAAAGACGTCAATTTCTGATGCATATCAATTGTGAATCGTGGTGATTTCTGTGGTCAAGGCTCCTAAATGGTGGTCCTACGTCGTACAGTGAGAGAGCTTCAAAGATAGCCGTTGTCATGGTCTTACGACCAAAGATAATCCGTGATCATTTTCTTAGCATGATCATCTCACAGTGTTTGCTGCTACAACCTACACTGTAAAAAAAAAATGTTGGATTAACTTAAAAAAGTAAGTTACCTGGTTGCCTTAAAATTTTGAGTTCATTGAAATAAAAAAATTGAGTTAATACAACAAAGGAGATTGGTTTAATAAATAGAAACTCAAAATATGCTATCTGAACTACATTAATTATCTAAGTTGATTTGACAAAATATAAAAAGTTGTGAAAACAAATCATCAAAATTCATTTTTTCAGTGTACATCTACTGACTAGACAATAAAAATGCAACAAGAAATTGCGTATTGTTCAGCGTGACATTACTTCCCTCAAGCTTCATTTGCATTTGTCTGTTCTCTAGCCTTGACCGCGTCCATATTGGCTTCCACCTCTTTTTTTTCTTCAATGCTCATAAAAAAACACAATTGCCAAAGTGTGATTGATCTTGCTCTATATGTTTTCCACTAGCGCATGCTGATGACGTGTTGTATTAACTGTATTAACTATAAGCTATAGTACGACTTGTGTCGTAGCCTACGATTTAATAGGTGTCATCATCGTACAGTCTGCATACATGTTGTACCCAAGTTTAATAGATCCATGTCGTACAGTGTGATTTGTAATGATCTTATAGGATTGCCAAAACCGCACAGTCTGTAGCGGGCATATCCCTGATCAAACACATCAAACTAGCTAATTACTGAACTCTGCAAGTAGATCTAAAGGAAAAGGATTGAGCAAGGATTTAGACAAACCACCAACTAGTCGATTTTGATCATATCCATCCAAAACATCCTCTAGCCAGACCAAGCACTGTAAAGCACAACAAGCAATGCTTTATTTTTACAGTTTTAACGTAAGCTCATTTAAGTCATTGAAGATGTTTGTGGCGAGCAGAACGAGGCCGAGGGCCGGTGGTGTGATTGCTGATGAGCGTGACTCGTATCTCTCACGGAGGAGCGGAAACATAAAAGGAGGAGTGACGACAGTGGAGATGGAGAGACCGGTGCGTCGCGCAGGAGTCGCTCATCATCAGCAATCACGCCACCAGCCTCGTGCCATTCTCTCACGGCCCTCGGCCTCGTCCTGCTCGCCACAATGTTAATGAGCTCAACCAACTGATGTTTTTCATCAGGGAATGCATCTGTTAATACTCTGAATATTATGTTTAATATCAACCAGATGGCTACACGCATCAGCTTTGCGAAGTCGAAACGCCCCAAGATCCTCACGCACCAGAATTCAGGGCTAGTCATGGAAAGGGAGATTGCAAAGCGGTCGTGTCAGGACTGCTGTGCGGGAAACCCATGAAATGGGAGGTGGTCTTTGACATTCAACCCTACCTAAAAGGCCGAGAGCGGGAGGAAAAAGTTCACGAGGACCTGTGGAACGAAACCTTCCATCACCTGGCGGGACGTTCCATTATTCAAGACTTTGAACATATGGTGGACAAAGAGTGTGAGATTGAGCATGGTGAGGAACTTGACTTGTAATTACCAGTTATTTAGCTGATGAACTTGAATCATTTGTGGGATGTGAATGTCCAATGTTCAAAACATTACTTGCATACTGTATCTGACAAAATCCCTCAACTATGCCGTTTCTTGTAGGTTCTGGGAGAAGGTACCAGCTTTATGCTATCCACACGAGTAAAGCCTGCAACATCTTGAGCAAATACACCGCGTTTGTACCTATTGATCTGGACAGCAATGAATATTTACCCACCTGCGTTGAGTATAGCCACCCTGGTAAGTCATTCTTCTAATTCATCTGAGCTTACAAGGCCTGGTATTTGCAATCATTATGTCAAAGATACTGTTCTCAGGAAGAAGAAAACAAAGGAGAGCGCAGGGAAACAGATGAAGCAGTCGCTCCTTGCTTAAACACACAATTAGATTATGGTAATGACTCTTTGTATATCTGTTTATCTCCAGGGGAGGATCATAAACGTAGTTCGCACTGCAGTTCTCGTTCCGGCAGCAGGAAGACCCGTGTCTACTCTGTAGGTCTGGGTCGGTCACAGTCAGGGAGTTTGTCTGGGCAAGATGACGCAGCACTATCTCACAGTAAGACTGAAGACAAAATACTGAATGTTTGGCTCATTTACAAGTGAGGAATTATAGGAACATTATCTGCTGTATGTATTGCATGGTTTGATCATCTGGGATAGATCCCATTGAATAGAAAATATGGTAAAAAGTTATGAAATTTGGCACACTTATTAAATAGTCTCAACTTTTATAATAACCAATTTAGGGACTCTATTTTAAACTCTCTAGTGCAACCAACTGGTCAAAGTTCACATAGATTTTTTTTGATAACTTAAGCAGTTATTAGACTTCGGGTCAGATAATCGTGAAAATATGTTAGCATTGTGATGAAAAGATAAATCAAACTGCTTAATGCATTTACAAATTTGATGTTGAGGATGTAGTTTTCCATTGCTTTGGTCGATTGAAATGAAATTGAATAATTGTCATTGTCAAGCAGTTTGTTAACAGCGCTACTGGTCAGAAATGTTTAAAAATACTTTGGGATAACTTGGCCTAAAGTCATATATGTCACATTTTGAATGTCTACCATATGCTTTTGAGGAATTTTGAACAGATTTTTTTGTTCAGTCCTCACTGACACCCTGTCCAATCTTCATCAAAGAGTAGCCTCATAAAACTGACCATAAAAACCCACAAAGTTGTATGTAGGCAACACTTTTGCATAACGACATATGTATGTATGTGATAAAGTTTGGTCAAAATATAGACTGTACAGTTCAAAAGTATAAAATAAAAAAATAAAAAAAGAGTCTGGGACCAATAAGAAGAAATTAATACTTTTAATGATCAAGGACACAAAGACATTTATAATGTTACACATGTTGAAATTTCTATTTCAAATAAATGTTGTTCTTTTGTACTTTCTATTTATCAAGAACAAAAATATTACGTGGCACAATGTTTCATGAGCAGCAACTCAACATATTAGAATGATTTCTGAAGGACACTGAAGACAGGAGTAAAGATGCTTAAAATTCAACTTTGTATCACAGGAATAAATTACATTTTAAGAAACAATATTCAAATAGAAAAGTTATTTTAAATGATTGTTTAGTTGAACCAGAATTTTGTTTTATATAACCGATCATTACCTGTTAATCAACTAAATTATGTTAAATTAGAATGGACAAGTGTCTGTGACCCATTAAAAATATCAACATTTGTTTTGTTAAGTTTGGTCAAGGAATAAATATGCACAAATTATATTTCACTTTAATACAGATTCACAAAACGAATGAAAAAACTGTGTGACAACTAGTAGCCTACAGTATATGCTGAGTTTCAATTAATTTTTGTGACGGGCTCCACCAAACGTATTGTTGTTTTCAATATTTTGTTTAGTGTACACAATTGTTCAACAATTGTGAGTGTACACAAATCAAAATAGACCCTTTACTGTTTCAAATGATGTCTTACTCTGTATGACCACAAATGATGGAGTCTTTTAAGTTGTTTCCGCTGTTACAATGAGACAAAATCATTTGCCATTGTGTCGATTTGTGTCGTGGAAGTCTACAGTCCAGTGAAATATTCGTGTCCTACTGCGTTGAACTACTTGTCCTAAAACTTAAAAACTTAATGTTATTGATATGCATGGCACTGCAGTTGTAAACTGTACTAAAATCTTCAGGTCAGACCCATTTACACATAGATTGCACGTAGAGTCCTTGGGTCCCATTCAGAAAACGGTTTTCAGACTAAACTCTGACGTCAAAGGGACTCTTGTCTGTACCCTTAAAACTCTTCTTTGATCTGCAGATGTAGACGATGGATCCCAATCCCTCTGCAAAACTCCCTCCTCCTCCAGTTGGGAACAATGTAGCTCTTCTGAAGGTACTTTTTTTCCTATCTGGCTGTATTCAGCAGGTTATTTCAGTTATTACAGACTTGCAGGTGTCCAAACACAGCAGCATTAATCACTCAAGCTTGTAGCTGCTGAATTCAGTAATTAGATTTGATCTAGAGGAGCATGGGTGAGTTTGAGTGCTCTTTGCCTTGGAGTGCAGTGTATTTGTTTGTGTGTTTGTGTGTGTGTGTGTGTGTGTGTGTGTGTGTGTGTGTGTGTGTGTGTGTGTTGGGCAATAGAAATGATCAGAATACCAACCTATTCTCTCTTTCAGCCTCTCAAAGGAGTCCTTCGGTGACCTCCGACCACTCGCAGAGATCAGTCGAGAGCCTTTTCTCTGCCAGGTGGGTGTCGATAGAGGGAACGAATTGGGGAAAAGAGCAAACCACGTCCACAAATCAAGTTTTACAATTGCAAACACTAATTCACAGAACACAAATGAATAATTTAGCAGTTTGCATCACTCATGCGCCATTGTTTTAAATCATGAGTCGAATTTGCATTTTGATTGCTTTTGGTATTCTGTTGGGTGGATGTAATGAGTTCAACTCTCACCGAAAGCAGACATTCATTAGTCATTAAAAAAATTACAGACAGGAGATGTGTAGACTGACAACACAACAAAGTTCTGTGCAGGTATTTAGCCTCTTTTACAAATCATTTCACCATTACAGTTTGATGTGAAGTGCTTTCTTACAATTAAATGAGTCAGTATGAAAATTATCAATAGGCAATGAGTGTTTGTTCTATTAACTTTGCTATTAGCAATTTCCTTTAAAAAAAAATAGGCTTCTTGAGTTTAAGTGAACGTATGAAGTAAAGAATGCTCTAGCTTGAAGTGTGAACGTTAGAGGATATTAGTCACACAAACTCATTTTCAGTATTAATAAGTTTAAAACGTTGACATCATAGGAAGAGGGTGAATAACCTGCAGGGTAAAGCTGTGGGGGTGGGGCTCTGGTTGTGATGTCACACAATACTGTAGGCTTTGCTCATGAATATTTATCAGGATATGCAAGAAATGGATTTACTTGATCTTTGATAAATAAATAGTTTATTTAATGCATTAATGTTTGATAACTTAATTTGATTTTGACTGGTTCAAATCCGGCCTGGATCTCGTCTTAATCCAATTCAAATTCCCATGTGTGAAGCAAATAAAACCAATATTTATGACAAAAGAGGGATGGTACTCCAGACACCAAGATAAACACTTCCCTTTCGTGTCTGGAATCTCTATCCCAGTTTTACCTCTCGCTGTCACTTGAAATGTCAGCCAAACTAATGACCAAAACGTGAGGAGCGACGCTATAAGGGATGTGTACATCCTTCGCAAATTAATGAATGTGAAGGGGCACTTTTCACCAAGAAAAAGCACTTTAGACGTGCATGTGCATTTAATGATGATAGTGAGGCACCGGAGTAAAAGGTGTTGTTTCTTTTTGCCTCTAGCAAGCTGAGCCTGAGCAGGACGCGTCTGCTGACGAAGGCGGCCAGGGGCTTCATGAGCCGGTCACAGAGCAAATTCAGCAACTCCGTGGGAGAGAGCGAAAACGACAACAAGGACTACATCCCTCTGGTTTCTGTCGATATATTCTGCTTTCAGGATGTTAATCCTCTGTGGCTTCGCTCAGAACTTATTTAAAGTCAACATGAAAATGAAATTGCCCAATTTACCTTTTTAACGGATGGTATTATAACAAACAATAAATGTTGAAAGGTCAGCATAAACTCATTCAAAAAATGCCTGACGTCATTGAGTGTATTGCATCCACTTACCTCTATAAATAGCCGGTCAATACTCACCTTGCAAGCAAAGGCAAGAGTTTTTAAGTATAGTGAGTAATACATCTGGTGACATTTAACAAACACTGATCAATATCTCATGATTGCTAGGTCTGGTTAAATGAGATGTTCTATTTGAGTGGAACATATATGGGTCATGGGAATTACTTTAGGTAAAGAGGCGTAGCAAAATCAGTAATGCTTAAAGACCTTAAACTGCTACTTGAAGTTCAATCTCTAAGCTTGTTTATATGATTAAAACTGATTAAATAGAGAGCATTTCTACTTCCTGTTGCAGGTGTCATTGCAGCTGTCCTGTGGGGCGTTCATGTTGAACAGTGCCTTGTGTGACGCCATCAACGTGCCCATAGACAAGCTAAAGTGGACGTCACCCTTCACCAGCCACAGAATCAGCCTTACCCACGTGTCCTACTCGGGGTCCCGGCGCTCTGAGAGCCTGGAGGTCCACCGCGGCTCCTCGCCTCCCCCAAAAGACTCAGACTTGAACTCTGAATGTGAGGAGCTCGCTTCCCGCACGTCCTCGTCCTCTTTCCAGGCCCGAAGCCCTCGGATGGAGGGCGAGCCCTCGCTGCTGGCCGGCTTCTCGTCTATGTCGACCGAAGCCCCACCGTCGCCCATCAACTCATTGTGCGACAGCGGGCGAGGGTCTGAGTCTGAAATTATAGGGACGCCCCTGTCTGGCTCGCCCGGGGGCCTGCGAAGGGGTGTGCAAGACACCGAGGGGATGGTGTGGGCCACTGCTGTAGCTCTGGCATGGCTGGAACACAGTTCAGCCAGTTATTTCATTGAGTGGGAGCTGATCGCGGCCAAAGCAAGCATGTGGCTAAATGAACAGATCATCCCAGAGGGCCGAGACCTGGCATCGGTCAAAGCCGCAGCCAATCAACTCTTCATCATCCTCAGACACTGGGATGAAAACCTGCAGCTCAACATGCTCTGCTACAACCCCAACAGCATGTAAGTCCTTATGGGGTAGGGACTACACTTCAAACTATGCTAAACGAGGATTTTACTCTCCTTGATTTGTTTTAATGTTTATTGTGTGGGTTTTGTTTTGGTTTTATGAATAGAAATCGTATTTCATTACCATCCATCCAGAGGCCAGAAACATACTTTGCACAGATATGTAGGCGACAATTAGTGTAACTTGCGTTACTGTGGCAGCAACAAACCTGTAAAAGACTGTAAAAATAACTGTATCTACCTAAGAGAAAAGCCCGGTTCACAGCAACAAACAAAGCAGCAACAAAGCCAACATGATCCCATTCATTTCAATGGAGAGCTGGCAGTTTCTGGCGACACAAGCGATAGTGGCCGTTGGCGACAGGATGTATACGTGTCCAGCGACAAGACTTTATGTTTAACTTTATGCCAATTAACAGCGACTTTCAAGAGCGACTACCAATAGGAGTGAAGTCAGTGGAGTAGGGCTGCTCAAAAATCATAATCACAATTATTTTGGTCAATATTGAAATCAGGATTATTGGTGGGTGATATGATCAAAGTTTTATTTCATGACTTTACAATTATCGATACTTCAGCAAAAACTAATACTAGGTTTACTATAATGTTAGTAAAAGGTCCTCAAAACAGTTAAAGACAAGTAAACAGTCAGCAACACAATAAAAACAAAGAAACTGAAAAAAAAAAACTGTCAAATAAATACAACAGAACAAAAATACAAATTACTAACAGTGGAATTCAAGTAATAGCCTACAACAGAAACTGAATAAAGTAATCAAATGTTAAATAACACTGGTGTGTACAGTAAATATAGACTAATCCTTATTAAAACTACAAATGTTATTCATTCAAGAGCAGTGAGTGATTTTATCTTTGTCTTTTGTTGTTAACATTAATCACTGCAGCAGATTTATTAGGCCGCTGTCACTTTAAGAGCTGCATGGATCCAATATACTGTTACATATGTGCTTTCTTTCTAAAGGTGCGTTTTACCTTGATTGTCTTGTTTTCATACACGTTGGAAGTCGAAATCGGATTACAATTAATCGCACAGTCCTAGTGCATGTGATCCGTCACTACATCCTCACTGTAAAATGAATTTTGATGATTTGTTTTCACACCTTTTTATATTTTGTCAAATCAACTTAGATAATTAATGTAGTTCAGATAACATGATATTTTGAGTTTCTATTTATTAAACCAATCTCCTTTGTTGTAGTAACTCAAATTTTTAATTTCAATATAAAGTTTTAAGGCAACCAGGTAACTTACTTTTTTAAGTTAATCTTTTTTTTACAGTGCTGTTAGTGTCGGCGGAAAGGTGGAAAAGTTAATTTTAGAAGTCAGCAACTTTATATTCGATTATATTCCTGTAATGTATGAGACTGTATGTCTCTGTGTACATTCCCAAAAAAAGGTGTGAACCGGTGCTTGCGCTTTCACTGCAGATAAATAGCCACAACGGCACAGATCTCTTGCTGTTTCTCGTTCATCTTTATTAAGCATTTTGTGTACTGATTCCATTCATATTTAGTCCTTTCCCTCCAAACTTTTTGTTTAATATACTGTATATTTTTTTATATATTCCAAAATATATATATTTTTTTGTCTACAACATGATAACATCCGTTCATCCGTAATTCAAACGCAGTACTATCGAAAAGAAGTAACGGGAGTAGTAAATAGCTGTTGTGGCAATGTTGGCAATGCAACCCATTCTTGTTGAATTCTGAATCGACACATTTCAAAACTGTGAAATCGAGTTTGCATGCTGTAGCTAAAAGTGTTTGCGATCACATATTTGCGAAGAGTATTTTCCGGGCCCTCACCACCCAAAATATTTGCATGTCTCCGCATTTCTTGTCCGTAAAATGGAGAGATTGGTTGTATTTTGAAGCTCGTCTCTTAAATAATAATGTGCATTTGGTTTAATGAACTGTCTGGTTGCTGCTTTGGAAGATTTTGTACCATAAACATTTAATCGTACAAAGCCTTATAGTGACTTTGGTTCATTAGTTGATGTGGTTGATGGAGTCTGTACATGTGGCATTTTAGGCTGTTTTTGCGATCTGAGGATCCAGTCACTTGATAAGGTGCAGTTTCATGTATAACAACATACAATGTACATTAGTTTGCCTTTATCATTAAAGATGTCAAATCGTGGCTGGAACGACACTTTCTATTGCTGTAAGCGCTCTCCAGTCTTAAGTGCCTAACCCTGGACTGTTTCTGGACTGTTGACATGAATGTTGTACTGTTACTGCAATGCGTAAGCTAAATTATTCTTTTTTTTCAATTGTTATTACTTTGCTGATTATATTTATGGCTGTGTATGTATTATTATAGTATTTTTTGACGTCAGTTGAAAAATTTTACAGAAGAAGTATAATAGAGTGGCTGTAAACATGTTAAAAAAGTAGCCTAAATAAGAAAATACAAAAGCTAACATTCTGTTATATCGCAGCGGTTTATTTTATTATTATATGTATTACTCCTCAGGTATTGCTCTTGAGTACTGTTGTCGATGTAGATGCACGAGTGGTTTGTGGAAAGATCTTTCATCTCAAGGTTCTTTACTGATTTAAACCTCTCCCATGCGCTTGTGACGGTGGCAGCTGCTTTGTGAAAAGTGCATTGCGTCAATCAAGTGTACTTTGTACTTAAGTGTGGAATTCTGTTGTGCGTAAATTCTAGTGCAAATCTGGACTGTGTAACTGCATGCAATAAAGTTTATTGGATGAAAAAAGGGGTGTCATTTTGCCATCACTTTTTCCACCAAAATGCAAAATATTAAAAACATAACATTGCAGGATTGTTGGCTGCGTTCACACGACAGTAGAAGGCCCTTTTCTGCACATATGAAAAAAAAAAACATGCTTTTGTAAATCATAATTACCGCTATTATGACTTATTGTCATAATTTAAACTTTCTCATGATTATAACTTTTTATGTCATAATTATAACTTAATACATTTGGACTTTTTATGTCACAATTATGACTTGTTAGGTCATAATTATAACTTTCTAAGTCATAATTTAAACTTTTCATCCCATAAATATGGCTTAGTATGTCATAGTTTCGAATTTTGTCAATTATGACTTTGTAGTTCAGAATTTCAACTTTAATGTCATTATTATGACTTTAATTTCACATTTTTATCTCGAATATATAACTTAGTATATCATCATTTCAACTTTTATGTCACAATTATGACTTTAGGTCATAATTTTGAATTTGTAATGTTAGTAATTTGACTGTCAATTTCAACTTTTGATCTAATAATGACTTATTTAAAAAAATTAACTTTTTTAACGTCTTTTTAATCTCAACTTTTAATCTCATAATTGACTTAGCCTATGTCAGAATTTTGTCACAATTGTCTTTTTAGGTCATATATTTTACTTTTTAATGTTATAATTTCGACTTATGTCATGAATATGACTTAGTGTGTCATAATTATGACTTTATATGTCATAATTATGACTTATTATGTCAATTTCGGGCTTCCATATTGTCCATTCACAGAGAACTTTTTTTGTTGTGCCTCGAACCTCACCAAAGGCAATACATTTTGCAGCCAGTAGATGTTGCACCACACTTTCAAAATCAAGAAAGAAAGGGTGCTGTTTTTGTCAGAATGCCGCATTTACAAACCGTACGACAGCTTGTTTCTGCTCTCTCTCTCTCTCTCTCTCTCTCTCTCTAAAAATGCATTGTATAGTTTAAGCTTATTAGTCAGGCATTCATCAGGGAATTAAACTGCAACTATAGCTGTCATCATATTTGTGTAACTCAAAACAATGAAATCTAGCGTCTTTGTTACTCCTGAAATCTCTCTCTTTTATGAGTCATGCTAATGTCTGTCCTGCAGCAGACGCCACGCTTCAATTATATCAGTTATCACTCAGTTGGGTAAAAATGGCTTCAGGCACAAAGTCAGCATCAAAAAGAGAACAATGACAGTATGCTTTTGATGATGCTATAATGCACAATTACATGAAAGAAAGAGACGGTGCAAAAGTTGAGAGGGCCGCTAATTAGGGTTGTTTAAAAAAAATACCAGAACCAAATGGTTTTCATGACATTACCGATAAGAGTTCTTGAACGTTTGCATGTTTGCACTGTGCTAAAATAATCTGACAGTGTTTCTTGGAATCAGCAGTACAGTGTGAATCTATGGTGACGCAGCACAAGAAATTGTTTATGTCCAATAATATGTCTTAGTAAGATTATATGATTATATATATATATATATAAGATTATATATATATTATATTTAAATGATTAGTTTAAGATTAAAGCTCTGTAGTTTTTTTTATTTTGGGGGACAAAACATAATTTGATACTTATATTTTAACATGATTTTTCTAAAACATGATGAATATAATCAACTAAACCGAAGTTGCGTCTGTCCAGTAAATTTTATTCTTATGTTTACTTAACATTTCACAGAAAAAACATGCCACGTGTACCACGACCTGAAGGTGGACATTTTTATTTACTAAAAGGCCTTGCTTAAAAAGCATGACCTGTCAATCAAATGACAGATGGCATGTAGATTGTGTAGGTTTTTCAGCGATCATGTTAATAATTTAGAAAGTCGTGCATCAAATATGATATAGCTTTAAAGTAAAATGTAACCAAAATGTGATAAATTAAAAATAAAGGTTCTTTGTTTGCATTGATGGTTCCATGAAGAACCTCAATGGAAACTAATTTGAAAGGATGGAGAACCAAAAATGTTTTTTTCTGTGGCATCAGTGTGAAAACTCCCTTTTGGAACCTTAAGGAATTTTATGAGATATATTCATAAATGAGATATGACATACCTATGCACAATTCTTTGTGGTCAGTGTAGGCTGTTTGTTTCTTGCAGTGATCATGGTTTTCTCTCAGCCTTGCATTCACAATCATAATGGGTTTCCATCAGCGTGTATTCTAGAATAGTCTACAGACATTAGCATAATTAAATTTCCTCAGTCCTCACGCACAACCAACTACAGGTCTCATTACATGACACAGCAGGTTTGAGACACTGCCAAAATACCCTGTGAGAACATACTGAGAAAAGGGGAATATACTCATTTTAAAGGGGAAAAAGCTCATTTTGAAGGGAAACTCCTGGGCTTAGGATGGAACTTCTGCTTCCCTAACCATTACATTAACCATTCTTTTAGTACTTGACTCTTAAATTTTTTTTTAAATAATAGAGGTTTCAAAATGGGGATTTCACACTGATGCCAGAACAGTTCTCAAAAGAACCATTTTTTCTTAAAGGGATAGTTCACCCAAAAATGAAAATGCTTTCATCATTTTCTCACCTTCAAGTGGTTCCAAACCTGTATGAATTTCTTTCTTCTGTTGAACACGAAGATATTTTGAAGAAGGTTGGTAACCAAACAGTTGATGGACCCATTGACTTTCATAGTTATTTTTTTCCTATGGAAGTCAATGGCTACCATCAACTGACAAAGATGAATATAAACTGTAACAAATGTTTTTCTTATTGTTAGTTAATGTTAGTTAAACATTCATGTTATTTCAATTAATCATAAATTTTCCCTGATATGTCACTAGACATTAAGAAATCATGTTCATTTCAAATACTTATATCACTGACAACAGTAGTCCGGCCAGGATATTGTCATTTAAAAAGTGAAGTTGCAGCCCTCAACTGATGTTGATGTTGTCATGTTGTGTTTTGGTCTGATGCTCCACCCTCCACCGATCTACCAATCACGAAGTCAGTAGTGTTGCGGCATCCGGGTTGCCAGCTCTGCTCTAGTTCCCACAACTACAGCTAATAACATGTCGTAATCGGATCCTGCAGCATATCTGGCAACCTTGAGTCAGTAATTTGAAAGTGATTGCAGTACCAGTTTTGGCCACAATCTTGCATACGGCTCCTTTAATACATTTAATTAATGCTAACAAATAAGACATTGTAAAGTGTTACCAAAAAATCAAATCTCAATTATATCTTAATTGTTTTTTCTAGTTATGTATTCTCAGTTATGAGATGAAATAGAGAAAATTAAAATTTTATTACAATTAAGAAAAAAATATACAAAGTCAAGTCATTTATTTACAAAGCCCTATATACAATACAGATTGTTTCAATGCATCTTCACAGTAATAAACAAGAAAATAACAGTATAAATGTTGCAATTCAATTCATTATAAAGCAAATACAATTTTGTCTGTATAGCAGCCATAAAAGACTAATGTGTTATTATTCAGCTTAATTTAGTTCAATAACAGTGTGAATGTTGCAAAGTTCGTTTAGTTATGAAGTGAACTCCGTTCTTGACTGAAGATAAGTGTCATTCCTCTCAAATCAGTTCAGTTCAATAATAGCACAAAGTGCCACAAATTATGCTTAATTCAGCAATAAGCAGCTCTACAGAAGACAATAGAGAAATTATTCAGCTCAAGTCAGTTCAGTGTTGATTCAGTTCATGTCGATGTTACAGAGTTCATCAATTCTGAAACTAATTTGATTTAGCTAAACATCAGCTCTAAGACAATTATCATTATCCAGATATCCCGAAACGTTTCAGAAGAGATCTCAGTAATGATTTAAACTGTGATGAGATTTCGAATCAAAAGTCAGAAACATTTCCCATCCAATATCTCAAATGATCTGCGCTATACATTTACAGCTCAATAATTGTCTCATTCTATTTCTTCTAGGCAATGATATTACCATCTGATATCACCACTGGTTAAAGGTTGTATCAGTGATTTCAGGCCCAAAAATAAATAATCACATTCATCTTATCTTTCCTAACGATCCGCTAGCTGCCCGCCCAATAAGCATGCCGTCAAAAAAACGCGTCTCTGTACACAAAAACAAATGGGTACACCACCACTCAAAACCAAAATAAACAGTGTTCCAACCAATCACCGACAGGGGCGGGTGTTGTGAGGTTTTGAGCTCGTGCACGGCTGGACGCGAAGTCGGAGCAAAACCCGCCCCTGTCGTTGATTGGTTGGAACACTGTTTATTTTGTTTTTGAGTGGTGGTGTATCCTTTTGTTTTTGTGTGCAGATCTCAGAGCCTAGGCTGCCTACAGAGACGCGTTTTTTTGACGGCCTGCTTATGGGGTGGGCAGCTAGCGGATCATTAGGAAAGATTAGGTGAATGTGATTATTTATTTTTGGGCCTGAAATCACTGATACAACCTTTAACTGATGATGTAACATGTTATCTCATTTGCATACAGGAAGTTAGGTTCACTGTTCAGAATTCCTCAGTCATCAAACATTCATGGACTGTGCAGATATCCTCTATAAACCACTGATCAGTAGGAGGATGTCACCGACGGGACCTTTTGATGTGTTGTACTGATAGTCCCTGATGTATTACCCAACACTTTCACACGAGGAACGGATTCGCCCTTGTGCTTCATTGCTTATATTCTTCTCTTATGTAAAGGCTTGTATTTAGAAAGTATGAATTGTGTGGAATGGGCGCACACCTTTTTACGTGACACCTTTCACACTTCTGCACACAGCAGCGAGATGTTATTTGATGTTTTGATAATCACTGCCGAGCATAAGGGACAAAGCACGCGCAGAAACAACTGAAGCACAATCCTGATGACAGGGCTGTAGTTAGCACATAAGACATTAGAGACAGCACTATTAATGCTGCACAAAAACAAGAGATATTTTATGCTGTACTTAGCTTGTTTCTATGGCAACTCTAAGTATTGTTAAGCAGGCCTTGAATAATGTACTTGACATAAGAGCTAAAATAAATGAAAAGAAACTAAAGTTTTGGAATTTGATCAAGTCATGCTCAAACTTATTAGTGGTGCGTAACAACTACTATTGCCCATACTTTCGTGTAACAGAGAATAAATCATATTTTTAGTTTATAAGACCTGGTGGACAATTTAAATTTTGGTAAACGTTTTTCATATGACAATATTTAATTAATTTTTTTATTTTTATTTTATTTTTGTACAGCATGATCTGGCTAAGCTTACTATTTTTTTTTCTTCTCATTGACAGAGCTAAGTTCCCTTCAATAGTCAGTCAGCAGTGAACTGTGATGGATCACTTTGGAAAACCCAAACTGATTATGCACAGTATTTTGGGCATTGCTGTCATGGCTGGTGATAAAATCAATGTCTGACGAGTTCTGACCTACATCACTGCGTCGCTGTGCATCTTGTCTATAGAGATTCCCAGAATAAGTCTTCTTATCTTTCAAACAATGCCTTGGAACATTATTTCATACAAAATTGAGTTAATTAAACCCCTATTAGCATCTCGTCAACAGTTCCGTCCTGAAATAGCAGCCTGTTTGTGCTTTCCAACAATTGATGTCATTGAAACGCCGTAATTGAGCTTGTGCATGATGTTCGGTTTTTCCGAATAGCACTGAAAAATGTCATCCGTCCCATTAGGTGAAGCTCAATTAGGGGAAATTTTCTCTGCGGTTTCCTCATCATGACAATACGTGTAATCTCAGCTTTCTCTTGGACTCTTGTCCTCGTCGGGAGATCAGAGAGAAGCTTAGGTTTTAATTAGCTGCGCTTCTTTCAGTGCAGTGAGACGGATGCCTCAACTGAGGGACATACAAAGAGCTTTAATGATGTCCGACAAGTTTGTTTCCACTGGGGTCCAGGGCTGGTTAATAGCTGCGTACCTGCGCTTCATTAAAACACTGAGGTTTGATTAAAAGCAAAGCCACAGAGAAAACATGCTTGCCCTAAATGACTCTCAATTAGCCCACCTTCATACCTGTGAATAACAGTAATGGTAGAGTTCACTTCCTTTTCTTTGCCGTAACCTCCAACGCCACCTCTGAAGCTTTGCCTGATTTGCTGAATTAAGTAGGCTAATGCTTAAAAGTTAAGTTCTATAGAAGTTAAGTTTTAAAATCTATGGCATAATGTCAGTTCACAAGGAAAATAATTTGGACTCGTTTATATATAATGTTGTTATTGTTAAAGGTACTCTACGTAACTTTTGCTCCTCTTGAAGTAAAAAAACAAAACTGCATGCATTTTGCAGAAAAACTTTGTTTTGGTTGTGCTTGCGGATAAACATGACCCTTCATAATAGATAATGCTCTACAATAAACTCTGTTAAGAGAGCTACATATGGCAATTTATCTGTTCAATAAAATACCTTAGTCACTGTTGAGTAATAAAAACACCATCTCTGCGTCGCTTTTACAACAATTCAAATCCCTTAGTTTTTGCCATCTCAGAAAAGCCAAACCAATGTTGATTCTTGTTTTTCTGTCACGTTCTCTTTTTGCCAGCAGACTCTCCTCTGTTCGATGTTTGTTTTAAACGGGTGATTCTCTGGAGGTTGGACATTTAGCTGCTCCATGTCAACCTTTCTAACTCATTGTGACAACAAACATGTCACTCACACACCATACACACGTCAAAGGAGCCGGACCAACTTTAGTAAATTTACGGATATGACGAGACACGGAAAGGCGAAGGACGTACTGTATGTACACAATTCCCCACGAAAATCATCCCAACAGGTCGAAAATATATACACTTAAAATAGGCTTCCCATAGTGAATCAGGGTAAGACAAAAACAAGTTTTGGAAGATGAATTGATGTATTAACTAAACCTAATAAAATCATTTTCATTATTTGAAATAAAGCTAAATTAAAATAAATTATGTAATAGCATAGGCTATATGTATATAAGATACTATTTATACTTTATAAGATATAAAATAAAATATAGATGATATATATATGAAAATATATCATTTTCATGGCTCATGATTTTTTTTTTTTTTTTGCATATTAGGCATATGGTTAAGAGTGAATGTGTGCATATTTTTAAATAAAACATTATTTGCAAACAATTGTAAATGTATAACAAAAATTCTAGTTAGCAATTTTATTCTTTTTCTTTCTTCCCATAAATCCCTCTAAATGCTTTTGTTTAAAAACAAATAAACAAAAACATTCTCAATGGTGGGTTATAGTGCCATTTAAAATATTTCATTCTCAAAATTGTCAACTGATGACTACTCAAAAGTAATAGTTTGCAAGCAACATAAACAGTACATCTAAATACAATTTTTTTAAAAAAGGATTCTTTTGTAGTATATTTCACCAGCACCAGTTTTTTTTTTTTAGAGGGCTCTTGGCAGATGGGAATGCTTTCACCAGATATTATAGACGTGTTTGATTGAAATATTCATGACTGACAGCGTTTCAAAGTTAAAAACATTGGTGAACACAGGGGCGATTGCAATGTGATGTTCTTTATTCATAATTAAAGGAACCTTTTTCCTTTCACAGTTGGGATCTTGCTGTTAGTAACGATTGCCATGGCTGAATTTGTTTGTGGTTTGTGACAAAAAACTGTTAAACTTCACTGATTTATGGAAGATCTGACCTGCCCAAACAGCTCATTAATACTTTGACCGAAGAGTTATTGAGTCTGATAAGAGAGCTAAGAGTGTGCTGTATGCAGTGCATTGGCCGATGTCAGTTTTTTTAGCTCCATGTATCGTTTAGTAAATATATACTAGCAAACAGCTTTATCTGTAAATGGATATGCTACTGAAATTTATCTTGTTTCTAGGCAACCATTTTATGTGCAAGAGCTAAAGCCTTTTTTGACAGAACACTTTGAAGAGCCCTTTCCTTTTAAGCGAGTTCTCTCAATAGCCTCTATGTATCATGTCTTTGAGGAAACATTCACATGGGTTATGACACCAATGAAACTTAGATATTTGATTTGTCCCATTGATCCAAAGGACATTTTTGGTCAAGCAGTCATCTGATGAAATGTCAGGTCAGGGGGAAAGTTGTGGAGAACCACAGATGAAGCACGATTTGGCTGACAAGGATAAAAAAGATTTAACGGTCGAATGTTTCGGAAGGACCATTTTCTAGCCAGCCTTCATTCTGATTCTTCATTCTGGAGCTTTATGTTCCAGTACTCATTCACTTTTATTATATTAAGAAGACCGTCTTCATGAAAATCACATGAAGGAAAATAAATCTGCACTTTGTAATAAACCCCCTTAGGTTAAGAAAACCATTACAATTATAACTAAAAGTGAAGGTTTTATTAACTTTAGGGTTCGCTGCGAAGTGCAAATTTATTCACCTTCATGTGATTTTCAAGTGGTTGAAGCACTATACTTTAAGTCTTCTGAAATAGCTTTCTGTGAAGAATTGAACAGAATTCAAGTTGTTAACCACAGTAAACGGCCCTAGATCTCCTTGATAAAAAGCACCCTATAGTGAAAAATAAAAATACTAATCTGTACTGTACTACCATACTTAAAGTCTGCTAAATTGGAACAATTAATTTTGAACTTTGCACTTTAGTTTAGGAAATGGGTCCAACTAAAGATAGTTATTTATATGTTAATAGATTTGTAGTATACTTAATATAACATTTTTAAATGCATTTTGGTATAGGTTTTTTTTCACTAGGGCAGCGATGTCTGAACCATTTTGTTGGATTGAATCTTTTGAACATCTGGTATTTTGCACTGTTTTGATTGTAACTGCTCTGAAAAGTATTTCGAACGAAATTTTTCCTTTTGTGTTCCACGAAGAAGCTTGAAGCTTGACGTTTTGAGAAAGCTCTTTCCATGTTTTGTGTGCAACATGTTCAGATGGTTCAGGAATGGTTTGTGGGCGGTATACGTGGGCATGCCGCCTGAGGCTGAGACTGGCTCCAGGTCTGCTAAGAAACTGTAAAACTAAATTTCTTGAACCATCCTGAAAAGAAATTATAGGGCATATTCAAGGCTATAGTAGATTTGAGGGAACACGTATTATAATGCTTTATACCATTCGCTTCATATTTAAACAACAGCTTATCGGTATCCGTGAAGCATGTTTATCAAGTGTGTCCCACGAGCCAGAGCCGTGTCAGTGCATTAACACTGAATGTCTGACGGATTAGAAGGGCCACAGGAAGGCTCATGAATGAATACATTGGGCTTTATTGCAGTGGCTGAGGATCAAGTGTCCGTATGATGCTTTTTAAGAATGCTTCATGTTATTTGATACGTTGTATTATTGTTGTCAATGCAAGAAATTATGCCTACAAAAGGGAAGTTTCCAGTCAACTTTAAATGATTGATGTAGTTTATTGTCACAGGTGTTAGATGACACTGCTGTTTACTGTTTGGATAAAAAGGTAACTTCTTATTTCATTCAAGTTCACTCTTTGTCTGAAGTGATTCACAGCACACTAAATGCTGCTTGATGTAAAATCGAGCGCGCTGAATCATGATACAGAAATAATCATGAAATATATATTGCATAGAACATTTAAGTGTGTGCATTTTTAATAATTGGAGTGACACTGTGTCTGCACCAGACTTGAGCAAAAAATAACCCATTATAATTAGTGACGCTGTCTACACTGAATGTGGTGCGATGCAACGGAAGAAATCCCAGACAGTAAACCGATGGCCCATTCTATTTCTGATGTACTTCAAGTGCTCACGCTACTTTTGACACAAAGAACAATAGATTTGCAACCGACACTTTGTGGACAGTGTGGACAACCTCGAGCTGTTGCGACGCGAAAAAAAGCATAGAACCCATTATAATCAATGATGCTGTCTACACTGGATGTGGCGCGACACAACAAATTCCCATCTATAAACTGACGTCCCGTTCTATTTGTGATGCACTTCAAGTGCACATGCTACTTCTGATACGAAGGAGGAAGAATATGCAAAAGTCGCTTTGTCATGTTCAGCCTCTAGCTGTTGAAGCACAGTGTGATTCTGTCACATCCAGTGTAGACGGTGTAATTGAATAATTTAGAATTATTTTTAAAAAAAGAATCATTCTGATTCGTTTAATGGTTATTTTTGCAACATTTGCCAGTAGGTGGCGACAATTGAGTGACTTTGGAGGTAGCCTATTATGAGTCATTCACGCAACTGATTTGTAATAAGAACTGATTATTTTACGACCTAAACAAATCTCATTATGCTTCATTAAAATGTAGGCCCTACTAATCTACTAAGACTCAATAGTTTATAAGACAATAGCTTATATAAGACTGTAATAGTTTATCCACCAACTGACAATAATGCATATCTGTCAACTGCTGGGCATGACTAGGCTATATGACGACTTTTATTAAGCTATAGAAAAAGACAATACATTTGACCTAAATAAAGTATTATTTCCATGAATGGTGTTATGTCAATGTACTTGCGTGTGTTCTCTGCGATGTTTATGCATTCATAATTCTTCCATGCCCTTTCTCTCCTTGTGTGCATGAGATTGATTCATCTGAGAAACTGAACGAATGATGCTTCCCCTTATTAAGTGAGCTCATTCACCAATGAGATCATTGAATTTGTGAAGACTCAAATCTCTAACTCGTTCAGTGTTCCAAGTCTGCACCCGATCCGATTTTAGTGGGATTTAGCGTGATCGGTCGGGTAGGGAAGAAAATCCTTCTAAATCTGTGGCCACACCAAAAGATATTTAAAATCTTATAAGACCACAAACATTTTGCTCCTATAGTGTGTGTGGTGTGCCACGATGTGAAGAAGTTTGGGTGAAGTCGTGAAGACTGCGGGAGCATGGAGTTTATATATTGTTATGCTTCCGTCTTCTGTCAGCTCGCTTTCTGATTGGGTATCGTTTCGTTCCACCTGACAATCAACAGAGTACGTGTGCTTTTGTCCTCGGGGTTCCCCCCACACACCAGGTTTTCTGATCGTAAATATTCAACATGTTCATTATTTACGATTCACGATCGGGGTGAATCCGACGTGTTTCCGAGCAGGTTCGGTCACTCTTAACACACCTCACACACCACAGGAGAATCTGATAAGATAATCTGTAGTAGGCTGAAGATAATCGGGACTTCCCTTAGGATTGTCGGAAGGGGAGAAATCGGCCCGGATATCTTGTGGTGTGGCCCCAGCTTAAGCAGACAGTGGGAGAACACAGAGTGAATTTTAAGCGGGAGCGGGCAGGTGCAGAATAGTTCTCTAGTGTTTGTTCAATGGGTCTAACCAATGAAATGCTCCTAGTTCACAGTCTGCACTCAAATGCAATTGGTTTTGCTACGTCAATATTTGACAAGTGACAAATTACAGTAAAATACAGATTTTTTCACAAATGCAAAACAATTATAATCTAACATCTATAACCTCAGTGGCAATAAATAAATATTAAGGCACAAAAACTTTTATTCATTTTAATTCACCGTTTTAGAAAGGATTTTAAGATTATCCTAGATAATCTTCATGGTGGGCTGTAAATACCTCACTGTGGGCTGTAATTGGGATAGTGAGAACTGGACTTACCTGATGTCGATCTGCAATAGCTGAGTGTATGTGGAAAAGAAACGAGGTGAGTACCATGGCAACCAACAAGGTCACAGAGGGCAAAACATAAGAGGGAATTGGTATCACTTCAGGCGTTCACAGTAGGTGGAGGAACAGAAATAAGAATCAAGAGCAGTAGGGACCAATGGGTCTACAGGAGGGAGGAACAATACAGAAGGTGCAATGGTGGAACCCAAACTTGCGTAGGTTTAAGCACTGGCAGGGTGACCTGAGCAGCAACTGCAAGTCAATTTGGAGCAGCAATTTTCTTTCTACACTACAGAAGACGGGATAGAAAGGGAGCAATATTTCAGACAGGAAGGTTAAAGCGTCCCGCTGAGAGCTGCATTGGTTTTAGAATGAGAGGAACAAAAGATCGAGATGTCAGAGTCTCAAGTAGTGTGGCAAACCGCAGTTTCATGTGATTCTCATCTTAGCTCAGCGAATTGGTGCACTTTCAAAGTGGCAAAGAAGTTTACCTCATGCAGACCTGTGGGTGGGCGGAAGGAGGAGCAAAAAGCCATGTGAGCTAATTCTAAAGTTGAGCTCTTGTAGTCAACAGTTAGGTAATATTCACCAAAATACCAAGCAGAGGCAGCATTATTTTAATGGTCCATTTTTAAGAGGGGTATTCAGAAGTTTGAATCTAACTCTTAAGAGTAGAACCAGTATCAGTTGTCGACTGGTGAATATCCAGTAGATCAATGACCTGAAGCACAAAGCAAAATTATATAAGAATGGCTTTGGAAAAGTAAGCACAAAAAGAGCTCTTAATGTAAATCCAAAGTTTGAAAGGTAAAAGGTGGCTGCTGTTTGTTTGTGGCTCTCAGTGACTGAAGTCTGTCTAAGGGACGGACAGTGGAATGAGGAAAAGAACGCAAGGTCTCGAGGTGCGGTTTTAAAAAGTTGAACTACTTTTAATTTGACCGCCGTGTTTTGCGCGAAACATCACATGTCCGTCTAGAGCATGTTTACATTGAAAAACAGTGGAATGGAAAAACACATTCTGTGTGAACGGCCCCTAACTCTTCATAGCATGAAACGCGCGTATGACGTGTGATGTCTGCGTGAGCGGGTGCCTGAAGGTACGGAATATGTTGACAGACGGGTAGGACATCCTATCTTTGCATTCGGTCCGAATCCAATGATTGGATGAACGTTTTATGGTCCTATGCCTTCCACATACAATATATATATACATATAAATACATTTAGACCATTTACCCTAGTGATTGCTATCAAGAAGTGAAGAGACTTTCAACCAGCATAACAAAAAAAAGTTTCTGGAACAAATCGCCTACTCTGCCTTTAAGTTGCCTACTTTTTGCAACAAGCTACGAGTCACGAGTGCACCTATGCTTTCTTAAAATACTGCCTCCGTAGGCAGCACACTAGGTTTCGTAACAGCTTATATCTCCCATATACACCCTAGTGTTCAGATTTGAAAATATCTGCTCCACAGTGAAGACTTGCATGACCTTTTTGATGACAAACTTTGAGCTATAAACTTTATTGTTGGTGCAAAATTATGTAACAGAAGACAGCAGAACGATCTTTAGATGATACATGAACGCGAGTCTAATCTGGCTCTTGCATGACTACATTAGCTACACTATCTGTCACGGTAAGTCAAAATAAAGACAAGGAGGGTGAAAAAAATATCACAGAATACATGTCTGCGAGACACATGCTTCATGCTTTGTGTGGGAGACTCACTGAGCCAATAAAAAAATAAACACGGCCTCATCTTCCCGGCACAGGCTGTTGCTGAAGCGTGAGAGGCTGTGGGGTTCCTATGGCAACAGTGCTGGCAATCCATGTTTTGTTGCCCTGTTTTACAGCTATCATGCCAAGAGTATGTCACCATGTGTTATCAGAGCTTCCTAAGGGACAGAGTCACAAACACAGATTCTGTAGAAAATGCACATGAGGGATCATCAAGCAAAGGTGAGCTTGGATGATGAGTCTTTTATGGTTGAATGAACAGACGTTATGAAGTAATTATAAATATTTGGAAAAACTGTAGGTACCCCCACGTATAATTTTTGTGCTGATGCTCACTATCAGCAGGGTTAGCTTACCACAGGAGAACCGTGCTGGTGGGTGACAAGGTGACGGGTGTTTCTGGGTAGTTAGCTAAATTATTTAATATTTAGTTCAAATGAATAAAATCACCCATAGCTGGTCATCAGTTTGTTTCTTTTAACCAATGAATACATTCATTTTTGAGCCTTGCATCACCTTGGTTAAAGTTTTTGTTATTCTATTATACTCTGTATTTTGGTCACATTTTTTAGGGTTCAATTCTCACTATTAACTATGATATTTGTCTCAATAAACTGCTTATTAATAGTGAGGTAGTAGTTAAGTTTAGGTGTTGGTAGGATTAAGGCATGTAGAATCATGCAGAATAAGGCATTAATTCTTACGAATAAACAGCCAATATCCTAGTAATATGCATGCAACTAGTTAATAGTGAGAATTGGACCCTAAACTAAAGTGTTACCAATATTTTTAATTAACGTTTATTTTTATATTTTTGTTCTATGTTTTGTTTTAATTTTTGTCTCATGTTTTTTTTTATGCAACCCCATTTCCAGAACAGTTCTGGAAAACAATCTGTGATTTGTTAATTCACTCAAACCTTTATTTAACTGATAAAAGTGTTAAGAAAATATTTCCAATGTTTTCACTGACCAATTTAATTGTGTTTTTGATGGCTGCAACACACACCAAAAAAGTTGGAACATTCAAATGTGAGATAGTGAGAAATTACAATTAGTGATTAAATATGCACTTAGTATTTTGCTGTAGAAACAGTTACACTGCCTCAGAAGTCAGCATCGTGAGATACCTTCGTGCGCAGGCAACAAATCCGCTGCATACGTTCTCGGACACAGTCCCTGACTTGATCTGAGAGGGAAGCTTGACACAGGTTCTCCTAATGATTGGTAATTGAGTTGTAAAACAGATCTAATTATGTCACAACATGTGCTGAAGAGGGGGGGCTCACCTCTTTACTGCCTTTAAAAAATACCTCTTGAATTGAATCAGGGATCCATGAAGCCACTGGACATAATGAATTAAATTCCACCTTCATTCTCTCATTCTCTTCATTCTCTGTTGCTAAAACACATGTCTCCCAGAGCCAATTACAGTTACATTCTGTGCGCCCTTCAAACCTAAAGCCTGTTTTTATCCTAATGAAGACGAGCAGAGGGTCTTACAATAAATGACTTTTGACATTATCCGTAAAGATTCTCAGTGTCTCAGAAATCTCACTTGTGTCTAAATACATATTTAGTCATAAATACTTTTTTTAAATGGTGTAATGTTTAATTATTCCTGGTATAAAATGTTTCTGTATTTAAATAGAATGTCACCGTGCGAAACAACTCAATATACAGCAAATTAAAAACTTAAGAATAAATAAACTAGAGTTAAGAATGAATAAAAATGCTGGGTTGTTTCAACCCATGTTTGGGTCAAATATGGACAAACCCAACCATTTTTTACATTTTCAAACCAACCCAATTACATTTTCAAACCAACGATTGGGTTTGTCCATATTTGACCCAAACATGAGTTGAAACAACCCAGCATTTTTAGAGTCTATGTATTTATTCTTAAATTATATATTGGAACAATTAAATACTCAAATATTTTAACAATGAGTTTAGTCTGTTTGTTTATACATTAAAGAATTCTTTCAAATTCTTTAACCGGACATCGTTCAAAGCAAACGGGGTTATGATGTCACATTTCAATCAAGCACACAGAGAACGCATGAGTGTGAATCAAATTAATCTTCTGTTTGATCAAATCCAATTAAAAACTCTTACGCTGATAACTCGCTCAACCTCTGACATCTGTATAATGATGTATGTTCAGCATAAGAGTTTTTCTTTTGGCTTCATAGTGTGATTTTTACCCTTTCAAAAAGCACTATGATGGTATCTGATTATAATACCATGGCATTTTGATGTATATAAGGTGAGTTCAGGTTGATTGGGACATTCCCAGTCATCTCATTGGCAAAGTATCCTAAAAAAAAAGTGCATGTCCATGCTTTTTCCAGCAGTGTACATTTCATATGTAGCTACATTTTCAAATTGTGAGACCATGGCACTTTATATTAAGGTCAATAAAAGTTTTAAATGGGATTTAGCACATTGTAATCTTGTACCTGCAGAAACTAAGAATTTAAGTCTTTATGTTAATGTGTCTACTGTAGTAGAATAGATGGGTTCAAATGACTTTAGTTGCTCAAAGAACCAAACAAAAAGTATAAACCCTGAAATTATATTGTGAACTTTTTGAGTGTAACTCATCCCACAACGTTTTGCTACAGACATGAATGGTGTGCTGTAACGTTTCTAAGGGTGTTTTCACATCAACGATGTACTAAAAACAGAAAAGTTTATCCTTTGCGATTTCCTTGCATTCACACGGATCTGCGAAAAATGACTAAAAACCTGTATCATTCATGCCAGGCCAGTAGTTGGCGAAGTCACTTTGTAAAGAAACACGACTACGCGCTTATAGACTGAACATATAATACGCATGAACATGACGTCACTGTTTCTCACAAATAATAGAAGATAAGGTTTTGTCAGTGACACTTTTGATATATTTATTGATACAAGTTATGTTTTATATAACTTGACTAAATTAAAAGACAAAGTCATTAGTGAAGATTATGCCACAGTATTTAGAATATAATATATAATATAACATGCAATGCAATCTAGATTGGTTACCGCTCAAATGTATCATTTTCATTCTATCATTCACCCTGCCTCCATTACATATCCATGTCCATATCCATACAAGTGTTTGATCACCACATTTGAGTGATCATTGCAAAACATGTGTTTATATATTTATTCTGTTTATACTGTGTATTCTATATACAGTAAAGTTTCTACACACCAATAGGAAAGTGTGTCCAAGCTTTTGACTGGTACTGTACTATAATACACATAAGTAGTATTGCTACTGTATTATAATATACACATAAATAATATCGGCCGATATGTCGGTATCAGGCTTTTTTTACTCCCTAATATCGGTATCAGCATCGGCCCCCAAAAATCCATGTCGGTCGGGCTCAAATTTTTAGGCCCTAAAATGCCGTTGACGTGTAAATGAACAGTCAAAATGCATGATTTTTAGTTGAAAACAGTGTCGAGAAAACACATCTAAGCACAAAAACATAATTGACACATCATTACCTCAGTAAAATAGGAGGTGATTAGATGTTAAGATACTAATGAATGTGTTTCAAGAAACCAATTAAATGTAATGCTACTTTAAAGGCGGAAATCATTCTGAGTCTCCGTTCAGTTTTACTGCCATAAGGCAATGACACATGAAATCTAATAGGGTGTAATACAGCATGATCAATTTGGCTTTAGTACACTGCAGCAATCAACTCGTCTCAAAACCAGAGTTTTATCTGTTTTTTATGTCTATTGGTGAAAATGCCAATGGTTTTTCCAATTATTTTCAGCCAAACAGTTCAAGATGCTGTAACCAGGCACACGTACAGTCTGCTGTCACGTAATGCCTGGTTAGATCAAACAGGCTCATTTGCAAATATCTGACATGACTTTAGAATCATTGACATTTTTACCTTTTTAAAAGAGGCAGAGAAGGTGAGCGATCAATCTGTAGAGTGGGTGGAGAGTGTTTAACTGTGCAACCCTCTCAGAAACAAATGGGAAAATTATGATTTTTATCACAATAGTATTCTAGTTATTGTGTGATGACCTGTGCTGTTGTTGGAAATGCATCAAGGAGAATTAATGATATGACAGGAGCATCATTCTGATACCTCCTACGGATCACTGCCAACAGAAACGGTGCACTAACTAGGACAACTTCCCTTCTCAACACACATTTCCATAGCAACCTTTGTGGAACTTTCAGATAAATATGGTCCCAAAGCGAAAATCAGTCTTTTACTCCAATTAGTGGCATGATTTTAACCAGAATTTAACCTTTTCATCAGTATTTAAAAGAGAAAGATATCTGGTAATTAAGTAGCAAGTGTATTATAGTTTCTCCAGGGAGTAAAAATATAAGACCATTTCAAGCCAAGAAACAATTTACTCACCCCCCCTCATGTAGGTCTAAACCCATATGATTTTCTCTCTTTTGTAGAAGGTGAATTTAACGAATATCATGGCCACTATTTTTCATTTCATGAAAGTGAATGAGGACTGTGGGGCTGGCAAGATCAAAAACAAAAAACAAAAAAAAAAATAATAATAGCACCATGGTTTTTGTATGCTATATTCCAAGTCTTTTGACTTGCCTCTAGAACGCTCTAAAATAGACTACAAAAGTCATATTAACTACAAAAATAGCTGCCGACTGTGTTTTCAACATGTGAACGCTGAGGTCGAAACTAATCGCATAAATTATGTGGCCTGTCACAGCCACTGGTTTCAAGTCTGGTTCTTGATGATTCATTTTATTTAAGAAAATTCATTTTTGAGGTTTAGGGAGGTGAATGACCCGAACGGGAGTGAGGTTTATGGAGGTGAGTGTAACAGATGGCAGCTAGTAAAGAACTCTGCAGGTAAACCTCACTCCCCTGGCCTCAAGAGTCGCATTATCAATTGATATTAGTGATTTGTGACCAGCTGAGCCTCAAAGACGATCTCAGCATAGCCTGAACAACTGCACTACGAAATCCTCGCTCAGAGCTATGACTCGCCAAAGTGTGTTGCAATCTATGGGATTTTTGACCAAATTTGTTGCTCGCCGGGCGAACATCGTATGCCCGATCGCTTAGAAAATATATTGCACTCCTCTCCTCAATAATCCGCACGATTCTACGCCTCATTCATGGGTCTATGACAAACAGGACTAATGCAGGAAACTATTGCGAAACAAAATAGCAAAAGTTACATTGTTATGAGCCTAAAATGTGTTATTTGCCTGTTTTTCACCAATAAAGAGTGTTTGTACCATGTCAATGACCTTTCCATTTGATTCCTGGTGTCAGAATTATTTGAAAAAGTGGGTTCATTTGTCTTTGTATGTTGTGTGGTTCAGGAGATATGAAAATCTGTATTTTTCGCCACTAGCGTTGACATCACTTCAAGATGGCCGCCAAACGAACCCCATGGGACATTAGTTGACCTCTGCAACATCAATAATTCTTAACGAGACACCATTAGGGTCCCAGAAAAGGATTACAAAAAACTGCCAAGCGGCTACATGGGAACCTATATTTCTCTGCTAGACTAATGAATATAAATTAAATTAAATTAGGTTTGGAACAACATAAGGCTGAGTAAATGATTTTAAATTTTTGGTGAACTATTCCTTTAAAGATGCATTCCTGTTGTCCTTTATCCAATAGTAACACGCAGTTAGCAAAACACACACACACACAAAAAGGTTTCATCCGAACATCCGTGGCTCTTGAGAGCAATATCATTCAGAGCTGAGGCTCGTGAGGCTGTCAGCTTAAGTGGAGAATAATTAAAACACATGGCTTTGATGCAAAGCTGAATTATTTGCATAGAGAAAAGGTACCAATTGGGGCTTTTGCTCACATCTCTGCCCCAAGATAACACTGAGCGCATCTGTTGCCATGGCAGCCAACTGTACCATTAGCACTTTTATGTCTACAGAGTGGCCAAAATAATGAAGGAGAAGTGGATGCCCAGACGCCACACACACGCCGTTCACGCTTTAGACCCACTGAGCAGCTAAACATCATCTACTTGTGCTAATGAGATGCCAACACACAATAACACTTTTGTTTTCTTGTTTTTTGTCCCCCAATATGTTCATTTTCTGATGCACTGCATTGTTATAATGGACTCTTTTCACATTTCCGGGGCTCTCAGAAGCAAAAGTCGTCATAGTTGGGTAAATTTCGAAAGCGGTGAACAGGAGATGACAGCAAATAAAATTTTTTCACTCCCTCAGTAATTGTAAAGACATTATGTAGCCCCGCCTCTTTTCAGTTCTGCTCGTTGTGTTCTGTCTCCGGGTTTGTATTTCCAAAGCATGAAGGGAAGATCTTACGGATTTATGAATGAACCGCTGTTTTAAAATCTTCCCAGTCAATAACATTTGTTACGACATCCGCTTCCAACATTACAAAGCTCATAACTTTCGTTAACTCTACATAAGTAAATCCACTTCACCAGCTAATCACACCAGCGTTGCCATAGAAATATAAAGAGTATATGGAAGCATTTTTTTCCATTAATTTCTCCCATAGGGATTTTAAAAAAAAGTCTTTGTTAAAGAGTTATAAGCCATGAACCAAACCAATCAGCTATGAGGTGAATCACAACATTACAAACTTTGATTTGAAGCAAAAAAAAAAAAAGCATTTGAAACAACCCCGTAGCTCACCGTATGTTTGTCTTTAAAGGTTTAAAAGTTATTATTCAAAATCAATTTCTCTATGAAAATAAAAGTTTTTACTTCCGTAACCAGACCGTTGCACTCATTAGAATGTGAAACGTTTTATCTGGGTAAACGTTTTGTTTAGACACCATATTAGGAGATAATGCTGCCTTTTTGCTATAGTGAGTTAAGGCAGTGTTTGGATTTTCTGTTATGATTGTGAAAAATGTCACCACTGTAAGTCATTCCTGCTGCATCAAGAATTATTCAGGGAGAAAACTGGACAATGTGATAGGCTATAAGTTTTTTCACCTTTTCTGTGTGTACAAACACTAAGGGAAGCAGGTTGAGGAGGGTGATGAGAAGACGCTGGATAGAAAATCTATTAATGTCACTAATTAAACCACTGCCTATCACTCAATCAAATGTTTGGTTTAATGATTAAAATGACCTTTGCAATGTAAGTTTGTCGGCTTGTGAATTTGCAGAACTTGCACACAGCCACTACAAAACTGTTCACATGCTTCTAGGGATTTGTTGTGAGTTAAAATATACAGTATAGAAAAAAAAAAACATTGTGTGGGTGCTTTCTGCTGATTGTAATCCACAATCTCTGATTCCTTTCTGTGGCCACGTGAATGACAACAATAAAACTTTCCCAATAAAGAAATAGATTGGCATGTGTAAGTGTTATGAGGGACGTTCAGAGAAAGAACAGCACATTCCTGCTCCTAATGCACTGCAGTTTATAAAAATGAAACCAAATAAAACCTGAACTCAGTTTGCCAAGTCATTCTAGTGCTTTCTAAATGCATTCAGCTCACTGTGGAGAGTTCAGTAATGTGGGAGAGAGAGCAAATAGTACCATACTGCCTTTCAAAGCAACACAAAGACACTGAGTACTTTACTTTCTTCATAGATTTCCTCGCGATTTCCCCTGCAGCCTCATGTTTTCTATATAAACCGCTCATTTGAGCAGCTCTGCTTCATTTCTTAGTGTGGAAATGTTATAGCTTCTCTCACCTGCATTACCTGCTCATCCAGGGGGTCCTAATGAGCTGGAGGGGAATTCCCAAACTTTCATCCTGCATGACAGGTTACATTCAGCAGAATCTGGACATTGTGATGAGGAATCATTTGAATGTTCAATCTGAGCACATTTTAAATGGAGGTCTGTATTTGGGCAAGTTATTCCAGAGGTTTAAAAACGAAAAATGTGAAGCATAAATTTTCATTACAGCAAGACTTTTAAACGTTTTTGAAAGAAATCTCTTATGCTCACCAAATCTCTTATGCTTATTTGATTGGTGCATTTATTTGATTGATGGTTTCCTGTGATGGCAATACATTACTCCAGTCTTCAGTGTGACATGATCCTTCAGAAATTAATATTCTGATTTGCTGCTCAAGAAACATTTCTGATCATTAGCAATCTTGAAAACGGGTGTTCTGCTTACATTTTTCTTTGTGGAAACTGTGATACTTTTTTTTAGGATTCTTTGATGAACAGCATTTATTTAAAATAGAAATATTTCATAACAATATAAAAATCGTTGTCAATTTTAATCCGCTTAATGCTTCCTTGCTGAACAATAGCATTAATTTCTTTGTTTAAAAAATATTACAGACCTCAAACTTTTGAATGGTGTATATTAATCCTGTTTCGAAAAAAAATAAAAATAGCCGCATCTGTCGTGATAGTAGTTGAAAGACGAGATGTGACTTTGCCCAGACAAGTCTTGTCACTAATCTCATTCTAGTAATGTTTAAATCTTGATGATATATATTTAGAAAAAGTGTGTTTTAACATCTACTTAAGTGCAGTTCCTTGCTTTATATAGCCTACTTTTGCTGCAAAAGCATTCATTGTAAAAAAATAAAATAAAAAAAACACTTCTTGTTAAAGGGATAGTTCAGCCCACAATTAAATTTCTGTCATTAATTGTTGTTAACCCATGTTGTTCCAGACCCGTAAGACTTTAGTTGATCTTCTGAACACAAATGAAGAAACTGAGAGCTTTCTGTCCCTCTTGACAGCTAGGCCTACACAACTGACACTTTGACAATTCAAAAGTTCATAAAGAGATTGTAAAACTAATCCATGTGAATTGAGCGGTTTAGTCCAAAACTTCTGAAGAAACACAATCGCTTTATATGATAAACAGATTGAATTTAGGCTTTTATTCACATATAAACATTCATCAACTCACACATCAGTTGTGGTATATGGAAGCTCAAGCATGTTCGTTCGACGTATGAGATTTGGTTAAACAACTGAAATGCATTCCTCATTATTGACCAGACCGCTCCCTGTGATCAAGAACAACTCTGATTGTAATATCCGAACATGCCTGTTTTAATGGGAAAGCATTTGTTTTAGAAAAGTGCCACCTTACAATTGATAAAACAACCAAGAGAAAATTTTTCACATAACGTACAGTAAGGGGGGTAGAGTTCTGTTATGTAATGACATTTTATTGGTCATACATTTCGTTGCAAATATAGCCCTGTTTAACAGTATAGAGAAGTGCAACATACACGATATTCAAGAGTCTGAGGTTCGTCATTCAAAGTAACATTACAGTAAACATATTAGTAATTCACTGCCACAGAAGGAGGCATTTGTGCCATTCTCATGCAAAAAAGCCGTTAGAAAAGCCCTGAAACATATATGAGAGGCAGGCCTGGAAAACTTCACATTACTCGGGTGAACGGAAACACAAGTCGACTGGCATATTTTTGCAAAATTTTGGCACAAAAGTGATCAAAATCCATTTAGCTGACAACGACGTTTGAAAGTGCTACGACTATTACCCAAATAAGCATTTTTTTCCTCTTCAGAAATAGCTCCTTGATATAAAAATAAGCTTTTGAACTCAGGCTAAGCAGGCAGTTTGCAGCCACATCAACAACAACAACAAAAAAAATTTACAATATTCAACATGAAAAAAAAAATTGCTTTAAAAAAAGTAGTCTTTCCTTTCTCATCCTATAAAAAAACATTTGCTCTGTCCATCATCTCTGCAAAAGAACACAAAATGTATCCAAGAGATCATAATAAGGATATTTAAAGTGAAAAACACTTTCATTGTGCACAAAAAGAAACGAAGAGTGCTCAGTCTCACGGCAAAAATAATGAACAAAAGTTGCCAGATTTGTGCTTGTGATTTATATCAATGCATTCCTCTCACAATATAAACTGAATCTGGACCACTACAGACCAACTCCACGTGTATTTTAAACAACATGTCCAGTGTAAGATGTCACTTTATAAGAAGGGATATGAAACATGCCCTTAAAGAGAGAAAGCAGACAGAGCCCCGCTTCCTCGGTTCGGATGCCCGCAGCAGGGACTCTCTCCTCGCCTGCTGCCGCACAGTGAAATTCAACCCATACTAAGAGGGACTGCAAAGTGCTTTTGATGCAGAATGCACGTAACCCACGATTTCCTGCCGCTTTAACATCGTCCTTGAGCGTTACACTCCCGCCGATGACTTCTCTGCTGTGTTGTTCAGAACTTCATCAATTCTGTCATCTTCTATGACAACTGAAAGAGAAATCACACGAGGCACACGGGGTCAAACATGCTGTCCTTGTAGAAATGACAAGACTTTATTGACAAGAATAGGACAGTCAGGCTTTGCAGACTGTAGAAGAAAAAAAAACTGAATTCTAAAATTCCTTTGAAACTATTTATTTTTTTATTCTAGTTCTGGTATAATAATTATGTGATAGATACTGGATAGATGCACAAGAAAAATAATATTTGTCCTTAAAATTTTTTTTTTTTGTCACACTGTTGGACTAATTGAACTGCAAAAAGTTAAATGGTGATTAAAAAATATATATATATACATATATATTTTTTAAAATCTGTGGATTAAAATAGAAATGAATTAAAATAAAGCAAAATAAAATAAAATATCTGAAAAATGTTCATGCTTCTGTCAAGCTAAAAAACAACAACAACAACAACAAAAACACACAAAAAGCCAAATGTTGGCCTGCCATTTCTTTAAATCTCATTTTCTGAAGAACATTATCAGTGAATAATGACTTACATTTCAGCTCCTGTCACAAAGCTATCATATGAGTAATTATTGAAGAATAATCAGGATCAGAGCTTTTAAGCTTTAAAAAGAACATAAATTGCATGGTATATTTTTGATAGCTGTTGTCCAGAACAGTAATAATATAGGCTACATAGCCTATGAATATGTTATATGTAGCCTTTTATATGTAGGAACGAAAAAGTTTCTATTTGTCAATTAGCCATTAACAAACAGCAAAACCAATATGACGTAAGATGAAATCTCATTAAAACAGGCAGACAAGTAAATACAAACGCATCGCGCTGACATCATCACGTGATGCCACAAATTAGCATATTTAAGTAATCGGTATCTTCAAGGTAATGGAAAGGAGGCATTGCTTTAATTGGCTATTTATGTAGTTTGTCGGATATCGGAACATTAATAAATACTTTAAGACTATAACCCGCACTTATTTTTATTTCACCTACGACACAACGACAACGGGAAAAAATCGTTTTCTCACCTCTCTTACTGCGTCCAATCTGTCCGAGTTTCGGAGCTCGTTTGTTCTGCGCAGAACTGAAGAAGTTACTGTTGTTGTTCTGCAGGCGACAAGTGAGGGATATCTGCTCTTCATCTCCATCATCACCGTAAGGAGAGATGTTCTCATCGTAAGGCAGCACTTCTGACATGATTCCGTTCACAATAATCGATCGGGATAATAAGACACTCGGTAACCGACGAGCGAGGGCTCTGCAAGCAAACGGCGCGCGAGAATCTCAACTGTCACGATACAATGCAGCTTTATTTTACCTCCACACTATGGGAGTCACTTTCACTTTTCCTGTCGTTACTTACAGGCGATGAGCTGAAGTCATTCGGAAAAACTGATGTAGATGCAAAACGGGAGCGATGCAACAACACACGGATCCTCAGAGAGCAGAGAGACGTCACTCAGACTGCACGGCACGCGCAGAAGCTCCTCCACCCCCCTACACACACGTACTGTGGTGTAGTGGTCAGTGTCCTAAAGGATGTGGGTTTGAATCCCACTAGGGTTGAACATCATTGCCAACCCAGAAGCGTGTCTCATTCTTGTCTTTGCACATGGCTACTGTGGCTTAGTGGTGAAAGATATGGGGTTTTAATACATATAGGGTTGATTCATGCTGTATCATCATGTTGTCTGAAGATTAATCCCTGCCCAAATCATTTAGCAAATGTATTTATTTACAGGGGCAGTGCACAGTAATGAACATGGCTGTAAATGTGCCATGAATTAGCCAAAAAGGCTGTAGATACAAAACAACAACAACAACAACAATAGGCTATAATATACTAATTAAAATGACATGACATGGTTTAGGTTATAGGTTTGAAACCCAAAAGGGCAAATTCATGAGCTGAGAGACGGTTGTGTTTGGTAAAGTATTTTCTGTTTAGTTTAAAAATTATACTCCAAAACTTGCATATTAAGATTATAGGACTAGGATTGCATGAGTTATTTAGCTAGTAATCTGAACTATTAAAATCTATACTCCTCAGTTAAACATTTTTTTTTTTTACAGTAAAATTGGAAATTACAGAAGGTTGGCTACATACAGTTAACCATTTTACATTTTTTCTTACATTACATGAAGATCTTTTGATGAAATCTGAGTTTTCTGTCCCTCCATTGACAGCTACGCATACATTTTGACGCTTCAGACAGTTCATAAAGAGATCGTAAAACTATTCCAATTGAAATAAGCGGTTTTGTCCAAATTTTCTAAAGAGACTCATTCCCTTTATAAGATGAACAGATTGAATTGCTTTTATTCACATTTAAACATTCATCAGCAAACATAAACAGAAGCTCAACCGAACTAACCAAACCGAACTCAACTGAACTAGGGATTCGTTTTACGATCTCTTTATGAACTTTTCAAAGTGGTAGTTGCATAGGCTGTCAATGGAGGGACAGAAAGCTCTAATATTTCATCAAAAATATCTTCCTTTGTGTTCTGAAGATGAGTGAAAGTCTTCCGATTTTGAACGACATGAGGATGATGAGTAGGCCTATAGCCTAATGCATGACAGCATTTTCAATTTTGGGTAAACTATCACTTTAAGAGCATCACCTACCATTATATAATGCTAAACAGAATATCATTTGTTATTCAACAGGCATAACATTTAAGTTATATAGGCTACTTGTTATACTTGTATAACAATATACGTACTAGATTACAATCTTGGTTCACAACATAAATGATTGGTTTATGTGATTTAATCTGTATTTATTACTCAAGCTTTTGAAAATTTCTGGTGGTTTTAATGGTTTAAAGGCATTATGTCGATAGTTCTGCATGGTATTTGTCTCTATTAGTGTCATAATTATGTAACTTACACAATTGGCCGATCTCAGTACTAGACAACTCATAGTGATCCTCCTAGAGCTAGACAGGTATTTATCTCCATCTACTGGTCGGACACAGTAATACTCTTGCTTACATGTATAATTAATGCAAAAATAAAGAAATCTACATGTTCTTTAATCGTTTACATTTTTATACTATTGTTTGTTAAATATGCATAACCAATACAGCTTTTCTTAATCGCAATGTAAATAGTAATAATTAAGATGAAAGCAAAGAAACAAACAATAACATATCCCCTCAACCCTTCTGAACCAGGAGCATCTAAAATCTAATTCATATCTTCATTTATATCTTCTCTGACAGATTGTGTCATTCTAAAGAGCTCCTGTATATGCCTGAACTTCCCAACTCTTCTCCTCGGTTTCCCGCACAGCATGTAGAGGAAGATGGCGCATGCGGTCAGGCCAAGCGTCACCTTCAAGACCCTGCAGAGCCACAGGTCTCTGTCCTGCATCTTCAGACGAGTGAGGACGTGCTGGAGGTCCAGAGGTGGGACACAAGCCAGGCGGCTGTCTTGCATCATCTCGCACACAACACCAGGCAGACTGTCAAAATGCATCATTTTGATAAAAAATATTTTTCAGATGTTATCTGTCAAAAGTCATAGCAGCCTCAAACAAGGCAAGCAGAGCAAAAAGTTGGAACATTTTAAAAATGTGATTATAAAACGGATAGTTCCGGTCCTTGATTCTGATTGGTCATGCCTGTTTTGATTACTCTATAAACATACACCTGGGAAAAACAAATATTTTTATGGACTAACCGTTTTATGAAAGCAAGGTTTATAGTGAATTTAGAACAGCTAAAGGGGGAACACTGAACAATATTTACACTACTGTTCAAAGGTTTGGGATTGGTATGATTTTTTGAAAAGTTTTTTTGAAAGGAGTCTCTTATTTTCACAAATAAAAATATATAGTATAAACAGTAATATTGTGAAATATTATTACCATGTAAAATAACTGTTTTCTATTTGAATATATTTTTAAAATGTATTTTATTCCTGTGATCAAAGCTGAATTTTCAGCATCATTACTCCAGTATTCTGTGTCACATGATCCTTCAGAAATCATTCTAATATGATAATAGGAGAATTATCTTTTTTTGTGTGTGTTATTCTGCAGAAAACAACTCATAACTGTCTTTTATCTCACAATTCAGAATTTTTATCTCATGACTTTATAACACGCAATTGCGACTTCATATCACACAATTCTGACTTTATAATCGTTTGAGAAAAAAAGGTAAGAATTCTGAGACAAAAAGTCGCAATTACCTTATAAGATTTTTATTGTGTGGTGGAAACAAGCTTCCATAGAAGAGTGATAGAAGAGTGATATGCAAACAATCTCAACAATTTGCACCCCCCAATTTGCATCCATACCCTTCCAGGTACCATATAGGCTACTCATAATATTAATAATTTAAATTTATACTTAGGTAGCACTTTATTTTAAAGTCCCCATGTACATACTATGTACTTATTACAGTAATTACAATAACTGGGTACTAACTAGGTACTAATCCTGAACCTTCCCCATGTAGCTACCTTATAGTATCCAGTACTTCCTTCTGTAAGTACACGTACTGTAAAATAAAGTACAACCTATAATTTTAATATTAATGGGCATATACAAATTTAGACTATTTACCAGACATCTGTTGCGTGATTCAGCACCCTCTTCTCTTTCAGGACCCTGTTGCAGTTGTCGACAAAAAGGCTGTTCAAGGTTCCCTTGACTTTCTGCAAAACACACGGAAACTGCACAAGTACAAATCGAATGGAAACGTGCAGAGGTTGTTGAGACGGCATCTGTTGAGGCTTATCTGCTCCTTGTGCTGGACAAAATGACTGTTTTCTTCATAAGGTAACACCTCAGATGTGCTCCCTCTCCATACACGATAATCAATAACTACAAATAACAGTAAACAACAAGGTGGTGTAATTTAAATGCAGGATGATGACAGAATGTGTTTAGGCTGGAAGACTAAACTGGTTAGACTAAAATGTGTTTAGGCTGGAAATATTTGGAAAAACTGATATACAAAAGGATGCAAATTACAGTTAGTTCAAAGACCAGGTAGACGCCAGTCAGATGAATATCACCAGCAAGCTTCTCCTCCGCCCCTTTACATTTGTTTTTGCCAATGTGGCTTAGTGGTTGAAAATCTGTTTAAAAAAAAAAAAAAAAAAAGTTTAATAAGCTTTCACCTTAATTTTGCCCTTTAGGAAACACATATAGTTACAATATGTAATTCTAAATAGTTAGTGGTTTATTCCTGTTTGGCTACAGACTAATGTTAGACTTTTAGTACTTCATTGTGGCCTTCTAAACTTAAACTAGTATAACTGTGTAAAGTAATGTCACTCTCACACAGCTAGTACGTGGAAGTAAAAATCAACAATTGGCAAATTCAGATCACAGACTGATCCACTACAGAAAAAACATTCTTTATATCATTATAATATTATTTGTAAATTATGCATAGCTAATATTAAACCATACTGAAGAACAAAGGAAGAAAAAACTGATTAGGTTCAACAAATTCCCATTTAATAAATCAGATTAAAGCTTTAAATCTCCCGCCGCCGTATTCTCAAAAAAAAAAAAAAAACGACAACAAATAAAACCAATTAAAATGAAAAGTAAAAATAATGATAGGACACCACAAAACTGGCATCTAATGTCTTAAAGTGAGCATGTCAATATTTAACCTCCAAATGAAACTTTATTTTACATAAAAAAAATGAATCCTGTTTTTAGGACCATTAGGTACTGTAACATTTTCATGATGACCAAGCACAAACCTTATATACTTGCAAAGTATAAAAAAATTGCCTTCAATATATTGCGTTTACCTTTTTTAATACAAAATAAAATCTGCATTATAGTAGTTTTTACTGTAATCAAAAAACTCGATATTACAGTAGTAAGAAATGAATGTGAACCAAAAAATATTTGCAATGCAAAAATCCTAATGGTCCTAAAATAAGTCATTTTATAAAAAAAATAAAAAAATTGTATATTATGATTTTTTTTATATCACTGAATTTCAGTAAACACAGGCACAAGTGATGATTACAATTGCCAACAGTGCGATCAATCACCAGAATACAAAACCCAACTCAAACTGGAAGAATATTTTTTTAATGCAGATTATTTGGATTATGGCTGATATTACATGGCAAGAAATGCTCTGCACACATTCAAAAACCTGCCCTCAAAGTATGCATATTCATAATAAGGCCTCTAGCTGTTATACAGAGGGACAATCCTGTCTATTATACCCCTGCATATGGGGCACTTCTTAGGTTCGGGGAGGGCCCTATAGCATTCCTCACAGGTACACACGTGACCACACTCTAGAAACACGCAGGAGCGCTCGTGACTCAGGCATATTGTGCATGTAGTAGGAGACACATCACCCTCCGCCAGGTCGAGCTCGTTTAAACGTCTGCTCTGCCACTTTCTGTACTCGTCCAGTACGCTGCGCTCTTTCCTGCGCTCCTTGCGCAGCACGTACTGTCGCCACAGCAGGTAGAATAGCGTGGCACAGGCAGTCAAGCCAAACAGCACCGTCAAGACCCTCCAGAGCCGCAGGTGACCCTCTTGCTTACTCAGGAGCGTGTCGTAGTCCAGGCGGCTGAGGAAGTACCGCAGGCCCTGCTTAGGGGGTTGAAGACGCACCAGGTTGTTGTCCAGCACCAGCTCCCCTACGCCAGTCATGCTGGCACCCAGACGGAGCATTTCTTCCGTCTCCTGGATGCCCTGCGGCCGCTCGCCGCTGATGAAGTGACCGATGACGTTGGTCAGAGACTGCTGGGAGGGGTGGAAGTTCTCATAGGTGGTCTCCAGATCCAGTTCAGCTGCATCGAGTGGACGGACAACTCGCACAGTCGTGGGAATGGTGTCATCATGCGGGGCCAGGTCAAAGGGCACGGTGTTGGTGCGTTGGTGGATGAGCTTTTCACAATCATTCCTAAAAGAAAGATGTATTGGCACAGTGAATTAAATAAAGATATCATTTTAAAAGATCAAATCTAAATTTTAAAATATTATATTATTTAAAAAATACACACATATATCTCTATATATATAACAGTTAAAATTATAGATTATAAATATTATTGTTATATTAAAACAATAACAAGTATTTAACGTATTATCTAATTATTAAAAAAATATGGAGGTAAATTTAGAGATTTAAATAAATGATGATATATTATAATTATTAAAAACTAAATTTAACAAGTACCACAGATGTGTTGTGCGATTCCACACCATCTTCTTTTCCTTTAGGGTCAACCTCTCGATGACTCCTTTACAGTTGTCCACAAACTGGCTGTTCAAGGTCTCCTTCACTGAGCGCACAACACCTACAGACGTATGAATAAAAATGAACACCCACTAATCCTATGTTTGCTAGTGTCCTCTTATTATTTTCCAGCATGTCTTTCTTATAGTGGGTCAATCATTGTATCGACATCAGCCGGTTTGACCAACAGCAACACTGGATTAATCTCAGAAGCCATACCTTCAATAACTGCATAAGGAACACATTTTCCTGGTGCTTCATTGAGGATAGTTTTCAGGTCTGGATTTAATGACATCTTCTTGGCCTCCTGTTACACAGGTCAGGTTTAACTATGATCTAGGCTACGTCTTCAAGTGGTGGTGTTATTAAAAGAAATACACCAGGGTTGTTTTCTTACCCTTAATCTAGCCACATGGCTCGATTTCTTCTTGTATATGGTGTACAAGACAGCAGTCAGAGCCGAACTAGTGGCCAGCAACACAATCTGTGCTGTGGAGGGTCTGCCACTGGTCTCCATCCTTCAATCTACAGACCAGCTAAGTATAAAAAACACAATGAACAACAGCTCACAATACAACTCTAGTCTACATACGTAACATCATCGAAGATAAAGCTGCAATGGACAAGACAAACTTTCTCCAAGTCAACCCATTCCTTGCAATGAATTAGGGATTCTTCAAAATGGTTAAACCTTTTTATTTACAGTGTAAAATAATGTATCATAAAAATTATTAAGTAAAATATTAATATTTTATATTAAATATTAAGTCTTACGTTACAGTATTTTTTCCACAGATATTGTAAGTAACTTATATTAAAAACAAAACGGCTATAAATTAGCCTGAACTGCTAGCAATGCCTTCCGATAACAACAAACTTAAATATGCGCTCTGAAAACGCAAATCCTTTATTTGATCATTATAGAATCTGGCGCTAATTGTAGCTGAAAATGGCATCGTTCAAGTTTAGTGTTCAACAGAACAAACATGAAACAAAGGAAAGGGTTATTTGACTACCTTCACTAAAGCTGTGCTGCTGTTCTACAACTCGGTGTCAGCACAGTCCCCTTCAAAATAAAAGCCTTTCTGACAAGTTGACTTTGACATGTAAAAAACGATATAAAAATATATTTAAAATATTAACCTATGCAATCAATTATATTTTAAATAGCTAAAGATCTACACCATAATATTTAGACGAAAATTTGATATGCGAAATTTCATGTTAAGCTTTTTCTTTTTAACAGGCTCAGGAAGGAAAATGCCATTAACGTGAAACGTTGCGCGTCGCGTTCATATAGGCTCTTGTCTGTAGTAGGCTATAGTTTTCCACCCATAGAGCCTATTATTACGAAAAAGCTTAACGTCAATGCAGTAAGACGGTGATATTAAAACTCAGTAGCCGATACACCTTATTGAGCATGCAATGCGCTATTGCACGTGAAGCGTTTTATAATGGTTTTCTAAGGGTGTTGTCCATAATCTGATTGCCTCTTTAAAGTATGCTTTATTAATAAGGTAGGCCTATACTGTGTACTAAATTTGGTGCTTCAATATCACTCACATTAATCGTCTTAAATGGGGAAGAACGCTTGATTACGCTACCGTTGTCTGTTTTAGCAGAATACTGCCATCTAGTGGTAGCAGGTTTTCTCAGATGTGTGTGGATCGTGCAAGGCGAAACCGGCGAAATGAAATCTCAAAATCCAAATGAATCAAAAAGGATCGACTCAGAAACGAGTCGATGAATGCACGCGTGTCACCTATAGGTGTCACCTCATCCACAAATGCGCATCTTACTTGTTGCATGCACAAATTCTGGCCTACATTAATACAAAATTGAGGTTTTGTATTACCTATGTCTCTATTTGCACAAAATGTTGCACATTCATGTGATTCTGGATTTTGCAAACACAAGTTGTATTGTATTCAAATTAATTAACCAATCATTGATCAGCCCTACCAAACGTGGAGGTCGAACATTGTTATGTTGTTTTGATTGATACTGTGAAGCTGCTTTGATACAATCTGTATTGTGGAAAGCGCTATATAAATATACTTGACTTGTATTAGTTTAAATGTAGCGATGCACATTTGTGAATTTGTTAAAGGTGCTATATGTAACTTTTCTACTAAAATGAATACTTTTTTATTGCCTGTGTGTGAAGGGGTTCTATGTGAAGCCAAGGCTCCGGGTCGGATTTACCACGAAATCCATCGGATGTGACGTGCATGCGCGCTCCCGAGCCTCTCTCCTTTTATATACAGTCTATTGTAGACGGTCATGGAGTTACGTCCGGTCAAAGGCGCACGTTTTTCGGCTTATATCTCTGTCAATCTTTCATCAATATTCCCAAGATTCAAATCGTTCATAGTGCTGGACTGGGCCTTTCGACGAGCCCACCCCTGAGGTCCAACTCGCCCAGGTCCCCGAGTTATAGCCGTTCGAAATCGGGGGTCCCAGCAAACGGCGATCCGGTAGGGGGCGTCCCCTAGGCCCGCCACTCTAGCGTTCGGGCAAGGGTCCCCCTGGGACCTCCTCCCCCGAATTTGAGCTCTCTGGGTCTTCGCGTTCCAGAGAAACGATCTCAGCAATTTTCTTCTGAGATTGTGACGTCACCGGCGTCCGTAATTTTGCAGCGCGCCCGATGATTTTCAGCTAATATCTCTGCGAAAACACCACAGAAAATTATGAAACTTATATGGTTCTTTTCAGCTCGACTAGACGTTTCCAACGAGCTGGGTGCTCGTTGATATTCGTTGATATCGTAGATATTTGCGTAATAGACGGTATTGTCTATGAGTTCGAGCACGAGCGCTCTTGTAAAAATTGGTTGCAATCTGAAACTTCACCGCTAGAGGCCGCTAAAAACTACATATAGCCCCTTTAAATAAATGGGTAGTTGTGCACACATTAATAATTCACACCAGGCCTATTCATTTGTAGTTGTTTGTGTGTTGTGGGTTGTGAAATGCTTAAAAACAGTGAAAAGATCCAGTCTCAAAATCCAAATGAATCAAATGAGATCGACTCAGAAAAGAATTCAATGAATGCACGCGTGTCACCTGATCCACACATGCACATCTTTTTTGTTGCATGCACAAATTATGATACACTTATACAAAAGAAAACATTTGTATTCACAAAAATGCCCTCCCCCTCCTATCTAAGGCGCGGAACAAGTTCGACCAATGTGGATGCGAGAGACTCAATCTTCCGCCAGCTAGTACAAACGGAAAAGATAAAGGTAAATTCAATTAAATTGACATTTAAATAGCTCAAAATGTTTTGTAATGTTTTGTGAAGCCATTTCAGTCTAGACTTGATAATACAAAGTGTTAACTCATACAAAAAAATGTAAGTACGATCAGGGAATTAAATTAGCCTTGTTAAAAGCTTGTTATGTTTATTTTGGGGAAAATGATAAGAAAATAATAATACATGTCATGGTTCTGCCCTCATCTGAGAGACTTTAAAAAAAAAAACAACATGGTGATTTTATATTTTGTTGTTGTTTCCAAATGTTTGGTAGAAGTTTATTATTTTATAATTTGTTATGATTGTTTTTTTTCTCTCTCTCCAGTCACCAGCGCAATGCCTTGCCATGCACACGTCCGGCATCAGACGGTTAGGCTGGCGCTGTCGTCCTCACACTGCTATGACGTATGGTTCTGCGGTTCTGCAGTTAGTGTTGGTTGGTCAGTCATTTATTTTGTTGAAATATTAAAGGGACAGTTCACCCAAAAAACGAAAAGTCTGTCATTATTTACTCACCCTTATGTTTTTATTGTTCCAAACCTGTATGAATTTCTTTCTTTATTTTGAAGATATTGTGAAGAATGTTGGTGACCAAACAGTTGACGGGCCCCATTGTCTTCCATAGTATTATTCCTCATACTATTCTTCAAAATATCTTCAGCAGAAGAAATAAATTCATACAGGTTTGGATGGAACAACTTGGGGGTGAGTAAATGATGACAGAATTGTTTTGGGTGAACTGTTTCGCTTGCCTTTGATGACACTGCAATCCTGGCTGTATTACTGTAGATGTCAGTGTTGAGTCATGCTTGGAGAAACCCAGACAAATAACTAATATTCATATTCTCCCTATATTAACAATGGACCATTGAGTTATTGCAAACATGCAATTCAGTCTTCTGAAAGAAACAGCATGACTGCATCATTAATAAACTGCAAGACCTTTTCCAAAAGTCAACAGCATGAAGCATGTAAATTTGCATTACAAATACTGACAGCCACAGAGATTCAGTAAATAACTATTCATCAGAGTTACGTACTGGATGATCCATTCATAAAGAACTCTCAATCTCATCTTCAGCACCACAAATGCACAGTTCGCTCTTATTCGCACTAATTCTTGGGATAAAAACCCAGCAGCTCATGTTGATGAAAAGCCTATTTGAATATTTATAAACTTTTCACCAAGGGAAATTATAATGATGTCCCACAGGGTGTAAAACGGGCTCTATATAGATCATTGAACTTAAAACAGACGATTTAATGATGACAGTTAAAATTGGCTTGGTGATTGATGAGCTGTGCACAATAGAAATGGAAAATAAATGAGAATTTTTGTTTTGCTCTAGAATGCTTGCAATGAAAAAAAAAAAGCATTCTGATGGGATGATTTTTGTGAAAGATCACCTGCAGAATATGATAACAGAAAAACAGGCTAACTTTTTACCAAGTATTAAATTATAAATTATATGCCAAAACAAAGTCTTTTGAGACCTCATGCTGCCATGATGGTGAAGTGTTATCTATGTGGTATGTATGTAGGTGCATGTATATTAAATGTGACTTATCCATTTTGATTTTACACACAGAAATATCCTTACATTTGTAAGAATGTAATATAGATTAGGTTAATTGAATTATATGAAGAAGGATCTTTTCATAGATTTTCAAGTATAAAACATATTAATATAGATAGAGATATATTAATATTTGTATTTATATGTTTTGCCGGATATCTACACTTTTCATCTTAATCGGCTGCTGGTGATTGAATATCAGTTTTATTTGCACCATTAGGAGGAGTTTTTAGAGAAAATCACCCAACTCTAATAATCACAGGTAAAGTAATTTTTTGACTTTTGTTGTTTGGATATGTACAAAACTTTTTAAATAATAGCTATAACAAATAAATTTGTTTTGAAGTGATAAATGTGTAGCTTAACAGTGAGACAAAGCCCAACTCAAAGATGAAAGTACATTTTTAAACATTTAGATTGCAAGAAATTATTTTTATTATCATTACTACTATTAATAATAATAATAACGACATTATATCATCAGACAGTCTCAAAAACACTGTTTGAAATCGCTGGTGTTTCTGACAACAAATATCTATCAGATCAACCGTGTGATCGTCAACTAGTGGATCTCTGAGCTGGAGTGAGTGAGTGAGGGGAGGCAGGGCTCATTTGCATATTCATAGAACTGCGTATACTAAATGAGGAAAGGGTGTAGTTACATTCAAGGTATTTTAAGGTAAAGTTTTTTTTCAAGGAAATAATGATTGACTACAGGGGGACTTTAAGTGGTTCGGATAAATTATTGCAGTAGTTTGATGGGTTTATGGGTTTGAACAAACATCAAAGAATCTTTGAGGAATATCATCCCAGAGTTGTTGTGCAAGAATGATAAAAATAGCATTTGAGAGGAGAGGTCTAAAATACAGTAGAGTGAGTTTGTCAGGCCATTCAGAGACCTTTAATAAGTTCTACCAGAAAGACTTGGGAGAATAAAGCTGTTACCGCCGGTATACATTTATTAACAGCTCAGTGAAGAGGAGGATGGAGGAGTGGTGTTGGGGAGGATGGAGGAGTGGTGGAGGGGAGGATGGAGGAGTGGTGTGGAGGGGAGAATGGAGGAGTGGTGGAGGGGAGGATGGAGGAATGGTGGAGGGGAGGATGGAGGAGTGGTGGAGGGGAGAATGGAGGAGTGGTGGAGGGGAGGATGTAGGAGTGGTGGAGGGGAGGATGGAGGAGTAGGGGAAGATGGAGGAGTGGTGGAGGGGAGGATGGAGGAGTGGTGGAGGGGAGGATGGAGGAGTGGTGGAGGGGAGAATGGAGGAGTGGTGGAGGGGAGAATGGAGGAGTGGTGGAGGGGAGGATGGAGGAGTGGTGTTGGGGAGAATGGAGGAGTGGTGGAGGGGAGGATGGAGGAGTGGTGGAGGGGAGGATGGAGGAGTGGTGGAGGGGAGAATGGAGGAGTGGTGGAGGGGAGGATGGAGGAGTGGTGTTGGGGAGGATGGAGGAGTGGTGGAGGGGAGGATGGAGGAGTGGTGTTGGGGAGGATGGAGGAGTAGTGGAGGGGAGGATGGAGGAGTGGTGTGGAGGGGAGAATGGAGGAGTGGTGGAGGGGAGGATGGAGGAGTGGTGGAGGGGAGGATGGAGGAGTGGTGGAGGGGAGGATGGAGGAGTGGTGTTGGGGAGGATGGAGGAGTAGTGGAGGGGAGGATGGAGGAGTGGTGTGGAGGGGAGAATGGAGGAGTGGTGGAGGGGAGGATGGAGGAGTGGTGGAGGGGAGAATGGAGGAGTGGTGGAGGGGAGAATGGAGGAGTGGTGGAGGGGAGGATGGAGGAGTGGTGGAGGGGAGGATGGAGGAGTGGTGGAGGGGAGGATGGAGGAGTGGTGGAGGGGAGGATGGAGGAGTGGTGGAGGGGAGAATGGAGGAGTGGTGGAGGGGAGGATGGAGGAGTGGTGTTGGGGAGAATGGAGGAGTGGTTGAGGGGAGGATGGAGGAGTGGTGTTGGGGAGGATGGAGGAGTGGTGGAGGGGAGAATGGAGGAGTGGTGGAGGGGAGGATGGAGGAGTGGTGGGGGGAGGATGGAGGAGTGGTGGAGGGGAGGATGGATGAGTAGGGGAGGATGGAGGAGTGGTGGAGGGGAGGATGGAGGAGTGGTGGAGGGGAGGATGGAGGAGTGGTGTTGGGGAGAATGGAGGAGTGGTGGAGGGGAGGATGGAGGAGTGGTGTTGGGGAGGATGGAGGAGTGGTGTTGGGGAGGATGGAGGAGTGGTGGTGGAGGGGAGGATGGAGGAGTGGTGTTGGGGAGAATGGAGGAGTGGTGGAGGGGAGGATGGAGGAGTGGTGGAGGGGAGAATGGAGGAGTGGTGGAGGGGAGGATGGAGGAGTGGTGTTGGGGAGAATGGAGGAGTGGTGGAGGGGAGGATGGAGGAGTGGTGTTGGGGAGGATGGAGGAGTGGTGGAGGGGAGGATGGAGGAGTGGTGTTGGGGAGGATGGAGGAGTGGTGGAGGGGAGGATGGATGAGTGGTGTTGGGGAGGATGGAGGAGTGGTGTTGGGGAGGATGGAGGAGTGGTGGAGGGGAGGATGGAGGAGTGGTGGGTGAGGGGAGGATGGAGGAGTGGTGTTGGGGAGAATGGAGGAGTGGTGGAGGGGAGGATGGAGGAGTGGTGTTGGGGAGAATGGAGGAGTGGTGGAGGGGAGGATGGAGGAGTGGTGTCGACATTTGTTAAGACATCTGCTTTACAATGCTTATGATAAACATTACAATGCTCGTGATAACTTTCATTAACTCTACAATAAGTAAATCCACTTCACCAGCGAATTACTCCTCGACAGCGATGCCATAGAGATATACAGAGCGACCGCAAAAACGGAAGTTCAAAGACAATTTTCGAAAGATGGCGGCGCCCTCGTTTTTCTCGTGCATAAGGTCTATATACTACGAGTAATTAGAGCATGATTGGATAGAGAGAAGGTAAACAGTGACGTAATGATTGAGTCTTCCCGGCAGAACTTTCGCAAAAGCTACATTTCCTCAAAAACACCAATCACTTAATCAAGATGGGTTGTTCACCTGACAGAAAGTGATGTTGTTCAGTGATGGCTGACTAATGTGAACATTAAGCAGAAGCCAGAAACATGGGAGAAATGTCCTTTCCACATCAACATCTGACTCACCAGAGCTCCCGCCTCAGGCCTCAGCTTTAACATTACTCACCTTGTTGAGGGAACGAGCAAACTGTTTGTGTAGTTTGCCGTTCCTTACCCCTGAAGAGACTCAGACAAGAAACACAGTGCCCACTCAAGCATGGATTAGAAAAACTGTACACAGATGGGCAGGCGGGCAACAAACGGGAAGTGCTGGATACCAGATGTGTCTGCATTAGTGCCGTAGAGCACATAGACGAAGGTGTGCAGGGATCCTGATGTACTGTACATCTCACACACTCTGCTTTAAATTAAAATGACAGAATGTTTCCAGATTGACTGTATTTACAGTACATGATGATTCTAAACAGGACATTTGTCTGGAGCCCCTATAAAGGGACATGGTGATGGAAAAAATATGGGACGTGGGACGTATAATATATACAGTATATATATATACATACACCTTTATATAAAATTGTATTTAAAAAAAATATACCATACTGTTTCAATCAATATACCATACTGTTTCAATCAATAAGAAATGCAATAAAAATATTGCTAAGTCTTGCACTGCACAAAATCTGTCCTCTACTAATAAATTATTATTTTTCATAATACCATTTTGCTGTCTGTTGCAAAATCCCACACTAAATAATGAAAAACTTCACTGTAATGCATCATGACCAAGTTTCTAAGAAATCAGACATGATTAACTGTCAAAAGTATGTTGAAAATGAGTAGTAGACGCATAAGAGAATTGTAGTATTTTATACTTTATGCATTCTTTGTCCTGCATTGTCACCCAAAAACTGAATGATGACCAACATCCATCATCTGTACTCAAAGTTTTGCCATTTATCGTGAGCCATGATGTGATTGGAGAGCCTCCTCAAAGGATGAATGATGATTCTTTTTGGCACCGGCCTGCATCACTGTAATGCTAATTTCCGCTCTCTACAAACTCCAGCAGAGAGCCTCATTTGCATTCGTTGCCTTACATAATGAATATGCAAAAAAGGCTGAATCAGGCCAACTTCTTGGACATTTTGTGTCATAATATGCAACGCTTTTTAATGTTTGTTTTTCATTTAATTTCCAATGTACTGCTGATGGAGAGGAAGTTAGGGGGCAGAAATTATGCTGCATTATGCATCATCAAAACAGCTGAATTCAGTCAAACATTGCATTAAGATATGGTCTACGGTCTCCATTAGACCATAGCAGCAAACCATACATAAAATAATGAATCAAAAACTAAGGCCACTTAGTTGGGGCTGCTCAACCAAGTCTAATTTATCACATTTTTATTTATTCACAGTGTAGCCATGTAATAAGGAATAATATCTTGTACATAACATCTCTTACACATTTCATAATGCAACGGCAAAAGAGCAAGTGAATCTTCTCTTTAAAAGTAAATGATACAACCCTCTGCAGCTGCTTTATATTCGTTGAGTACGTCTTTGTTTAGTTGCAGGTATTGCTCGGCTCTTGGCGCTGGCTCCAGTTTCTAGAGGAGAGTGTTCACTCTTATCAGGCCAGCTCATTCTTTACAATGAGCAGTCCGCACACCTTGTGTTCGGCCATAAATCACACATCTATGAGATCGACCCCTTTTCCCCTTCGTTCTGCCTAAAGCCTTTGGTACATGACACTGTATTGGCTTATTAAGGACGGCAGACGCTGATTTGATTAGATGGCTGCTGTCTGTGGGGAACAATTTACAACAAAAATGGCCTGACAGTTTAGTGTTCTGTAGAAACAAAATGAGGAGACGTGCGTTTATGCTTATTTGCGCTGCATCCAAAATCGAATACTTCCCTACTATATAATATGCGAAAAACAGTACGCCAAAAGAGTAGTCCGAATACATGGTATTGGAAAAACATTAAGGGAAAAGTCCCTGGATGACCTGCTACTTCCACCGAGATTCTGAAGTGCGCATTCGATGGACACTATCTCACGGGAGGGAATTTATGAATGGAAAGTGAAGTGACGCAACTGACGCCGGTAGGTCACGTGACAGTTACAACATGGCGGATATAATACGTCTGAATTTCATTCAAACTGCTCCGAGACTTGGGTGAAGATCCAAAAATCATAATCCATGTAACAGGCAGGGGGTCAAAACTAAGGCAAACAATGACGAAGTCTAAAACACAGGCCAACAGGGAAATGAGCAGGAGAGCAAGACCATAAACCATGACAAGGGAATCAAGAGAGAGCACTCAGAAATACAGTAGCAAGACTTCACAAAGATTGAGAGGAAGACATAGGGCTTATATACAAAGACATTAAAGGGATACTTCACCTCTCGAAAGATGAATGTGTATTTAAAATGGGTCATTTATGTAGAAGACGTGAAATTATTTTTGAATTTGGAGCTTTCTAGACTGAGAAAAGCCAGAAAATATATTTTTGGCTTATGTGGATGAAAGACAACTCCTAGAATGCACTTGCTTCGCTGCCCTAGGAGGCCACGGCTACCGCTAATAGAGCGCAGTAGTTAAACAACAAGTCTAGGCTACTAGTGAGTCTCCGTGATGAGTCTGCCCGGGGATTCGGCTTTTGCGTTCTACAGTCGCCATTCATCATGTTTACTGTGGCGAGCAGGACGAGACTGAGGGCCGCGGGAGAACGGCGCGAGGCCGGTGGCGTGATTACTGATGAGCGACACACCGGTCTCGTATCTCTCACGGAGGAGCGGGAATTTTCTTATCAATGTTAAAACGCACATCAACCGATCACTTGTTTAGCGTTCATGTAAACAATACAATCAGATTCACCAGTCGGAATGAATTCAGTTAGATTGAAACAAAAGGTGTGCATGTAAACAATGAATGGCGATTGCAGAAAGCAAAAGCTGAATCCCAGACATTTTGGATGATCTCGACGGCCGGACATGTCCGGGAAAAAGAGGATGGTAACCCCTACTACTCAGCTTTCTCCACAGAACAAGAGCCTGCTAGCTTAGCTTCCAAAAAAAGCGGGTTGAGAACATGCGGGACAGCCCCCACTACTAGCTGTAGTCTTTAGCCTCTGGCCAAAAAATCCTCTGATGATGCAAAATGACGATTTTTCCGTCATCTGAGGATTTTTTCCAGACAAAAAATACATAAATCTCTCGTCTCAGGGGGATATGAGGGTGGAAAGCACGGTAATTCGAAAATACTATAGGTTTTCTACTAATACAAAGCTTAATGCTAAATCCTGAAGGAGCCCTTTAACAAGCTAATGACACACAGGTGGGTGTAATCACACGATAATGAGTCCAGGCTAAGGTTTATGGGAAATGTAGTTCATGATGGAATGGCAAAGGATTTGAGAGGAGTACCTTCTGGTGGCTATCACAGGCACTCCAGCTGGCAGGCATGACAAATACTACCCATATGCATACTATCTAGAAAACGTACTTTTTCAACTTAATTAGTGCAGCTCTAATGCCATTTCTTTTCACTTGTAGCATGCGAAATGATTTAGTTTAGTTTAACTATTTATTTATTATTTATCAGTCATAGCATGGAAAGTAATGATCATATTGGCCAGAAAATTAATTTCACTGCATCTGTTTCAAAATATGCCTGGCGAAAATCTTAAAGGGGTCATCGGATGCCCATTTTCCACAAGTTGGTATGATTCTTTAGGGTCTTCATGTAAAGTTTGTAACATACTTTGATTAAAATTCCTCAATGGTTGTGTAAAACAACACCCTTTTTACCTCCTCAAAAACAGCTCTGTTCACAGCGACTTGTTTCGGTGCATGTCTCTTTAAATGATAATCAGCAACTGCTCACCCCGCCTCTGTCTTCCATGGGGGGTGTCAAAACACAAGACACAAGTGCTGCCTTGGTGGACAGTATACAAATGTCTGAGGGCGTAAATATCCTAATACGGGACAGCCCGTCAGCGGTCGTGGGTGGAGCATGAGCAATGTGACATCATATTGCTCAGAAAATCCAAATGGCTTGATTATTGAGAGTGTTTAAAGGAGTGAATGTTTTTTTTCATTGTATGGTGGTTGTGTCCACACACTGCACAGACAAATTTATATGCAAACCATATAAAAGTTAATTTTGCATCCAATCATGACCCCTTTAAGTCCCCTTTAAGATCATTGTTGGATGAGTTACGTGTTTAATACTTAAGGTTAGAGATTTGAAGAAACCCCTAACCATATGTCTGAGCAATAGTGAAAGTGATGCTTGCCTTAGAAAACACTATTAAAACAAAGAAGCAGAAGAAAATGGTCTTGAAAGGGTGACTGGATTGATTGGTTCATGATAAACGATGTCCTGCAAAGGAGCCAAAAAGAAGTTACAGTTTCAGTGCTCACAGAATTAAACAGTGTTGCATTCAGCACTGAGCAGCATTTCTCTCTGCTCCAATCACGAGGGCAACGGCGCAATAATGCCTGTGTGCGATTTTCCCCCGTTGGCTCAGATGGAGAAGTCTAATGAGGACAGGAGACAAACGTTCCTTCTGCCTGTATTGCTGTTAATTGTCAGGCACAGCACAAACAGTCCCAATTCTCCAACGAAATTAAACAAGATAAGTTGTGTTTAACCCTACTGTACTTTGAAGGAAACCTGCAATGGTTTATCACTCTGATGAAAATATCATTTTACATATAACTTTTATGTAGCCTATTGTTGAAAAATGTATGGGTCATTTGACCCCAAAATGAAAGGGAAAAATAAAGAAAATATCATTTGCATAAAGAACGTTTCACGAACTTGAAAGGTTTAAGAAACGGCTCATAAAAGTCATTAATTAGGCTTCACAATTTAATAATATATTTAATTATTTAATTACTAAGTATTTAAAAAACAATATATGGTTTTTGCATTACTGTAAATGTGAGATTTTTTAGCATGATGGTAATTGGAAAGAAAAATATTTCAGTTAAATAAACTGTTGATTTAATTAACTGTAGCTAATAATGTTATAATGCAACAAATCTAAATGGTCCTCATAAAAGTTTTTTTTTGTTTTGTTATGCAAAGTATAATATCTAAATATAATTTAATAATTTCTTTCTTTTGATTTTTGAGGTGAAACATGACCCTGCACATTAGAGCTGTGTGATCCTGGACCTTTTTTTTTTGTTTCAAATCGAGATCATGATTCTTCCACGATTCTGAATACACAACTAAACAAAATAACATGCAATTTACTAGAGGTTCTGACAAAATGTTATTTGCTGCAGTCTGTTAAATGTAATTATTTAGAATTAATTCTTTTTTTTTAACTCCCTTATAAATATTTCACTTGTTTCATTACTGTATAAATCAGATATCTTGAACAAATCTCTTGAATGAATGATTCAATGACAAATACATTTTTAACAGTCACTTATCAACACCCACTGGTGCAACAATGTAATTGATACAATCTTTCTTTGAAGCATCAAGTCAAAAGGTGATTTAGCCTACTCAATCTTGATCGCTACCACAGACATTAGTGTTTATGTCCGAACCATAGCCTATACTGGGATCATTTGAATTATTGTAACACTGAAATAATGAAACTTTGGTTGAAAAGACTGTTTTTGACGCTGTTTCATACCTATACATGACAACTGCTCTCAACGCAGATTTGAATATTCGCTATAATCGTACTTGTCAAAAAGTTGTTGTCATTTAGGAATAAGATCATGTGGGTGTTTGAATCGAGATTGCGATCTTTTAACGAATAATCGTGCAGATCTGCTGCACACATTCTTTACTGTTATCATAGTTGAAATTTGCTTCCGAACAGACACAAGTCTGTCTGTCCAGAAGTCTTACATAAGCATGTTAAATTACAGCCCTCTTGTAAATCACGGCCAAAGTCTTAATTTCATCAAGATCTCCACTTTCCTCGTTAGTTGAAGTCACAGAGTTAATTAATTCCCTCACACCCTCCTCTTTCATATGCAGATGAGATGCTATTCTGCCACACAGAAGGCTTTAATAATGCATTCACTTGGATAGGGGAGCTGGTGTCCCATTTTCTGTTACTGGACAGAATGTGTGATCCGGTACAGCTTGCACGAATGCTCTTCCTTTCCTAGAGTCCAAACAGAAAACATTTTGGGAATAGGCTAAATTGTGACTAATATTGAATTTAAGCAAAACATTGCCTGAAGTCGATCCTTCTGCAGATGTTTCCCAGTTTCATTCATCAGCTGGGTGCTTGCACAGTGCCCATGGCAGATATATTTCAGTGTGAACTGTGCACATCAATCCTCGTAAAGTTGCAGGCTCCAGCCGTGTCCTCTCAGAGTTAATCTTCAAGTTGTCATGGGCATATTCTCTAAATTACAGGCCTGCTTTATATCGTCCCCATTAGGTCGAGGCAGTACGAACGTCAATGCAAGATTCATTCCACTGTCGCTTTCAGGAAAATCATAAAGACAGCCGCACGCAACCCCTTGCTTACATGGCTACATCACTGTCCACTCTTGGAAACCAAACGCTTTTGCCATTTATACTCCTCACAAAAAGAGCTGTCTCTCGTAATGGACCGAAACAAGTGTTCTACCCTTCAGGACAGCTCCCTTGAAAGGATAAAAATAGATATAAGTTGGTTGCTGCTTGTGCCGTTGGGTTTCACTGTTGTCATATGGAGCTGTGTGATTCCAGGGTCAGGCTTTGGGTGAAAAACGTGGGGAGAGGAAACTTTGCCATTTGTGACAAGGGCATGTGAGGACTCGGGCATTAATAGGCCTTAATTAATTGTTTACCAAGTTCCATTTATAACTCAAGGTTAACGTTATCCTAGAATGTGTCTCAATTCATTTTTCCAGTGTCTTCTTTGTACATATGTTTGCAGAGACTGCCTCTGCATTATTTAAATATGATTTTTACACTGTGGTTTATTATAAATATTATATGATAAAACATTCTCCTAAACAGCACACACGTTTGCAATCCCAGAGAATCCGTTCTTATTTATGAGTTTGATAACATTGATTGAACTAGTATAACACTCAACCTGTTTTCATACCAACTTGTCCATCTGTGTGAATGTCCGCACTTAAATCTTAAGTCTTCTGAAATATACTACAGAAAAAAAAACGGAAAATGTAGAAGAGTGTTTGCCATTGCTAGACATAGTTTCTCAAAACAACACCTAAAAGTTTCTGTAACTGTACAAAGCACATGGATATTTAAAGAGTCAGATTGTATTTCACTACAAAATCAAAGTTAAGAAATAAATCAAATTTGATTAAAGAAAATTAAGCTTAATTTCAGCTTAATAAAAAGCTTAACTTCCATAATGCAAAAACATTATATTACTTGGAATGCAATATATATTTAAGTATTTAAGAATTAGTATTTGTTGTACTGCTCCTAAATTAATGGTCATTAAATTGTAAATTTTTTTGACAGAAATGGCAATCTAAAATGACCTGAAAATGTTCTTTATATACTTTTCATGAGATTTGCACTGTAAAGTGGACAAGGGCTTTACTAGCAATGCTAACACTCTTTTTAAAATTCCAAGTGTGAAACATTACTTAAAAAGATAGTTCTCTCAAAAATGAACATTGTAATCATTTACCATCATGTCGTTGCAAAACTGTATGTATACACAAAGCACAAAAGATATTTTGATTTTGAAGAACTGGAACCAAATAACATTGGTGCACGCCAACATTTATTTTTTATGGAATGTATAAACAAAACAAAACTCTTGAGACATTTCTCAAAAAATTATTTAAGATCGCACAGGAGAAAAAGAGAGTTCTGCAGATTTTGAACAACATGATGGTAAGAAAATTTAACCTAGGGTTAAAATTCCCTTGACCCAGGATTAAACATTGTGTGATGAAGCATTAATGGTTCAATACTTAAAAATAGTCAGCAACTAAGCAGTTAACTGCTTCAGCATGCTCTTAATATGTCCCACCCTTTGTTCTGTGAATGACTAACACAAAAATCAACACAAATATTCCCCAGCGTGTTATAACAGATCTGTAATGACTGATTGGGAATAGGAACCAATCCATCAAACGGAGAAGTAATCTCAGAGTGACAGGAGCAGTTCCACTCCTCTGCGCAGTCTATCGGATTGATGGAAATGCTTCTCGATGTAATGCATAACTGCTGACCTGCCCCGGCAGAACGGCTCGTCCAATAAACTTCAGCCCAATCAGATCCTGAGACTAAGACACTGTAGGGAACATTGAAAAGGCTCATCAGCTGCAAACCGTCTAACAAATAATTGCATAAAAGTGACACTGTAATCTGGTTTCTGTAGGAAAGGAAAATATTTCAAGTTTCATTTTGATGAGCAGATTCATTACGGTTTTGTTATATGATTAGTTCACCCAAAAAATACAGTTGTGTCAATATTTAATTAGTAATTTCATTCAAAATCAGTTTTTTTTCTTCTTCTGTAGAGCACAAAGGGAGAGATTAATAAGTACTAGTTGCTCTTTTCCAAGCAATTCAAAATAAGAATGGGAGCTTTTAAACTTTTGAAATAATTCAAAAGCTCTAAAAGTGGCACATAAATTTGTGTGCCATATTTCAAGTCTTCTGAAGATTTGCTATTCACTGATAACCTTCAGTTCTGAGTAAGAAAGGACTCAAGAACCTGATCTGTCTTGATTTGTGATCGAATCATTCAGAGTTTTGTAATGTGGATCAATTCAGAAGACTCAAATAAAAAAAAGAGTTGGACAATTTTTTCATCATCAACTTTCATCAGCATGCCAAACGAGAACAATAGCACATCTTAAATTTTCATGTGGCATCTAAGAACTGGTGCACAATGTTATATCGACTACTTTTATAATACTTTTAGGTTGCTGTTACATTCTTTTGAAACTCCAGTCCCAGTTCATTGTGAATGCATGAAAAAAAGAAAATCAATGAAACTCTTTTTTCTTTTTTTGTTCTTCATGGAAGAAAGTCATATAGGTTCGGGAAAACATTAGGGTGAGTAAATAACTATTTTCATTTTTGGATGAACTAGTCATTTAAGAAAATAGTAAAAGTAAAAACTTTAATCTTTAATAAAAGAGAAATTGTCCTATTCTTGTCCATTAAACCTGGATCCTGGATGAATTGCTTTTGTTTCCCTTTTGTAAATTGCTTTGGAAAAAATGTCTTATAAATGCAAAAAAGTACAAGTACAAAATCAACTTGAATAGTGATGAAAAATGTGAAGTCTAGACCTTTTATTCTCCTGCTGTTGTAGTGAAATTATAGTTGAAAAGAAAGTGATTCATCCTTTCAGGCAAAATTGTGAACATGTTCAAATGTCAAGAAGCATATGTTTCTCTCAGTCGTTTCAGGTTCTGCAGCCTACGCAATTGCTGCACTGGACATTTAATAACCATGTTAACGTGTTCTAGCACCTTCTTCTTTTGCAGTCATTGCGTAAAGTCATTTCCTGTAGTTTTCCGAGAAGACGAATTAATTAAATTAGGTCTGGGCTCTGGGGGGGGGGTAATATACCGATGGTAGAAATGACTCCCAGCAGGTCAAAGTATTCCTGTAGGACACTCTGACATAAGGATGAACCCTCTTCTTCTGCCTCAGGGTCAGTGGTCAGAGTCTTGCACTGAAACCGTCAGGTGAGAAGACGGTGAGGGCTTTGAAGGAGTTAAACGAGGACTGTCGAGGCTTCAAGCCCAGCGCTGATCAGCACTCAGTGATGCAGGAGGAGGAGGAAGAGGAAGGAGGAGCGAACAGAGCAGCTGAGCCTTTCTGCTTTCAGTCTCTCGTCAGCGAGTGCCAGAGCAGTTTCCTTTGCTGTGCTTCTCTGAGAAACACACACACACACCAGAACGCTCTTCATTGTTGGTTGGGGGAGAGTGCTAAATCCTTTTCTCTCTCTCTGCCTGGAACATGCTGCCCTGGAAAAGGAGTAAGTTTGTGCTTGTGGAGAATGAGTCCAAAAGCAAGCCAAAAAGTCTTGGAGCCGGGCTCACCTACCATTCCCTGCTGTCGACTTTGCTCCACTCCTGTCCGGACCTCGTTCCTGACTGCCCGTTCCAATGGCTGGGGAGCGTCTTTCACAGTAAACGCCAGAAAGTGGAGCTCAATAAAGAGGAACCCACCTACAAGGTGCGTTACCTGGGCAGCGCGGTCACCATCATGGCTAAAGGGGATGACTGCACGCAGGAGGCGGTGGCCAAGATTTGGACTCGCAGCAACTACGGCGAACAGAGCGCCAAGATGAAGCTCACCGTCGGGCCGCATGGCATCCGCTTGGGGGCGGATAGAGGTGGCAAAAGGAAGCCCGTCCACCTCTATTCCCTCAACCGCATCACATACTGCGCAGCTGACCCCTTTCGACCCAAGATTTTCGCTTGGATTTACAGGCATCAGGTGAAGAATAAAGCAGTGGTGCTACGCTGCCATGCCGTCCTGTTGCCGAAGGCGGAAAAGGCCAGAGCGATAGCGCTCAGCCTGTACCAAAACTCAACGTCCGCATTCACGGAGTTCAAGCGGCTGAAGCGCCAATCTGACTTCCGCCATTGCCAGCAGCAGCTGTTGGGCGAAGACATTGTGCCTCTTATGCCTCTTCGGAGACTCCTAAATGGCCAATGCCACTACCAGCCACCTACAGAAAAGCCTGGGAGTGCCACACGGCTCTCCTCGATAACTGAGGAAGAGGAGGAGGAGGAGAGCCGACAGGGGGATGCACAATCCAACAACACCACGACAAACATCGGCACATCCACTCCCCTTCCGGAGAAAGATCTGGGGAAGATCGTAAATAGACTGGACGAGGTTTCGATTACCAGCTGGGATGAAGCACAGATGACTATCAGCACTCTGGTGTGAGGTCACATGGATACAGTTTAGCGTCTTCACCACTGAGCCTCTGTCCTGTTGCCTTTCCTGCCAACCCAGTCTGTTTGGTACGTCCATCGATGCACCATGAAACAGCCCTCCGAAACTCATGGGTAAGGACCGTTGGCACCCACGATGCTGCTTGAAGAAGCGTTCCAAGAGATGCATGGGGAGGGGGAGCCAGTACAAGCACAATACAAGGAGGACCACAGGAACACCAATCATTTGGAGTTGGAGCTTACACCGAAAAGCCTGTATATTCCCCCGACATCGAGCAAAGCTTAAACTGCACCCGAAGACAATAAAGCATTCATCTCGTACTCACAGCACCTTTGTTTTTTTTTTTTGAGTACATGCCAAGTGCTTTAGACTGACGGACTATAAGAAGGAACATTAAAATGTGACTTTTTGAACGGCCAGTCTGTCTTTTGATGTTCGTAACTGTCCCCCGGTGACCTCTCTCAACAGGCTCAGCTTCAATGCGGTTAAAGCTGGTTTATTGGCACTGGGAGCAGCACTAATGAATTAAACCATAACTTAGGTATCGAGTCGTTGACTTGACATGTTTACTGCTACCATTCATCACAGCTCTGCTAATCAGTAATGAATAACAAGTGGAGGCATCACCTGTGAGGTTTAAGATGGGCCTTTTAAAATGTTTTTAAACAGTATCAATTTTCCACTGTGATTTGTCTGGGACCAATGGCAGCCATGCATCTTGTGTTTAAACAAACGAGCAATTGTAATTTATGCTGAATTTGTGTTGGTGTAATGTGTTAGTCATAAAAACTCATTTTTATGCTGTTCACATGAAGGTCGCAGCTTCCATCTGTCAACGCTGGCATGTGTTTTGTAATTTCAGTGCGTCGTTTTAATCCTCTGGAAACTGGGGGGAAACCGTAAAACATTTTTCTACTACTTCCATCTTTCTCTGCACAATGGAACACTGTCAGTATGAAAAATTGCCAGATGTTGCATAATAAAATGTTTGCTTATATTAATTATGAATTCTTAGAGCCCCAGCTTTCCACTTATTTCATCTCGGGATGATCAGTTTATTTGAAGTATTTGAAAATGCAAACTGCTGATTTTCAGGCTGTATTTCAAAAGATCATTTCTTGCTTAAATAAATATTGAATTCATAGAAAAGGAAAAAATGTCCATTGACATCTTGTGAGTGGGCTGTGAAAGGAACTGATTTCATCTGTTGCTGAGGGGCATTTAGCTTTTCCCTCAAAGTAAGGCAATTAATCAGCCGATTGAATTGTTGAGAATGTGAGCATAAAACACCTGGGCGGGCGGCGCAGAGCTTTCAGCTTGACATGAAATCAGCCAGAAGAGGCTTCCTTCAACCGCCTCTCAGTGCATAGTTGATTAAATCGGACAAAAGGACAAGCACATAAATAAGCAAAACTCCATAAGATCTGCATCCAACTCACCATAACAAGATCTGCTTTCTGAAGTGCAGTTGAAAACGGTTTCTTTAGTGGTGCTTGCTAGGGCAAATATTGTTATTGCTCAGGTTTAGGCAACAAGGGTTGTGTGGATGATATATTCCTCAAATCGTGTCACTTGAGGAGAGTTGCTTTCTAAGTGATTATACCTGCAATTCCTCTATTAATGTCCCATCGAGTTATATTGAAGGAGGAACCCAAGCCATATCTAGAGACTTGAGGATGGATTCTTGACTCTAGGCAGTAAGAAACCACCTAGCAACCAACTAGAACACCTTCAAAACTGCATAGCAACACCTTGGCAATCATGCACAAAACCCATTGTTGCACCACAGATTTATGAACAGCTTGCACCAGCACAAACCCTCTTTTGGAGTTAAAAAAAACTACTGTCAGGATTTACTAAAGACGCACAGTGAAAATTAGCGCTGAAAAAGCATGGACAGGGTTATTTTTGCTGCTGACCTTATTGCATATGCATTTGTAGGAGTTTCCCTTTCAGACGCAAAATTCATGGAAGCATTTAAATGAATCATACAAGGTGATTTACTAAGGTTTGCACTAGTCAATTTACTGGCTCTTGGTAGATTGCGTTGATCTGAAATGATCTGGCTGCGTCTGTGTTCTTTAATTTGCATGTCTTCTGTAGATCACAGGCAGAACTTTCCACTCCTTTTTTAGTAAATCTGGCCCTAAATGTACAAATCTAGTTTGTTTTGTTGTTTAATTAGTTTGGTTTAAGTTGTTGTAATTTAGTTTACAGCACCAGATACAATTTTAGATCATTTTAAAATGAAAAATAATAATTGTTTGTCCTTGAGATAGTGTGGGATGCTTTAGGTGACTTGTTAAATTAATTTAATTGGACTGAGTGGACAGACATTTAAAAATAAAAAAAAAGATCAGCTTACAAAAGGTAATATTGTAAATCTTTGATCTCTGAATTTTTAGAGGTATTGTGTCCTTACAGAAATATGTATATTTTTGTTAACGGGGCATCAACGAGGGATAGAGAAAGAGGGAGACATATTTGTCAAATAATAAATACAGTCAGAAAATGATGTCCAGGTGGCAGCAGAAATGTACATAATAAGAGTAACACTGTATGTTATATTGCATTTCTGTCAACAGATCCTCCTAAATATTACACAATGCACCTTTAAACCAAGTCAAAGACTAAAATGCATGTTTGATCTTGAACTGAAAGCAACTTCCACTGACATATCTTAAAATATGTCAGAGATATTTTTTTATTTTATTTTAAGATGCACATCCGGTAATGTTTTTCTCTAAGGCACGTTTATTAAAGCTACTTAAATGTCCTAATTGAATGTCCCAATCCTGGCTTAATCTCAGTTTGTGAAACCAGGCCTAAATGAAGTGCACAATTCACAGACTGATCTAATGGTTTTGGAGCTTTACAAACGTGGTCACTATTATCTGTTGTTGCATAAAAAATATGGTGTTGGATAAAAAAAAAACCCAGCTGTATAAAGTTTCTACAAAATTTATATTTTGTGCAACACAGAAAAAAAAACTGGTAACACTTTACTTAAAGCCCTTATGTATAATGCAATATAAAGACCTCAAACTTTTGAACATTAATATTTATGTGTAAATGACAGATTGACATCCTAACCTGGACATTTAGTGGCTGTGATGGACACCATTTTGTCCCTGGGATGGGATTCTGTAAATGTAATCTCACCTCTAACTCTCTAACTGTTAGAAAATCTGAGTGTGAGTTTGAGTGTGTGAGTGACAGAATAATGGGAGTGAAGAGTGTTACTTCTCTCCTGTAAGCCTCAATGAAAGTGTTAATAGCCTCCTTTGGAGGCACAGAGGGGAACAAGGTGTGCTGGGCCGGGACATACAGGATCAATGATCCATCTTTCAGGCATGCAGAGAGAGAGAGAGCGATAAAAAGGATGACAGCCCTGTTTTTAGGTGTGTGTGTGTGTTTAAAAACGAGAGATAAAGAGAGAGACTTGTATTTGTATTCCTCAGCAGCACCGTTCTCTTCTCTTGAACAGCAGCGCTGGATTCTGCATTATTACTTCTAAACACACTCTGTGCCGGATCAAATTCCCTGAAGGCTCAATCATAAATAGTTAATTCCTCGAGAAATATTTGCACACATAGTTTGAAAGCAAAGATGTTTGCTCTATTCAAACTAAGTTGAGCAAAGCTTTGATAGTGTTTAACCTCTAAATAAAGATGCTTTATTTAAATGTCTAAAACAAATAAAAGGCACAATAAGACAAACCTGATTGATTTCCTGAACACATCTGGCAAGAGACTGCAGAACTGAAGGTGGTTTTGTAGAAACTGTTTTGTATGCATTTTTTTTTTGGTTGCACTTTATTTTACAATACATGCACTTAAGTTACATGTACTTATAGTGTACTTGAGAATACTGATTAATATAAGGTAACCACATGGGTTAAGGTTAGGTAGGTATAGGTTCAGGGTTAGTATATTACCCAGTTATGGTAATACGTACGCAGTATTTACATGGGGAACATGACTCTAAAATAAAGTGCTACCCATTATTTTAATAACATCAGGAAAATGAAACGTTGACTTACATGTGGCGGTTTATTAATCGCATATCAATGTTTACCAGGAAAACCTTCCAATAATTCACACTCTAATGACAATTTGTTGTTTGTCGACAAGATATTGTATGACTTGTCTTGACACTACCGTTCAAAAGTTTTTATATTTTGATAGAAGTTTCCTATGGACATCAAGGATTAATTTATTTAATCAAAAACACATTTAAACAGTAATATTCTGAAGTATTATTACAATTTCTACAATAAGTCGTCAGAGATCATTCTAATATGCTGATTGGGGCTCAATAAACATTTATAATTATTATTGTCAATGTTTAAAACCGTTTTTCGGCTTAATATTTTTTTGTGGAAACCTTTGATGGATAGAAAGAACAAAAGAATAGCATATGGATATCTTTTTCTTTAATAAATGTATTCATTTCTCTAAAAAAGTGTATCTTACTGACCCCAAACTTTTGAACGGTATTGTATATAAAGAGCATTCCTGTAACTCAAACATTGGAGTGAGCAAGCAGTTGACAGTCTTAAACAAAATGTACCATATTTACTTCAACATGCATTCCTGGTATTATTGTTTGTGCTTTCCAAAAGAAAAAAATGACTCCCAAGATGACTTCATTACAAAATGCGGGTAGCAAATGCTTTCATGTTAACTTTAGATCTTTATTTAAATAAAGATAATAATAGATTCAAAAGGAACACGATGTAATTCTAACACACAAACGGCTGCATGAAATTAGATTGCCTGCAGTATAATTGTTATGCAACGCTATAATAAATCAGGCCAAAAACTTGTCCACGCTGATCCATAGAATCCGAGCTAAAAAAGCTTATCTGTTATTAGTGCTATACAGAGCAATATACTCCAAACACAAGCCTCCCACAAGGGACCTGGGCTCACTGACAATGAATTCTGCATGACCTTTCAAAAACAATGCTTGCACACCTTTACGACCTTATATATTTCATAGTGGATGAAAGATATTATTCTCTGACAGTCCTCCTGTTAAGACCGATCAGCATCTACTGTTATCTAAGATATAGAATCTGTGTGACTTGAATAATTCAGTGTTTTCATCCAAAATATTCTCTTTGCTTGTGTGTTTTCTCAACTCGTATTTCTCTGCAGTTCTAGGAGAAACTTTAATGGGGAGAGGATTCTTCAAAGATCAAAGCAAGAACCTTGATGTTGATGCATCGCTTGTTTTAGCGTCGACATCAAAATTTAACTCACAGAAAAATAAAGAGAATAAGGCAGGTTAATTTGCCCATGAGAATCAGATGTTTAAGACTAGTACCATAGACATAATAAATACATAGATACTATTGGCCGCTGGGGCGTACGTCAACGACGTTATTTATTATATCGCAATCGCATATCGCAATCGCAATATCAACCTCAATAATCGCAATATGACATTTTCCCCAAATCGTGCAGCCCTAATTTGTCTTGTGTATATCTAACGGGCAATCTTTGGTCTCATTAATCTATAATTTGTTCCCTGGCAAATCGTTTTGATGTGGGCAAGGTGAAGTTTCATAACTTTATATTTAGGCTATTTTAAAGTTGTATCCTGCTGTATGTTTGACTGAATCGTTTACTTTATTTTTTTGTCTTAGCTTCTTATACCTTTTAGGCTACTTATACAGTTATAATGGCTATTACTGATCAATAAAACTTAAATTTAACAAAAAGAGTTAAATATGAAAAATAAGTCACTAGTTAACTTATATTTTTTTATTGTCTATATTCTGTAATTTATATTTCTTATTCTATTGTTATTATTATAGTATTATACATAAACTATATGCTATTATCAATATTTTTATGATTGTCTTATTGTACTTATGATATTATATAATTATACTATTCATTACTATTTTATTTGCTGTATACTGTTTGTTTTATTTTATTGACTAAACTATTTACTATTACTTCTCACTTTATCTTATATTTACTATTTGGATTGCACTGTAGTTGTACCATATCATATGTATTACCATAAAGGATTCATCAGTAATCTTTGTTATTGCTAAAATTGGGTCAATCACAAATGCTTTTTCTACAATAAGAAAACTTTATTTAATTTAATGTGAAAATTAAATAATATCTCAGTATGGGGGTCTTCACAATTCTTATCCAAGAATAAAAAAACAGATACATGACAAGCCTGAGCTTTGACAATTCCTTATTAATTTTTTTTTTATACAAGTCTCACTGTCGAGATTTTAATAACTAGAGATTTGATAAATGACATTTGACATTTGATAAATGTAAAAAAACATTCTTTTTTTTTATCCAGAAAGACCGCAGCTCACCCGTTTATTTGCATTTGATTACAGTGCAGTCTTGCCCCATCTCCCAAAATGGCGGTCGCGGTGACGTTTCGCAGCAACGTTCCAAAGCGGCCAATAGGGCGTCTATGTATTTATTATATCTATGTACCATTAAAGAAAATGTGAAATCAAAATCGACCCATTCATTAATGCACAGTATTATGTTCAAATAATTTTATGCCGGACTGCTTCACAAATGCGGGTCAGTTCAACAGTTCAACGGTTGTTTCTGAAATATTTTTAGATTAACATGACGGTACATGCTCGATTAGTTGAATCAACTTAACTCCACAAAAACGACATACATTTATCCACTAACCATTCAGGAATGTCCAGTTGCATCTAAAAGTTAAAATTTCTTCTTGAGTCTCCATCAGTGTCCGACTCTTGTTTGAACACATAAGGCTGAAAAACGCTACTGACAATTTTTAACATTTTGGCTGCGTGACATTCTCCAGTTTTGTTGTTGTCGGAGTATCCGAAGCATGAGCCGTAAAGGCCTTGGAAAAGGGTCCGAGAGCAGCAGCTCATTTGCATTTAAAGGGACACATACAAAAACGGCATGTTATTGCTCACACCCAAACAGAAGCAAATTTGACAAGCTATAATAAATTATCTATGGGGTATTTTGAGCTGAAACTTCCTGGGACACCAGAAACTTATTGTTTTGTGAAAAGGGCGTAATAGGTCAGTCTGGAAATCCGGAAGCATGTTTAACATGCTTTATATTTCGGAAAAGACTTTAGATAAACAAAGACGGTGCACCTATTTTACTATGAATGGGAGAAAATGCAAAGCGCAATATGGCGAAATAAGCCCCGCCTTCTAAACAAGATCACCAATAACTGCAGCTGCTTTAAAAGCTTCAGTTGCTATAGAAACAGTCAGTGTTCTGAGATGCACGCTTAAATACTATACATGCACATTGGCTGGTCCATCCTGAATAATACATTTTTTTGTCATGATTTGAGCCTTTGGAAACAACATTTATGAGGCAGTTGTTGTCAAATTTCATTGTTGATTTATTCATAAGCTTGGTATAGAATTTGATGGTTCCCCATTTAAAGAGATATAGGAGCTGCACTTGCATGACTGAAATAGGCTGTTTTTGACCGGAATAAGGTATAATAAGGATCATAAGGATCATAAGGTATAATTGTAGGGTGCTTTGTTGAAGTGTTCCCAGGAGACAACACTCTAATCTCTGGACAAGACTTTCCACCAATGCGCTCATCTCCAATTCAAATATGACAGGCTGCGGTCGCCAGCTGGCCTGTGAATCTACTGACGTAAATTTCAGCATTAGAGAGCTAATTATGAGCTTGATCGTGTGAAACAGAGGGCCTGCTCTAAACTAGCCCCTGTTGTGCTAATATCCTTAATTATCCTGCAACATTAGTGACACTGATGTCACTTTTTAAATGTCAGCACTCTAGCAAAGAACAAAACAATTATTCATCACCGAGTCATAATGACCTCACAGACCCTGCCAACAGCCATCATCCAATCAAACAGTCCTCTGCCACATTGATTTGGGTGTGGACTTTGTGGAAATCCCTAATCCTATTTATTTATTTTTTTTCATGCAGTTTGTTGAAAAGAGATGTGCTATTCAGACTTATGACTGCATGGCAGGCAATATAACATGATCATGTTAACCATAAGTTAACATTGGGTAAAAGACCCTAATTAGTAAATTATGTGTACGTTATCATTATGCAATCCCCCCTCTCCTCGTTGCTGGGCTTGTTTTATTACTTTCCTGTGAAAAACAATATATTGGATTAGACCTTATGACATGCTCCTCCTCTGGGTGAATTCCAGTACCTCAGCTGATGCAATAACACACAGTCCTTTTCCAATAAGATCTTTGTGGAACATTTTCCACCTCTGGCAAACGCTTTCAGACATCTCTCTGATTGCCGCTATGAGACATGCAGCTCTTAAACCCTTTATGTGATTCTGAGAGAAAGATCTGGATGACTTTGAAATGCAGGCAAACAACCTTTATCAAAACGCTCCAACTGCCTCTGGATTGATATCACTGGCAGCAAAGCAATGAAAACTGGAACCAAAATTTTGCAATCCCCCTCAGAGGCGCTGAAATTACATGCCTAGAGGATTTTAATACAGGAACTAATTAACAAACAGGCACGCTTAGATCCAAACTAGGCATGTGCAAAACTCATATTTGCACTGCAATATTTGGGCACTGCCCTTTGATTTAAAAGGTTAAATTTGGTGAAAACTTCTCTGGAAGCTGACAGTCTCACACCCTATTTATACTACAAGCATAGCAACACAGCTATTTAAATTAGTCATGACACACTGCGCTGTTTGCTTTCCATGCAGACACAGTTACATTTAGCATGCTAATGGAGTGCTAAAACTCTCCCCAGGAATTTGCATCTCTAAAGGACCTAATTTAAAGCACTGCTGCTTAAAATGTTAAAGGTGAATCTAGATACTCGAATTATCGACTAATGTGTTGTTGGATGACTTGCATAACATCCTGACCTTTCCATAATGCATGCACAACCAATTTTGACTGTGTAAAACTAATTTCACAAGGGATGTGCTTATTTTATTTCTCTAGCTATTAAATTTATAAAAAATTATGCTTTTTTTTTGGTTTGATTGAACTTGTGTTTGACATGCCACAATGACCGTGTACTGTCTTGAAGAAAAGTTCATCTTTTGTTCATCAAGAGGTCTTTTGGCTAAACATAAGCTAAATAATTGATATAAATTACATTTTGTAGGTTTAGCCTCATCTGTGTGTTCTCTTGCCATCTTTTCCTATTAACTGTTTGTAAGGCTGTAACTTTGCCAGACTTTCAAGTTCATGCATGTCACCAGGATGCATCAAAGCTGGTTTCAAAGGTGGCAGTCCATTTTTACAGGAAATCAAACGTAACCTCTCAATCTTGATTCAACCTCCAATCTCTGATAAAACGCTCAGGTTTTCTTGGCACATAAATAAACTGATAAAAACTCAATAATAATCCTTTACAGATTCAACAGCACTTTGAGCTCACTTGAGTTAATGAGGCGAGAGAAACCTTCAGTATTTCATGATATTCTGTCCTTTAGCTCTGCTCAGAAAGGTGTTTCATAATGCGACTGAATTTATTAAGACATAGGAATATGTAATATTCCCATTGGAACAGCTCAAAGCTATACATTCATCCTTCATTAACCAGGTTATAAAATAGTCACATCACATCTCTTTTCTGTTGCCAAACTTTCCTCCTGTGGCTGTTGAATGTGTCCTCTGAATGAATCTGTTGACCCTTTAAGTGTCACTTTAGTCAGATGTCTCCCACAGGCTGACATGTCAGATCCTTGGAGCCGGAGGAGGAATACTCAAACATGAATTTTTGACACTTAGTCCATTTACTTAGTTAAAAATTAAAATGCAACTCAATTCTTGAACCTTTTCACAACATACATGGAATGAATGTAAATGTGTACATTTTTTATTTTTACAATATATATAAAAAAATGGTTGCACTTTATTTTACAGTATGTGTACTTAAGAAAGTACTGGTTAATATAAGGTAAATACATGGATTAAGGTTAGGTTTAAGGGTAAGTTCAGGATTTATTGCAATTACTATAATACTGTAAGTACGTATGTATATGGGTAACAGGACTAAAATAAAGTGCTACCTAAACAAATATTTAATCCAATTGTGTTTGGATTACAGGAATAATTTTTCAGTAATCAAATGTGTCCCACGGGATGTGAAATGACCTTGTGGATGCAGGTGACAAGAATCCAGAACTTGCGGTCCTGATTCCCTCTCCATATCGTTTTCTATCAATTCTTCACTGACTTGTAAATCCAGGGCTTGTCGAGAGGTAAATCCAGAGGTATGTATATATGTTTTGAATCTAAAGACTTACGTTTATTGAGATTTAAAAAATATTTTGTACAATTTTAAATTTAAATCATATAAAATCTTGCATTTTCTTAGCCATTCTAACTATTAAAAAGAGTCTGAAATCCTTGTCTGCTTTAAAATGTAAGGAAATAGATTAATTTGATTGAAAACTCTTGGCAGTAATATTGTCAACATTGCTGACTTAAATGATGGCTGGACACAATTTAATTAGAAGTTAAAATGTTTATGCAACAAGATTAAAACAAATCCATTGAAACAAATTATTTGGGGTTGAAAACGTGTTATTGTGTGCAAAGTCTCACTCAATTTAATTAAGTTTATTGAACGTGTTTATTTCTTGAGCGAAGAGAATACCAATGGCTTTGAAGACAGCATGAAAAGTGTCTGACCTGCTGCAAAGCCAAACACAATGTGCAGAGAATCTGCAGTCCATTATAATAATTTTTCCTTATATGTGGTGTTGGGAAGCAGTTCAAGTTATACTTTTAACCCTTAAACCTATACCTCGGGTCTTTTATTGACCCGGGACGTCATTCACTTCCCTCCCACTCATTCATTTTTTTAAAGTTAGACATTGACCTTCTTAATATTCCTCAAACGATTCATTATAAGCAATATATATAAAAAAATAAAAAATAAATAAAAAATGAAATTATAAAAGAATGTCTGTTTTCTAGTTAATTTATTTGTAAAAAGTGTTTTGGGTCACTAGTGACCCGAGGTATGTAATAGTGGTACGCAAAAATAATTGAATCTCTGACGACTCAATAAGTGCAATTCACCTTTACTCCTCAAGTTGCCAATGTCTGATATGAAATGATGATGTGAAGTTTCACTCATAATTACTTAAAGGATTAGTTCACTTTTTATAAGATAATAATTTATAATTTACTCTGAACCACACAGGTATTGATAATTTTAAAAGATAATTTACTCACCCCCATGTCATCCAAGATGTCCATGTCTTTCTTTCTTCAGTCGAAAAGAAATTAAGGTGTTTGATGAAAACATTCCAGGATTTTTCTCCATATAATGGACTTCATAGGACCCCAAACGGTTCAAGGTCCAAATGACAGTTTCAGTGCAGCTTCAAAGGGCTTTCAACGAGACCAGACGATGAATAAGGGTCTTATCTAGCGAAACGATCGGTCATTTCACAAATAAATAAAAAAGTTTAAGTTTTATAAGCACAAATACTCGCCTTGCATTTGTGCTTATAAAACTTAAACTTTTTAATTTATTTTTGAAATGACCGATCGTTTCGCTAGATAAGACCCTTATTCATCGTCTGGTGTCGTTTAAAGCCCTTTGAAGCTAAAGAATATACTAGTATCATCAGCAAAACTTGAAATGGCTCAGCGATTTACTGCAGAGATGGTGGATCAAGTGAAGAAGCTGTCAGCAATCAAAATCTTTCATTTGAAGACATTGAAAACGATAGTTTTGAGAATATGTCTGAGGTTGTGAGCCAGATGCTGAATGCATTGGGGAAAGAGCATCTGCTCAAATTGAACCCTTCCTAGTTCCAAAAGGTAATGAAAAATGCTTTATTTTATTCTTTTATAACTGTTATTAAAATATTAAGAGAGTTTTATATTGCAGCAGTAGGAGACCCATCCATATAGATCTGGGTCACTAAAGACCCAAATATGTAATAATGATTGCCGAAACATTCATGTATGTTAGGGTTCAACATGAAGCTATACTAACAAGCTAACAAGAAGCAGGGGATAAAATCTTTATGATTAGATTCTATAAACAAAGCTGTATTTTTCTGGCACACAAATTGTTATACCATAAACAAGCAATCTGCTAAGTGAATCCCTGTGGATATCGGCTTGAGACAGGAAATGTTCACTTTTTAATTGGCATGTAACTGGAATTTCTTTCCTAACTGTCTGACTTCGAGTCTTTGGGGAAAACAGAGCGCTGTCCGTAATTGAGACCAGCAGACTGGGCTGAGCTTTTGTGCGTGGACTGCCAAAGGAGAAAGCTCATATAAATCCCTTTCATATGAATGTCAGCAAACAGGGCCATTTTTTTTAAGCCCTTCCAAAATAGGATGTGCGGGAAAAAATCTTTCGATAGGTCCTCTTATCCTCAAGCGCAGGTGGCTGAGGCACAGAAGTTATTGAAATGGTGCTTGGATCCTCCGTATAAATGGATGTCTTGATCATTTTCGGCATGGAGCGCTCTGTCATTTATGATGGGATAGATAGAGGCATGCAGCTCTTAAAGCTTTGCATTATTTATGCAAGATGTGCTTGCTGTTTTTCATGGCCAAATGTTCAAGGTTGTTTGCAGACGATGTTTTAAGAACGTGTTGCTTTTTTTTTCTTGTTGCATTTTCAGTGGCCTCAAGGTTTCATGCTACTTGGTTTGATATTTTGCATGCAATGCAATGACATTGTCCAAAAGTGACCTTTTCCGGCCACTATTAGCTTTACATTTATCCTTTGCGATACTGCTTTTGCTGTGCCTGTAGTTATGTCTTTCTCTTTCTCTGAGTAATCAATGTTAGCCCATCTGCTCATAAAATCATGCCATGAGCACTGAAGAACAGGAGTCTGAAAGCAGAGTTTGAGTTATGAGGTTTACAGCTTTGATCGCATCGTGTTATGCAACATTCCGGAACATTCTGTCCATTCTGTGCAAAATTCTGCAATCCATTCCCAGACGCAGAGGAAGCTGGCTAGCTGCAAATTTGCTCATTAAATGAAACGGTTTCAGAAACACACATTGCGCTTTGGGGAAGTGTAATATTGGTAGTGAACCCTCTGAGTACCACGCTGGGCATTGTGTTTGGCAGCAGAGAGTAACTTGTTTATAGCTTCAGTACCGATATATCAATACCTAATATATTTATATATTTGTTTTATATTATGGAAGCTTGTTTCTGCCACTGTATAAAAAAATAACTGAAGTTCTTTTGAAATTGCAAGTTAATATCTACGTATAGTTTATATAGAGAAAAAAAGTATGCATTGTAAGAAAAAAGTCTGTGTATATGTAATATTAACTATATATTGAAAGGTCACAGCACGCTAATGCTGCCTGTGTCATTGCGTGCTAACCCAAGAACCAACGTTAATCTCTGTTATTTGGGTCTGACACTTGAGGTTTCTGAGTGGGTTCAAGTGAATGACTCAAGGCAGGGGCGGAGTGGGACCAAAAAATCTACCGGGAAATTTCGTAGACCACCGGACCTCGTCGCCGGCAGGGCCGGATTAAGAGTTCAGAGGCCCCTGGGCACAATGTCTTGTAGGCCCCCTTTTAGGCAGGCCAAATGTATATTTTGTCCAAGGACATTTTAATATGGCATTTACAGTTTTACTGACTTAAAAGGAACTTTGTTGTAGGCCTACTATTCTGGAGTAAAGTTCATAAATGTTCGTTCTTTCACATAGGATTTTGTAAAACTATGTTGGGTGGACCTCTAGGGGGGTTCGGGGGTTCATGCTCCCCCGCAAGAAAATTTTTTACATTTTAAGGTTAAATGCATCAATCTGGTGCACTCTGAGAGATCAAAATTAAGAGCTTCAAACCATGAACTGCTCATTGAACAAAGAAAAAGCATTGATTTGTACCAGGACTTTAAAGAGGGCTCAAACAAACATCTTTTTAGTTATGAGAGTCTCAGTCTACATTACATTATCAATGGTGTTTTAGGATGCCAAACAATTATTATAATAATGTAATAATGATTTATATAATTATTCCTATGACGTAAAATCCATATAGCCTATAAATGTACTGTATAAATGAAAATTAATATTTCAAAAGTATATTTTAGCCTACATTACACTATAGTATAGGAAAATTAAAATACTTTTGTCCTAATTTCTTCACTTGCAAGAAATAAACCCTTGAGCTTTTATTTTGGAGAAAACACCAGATCACCATGCTGATCGCGTGAGCAAAGAGCGCACTTTTCTTTCAATCACACAGCACAAACAGAATGCCTATATAGCCTACTTAAGTCTTGTGCTGTTTTATAAAGGCAAAAAGCCATATGGTTTCGATTTTAGTTCGTTGGCAAAATATAACGCTAGAGAACTTTATGGTATAGGCTATACATTTTACATTTCATATGTGTTGGGAAAAGGGAGAAGAGAGAGTTCGGCAAAAGGCAGATTCGAACTCGGGTCCAACGCGTCAAAAGCTACTTTCAAGCACTTCACGTTCACGCCCTACGACCTACGCCACTGTAGCTATTTCGTGATGGGCGTCTTTTTGCTGAAAAGACATGCACTTAGTGCAAATATACGCTCCGTTAACGAAAATGTAAAAAACCCTTTTTTTTCTTCTCTCGCTTGGGCCCCAATTGCGCATGGCGAACTTGCAATATATAACTATCAGACCAGCCCTCGCGGCCTCGAAACACTACCGGCCCACCGGGGAAACTCCCGACTCTCCCGATTGCCACTCCGCCCCTGACTCAAGGTTTAGGTTTCTGTGCTTGTGTGCTTTGCATTTATGCTTAAAGGCACACTATGTAAGATTTTTTTAATCAAAATATTCACAAACCACTAGAACAATGTTATATATTTTGTTGATTTGTGTACTTACAATATCCCAAATATTTCTAAGAATGACACGGACCATGTCCGTGCGTCGCCTATCAATGACATCATACCCGCATTACCCTCGATTTCCAAACATCAAAGACGCTTTAATATATTATGTGTTTTATTAGACAGGTGAGCAACTGTTTAGATACATTCATCGACAGAAAACTAATCATTGTTATACAGCTCAGCATAGTTAGTCTTTTTTGTTAGTTTAAAACTCATTTTCATGATTTACCATACGAGTACCATATTTTTTTTTACCATGCCTGATATCGATCTACCGAGCGAATGCACAGAGTAGCATTATAACATCTTTCAACACACGCAAATGTTTGTAATATGATAAACAGCGCTGCGTTATCCCGTGAGGAAGTGGAAGTGACGTCTGCGACATAATAAAAGCTCCACTGCTCTCGAGCTGTGTCGCGCTTGTCTTTCGTTAGCAACCACTCCAGCAGCTTCGTTCCTCTCTTTAATACATTACCGGTCAACCATGAATATGATTTCTGTCCGAGTCACGTCGTATTCTCAGCGGCTGTAGAGGTGAAGACAACAACTCAAATGATTCCGCGAAATCTAGGCGTCATCGAGCTACACATTTATTTTGAATAAATGACCTCTAGTGGCGAAAAATTACGTACTGTGCCTTTAAAACTAAATCATTTTTCTAATATAATTTTGTATTACCTTCAACCAAAGACCCAGGTGTCAGGCAATGGGTTTTATGGTGCAATTATAATTTCAGCTCAGCACATTGTGGGATTTACATAAGATGGCACTCGTAGGCTGGATGTTTATTTCCACCCATATAATGGAGGGTGTTGGCAGGATTGTTAGGGCTGCAGAATTGGCGTGCTGAAATACGGGGGGGGGGGGGGGGGGGGGGGGGGGAATTGGGATTCAGTTTAAGCGCCCTGCACTGTAGGCAATACCTGTGTGGTTCAGATAACGGTCAAGTGCTCTTGTATTTGCTGCTAGCTAGAATTGGTTCTGATCCACAGCTCTCTGGAGATAGACGACAGGCAGCTGCTGCACACCAGACTCGAAATGAGGGAACAAACTATGTTCCAAACCAGAACTGTTCCAAACCTAAACTAACTCTGTAGTGTAATAACACTGCTGTTTGGGTGAACAAAGGAAAGGAATATCCAGTGTTTGTGTGTGTATATATATATATATATATATATATATATATATATATATATTCTACCTAAACTCTTTTAGTTGACAAAGAATATGTTGCTCCTTATATTTTCTGCAGTTAGGTAATCTATTTGCGTTCACTTAATCATTGTAATTATCATTTTGATTGAGAGAGAGACATGCATTAGCATGAATCATTTGGTAAAATGATGTGTTACATTGCGTCTTGTTCTGCCCTCTCATGTTCTAGGTCTCTTATAAATCTGAATTATTCAAGGAATAAAATGTGACTCAGTAAGACGGAACAGGAACAGACAATTTCTGCTAACAAGACAGCACTATGTAGTGTTCACAGTTCTTTATTACACCCACTCACTCACTAACAGAAGACAGACACTGGAATGATTGTGCCTTCAAGTCTGGCTGATCAGCAATGTTGTAAAACCCCAAGATGCTGAAGACAGACAATTACTTTAGTTTACAACAGATCTCCCTTTCTCATTTTGTGTTTCTCAGATAAGATAAACTGATGCATTTTAATATAGAATATAGTTACTGTATGTATGGATACTGTTTCTAAGTGAACGGTTTTTGAATATTTTTAAAGGAATGCAGTCATTTACTGAGATATTGAAAAAAATTTGGGTGTAATTTAATACTAATAAAACATATATATATTTTTTTTTTTCAAAAACAATATATTTAAAATAAGAAGTAATCCAATTTTGATCCCACAGCTAAAACTAGCCTAACTAATATACATTTAAAACATTACTAAAGACAAGTAAACAGTCAGTAATAAAATAAGAATAAACAATCAAATTACAAGCAACAGCACAAATAAATCTAATAGAACAAAGATACAAATGAAATAAAGAGTGCTTTTCAGGTCTGACCGTAGTTTTCAGAAAAGGCTACAGAAATTGAATAAAGCAAATGTAAAATAACATGGCATAGTCTTCATTGTATAAATTAAACTAAATTAACAAATTAGTTATAATAAATTCACCTAATTCATTCATCCTAATTGAAGTTACAATTGAAGTTTTTCGGTCAAGAAGACCAGCAGGACTTTTAGGCTGCTGTCACTTTAATACTAGACACACTAATATACTGATACACATGCGTTTACTTTCTCAACTGTTTACGTTCACTTAAGACGTAACCAACTAGGATCTCACAATTTTTAACATAATTTTGTGTGAATTTTGTCCACTCAAGTGCAAGGTGTGAAGGAGAGTTAGTATTCGCATGCTGTCTGCCACACACTTTCTGGGCACGGAATGACGAATAATGAATGAGCTCCCTTTCGTGTCTTCTTGCCCTTGAATATTTAAATTGTCGAGGCTTAAACTTTCGTGATGATGCAGAGCTGGCTGTCAACTGTCCTGAGCCTCGTTCACGTTTGTTCTCGCTCATTGCATTGTTCGAATTCATGAATGTTACTGGCCAACTGGCGAGTGACACCGTTACATACACACGCCAACGCCGATTTCTACTTGCATTTGGCGCTTGGCGAGTGTTAATTTTAGGCCCTGTGTATATATATATATATATATATATATATATATTTACTGCAGTGCCATCACTGTACCAGGGTACCAGAAGTAGTTGCATGAACCTAAAAAAATTAAAATGCTCAAAAGCTCTTCATTTACAGGGTTGACAGCTCGCTCAAGAGTTTTGCCTTGAGGGTTTATTTCCATCCTCACTCCATATCCTCCTGCCAATCACGTCTGCCTCTGGGCTTTGAGTGCGCCTCGGTCTGGCCACTTCCTCACACACACACACACACACACACACACACACACACACACACACACACACACACACACACACACACACACACACACAGACACACACACAGACACAGGCTAATCTCTGAGCTCTCCAAATAATATCATCCACATAAGCCAATGACAAGTCTGCTCACAGCGTAAAGGAACTGCTCTGACAGGGCCAAACAATAAACAGGGACAGACAAAAAGCATTAGGAAAGTATATTTTAAATGTTATGAACTTAAAGTACCTACACTGTAAAATGAATTTTGATGATTTGTTTTCACAACTTTTTTATATTTTGTCAAATCAACTTAGATAATTAATGTAGTTCAGATAGCATAATATTTTGAGTTTATATTTATTAAACCAATCTCCTTTGTTGTATTAACTCAAATTTTTTATTTCAATGAACTCAAAATTTTAAGGCAACCAGGTAACTTACTTTTTTAAGTTAATCCAAATTTTTTTTTACAGTGTATTTGTCTTATGCCATTTTCCCAAATCTTATTATTCCTAGTGAGTAAAATGAATATAATACATATAATAAATAACTAAATAAATAAAAAATTATAACATTAAACAGTGTTCATAACCCTTTTTTCGTTTTACAATGTAATGCGATTTTTCTTTTCTTTTTTAATTAAGAGGGCTTGATGATGTCAGTGGGAAGGAAAGTCGTTTTAGAGTTGAAAATATTTTAATGAAAAATTAGACAAACTTTTTACTTTCAAATATTGTGCACTGATAGATCACGCATAATGTACTGTTTTAGGAAAGGAAAGCAGGCCAATTTTGATTTAATGTTAACTTAATGGCGATTTTAACAGCTCTGGTCTGGTGTGTTGGTAATGTGTCAAATGCTGTCTGGTCCCACATTGTTTCTCATTTTTGCACTTCATTATTCAAAAGGATATTTTGTATTCCATGAACAAACACATTCGTCCCAAATGGCTTGGCAGCATGAGAATGAAGGCACAGACTGTACATCTGAATCCAGACCCACGCCAGCAGCTGGGAGTTACATGGCTCTAAAGATCTCCATTCAATGGGTGCTGAAGCATCATGGAGAGGGGTGACATTAATCTAATCAGGTGACTGCTGCTTAAAGGTAAACATTTATATTTAAACATTATATAATAATAATTCAGTCCAATGAGTGGTTTCAGGATGATGAAATCTTACACTAGATGCTAACCTTCATAGAGTGGTGCTTGCTTGGCTGTGCAAAACTTAGTGGGTGGTTGCCAGGATATTTAGAATGTTTTTGGCTTGTTGCTAGGGTGTTCTCTCTGACTCTGTTCTCTAGGTTCTGACTCTTTAGTTGTGTTCCAAATGATGCACTTTATGGAAAGCTTGTTTCTACCACAGAATAAAACAATTAAAAAGATAATAAAACTTTTTATCTCACAATTACTTGTGACTGTTTTTTCCCCCTCACAATTTCGGAATATCACGGAGCCCCTAAAGGGACACGGTGGTGGGAAAAATTTGGGATGGGTGAAAAGAATATTTTTCACATATGTATATTTTTTTGATAGTTTTGCGCTGTGAATTATTGTAGCAAATTTTCTGCAATCTGACAGCTAAATACATGCTTGAGAGAAGTGAGGCTGCAAGAAGAAACAGATTTCCAATTGCATAGCAAGTCCCAGATAAAGAACTCCCAGTTAAGTGAGGCATACATGACTTCAAATAGTCTGTAATCGGTTCATTTTTAAAAGTGTACAGTAATGTAGATATCCTCTCATCTGGAAATTCATAAAGTTGCTATTAATTTTTCTGCCCTACAGCACGCTCATTACGCTCATAAATAGTGTAAATCTCATTTACAGCATGACTGCTGTAGGTGCATCTATCCATGCATATAATTCTCAGATATACTCGGAGGAACAGTGCCGGCCCACATCTCCCTGTCTGGCACCGTGTGGAAGATGTGTATGCAAGCTCTGCTTAAGTACGAGCAAACAGAGACCGCATTTACATTTACATTTGGCAGCGAGACATAGCAAGTTTGTACAATCTCTCTCTCTCTCTCTCCTTTTCTGCAGGGCTCAAGATAATTATAGATTGATTCAATGCTTCCTGTCCTTCGGGGGGAAAAAAACAAGATTTTCAGTGACTCTGCTGCTCCCGGAACCAAAAGGTAATCTAGGAATTAGGTTCATGGCCGATTGGACATCACTTTAATGCACAACTAGGGAGCAAAACAGCAAATGCCAGAAATAATGTAGTTCAGAGATTTAAACCAGGGCTGTTAATAAATTAAAAATGAGTTGGTTAAAACTAATTAAATATTGATTATTAAAGGAGTAGTTCACATGATTTACTCACCCTCAAGCCATCAGGTGTATATGACTTTCTTCTTTCAGACGAATACAGTCAGAGTTATATTAATAAACACACTGCTGCTTTATAATGGCAGTGAATTGCAACCATCAGTTTGAAGCTAAAAAAAGTGCATCCATCCATTATTAAAGTGCTCCGGACGGCTCCGGGGGGTTAATAAAGGACTTCTGAGGCAAAGCGATGAGTTTGTGAAAGAAAAATATTCATATTTAAACCTTAATAAAGTAAAATAACTAGCTTCTTGCTAAACGAACATACGGATTCGACTTTAGTCTAATCGCAACTTTACAACAGAAAAAGAAAAATATATAAAATGCTACAAATGTTTTCTCTTTTAAACTAAAAAGATTTAACTTCAACCTAAAAAGCAATTCATTTGACAAATAATTAAATAGAAATAAAATAAAAACAATTTTGAGTGAGTGATGTTTGGAGATGTGAAAAGTAGACGTTCCTTACTATCCCTGAAATGTTAAATAAATAAATAGGTTACATTTTTATTTCACATTTAAACATGTTGATATGTAGTTTGGCCTGAATAATGTCTGATATTAAGACTCTTTAGAGCAGGAAGGATTCTGATTGGCTGTCAATGTCATCAGCTGGAAAAAAAAAAATTCTGAAAGTGATTCCAATGACATCGTTCCTCATTATCGTTAGTTGATGAGGACTCTGCTATTTTATATTTAGAAAGGTTTTTAGAACTACACCTTTATTGTTATTGTTATAGATATCGTCCTTGATGTTAACGGGCATTCACAGTTTGTTGTATTGCATTGTCGACAGGTTACAAGACAACCCAGAATGTCTGGCATTATAATGCGTTTCTATGTAGTATGAAATGCACTCAAATCTTAGTTGAGCTTTTGTGCCAAAATTAACCCTTTGGTTCTTGAGATACCTTTGTAATTCACTTTCTGGCTCGGCAGCATTTATGCACTTATAAACTGCAATTACAAGTGAGAAAAGAACCAGAATCGGGATTTGCTACGTTATCTGCACAGAGACAATTTTCCATTGTACAAACTGTTATATAGACCACATGATAGAGCAGTTCATCCCACGATGTAAATGAACTAAAGGTGAGAGAAGAGAGGGATCAAAACATGGATAGAACATAAAATAAAGCAAGTTTTCCTGCAACCCAAGCAAAAAGGAACAAAGCATTGTTTGGCTGTTCTAGCATTGGTGTGTTCCTCACACAAAGCTATCGTATGGCTTCAGATAACGTGTATATATAGTGCATGAGTTGTATAGGTGACTTTTATGGTGCTTTTGTTCCCTTTTTGAAGCTCGAAAGCTTTAAACGTCATTCATTCGATTTTTCCTCTTTTCATCAGATTTTTTGTGTTCCACAGAAGAAAGAAAGTCATACGGGTCTGGGACAACATGAGGCTGAGTAAATGATGAGCTATTCCTTTAGCTTTATTGATTCAGCCACAGAGAACATCCCATTTTATCTCTCAGCTTGACATAATCAGAGCGAACGCCTCTAAGATTGAAGAGTCCCTCAAATGAATAACCATCTCCGTTTACATGGAGGAGGTGTTAGGTGTGCTATATGGGGAATGCAAAGTGTCTTTCAGAAGTGATGGGACACACACCTATGCATACTTTAGTTTGTGTTAGTGGGAAATGTTTGATAAACTGATGCAATGTGTGCTAGACTGAAGAATGACATGTAATGTAACATATTACCGTTTTTGAACAAATTCATTCAACACATGACACTCCACAGTTTTATTTTCACATTTTATAAAAATATTCAAAGCGACGTGCTTGTTTGCCACCACCATCTTACTAGCTGACATTGTTGTCCAAGTCCATACAGTGCTTTTCATCTATATTTAACCCAGTCCTTAGGCTACGAGAACCATTTCAATCTTTTATGAATCAAGCACATTAAGAATTTTAAGTTCACTTTCCTTTCCCTTTTCTCCTTTCCCTCTCAGGGTTCCTTGGGGCATGTTTTTGTCTGGCATTAAAACAACCATGCTGAGACCCTCAGACAGCTTCCAGATTAGAAAATGAAAGACTGTGAGCAACCCAGATTCTGTTGCCGGGGAACTGCGTAAATCAACTTGTCATTGGCCATGTAGTGAAAACCTTTTGTTCAGCAATGTGGTTGTAGTCATATGTTTCTGGTGGACGTTGATGCTGAATGTCTGATTTTCAGGGTCTGATTCAGAATAACAGCAAATAGACCTAATAGCATATAGAGCATAATTAAAAGTCTTTGCTAAGCAGCCGTATTCAAACTAGTTTAATGCATTTTTTTAGGTCAGGGGTGCTGAGTGATGCACCTGGAGATCTACTTTCCTGAAGTTCAAACACACCTGAACCAAACAAGTCGACGTTAAAAATTACAACCAGATGTGTTGGAGAAGTTTCAATTCATCCAAGCCTCTAATGTAGAGCATTGGAGTGACAGCGTATTTTGTAGGCCAACACGTAAGTTAGCATTACCCATGTTTCCCTCAACAAAAACACAGTAGGATTTTCCCATTGGCTCTTGTGTAATTGCAGAAAATAAGCTCCGCGACCAACAAATGTTTATGATTCATACTGTACATGTTTGGTTTCTCAGGATAATCTTCACAAATCTTCACAAAAGCCTAAATTCAATCTGTTCATCATATAAAGCAATTGTGTTTCTTCAGAAAATTTGGACTAAACCGCTCAATTCATATGGATTCGTTTTAAGATCAAGCATCAAAGTGTCACTTGTGTAGCTGTCAATGGAGGGATAGAAATCTCTCAGATTTCATCACAAAGATCTTCATTTGTGTTTAGAACGACATGAGGGCGAGTAATTAATGACAGAATTTACATTTTTGGGTGAACTATCCCTGAACTATTGGGTGAAGTGTCTCTTTTACATTCAGTGATAAAGCTGTCAAATTATTGTTACATTTCTCATGGCAGCATATGAAAATGACTCTCCAGCTACGGTTGAATCTGGACTGAATCGCAGGCTGCAGGAATCCAAATGATCTCTGGGAGTGGGTGTTACAAGTAATGTGTGTCTAAATTGCAGAACTGCATGGGTCATTTTAACAACCTCAAATTATGAAAATCAGCCCTGTTCCCACACATAGGTTTGATATTTTTGTCAATCACAGAGAACAGAGAGTTTGAGGTGTCGAGCAGAAGAAACTTGCTGTTAATTAGAGTCTGTCACAGATGATATCTCACACACTGAACTGTCAGCCATCCACGTCCACTAGGAGTTTCTCTTCCTCCTGGCTTTATGTAAACTTGGTAAAGATTTACATGCTTTACTATAGAGAAAGTAAGTATTTGATATTTGATTATTCAATTGGGATGTTCATCTCTGAGAGGCTGTCATATTACTTGCTCATCCTAGTAATTTTCACTTGGATAATTGTAATTGATAATTGATCCTGTTTGCCAGGTTTTCCAAACTCAGAAGCTCATGGTGAAACCTCAGAGGATGCGTAACATTTTGCAGTTCTGGTATGTAACACCTACTGTTCACAATCTGTAAAATCCTGTCTTGCACTACATGCATTTTTACTCAGATTTCTCTCTTAAATATAAAGTTTTCCTCAGAAATATATCTGATTATGGAAGCTAAATGAGTTGCGAATAGTGGTGAACATATTCGAAACACTCCTTTACGAAACTTCGAAAACTTTACGAAGCTTTTGTTTTGAATAAATGCTTTGAAGGGCATTTCAAACTGACCAAATCCCATGATTTCAGCAAACAAGGCTTTGTCATACAACTTCAAAACATTTAGAAATGTCAGCGGTTGGTGATAGTTCAATAAAGTAGAATTTTGATTCAAAAGTTTTGAAAAGCATCACTCAAAGCAGTTCATTTTAACCTTAGTTTTGTGTAAACAAAAAAAAAAAATTTGTACAATTTTTAAAGTAATAAAATAAAAAGTAAATCATACTTCTATTGTTTATATAAATTTGATTTATTTTTCATATTTCTGAACTCTGGAACTATAAGAAACGCAAGATGCAATATGCAGGGGTATTATTTCATTAGTTCACAATTGGGTTTAATCCAATGTAAACCAACAAAACAAACACCGAAACTCAGTTTTTAAATCTTTCATTGACCGTATAAACATAACTAAGAATCTAAACCCATGTTAAGCAATTGGCACAGAACTCCTCTAATCAATTCAATGGACTGCTTTCAAGGATTATAGATGGATCAGTGGCCAAAAGAGCCATTTAATCTTTTATTCATCAGTGTGTGTTGAACCCCTCAATTAATCATTATGCAATGCCACATTGTCAAGACTGTCTAACAGGCTTTAAACAATCATCCATTCTTGTATCTTTGAAGCAAAACTCTTTAAAAAAAAAAAAAAAAAAAAATTGCCAGCACATACAGTAAGCTACAGCTATTAAATTATTGTGACTATTATTTGGTCTTGACCATAGCTAGTTGATGCGAAATATTTAAGTTTATATCGAAATCTCTGACTTTTTTATGAGGCTTTGTCCATATTTATACTAATATTTCTGTAAACACAGTTTTCGCTTGTTTGGAAATAAAAACCGATGACAGTTTTTTACAGTAAAAACGCGTGCCAAAACATCCAATATTTGCAACCATTGCCAATTAAAAATAATATAACAATTAACATGAAAAATTTACATGAATCACAGAAAACAGAATTTTTTTAAAAAATAATAAAAAAGATCGGTTTACAAAAACCTCATTCAGTGATGTAAATATGCTATTTACACATGAATGGGAGGCCAAAACTCAAGAGAAAACATTTTCAGAATTACTGTTTTCTCATGGATGGGGAGTGAGACACATGAGAGATTACTAGGGTCATTTTTGATAAAACTTATGCAACTGTCTCAGTTGCTATTTTTTCCTGTCTTGGAAAAACAAGTGAGATTTTAAAGAGATGTGATTTTTCTCTCATTACTCACTCACTGCCTATTACAGATTCTCAGCTAATATTAGAGTCTCGGTGCAGTGCTGCCCCAGAGACTCCCTCAGGCTTAGAGATCATTTCCTCCTTGTTTTAGGAATGACTCCGACATAACCTCCTGATTCCCATCAGCCCCGTGTCCGGCAGCATTCCATCACTCTTCGACGGTATCGATCTGGCCGTCTCTCTTGTCAGCCTCATCACTGCACCTCATCACTGCATACGTATGTCTGAGGATGACTGCGAGTGTCGTGGGTCGACATGCTGCAGCATACAGGCAAAATGCATTTCACCTTTGATTCCAGAGCTCTTGGCTTTTCTGTCTGGTAAGTGGCCATTAAGGGGAATAGATCTGTTTGCTTCCATTATAACACTCGGAAAAGCTCGCCTGGTAGACAATCATGTCTGACCGAGTATAAAAGTTTGTGGTGTTCTTTAACCATATAAGTTGTTTGCAAGCTAAAAACATCACAAATTAAAATAATTTGCAATCATTGTGGCGATGAATTTTGCTCAAGCAAACATCTCTGTAAATATCATGTTTTGAGAATAAGAAGATGATTATTCCAAAGCTATCTCATGACCAATTCGTACGAATTCATACGAGTGAGTAAAAGGTGGCTAATTCGTACGAATTCTAATTCCAAAAAACAAATCTAAAATAATCAACCCAATCTCACGGCAATTCGTACAAATTTTACGAGGTGGCTAATTCGTACTGTAAGGCCTCCCCAATCGGTCCAACGACCGTTTCCGATAAGCAGGTGAAGGTCTCTGCGTGTCACTGTCTTTCCCGCGTGGCAGAGTAGGCCTAATTTGATTCTAATTCAGCTTTTATCTGACTCCATTTTATCACAACCTCGATTTCGGTTAGATTGACAATTTGTTATTGGTTATTTATATAATAGATTAGCAATACATTTGATTATTCTGATTACTTAATATTTTACATGTTCATTAGGAATCTATGTCGCTCAGAGTCTCGCGCCGGCCGTTACTATTACGCGGATCTCACGATCACAAACTCGCCAGTCTGATTGATAACCTTATGGCTAAAGCAGTTTAACAATGCCGCAACATTGCTATTGTTAAAAAGTAGGCTACCCATGTAGCCCCTTACAGTCACCCATATAACAACTTAGTTAAAGGAGAACTCCGGTCAATTTTAACATTGAGCTAATTTTTTTGTAAATTTGGAGTGCTGTCAGTACAGAGAACAACGACAAAAATCGGTGTTGCCTACACCGTGTTATCGTCTTTTTAAAATTTGCATCCTGTTGACTTCAATGGGGCAAGTTTTAAACCTGATTTTAGCCTCTTAACATCCTTGATATGTCAATAAAGTGCACAGCCATGTGCCTAATGTTATTGAGAGTGAACACGGTCAATCTGACTGCAGTAGATGTGAAAGATATTAATAAAAATGATGCTAATTCAGCCAGCTCACATACCTGTATTTTCTTCCTGTTTTCGGTCCAAAGTCCAAAGTAGTCGATTATCGAGTTCGCGCGCGCGACCAGGCTGTATGAGATCCCATTCTCCCAATTCGATAATCGACTACTTTGGACTTCGACCGAAAACAGGAAGAAAATACAGGTATGTGAGCTGGCTGAATTAACATCATTTTTATGAATATCTTTCACATCTACTGCAGTCAGATTGGCCGTGTTCACTCTTAATAACACCACTCACATGGCTGTGCACTTGTACTGACACATCAAGGATGTTAAGAGGCTAAAAGCAGGTTTAAATCTTGCCCCATTGAAGTCAGCAGGGTACAAATTTTAAAAAGATGATAACACGGTGTAGGCAACACTGATTTTTGTCATTGTTCTCTGTACTGACAGCACTCCAAATTTACAAAAAAATGAGCTCAATGTTAAAATTGACCGGAGTTCTCCTTTAAAGCCCAAACAAGGTTATGGCTAATACATCAAGATAATTTCAAACGCTACTATTACCTCAATAGTATTCTTATCTAGCCCCCTATTTGCTTCTGTATAAGAACAATCTTCTGTTAAAGTCAAGCAGTTAGTCAGGAATCTAGAATCGCACCAGATGTGCCTCGCGCTCCATCTAAACTGGGATCTAGAGTGTACTTAACGGACACATACGACTTCACTTAATCTGAGTAATTCAGAATAAAATAAAATGTAACAATTTATTATGTTAGGTAAATGTATCATGCCAATCTCGTAATCAATTCAAATATAATCAATACAAAAACATCAAATGCTCAGAGATAAAGAGTAAAAGATTTACCTGACTGAATAAATACATGATGTGTCTGAGAGACAATAAGCATTATGGGCCGATCTCATTACAAATCACCCTGAGCCTTTTGTGCACTTTCTTTAAAAACCCAGACCGAGACAGAAACTTCTTTCACATGGAAACGGCTAACAATGGGACTTTGCATTCAGAGTTTACACCCTTTGAGAGCAGGATGCCATTTGCCTGGAAGACACACCCTCCTCTGTAAGCAAGATATCTCTAAACTCTTAAAAACTTTATTACCTTTTGGTTTACTTCTGTGGAGAATGAGACCTTTGTACCACTGAGACCATGATTCCAAACATGTATAGTGTTGTATGATAATATTTCACATTAAACCATATAGATTTTTGGGTGAATTTCAGGTGATCTCAGCATGAGAGAGAGAAGGAACAGGGGAATGGGTGGTCAAGGGAAAGAGATGTAGATTAGGATGATGCTTAGGTGAGACTTGCGTCTTGAATGGTGATGCTAATTTCACAAGAGAGAGTTCAAATGTTAATTTCCAGATAAGTCCTTTGTCTTCTCAGGGAGTGGTTGTTCCTCAACCAAACTGCCTGGCATATTCTAATTTATCAAGTCTTACAGTACGAATTCATAAAACCTCACTCGTACAAATTTGTACGGTTTGTCTAAACCCACGTAATGGGTATGGGGGCGGGATCAGGTGTAGGTCATTCGTATGTACGATTTAGCAAAAATCATAAGAGTGCAGGTCATATGAATTCGTATGAATTGCCATGAGATCGGGTTGATTATTCTAGATAAGTTTTTTGGCAGATGCTGCTTTCAAGCTGTCAGTTTTTATTAGTGGAAATCAAACCCAAGAAACTAGCTTTTAAGCTACAGGAATTGTTTAGTAAAATACCATTCCTGACCACTTAATCCTTCTGTAGCTGGGCAGAAATGGGCTTTAAATAACTTTTACATGGCAGGAAATGTGTTGTGTTATACAATAGCTTTCATCAGTTGTCGTCCATCTGTTAGTCTTCCTATTGAAGCTCTGATGTGCCGTGTCTGCTTTACCGTTTCTGACTCATTATTAAATCCAGACTTTGAGGGTGAAACTCCGTATGTATGACACCTCTTTTAGATTCATCCTGCTGTTATATTGGATGCATATTGTTGCATATTGGCAGAAAATGCTGACTGGGACCTTTTGAAACAATTTACCCATTTTTGCTAAGTGTATAGGACTGTCTAATCATATAATGGCCTAAAACAGATTGGATAAGCAATAACCGCAGAGAAAAATGAACATTGACTGCAACAAACAGAAAATACTGGTTGCCGAAGCACCTTTATGGAGGTTGGTGAAATACAGGAGACGTGTTTCAGCTCTGCACTGTAATGAAGCTATAAAATCGGAAATATCTCCTGCGTTTTTGTACATCAGCTATAAAATACTGATGAAAAGCACCTTTTAGCTGTATACAGAGGAAAAATGATTCAGCTCAGTGAACATTCAACTGACCAGACGTACCACACTTCACAGCTGAAACGATGTGTCAGCTGTAACCTACGGTGAAATTTCAGTGAGTGGGCGAAATAAAACGACGCTGACCTGCTTTTCTGCATCTCTCTTTAAAGACTTCTAAGTGCATCTGTCCTCAGGACTTAAGTGCAGACGAAGACGATGAACAATGTGGAATTCATCAACATTTCAACCTTTTGTTATGAAACACTGAAAATACTGTAGGATGTGAGTCAGGGGACGGGATGGAGAATGTTAATTACGAACCATTAAGTCTTCTACCAGGCCACTTCAGCAGTGCATTGCAATGAAACATTATTTATGTCTAACTGATATCCCATTTTCTCCATTCACCCACTCAGTTCCGGTCTCGTCTTTATGGGGAGAGAGCCAAGCTGATTTATCTGTGCAGGTCTCTGAGGAACTATAGAAACTAGAGCACTTTAATCAAAACTCCTAACATAGTATGTCGTCAAAAGAGACTATACTCTTTTCTTTCTGAAAGGACTTCTCTCTGAGACATGCCCACTGCAATATGTTCACATGCACAGTGTTATTTTGATGTTGATCAGAATTTACTTATTAGAATTGTAGATACATCTAAACGCACTGCCATAACCTGATTAAAACCAATATTTTGTTACATGAAATCTCAGTTAGACCAGTGGTTGAAGCTGCACACAAGCTAAAAAGGCTTGCTATGCACCACAGTTGAAGTACGCAATGACTAAAAGCAATTGTGTTGAATGATTGTGTTTCAAATGGGTGCATGATTGTGAGAAGGACATTTTGATTCCTTTAGTTTCATCCAATGTTTCACTGTTCTACTGAAGTCAAAAGGTTTTAACGCATGTCCGAGGACTCTCAGGTAAGCTGTTAAATGTGCCAGACCTGTGAAGTCGAGCTATTCATCTCAATTGAGCTTCTCTGCGAGCTGAAGGTGAAAAATAGATGCCGTCATTTTCAAATGTGTTTTTCTAACACTAAGTGACTGGGTACATCTGAAACTGGTAGAGCAATCATTGCATCCTTCGCTGTGAGCAAAGCGTGTTATATTCAGCTTTGACTGATGGGACTCATTAGCTGTAGACTGTGAGTGTTGCATTTACCTGGTATGAAATTTAGTTGGAAATCTGCTCTTCTGCTCAAATATTACATTATATTTTCCTTTTAAAAATACAGCCTTAAAGGGATAATTCAACCGAAATAAAAATTCAATCACATTTTTCCCTGCATCATGTCATTCCATATAGATTCCATTCCATATTCCAGATAGATAGATAGATAGATAGATAGATAGATAGATAGATAGATAGATGGATGGATGTTGATTGCAATTATTAAAAAAAATATTATAGGTTAAATTTATATTAAATGCTTTTAATTGAACTTAAGAGTGCTTTTTCTGGTAGAAGTTAAGCACATCTTTAAGTAATTTCATATTTACCTCTTAAGCACAGTATGTAATATATATATCAAAACTTGTATGTCATGTATTTAAATATATCTGTAATTGCACATTTCTAATGAAGTTGTAATTGAGTACATTTAAATAACTACAGTTAAAATTATAATCAAGTCCTTTACATGTGCTTTAGTATGTTAGTAACACATACAAATAAGTAAAGCACGACAAAAATGATTAAATCAACTAAGTGGCCTTTTATTTCATTATTATTCAATAAAATGTGCACGTCCAGTTTTTAAAATATGAAGTACAACCCAGTGCACATTCAATACAATTAAGCTTCTTTTTCACGAGGGCAGCTGCAGGTGAAGGAGCTCTTCTGTGACAGATGTCAGAGTTTCAAGCAATGACAAAAACAAACAAAAAGCTATTTAGACCACTCATCTTGACCCATGCTTTCTTTGAGATTGTGCATTCACCATATACGCTAAAGCCAGAGGGTTTCAAAGTCAAACCTAGCAAACTATGAATCCACTTGTTTGCACAATGGCTATATTGCGTGTGTTTTGCTGTTCCAGTTCAAATTCAACCTTGTGGCAATGTTAGTAATTGAAACAAGTATTTGTAAGAGTGGAACATAATGTAGTCCACGTGTCAGTATGGGTGAGTGAACCCTGATGGAAGCTGCATTACAGTTCCTAAGTGTGTCTTGGAACAACTTACGTTTCTAAGCTAATGCTATATTTCAATGTTAAATTTAAAATATATTTCTATACAGTTGTTCTATTTTCAAAAACAAAAAATTTTCACGCTTGCTATTGTTAGCTTTGCCATTGAATTGTCAATACAATTCTCCAACCAAACAGAGGATAAATGGTGCCATAGCATGTTAAATTCAATAAAACATTGTTTTGTCAACAGAGAAGCGATGTTTGATTTCATGGTGACTTTGTCACATGCATTTGTGCTGTTGCTAGCTACTTAGTTAAAGTAACTGCAAGAGATTTGAGTATGTTTTTTATTTTAATGGTTATTGTATGCAATTTAGTTAAGTTTCAGCTAAAGAATTTTGTAATTTAATTTAATATTTTGGGGACTCAATTGGAATAAGTTATTCCAAAAATATAGTTTTTTAAACTTAGTTTAAGGCAGTTGGTTTCCGCAAATGGTTTGAGTTACCTTAAAATCACCAGGAAATAAATATGGACAATTCTTTTTTTTGAATAATTTTTATTGGGGGGGATATTGGAGTATTCATTATAAATTATTTATCCGTGCATGGTGCACATACCTGTTTTCTTTAAATTAATGGGCCCTCGTAATCTTTAAACAAAATGAATTCCCCTCCCTATTGAAGACACATTTATTCTCTTCTCTGGTGAACACAAAAAATATATATTTTTTAAGAATGTTAGTAACCTAACATTACCTCCCCATAAACCTCATACAGGTTTGGAACAACATGAGTGTGAGTAAATGATTATAATGCGTATAATTTTTGCATGCATCCTCAGGGGCCCTTCACACAGAACACGGTTTTCTATTCAACTGCGCTACTTTTACATTCTTTTTTTGATGTAAACACGCACTAGACGGACGTGTTTGACCGTTGCGCTCACGTCTTTTGCAACATCTCGCGCATGACACGCATTCTAAAAAAGTTAAAATCAGTTCAACTCAGGGTAACGCGTCTCGAGACCTTGCATTATTTCCTCATTCCTCAGAATGCAAAAACGCATTCTGTGTGAACCTGACGTTACCTTGTTATTGTGTCTGATTTTCAGAGATACGAATGAAACTGCATCAGTCAGGTAGAGGTCTCTTACGATGCCGAGCTGGAGTCTGAATATTTTGTCCTGTCCGGCAGAGCTGAGCGGTCTCCTGTCAGCCATGGGGCAGCGCCGGCAGCTGGCCAACCCAAGCCAGTGAAGAAAAACTGACACAAGGTTATTCTGTATTTCTGCCAAAAACAACAGCACATTCTGTATGGATATTATACAACAAAAGATCCCAGATTACTTTATTTTAATGGATGTGGATTAATCGCCCTCTTGTGGTTTGGAGTCATAAATCCTCATAGATCACTGCAAAAGTTATCTTGATTATCTATCTGTCTGTCTGTCTATCGTTCCGACTTGTCTGACTGTCTGTCTGTCTTGTCTATCGCTCTGTCTGTCTGTTTGATGTTCTATCAAAATGTTTTTCATATACAGTAGATACCAAAAGTAGATACCAAAATCATTGCATTAGATAAGTTATGTACAAGCTGTTTCCTATCTATCTATCATCTATCTATCTATCTATCTATCTATCTATCTATCTATCTATCTATCTATCTATCTATCTATCTATCTATCTATCTTTTTATCTATCTATCTATCTACCTACAGTATCTATCTATCTATCTATCTATCTATCTATCTATCTATCTATCTATCTATCTATCTATCTATCTATCTACCTACAGTATCTATCTATCTATCTATCTATCTATCTATCTATCTATCTATCTATCTATCTACCTACAGTATCTATCTATCTATCTATCTATCTATCTATCTATCTATCTATCTATCTACCTACAGTATCTATCTATCTATCTATCTATCTATCTATCTATCTATCTATCTATCTACCTACAGTATCCATCCATCCATCCATCCATCCATCCATCCATCCATCCATCCATCCATCCATCCATCCATCCGTAGATACCAAAGTTATTGTATTAGATAAGTTATGTACAAGCTGTTTCTACTAACGTTTGAGCAGCAAAAAGGTAAAAAAAACAAGATCTCTCCTTTTTTTTCCACTTTAAATCTAACAAACGTATTATTGTGAAACATTTTTCTTTATGTGCTTGGGATAAATGTATAAATATTATTTGATCATTTTATCTAATGCTAAAGACATTTTATGTGTGATTTGAGTGTTCAAATGCTAACCTATACCTGACAGTTCAGTTCTACGCACAAGGTGTGCTTAGTAAATTTTGTCTCAAACTAGACTAGGGAAAAACCGATAAGGCTGGTCTTATTTCAGACGCAGATCACTTTTTCATGACATGTTTTGTCTATTTGACAACAAAGCCAGCTTCCCCTGAGAGTTGCGATCATGAGACTATTGTTAGTCCGTGCTAAATCCTACAATGTGAAAATCTGCACAACAAAAAACATAATTTTTCCCTTTGAGGTGCTCCTTGTACGGGACCATGGCTGAATGTGTCATGCGATAGGTTTTCAAAGTCCACTGTGATGTGCTCAAGTTTTGGATCTCACAATAGAGACGTCTCTTTATGTAATTCTTAAGGCTGGAGCCTCATATCCATCACTGGATGAAGGACACTCCCTTAAGCTGAAGGACATATCCCTAGTTGTGTAATATGAGATTTGTCAAAGTAGGGCGTGCAGTATTTATGGTGTGCTGATATGGCCTCAGATGACCTATCGGGTGTAGTTTAATATGTCCAGATTTCTGCCACTCCTTCCTGGAATCACTTTCATGCTTGCCTGGAAGAATAACCTACAGCCATTCATGAGGCACACACCAACACAAGAGAACAGATGATAGGGAACAGATTGAACACTAAAGGTAGACTATTAGAACTAGACTATAGAAGAACAAAAAAATCAAAAATGAGATCTCTTAAATATATCTCTATACTTTTGCTCGAATCTTTGGCTTCTGTTTTTTTTTTATTTTGAAAAAGACCACAGTAATCTCATGTTTCCAAAGAGTTCTCAGCAATTCTAAATCATGAGAAATTATATCCACACCGTGTGTGTGTGTGTGTTTATATATACGCAACTGTATACAATTTTTAAAGAAATTTTTTAATGTACATATTTAAAGAAGTATCATATGCTCACAGAGGTTGCATTTATTTGATGAAAAAAAACACAGTAATTGTCAAATATTATTACAATTTAAACACAATACAATACAATTTTGTAGGCACTCACAAAATGTGTCTTAAAATATGAAACTGGTTTGATTATAGTCCAGATGAAAGTCTTGTTTGCATTCATTTTAATGTCAAATTGATCATTCTCACAAGTATCATTCCATAAAAAAACGTGTGTAATTATTTTTTTTGTGTGTGTGGAAAATATTCCTTTTTAATATACCTATTTTAAGTTTTCAAAGACGTTTGCAGAGAAGCAGCATTATGGCACATTTAAGGAACAGTTTGCACAAACTACCGTTAAAAAAAGCCTACCAGCCGTTGAGGAACAGATGTGCTGTTTCAGAACAGCAGTGTACTCCGAGTTCTCTAACTTTTCAAATAGAAGTAGCAACACTATTCATGTACAAGTTGGCATGTTTTGAGGCTGTTTCAAGCTCGATTAGGGGAGTGCTGGGGTAACACTGCAGTCTAATACTTGAGGCACCTTCCATAAAAGCCAAATATAGTTCCATCGATCCATTGGCGAAACCTCGAGACGGACGTGTAGACGCCAGGGTACTGGGCATCAGCACAGCCATTTCCCCAGGAGACGATGCCGTACACGCGGCCCTCGCACACCAGCGGCCCTCCAGAATCCCCCTGAGAAAATACAAGAATATTGATATGATTTTGGACAGAGAGGTCAGATGGTGTGCGAGAAGAGTGAAAAAGGTTAAACTAGAACTAGAAGGTGAAAATTAAGCGATGCGAGACACGTATTGCCTTTAAATTGCCTTATAAATTTAATTAAATTTCTTGTTGTTTCAGTGTCATTGGGTGAACTTGACACAGTGTAAAGCCAGCAAATCTGCTCCTTTTTAGCAAGAAACAATGGACTTTAATTTATATCCATCAGGAATTGATTTGGATTCCAGTATAAAAAGTACCATATTGGAGCCACGCAGATAGATGGGTTAAAATATATGGATTTATGACATCAATCAAAAAAAAAGTTTATGTATTTACACTACCGTTCAAAAGTTTGGGGCCGGTAAAGAAAAACAAAACAAAAAACAAAACATTTATATATATATATATATATATATATATATATATATATATATATATATATATATATATATTATACCTTTATTCAGCAAGGATGCATTAAATTAATCATAAAGATATTTATAATGTTACTAAAGATTTCTATTTCAAGTAAATGCTTTATATTTATCAATGATCCTTTCCATACAATCCTGAAAAAAAGCAACATGGTTTCCACAAAAATATGAAGCAGTACAACTGTTTTAAACATTGATAATAAGAAGAAATGTATCTTGAGCATCAAATCAGCATATTAGAATGATTTCTGAAGGATCATGTGACTCTGAAGACTGGAGTAATGATGCTGAAATTTTTTTATCAAATAAGTGCAGCCTTGGTGAGCATAAGTTTCTTTATTTCATTATTTGGTGTCTTTATTTTTTTACTTTTTGATAAGTCTAACCTGACTGAATAAGATTGATCACATACCTGATCACCTTTATTTGATCACATACCTTCGCTTTATTTAATATTTTGTTAAATTGCACAAGACTATCAGTGCTAGCTTATTAGAAAGTTGCTATCTGATTAAATTAACTCCATTTAACTTTTAAACTGTTTATTTAATTGGATTGTTTTTCTTTGTGTTTTGCATCTTCTAACTGAAGTAAAAGGCAACACATTTTAACTTTAATTAGACCCAGTCAGTTAGAGTAGTCAGTAGTGCAATTAAATTCATAAATAGTTTTATAATTGGCAAAAACAATGTGATATCCACATAATGACTGAATAGAAGATGGCCCTGTTCCTGATAGCTAATAAAGTCAACATCCAGGAAATCACTCAAATGTTGCTAATAGTTAGCAGTTTATTCCAAATACCTTTTAAATATATTACCACATATTCATAAATTCCAGATTTCCGAAAGCATTTAAGGTCAAAGTTCAGTGCATGAAAACTGCCATCCACATTAAGTTTAGTGCATGTGAAGTAATCGTTTGTCTCACCTTGCACGCGTCTTTTCCTCCTGCGCTGTATCCCGCACAGATCATATTCTCCGTGATGTTTCCATTGAAAGAGTCTGTGCTGTTACACACTGCGGTGGACACTATGGGCAGCTTCACCGTCTGCAGCGTTGCAGGGATTCCTCCCGTTGGAGTGGTGAAGCCCCAGCCGGACACCCTGCACACGCGGCCCACGGACACCTGGGCGTCCTGCCGAGGCAGCGGCGCGAGAGACACGTAGCTGCTCAGATAGATGGGAGACTGCAGCTACAGGTGAGGGAAAGAAATCATTATAGGATCCATAAAGCATACAATACCATACTCATGTTCATTATATTATTAAGTAAATGTTTTCACTGGTGTCATTTCCACCACATCTCAAATCATGTTTTTAGCATTATGTGATGGAAATGGGATTTGAACTTTTTTTTTGGACAACTCTTTTGTCTTGCTACGGCTAATTTCATAGCTAGCATTTTTAAAACGTAACGAAAATGAAATTATCCCATAATTGACTGACCCTCAAGCCATCCCAGGTGTAACGTTATATGACTTTCTTCTTTCAGCCAAACACAATCAGAGTTAACGTTATATATAAAAAAAATATATCCTGGCTCTTCCAAGCTTTACAATGGGAGTGAATGATGCCTTGTTTTTTGAATCCCAAAAAAGTGCATCCCTTCATCATAAAAGTAATCCATACATGAAGCGAATTGATGTGTTTTTGTAAGAAAAATATCTATAATTATAACTTAAACTAATCACTAGCTTCCTGTAAAATCCGCCAGCACGTTCACAAGAGAGTCGCGTTCCGGCGTATGATGTTGGAGTAGCGTTACGTAAGCTTAGGTGAGAGTAAACGCCTCTAGCGGTTCAAACAAATAGGGCTGGACAACAAACTCACTCGACATTTCCCGTTTTATACTTTAGACAAATTCATGACTAGTGTTTTGTTTTGCTCTATCCTCTACACTTCTGCCTTCGTCAATACGTCATGCTTCGGGTCTGAGGTCACTCTTTCGGGCTGGAACTAGACTGATTATAGTTTATAAAGTTATTAATATGGATTTTTTTTTCTGACAAAAACTTTAATGAAATACTATTTAGATACTTTTTGCATCATTTGACAAAATTTTGGTTTTGAAGTAATTAAACAGTCACAGAGAGAGATGCTGCACAGATGAAGGTAATTCACACACATCTCTCATTACTCTCTCTGTCTCTCTCTCTCTCTCTCTCGATAATTAATTAAACTAAATGCTATAATTCATTCATTTAATGTAATCAAATTCAAATGTAATCTTACGCACTACTTTAAAGGGATAGATCACATCAATTTTGTTGCACTAAGGTTGCATTACTAAGAGATACATCACTTCATGTAATTGATGCCAGATTGTAGTGTTCATTTTGTATGCATGAAAAGAATCAATGATTCACAGTGAGTCAGTCAGTGTAACACAGGAGCATTGATTCACTGCCTCACCTTAATGAGCATGATGTCTGCGTTATTGGTGGCTTTGTTGTACTGTGGGTGAGGTATTAAAACATGAGGCCTGCGAAACTGCTCTGTCCCCTCATATAATCCCACAGAATAATCTCCAGCCACGATTCTCATGTTTGCCTCCCTGGAGACACAAACGAACACTGCATTTTATCCAACTGAATTCAAATGCATCGTACTATGGTAGTTAAGCAGCAAGTTGCATCGTTGTACGGGAAACACACCCCAGATAAAGAACATTCAAAAGTAACATTCCCATAATGTTTGAAGAATGATAAAATGGAATGTTCATTAACGTTCTCATAACCAAGAAAAAAAACATTTAAAAACCTGGATGTTTTCAACATTCAGCAGTAACGTTTTCATATCTTGATTGGAATATTAGCACATCATTTTTAGAACATATTTTGGTACCAATCTACCAAAACTGTTGCTATGGTTCTGTTCGTTGTGCCATCTTTAGTGGCGCCAAATGGAAATGGGCCTAGTCAGTATCTCATATTGAAATGCTGTTAAGTAACTCATTAGTCCTGTATCCAGTGATGCTTGTCTTACCCTATATTGCAGTGTGCTGCGGTCAGCACCCAGTATTTGTTAATTAAGGTCCCTCCACAAAAGTGCTGGCCCGTAGCGCTCTGAATGGACACGATGTACTTGATGGAGTACGGCACCGGGACGTATCCACCCACGATACGGGGCTGTATCAGATCCTGACCTGTGAAACAAACCAGGAGACACGTGATTTGGTTGACCGCATCTTCAATCTCTGTGACATTAGTCTAGATTTTCCTTTCATACAACAGAGACAAGTCTGCATGTGAGGGACGCTCCGAAACTACACCTTTGTCTCGGAAGAAACGTGTGTAACTTAAGGTTGATAAGTCAATACTTAACAATGCGGAGTAAACAATGTTTTTTCCCCCCCATCTAAATCTGTCCACAGAAGATTCCTGACATGTGCGTCACGAATAGATGTTTGATTTGAATGAAGCCTGCTGTCGGAGATGTTAGAAGTCATCTCTGGTATATATATATGTTTCCCTTGGGCATATTGATCACGGTCTAACAATTAGGCAGTTGTACGTGCAGCGGTTCAAGAAATTCTATACAATATTAGCAGCCATTGACTGGCCGTGTGAAACACATACTCGCTGGATTGAAATGAATGACCTTGAGCTCACGAGGATTGGCTGCAGCGTGACCTTTATCTGATTGCTTTATGAAGCTCTCAACGTGAGGAAATCCTAAACGTTAAAGAGCACAAAGCATTGAATTCCCCCCACGTGTAGAGGCTATGTACGTCCATTGTGTGCGGTTTTATGTCGTGAAGAAGCGTAAAACAGTAAGTTTGGGGATTTAAATGACAGCGTTTGGGGATTTAAATGTCTTTGGTATGTTTTTATAATTCAGCGTGCACGGGTTTTTGCAGGGATTCCAGCATCAGATGGATTAATTAATCTTTTACGTGCATTCTAAACTTTATAATTGCATTTTAGGGCTTTTTTGTGTTGGAAATGAAAAACGATTTGCTTTGGATTTCCTTCAGTGAAGATGCACTCAGTGCAGGCTGTCAGGATGAAGGGCCCATCCATCAATAAACCAAACTTAACTTTGTCTTCATATTTCATTTCTGTAATAAATCATAGCGCTGACAAAACCTCAGCCAGACATGTAAAAAAAAAAGCTATGCATTAAAAGCCGTCACTGGAAAGATCCAAAAAAATCTCCCTTTTTTATTTTGTAGCTCAGTAGACTTAATAGAGATTTGACTTATATTTCTATTAAGCATCAATGTTGTCTCAGTAACATTTAAAATACAATATGGATGAAGTTGAGAAGAAAATGTTGACGAAACTCTTCAATATTGCATTGATATTGAGATGTTTTAAATGCCGACTCTGAAACTCATGAGGAGACACATGAAACGAATGTATCTTTTTTCTCTGGAGAAACTTCTGAGAATAAGGAGACTTATAAAATATAAAATTTGCTCTCCATTACAATATGCTATGCGAGTTGACATCTTGAGTCTAAAAGATTGCAATGTCATCCATTTGATTCATTTTTTTATTTATTTATAGTTGACAACTTGAATCTAAATGACTGCAATACGCCATTCTTTTAATATTTTATTTAATTTTCTAGTGCTGGGCAACGATTAATCACGATTAATCGCCAAAATAAAGGTTTGTGTTTACATAATACATTTGTGTGTGTACTGTGTATAATTATTTTGTACACACATATGCATGTATATATGTAAGAAATATTTGCATGTATATTAATAAAAAAATTCTTAAATATATACGTGCATGTGTGTGTATGTATATACAGGTATACAGTAACAATAATTATACACAGTACACACACATGTTATGTAAACAAACTTTTATTTTGGATGTGATTAATCGCGATTAATCGTTGCCCAGCACTATATTTTAAATTATAAAGCTTATGCAAATTATAAAAATACAGCGTGCATTCTTCATTAGCATTTTAAAATGAAAGTTTCAAAAATCAAAATGAACAGCAAATCGCCCAAACATCATTATAAGAAGATCCACAGTCTCTTTTCAAAGTAAAAAAAACGTACAGGTACAGTATACGACCTCTCCACAATGCCACTGTACCCTGTTAATGCACTGAAAGGATTTTGTCGGATTGAAGTGTAAATCTTTTACTTACAGCTCACCACGAGGAGCTCCAGGAGGACACACAGAAGAAGCAGCGGCAGGTTCATACTGATGAGACGGTAGACACAGACAGACACATGCACAGGTGCAGACCAGACTGAGACCAGCTTTGCTTCAGGTACAATCCACACCTGGGGAAGGATTACCGCTGCATTCTCGGGTTTCCTAGTTCCTATTTCCGTCTCCATGGTCACAATGTCGTCTGAGAAGGGGAACAATATATAATTGAAGTGATCTTTTGTTTTGGGTCTGATTTAGGATCACTACAATTGCCTACGTCACATATTTGCGTCATATCGCAGATTAAATTCTACGGTTGAAAAAACTGTCAGATTTACTGTAACTTCTGTTGTTATTTCTTGTATATGCCTTTTTGATTTATAGTACAAATGCAGAAGTGTTTAGTGGCCCCAGAAAGTATCTAGACGCTCGAGTCACATTTAAATTGATGTCATTGCTTTAAATGTCAATGTGCTGTTCGGGACTTAAATTTTAGCCATTTGTGCAACTTTCTTCTTGTTGTAGATGAGGTTTTGTTGAAATTGCGAGAATGATTTCTGATCATTTTTCTAAACTAAATTGAGCCATTTTTGCAATTTTAACTGGTTCATTTTTTTTAAATTCTGTTATTCATATTTTACATTTCTTTCTATTCTTTTCTGTTCAAGTTGTAGATGAGGTTTTGTTAAAATTGCTAGAATCATTTCCGACAGGCTGAGAATTGTCAAAATGTCAAAAACAAAACGAGAGAAGGTGTCATCTGATCATTTTCCGGAACTAACTCCTGATCCAATTTTTGCAATTATTTTCACTGGTTATTTCATCGAAATTTGAAGCGATCATGGGGTTATGTTTAAGGCAAGTAAAACATAATATATATATATTAGTTATTTTTAATACATAAAATATATTATATATTTTTACATTATTTTTATTATTAGATATATTATTTTATTTTTATAAACATTGAAAAAAAAATATTTGTTGTTATCTGAAAAAAAGAAGAAAGTGGGGCCAGTAAAAATATTACCAGGCCAGGTACGAATTTGAACAACTTGACCAATTAGACCAGCAGAAAACCCCCCCTAATAAGTGCTGTCTGCTGGGGAATTGTGGGATTGCCCCAGATCTGGAGCACAGATCATTAAAAATGAAGGTGCGGATGAAATAGTCCTCGTCTTGTTCTCGGTGTGATCTCAGTGTTAGTTAATGATCCCTTCTGGATCTGACACAGCACCATCTACGTCTTGCTTATTGTCGCTCTCTTCTTCTCCTCACGGCTGCTTCCCCCCCGGGCGCTGACCGCTGACATTTTTACGCTTGATCTCTTGTTCTGCTCTGTTACTGTGCCCATAACAGACCTATTAGCCCTCTTCCTCACCCTCCTCATCATCGTGACACGTGTGTTAGATTCACTGCTCAGAACCCTTCAGGATCCTGTCATGGTTTAATAGAGAGTTTGTGGACCGTTCTGTTGTCAGAGGACTATTAATCTCCGGTTTGGCCTTCATTAATATCTGACCTCTTAAATGGGATCATCCAGCCATACAGTTGTCATGATAATTAGGGTGGCAGTGATGTCACGGCTCTTTGAGATCTCCACATCGTGGGAGTGTTGGCAAGATCAACAAAGCTATTTTATTTTAAAGATTGCATAGTTGTGTTATAAAAAAAATATAAATATAAAAGTTTATAGTCTTTTTAGCAATTTGGGAAATAATGAATTATGTAGAATAGCTTTACGGTTATACTGTAAAAAAAACAAAAACCTATGTGCATAGTTCTATAAACAAAGTTTCAATACTGTTGTATCAAATGAACCAAATCAGACAGTATTGAGACACTCCTGAGACGACCTGATTTTATCTTCATGTTCGGTAAAGCTCCTATAATGTCAAACTTTCCCCAAGAGAGAGTCTTAAAGCAGTTCTGTAGACAGACAACCGTTGTTTGGTTAAAACTCCCACAGTCTGAGTGGGTGTGAGTTGGAGGATGAAGGATTGAACACAATAAGATGGTGTGAACTGGGATGTGTTTGCAGGGAAAAGCACGTTGTCAGACAAAACAAACAAAAAAACAAGTTAAATAAATTATAGTCTGTCTGGCTATGTGATATGCAATTCTGTAGATGCATATGCAGATACAAATATATATCTGGGAATTAATGTGTTTATTATGTGCACATTTATCATCAGAATATAATGCATTAATTTAATGTCAGAGAGGAACTGATTCATTTCGTTTAAATCTGAGAACCGTATTTAATGTCACAAATAGCAACCATCCATAGTTACTCAGTTTCAATCAAGGTATAAAATCAAAACTAGGCATGACTAGTACCATTAACTGATAAAATCAATAACTTCCTCAATAACTACATTGCTTATTAAAATATAAACATTTTATTGAACAATTGCTGCTTTTATATCACATTTGATATAGTTTTGATCTGCTAAACTGGTGACAAATGTCTTATTATAAAGATTCTTGATGTGACATGACGTGAAAGTCTTGTCGTCACATTATACTTTGATGTGTTTTGATTTCAGTTTCAAGGACTTCTTGTATGCTTATCATTTTTTCCGATTTCCTTTGTTTCATTTTCCGGCTCAATGTCGGCGTCCGAAATCGCATACTCTCTCTCTGTTTCTTTTTTTGAATAAGTATTTACTTCACGACTGCTAAAAAGTACATTCTGTATAGTTTGAGTGTGTGTAGTATCAATGTAATCCGGACATACTAAATCCGCCATGTTGTCATTTGTCATGTGACCTACCAGCACTGCCATTCATAAATCCTCTCCCGTGGCCTCATGGGATAGTAAAGTGTTCATCGTATGCACACTTCAGAATCTTGCCAGAAGTAGTAGGTCATCCGGGTACATTTCACCCACTCTTTTATGAGTACTGTGAATTCGAACATACTTCTTTTTGTCACATTCTGTTTTTCGCCTACTAAATAGGAATTAGATTGCAGCCTCTCTTTGTTACTATGGTTATTGATTAAGTACTATCACCTGTTCACGTTTAGTTCATTATCCTTGTATATTTAAGTCCTTCAGTTTGTTCTGTTTCTATTTGGTTTTGTTTGTGGACTGCTGTTTCTTTGAGTTTGCTAGTATTGGATTACCTGACTTTACATTGTTTAATAAATACACAGCACTTCGATCAAGCCTGTGCATCTCCTGTTCTTCATTAGACTTAAAGGGATAGTTCACCCAAAAATGTTAATTCTGTCATCATTTACTCACCCTGAAGTTGTTCCAAACCTGTATGAGTTTCTTTCCTCTGTTGAACACAAAATAAGATATTTTAAACAATGTTAGTAACCAAACAGTTGACAGTGGCCATTGACTTCCATAGTATTTGTTTTGTTCATACTATGGAAGTCAATGGCTACCATCAACTGTTTGGTTACCAACATTTTTTCAAAATATCTTGTTTTGTGTAGAAATGACAACAACTTGAGGATATTACAACAAAATTTAATTTTTTTGGTGAACTATCCCTTTAAAACTTTGGTCGAACTATCCCTTTAAAACTTCTCCAAGTCATTTGTAATGTTGAACAATTTCAGGCTCCAATTTTGAAAATCTTCATGTTATGGAAAATGTATTTTCAATGATGGCGTACAATCAGTATGCTGAAGACAGTCACATGTCATTTGAGAAAAATTATGTAAAACAACTCATTCACTTTAAAATATGTCCTTCCGAACATGTAACTCAAGCTTGGAATATTTTGAAACTCTTTCTGATTGACAACACCCACAGTACTTCTATTTAACGCTGCCATTGAAAAGACTGAACTGGGTGTTCCACAACACCAGCACACAATAAGTGATCATAAAGAGCATTGAATCAGATATGCATGACACTGAGGGACTTCATCTTTGTCAGGTACTAGGTCGTTGTCTTTTATACTGTGGGATAAACGTATTTGTTGTTTCACATGGATATGGTGTCATTTATAAAAGCTTTAAGAGAACAGAAATCAGCAGTTGGAGGTCATTCAAGGCTTGAGAGGTGAGGAATTATCACTGGTGAGTCTTCAGATATTTTATTATAATTTCCTTCTCGTCGCGTATGTGTAATAGGCATTAGAGTGTCTTGTAATACAGTAATCAACTTGTCAAAAAAGTGACATGATCTCGTGATCAGATATTTGTTCTGAACTCTTGAACTGTATCAGGTTGCTATTGTACAGTTTTGAAGTATGCAAGCAGACATGAAGACCGTTTCATTCTAAGCATTGAGAGACTCAATTTCATTTATTACAGACTTTCATAATTTTTTACTTTAGTTCCGGATGCTTTTTTCTCGTTACAGTGCTGAAAGAATGGCTCAGTTATTGTGGGTATTTCTTGTGCTCGCTGTAACGGCCAGAGGTAAGCAATTCAATTCTTCATTAAATAGCACTTATTTGACTCCATATGCCATTGTATGCACACTTTTAAGTAAAATGAATCTGTTCCACATTATAAATGTCAGTAGCATTCAATAGGAAGTCATGATTCTTTTTAAATGCACATTAATAATCACATATAAATGTGTATAATCATAAACCAGCTAAAATCGAGTGGTAATATGGTATGTGGGTCATTGATTGCGTAAAAATAGCGGAACGCATTTTAACATGATCTACAGTAATCTATAAATATTCGTATAAAATTATGGATATAGAGCAAAATGTGAAAATGTTCTTTATCTTGACTAGATACATTACCACAAAGGATCATCGGGGGTCAAGAGGTCGTTCCCTACTCCATTAAGTACCAGGCGTCTCTTCAGGTTGACAGGAAGCATTACTGTGGAGGAACGCTCATCCAGCCGCAGTGGGTGGTGTCTGCTGCCCACTGCTGGAGACCGTACGTCACGTCAACACGCTCGCTTCACTGACACAGTTACTCGGAAGCTTTTAAAACAACTATTTATTATGAAGTTAATTCATGCATGAATGAGACCTTTGTTTTATTGTATTTGGACCAACAGGGCCAGTGTGATTCAGGTGGTGCTGAGTGAGCACAGTCTCGCTGTAGAAGAGGGGTTTGAGCAAGTCTATAACGCCTCCAGAGTCTACAGTCATTTTGCCTACAATCCAAAAACTTTTAACAATGACATCTTGCTCATTAAGGTAAGAAACATTGTAACAAATACTAGAAACTACTGATACTGAAACTTTGTCTCATATACAAATACTGACTGGAATGCTGCTACAGAATTTATTTTTTGTTTGTTTGATCATTTCTCCAATATCCCTGTTTAATCTGCAATGATTGATGCGATTCAGTGATTTGACAGCACTAATTTAATGGCATCAAATAAGATTTTTTACACAAAGTTTTCTTGAATATGAAAGCTGCAATTCATTAGTTTAGATAGAAATATTCATTAAAAAGTTAAAAAAAGACAAAGATATAATAAACCAGTGCCAGAGTACAATACAAAACAATAATAATAATAAAATAGAATATACCCACACACATGCACTTTTAAAGTGAGAAAATTGATTTTGAGTCAGACCATTTCATTTTATGAATGTGATACGTTCACATTAAAGTTCAAATTTGTACAATATATTCCTTAATCTTTATTAATTCCATAGTCATTAAAGTGTATCATTGTCAAAACCACTCAGCGATGTTACATTTATTCATAATGAAAGATTCCACATCAAACTAATTTTTTGGTGCAAAGTTTCCTTGTCTCCTATCCAAAAATAGCAAGAATAATCAGTATTTAGTTTATGTTTATACACTGTTTGCCAAGATATAGGCCAGTTTAAGTGTCCTAACACAGAAGAGTCTTTCAAAACATTGCTCTTTTTGTTTAAGCAGCTTCTGGCTCAACCAGAACCAATGACCTCTGGGGCGGGACTATCTGTTTATTTATCAGAGTGTTTTTAGGGAAACCTGTTTGGAAACTGCCATTATATTTGCAATTTCTGCAGAAATGACGCACCTGACATGAAGACATCTTATTTATTTTTCCCCAGCTCAGTGTTCCAGCTCAGATGAACGCTTATGTTCAGCCGGCCCCACTGCCGACCATAGACACTCCTGATTTAGCCGGAGGAGTCACCTGCACCGTGAGCGGATGGGGAGTCACACGGATCTACAGCTTCTATCTGTCACCGATTCTGCGTGCCGTGGATGTGGAGATCATCCCCAACTGCCAATACTACTACTACTACAGAGTCAACGACAACATGATCTGCGCAGGCTCGCGCTTCGGGGGGAAAGACTCCTGCCAGGTAATCAGAGCTTTCAGTGCAAATGAGTGCAAATCTCATTTACATAACACTAGTGACAGCAAATGAAATAGTGCAACAGTGCCAGTCCACTTTTACATCTGAAAAAAAGTGTAGAGAATTGACATCATTAGCATGCTTCATTGGAGTGGGCGAATGCTAAAAAGTTCATTTGGCGTGATTTGCTTGTTTTGACTCTCTGATTGGTGGAGATTTCTCTGCAGAATCATGGGTAATATAGTTGTTCACCGGGAATTTTTAACAAACTAATAAATAAAAGATAGGCTAAAGTAATGCAGGTCGATGGCAAATACAATTGAATAACAACCTCATAGCCCACAGTGTCTGTTTTTTAAAAGTTATTGTTAAAAATCAATTCCACTATGGAGAAAATAAATGAGATTTTTCCTTGCAGAATTTTACTCTATTGCAAAAATAAAGACAGAAGCCCATCGAGGCCATGGACTATTACACTAAAGAAACATGTTGATTTCTTGTTTTCTCAATAACTATAGCACAATTAGTTTCTTGAGAAAATAATAATATTATTATTTGGTGCAGTGTTATTTTAGTTTCATTGAGAGATACTAGTTTTTCTTTTCTTTCAAATTGTAGTTATTATTTTTTAGTAAAGTTTTTTTTTTAAATGTCTATATAGCTTTTATTCATTTTTATTGCAGTTTTAGATGAAAAAGAAAATTAGAAATGTTGCAACAGCTGAAATAAAATCAGTTTTTTATATATTTTATTTCAGTGAACTTTTTTATATTTATTTCAAGCTACAACAAAAATTGTTGGGTTTTATTTTTTAAGTTTCAGTTAATAACCCTGATTTGGTGCAATGCAAATTACACCAATTTAGTGTAATTTAGCCAGGGTTGTTCAAATCTGTTCTGAGCTGTTCCTGAATTTAGCTTGACACACCTGCTTTGTCACGGAAATCTGCAGTATTCCCAGGGCATTCTGGGAATAAGGGTGCGGTGACCTGCTGACAATTCAGGGAGATGTTAGATGTACTCTGATATGGCACAGATTTTCAGGGCTTTATGCTCAGACTCTTTATGTATCAAGGTGTGATATCTGTATGAACGTACTGTAGGTACAATAGATAATATCTATAGCTTTGCAAGTAACAAAGAAAACAAAAGAAGTAAAAATTGGCTTAAACAAAGAATAACAAACATGCAGTGGGATCCAAAAATGTAAGACCACGTTTTTATTTTCTCGGTTTAATTGGAAATAAACACATTTTTAGTGTTTACAAATGTTGTAAACAATTTGACTTTGAAGAATGTGAAAACAGAAAAATGATAATGTACTGTATACTATATATATTCTGCTTCCCTTTGCTTTGTTCAATAATGACAATAATCTCTTTGCACATGCTGTCGTTCACAGGGAGATTCAGGTGGCCCTCTCATTTGTGATGGGAATTTAGAAGGCATTGTTTCATGGGGAATCGGCTGTGCTCTTCCGTACTATCCTGGTGTCTACACAAAAGTCAGGAACTACAACCGCTGGATCGACTGGATCATCGCCTCTGAGAGCTAAAACACATGTTCAGCTGAATGTGGGAAGACTTTCCTTAAATCAGAATTAAGAAAAAGGATGTAATTTAACAATAAATCCTACTTCAAGTGCTGATCCATTCACATTATTCCATCCAGAATCCAGAGGTTTATAGAGTAACATGCATATTTTGGACTTTTTAAAAGCATTAAATGCTTAAAATAACTTTATTTTCTCTTTTACAGTATGTTATGGCCCTTTTTCATTTATATTGCTATGTTTTAAAGTAACACAACTGACTGAATTTGTTTCTCATTTCTCTTTTGATTTAAAAGCTTTTGCTTAATAGTTCACTTAAACATGAAAATGCTGTCATCATTTTCTCACCCTCAAGTTTTCCCAAACCTGTGTGAATTTCTTTCTTTTGCTGAACACAAAACAAGATATTTTGAAGAATATGGGTAACCAAACAGTTGATGGATCCATTGACTTCTATAATATTTTTTTCCCACTATAAAGTCAATGGGGTCCATTAACTGTTTGATTGCCAACATTCTTCATAATATCTTCTTTTGTGTTCAGCTGAAGAAAGAAATTCATACAGGTTTGGGAAAACTTGAGGGTGAGTAAATGATGTCAGAACTTTCATTTTTAAGTGAACTACTCCTTTAAATGCTTGAATTTATGTAGGCAGATATAAACTGTGACTATGTATGAATTTCTTTACAAAACTTGTATCAACTTGTATCAGTACAATTTAAAAAGCATCCTGTGATGCGCCTCGTGAGAGAATGTCCTGGAAGAAACCCAGCTGTCGACAAGATCGATGAGACTGAAAGTCACATTTTTAAATACATAAAGTTTACAACTAGCTCTTACTTGTGTCTTTATTGCAGTAATTTCATCATGAGTGTCTAAACTCTGGACTGAGAAAACGGATAATCTTTACTCATACGTCTGGTTACTTACAAAGCTAAGCTTTAACTCAATTAAATATTTTCTAGTATGAGAATAAATGCTTAAACCCCATTAAGGTAAGTAACATTTTTTTGTTTTTTATGATGTTAAGCGTGCTCTGTCTAATGATTGTCAAAACGGTGCAATGCAGTCCTGTTTGTGGAAATTTGCCTATCCCCACAGGGGCGAATGTATATATGACTAAAGTTAATGGGATTTTTGCGAGCAATGTTGACATTGTTCAATGTCCACAGACAATGTTCACAGAATTACTCCACACTAAGAGTCAAATTTCCTCTTTTAACGGTCTCTCTCTCTCTCTCTCTCTCTCTCACACGCACGCACGCACGCACGCACACACACACACCCACCCATTAACTTGTGACTTGAAGCCATGCAGTGCCTGTCTTTTGAAACAGAGTCTCCAGTCAGCAGAGTTATGAATAGCTGGAGTCCACAAGCGCTTGTTCAGAAATCTCTGGAAGCCAGAAATCTGGCGTATTGTCCCTACAGCAATTTCAGGGTTGGAGCAGCTGTCTTAACAAGCGATGGAAACGTGTTCACAGGTGGGACACTCTTATACACTTCTAAAAGATAAGTGTAGTAGTTATATATATATATATATATATATATATATATATATATATATATATATTAAAAGCTACAAATACATGTATATCATTCAAATGTTTTACAAACACAATAACATTAAAAAATATATACATATTTAATTTGCATATGCTAAGTGGATGCTCCAAAAGGAAACCAGACAGGCAATATGAGACATATTTATGTATATAAATCAAGATTACATCTCTGTTTCTTCATGGTTCATCAGTATATGGTGATGTTCTGTTAACAGGTTGTAATGTAGAGAATGCATGCTACTCTGCTGGATTGTGTGCTGAGAGGACTGCTATCTCAAAAGCTGTGTCTGAGGGACACACCACCTTCACAGCCATCGCAATTGCCAGGTGTTTTGACATATATGTATTGGCTGAAGTATTTGTACACACTGCCACTGGTGAGTTATATTCCTGTTGTACATTGTGTTTTGTGCAGTGACCTTGAAGATCGGGTTATTTCTCCATGTGGAGGCTGCAGACAGGTCATGAGAGAGGTCAGTTCTTCTAAAAATGAAAGATTACACTTTATTTTAAGATGTCTGTGTTAGTGTAATTATTTAACTTGGCTGAAAATTTTGCATTCATTTTAAGTTCAAACAACTTGTATGTTAAAAGTCTTTTCAACTTTAATTACATTAAACTGACTTAAATGTTTTGTTTAACTTTTAAAAAGTTGAACAAAATGTAATTAGCTTATTTTGATGAGTTAATGCAATGTAAAAACATTGTTGTCCTAACTTATTGATCATATATATATATATATATATATATATATATATATATATATGTGTGTGTGTGTTTTTTTTACAGTGTGCATGTAACGTGTTAACAAGGACACTATCAAATAAAGTGTTACCAAATAAAATTATTGATAATTGTCATTGTAACTATTATTACTATAATTGACAAAGACTTGAAAAAATTGCAGTTACTCTGTGGCATGCAAAACCAAGTCATCAGTCAGAACATGGCTGAAACATGAGTCAACAACGACAAACTGCACATTTAGAAATAAAAGAAATTGTGAAATGTAGGTGTGGCTTAGCAAAATTGCATTAGAATATTGCAATAGAGTAATGCACAAATAATTGTTCACCTTTCATTAACACTGTCAGTTAACAGACTAGATATGTTTTTTTGCAGTTTGGCTCACAGTGGAAAGTTTATCTTGCAAAATCTAATGGATCTTATGAACTGAAGACAGTGGAGGAGCTCCTGCCATGTTCATTTGGCCCTGAAGACCTGAGAGCAAAACCATTAGACTGATGACTTTAAGAAACAAAGCTGAAATTATGATGCCATGTTACAAAGCAAATGTGTAGGACAGATTTATAATGTATTGAATGGATGTATGGTTCTATTATTTCGCAATGAAAACATACAGTAAATGTGTAAACTAATAATAAATTCTGAACTGTTGTGTGGTTAATTGACTCACCGCGTCAAGATTTTTCGTACTTTTATTTTAAAATACATGCCACCTGGACTTGTATTGTGAAATACGTGCCTTCTGACTTTTATTTTGAAAATTGGTCGCCGACCAATCAGCATTACATAAACACTGTCCTTGAGAAATAATGCAGGGAGAGGAAAAGCTAAAGGGGGCCTAAGTGTTTTTACTGTTAATTCAATTTAGTTGTTTATTTGGCTCAAAATGTCAGTGAAACATGCTCTCAGTCGGGGGTTGGAGATGGCGAGGTCAGTTTTCCAGCTGGGTATCTTCAAAGTCAAACCAGCCGGCCGTGTGGCAGCGAAGTTCCGCGGTGAGCGACTGCGTGTGTCCCAGACGACCCGCACCGTTCAGCCGCAGACCTTCTTGCCTGGCCGGTACCGCTTCTTCCGCCAGTCTCTCAGCGGGCTGGCCGCCCAGATCCAATCCGGCGCTTTTAGGAGAGTGATTGGGGGTGGTTCACCCAGGAACAGGGCTGTTTTCCTGGCTTTTGGGGTGGGTTTAACGCTGATTGAACAGCAGTTGGAGGAGGACAGGACAAGCGTTGCTGTGTGTCAGAAGATACAGGTGACAACAGCATCCCATAATAACACAACAATACTACAGTTGTATATCAAATGATGATGATAATTGAGCATTCCCGTAGCTCAAACAGTAGAACATGGTTATGGGTTTGATTCCCAGGGAATGCATGAACTGAAGAAAAAGATTAATAATTTTTTAATGCAATTGTGTATGTGTGTGTGTGTTATATTTGTTATATTAATCCTCTGGTACTGTTCGCTGGTCGGTCAAAAATGACCATCTTTTTTATTAGGCTATTATTTCAATGAAGTTATTGTTCTGTATTTTAGCTAGAAAATGTTTTTTTTATATATATATATATATATATATAATATTTATGCAGTAGTTATAATTCATTCAATTAACTTTTTGAGCATGGACCCGAAAACGAAATTTCCAACTTAAACGTTCATCGTTATTGCTTTGGAGCACAGACTGAAGTTTGGTCTAAATATGTCACTTCAGATTATTGCTGAGGTTTAAAAAGTGAAGTTGAGTACGTTTTGCTCTAAAACTGTGAAATTGGAGGTGGGGATAAAACAAATTAGCTTTCAGTAAGAATGTATTTGTGTGCACCGCAGTACTGAACGTTTCCAATAGATTAAAAAAATGACCGAACAGTCCCAGAGGGTTAATATAATATTACATTTCATATTCCTTGTTTCACATAACTAAATGTAATTGTAAAATAGTGAAGGAAACAACAAGTTATTAAGCTAAACTGGTCATTAGTTGTCATAAACTACTTAGAAAAGTACTAAAGACTACCATAGTAATTTCAGGGTTTTACATGCCATTACTGATAAAATTATTTATTGCATCAGATTGCTAGTTACTTCTGGCAAACACACAGAAACAAAACAATCTAATCTAGCTGTCTAATAAACTTGACTTTGCAAATGACAAATAATGTTTGCTCTTTGATGATTTGCATTTGTTCCTCTTAAGTCGCTTTGGATAAATGTATGTAATTGTAAATGTTTCTAAATTTAATGTAACCTAGTCAGTTTTGTAATTAAATAGGTTTAACCACAAGTACATATGCAAATGGTATGCAGAGAGTATTATAAATGTATGCAAATGACATCTTATCAATTACACCTGTAATCCATTATAATTTGTCTGCAAGTGCAGTTCTGCAAAAAAAAAAAAAAAAATGTAATCTGGAAAAATTATCCTGCTACAAAATAATTGCTAATGTGTTTCAACTGCAATTACATTTTTATTTACATGTTCATTAGATTTTTTTCTCACGTTTCACAATGTAGACTGTATTCACTGAGAAGAACTTCCAGAGCCCCCTGAAGCGCTTTACCGCGGGGTACAAGTTGGAGGACTATGTCACTGGTAAACAGATCGGGAAAGGTTGCAGTGCAGCCGTGTATGAGGCAGCGGCTCCGTTCGCGGCCCCTGCGGAGAGAGAGAAGTGTTCACTGGTGGACCTGAACCAGAAGGAAACTGACAATAAGAAAGCAGGGCCGTTCCCTGCTACACCCAGCTTTCCTTTAGCTGTGAAAATGATGTGGAACATTGGGGTGAGAAGTTACAGCATTTTAGCATTATTTTGGAAAGGAGAAATTCTTTTGTATTTTGTGTAAATACACAGAGATAGAGTATTCTAGAATACATCAACAGGTTTTTCTAATGGCAGACTGAACATTTGATACTGTCCTATAGCCTAGTTCATCAAGTGACGCCATCCTTCGCTCTATGTCTATGGAGTTGGTTCCTGCATGTCCACGTGCCTTATCCAAAGAGCAAGAAGAGATTGCTCTGGATGGGTGAGTTTGTATGTGAAGTTTAGCAATACAACATGGCCTTAAAATGCACTTAATGATTGCCAGTGGCTTTGCTATTTTTACAGGCACTTTGGAACAGTGCCTAAACGTCTGACGGCTCATCCCAACGTGATCACAGTGTACCGGGCCTTCACCGGGGAGGTCCCGCTGCTGCCTGGGGCTCAGGAGGAGTACCCTGCTGTCCTGCCTGCCCGACTTAATCCACTGGGTTTGGGCAGGAATAGAACACTGTTCCTGGTCATGAAGAAGTGAGGAAGCACTCTGCTAAAAAAATATTTATTTAGGTTTTATTTATTTATTTATTATAAAAAATATATTTATTATGAAATTATGGTAAATAAATAGAATACAAATAATAAAAAATTATAATAATGAATACAATTATATTAATTTTCATTAAAAATATAAAAATTATAATTATACGTACATATTATACAACTATTATGAATGTAATTAAAATAAATAATAAAACATAATTAATAATAATGAATACAATTATTAAGTTGTATTTATTTTCATACAAATGTTTATAAAAAAATAAGTAAGTTAAGTAATGAATGAAAGCAGTAATAATTATATTTAAATATTGCATAATAAAAGATTTATTTATAAATAACAAATCAAAATAAATACTAAACAATACGAATAATAATTAATCACAATTATTATATTTATTTATTATAGAATTTATTATTAAAAATAATACAATAGTGATGACTGTTATTATATTTTATTATTATTATAAGTATGCATTATTACAATTATTATTGTTTTATTATATATTATACTTTTTTTAATAATATTTATTTATTGTCAAATGTTATTTATATATATATATATATATATATAAGATCCAGTGAGATACAAGTTTTTTTCAGGCCTTTAGACTCATTTTCTGATGAGTGGTGGTTGTGGTCATTTGTTTTATCTGATAAATCTCTTGATGTGCCTGTGCTGTAGTTACCCATACACCCTGCGGCAGTACCTGAAGGTGTGTGTGCCAGACCAGAGGCAGGCCTCTCTCATGTTTCTGCAGCTGCTGGAAGGGGTGGACCACCTGTGCAGACAGGGCATCGCTCACAGAGACCTCAAATCAGACAATGTGCTCCTGGAACATGACAGCAGTAAGAGTCTCAAGACATTGCAGACAGTTTATATACCAATGTAGACTTGCAGTGTTGTGCCAGCGTTAGGTAAATGCTTCAATCACGCTGTTACGTGTTTTTATTTATTGTAAAGCCGGGTGTCCCAGACTGGTGATCACTGACTTTGGGTGCTGTCTGGCAGAGGATTTGGGCCTCAAACTGCCCTTCAACAGCTGGTGGATCAACAGAGGGGGAAACTCCTGTCTGATGGCACCTGAGGTGGGAAACTTCAGGAATCACTCTTGAAACATGACGTGTCAGCTAAGATGTCTCTTATGCTCACCAGGGCTGCATTTATTTGATCACAAATACATGATATATAATTATGCTATCTTTACTTGATGTTCTAGGTGGCCACAGCAGTCCCAGGTCGAGGGGTGACGATTGATTACAGTAAAGCAGATGTCTGGGCCGTAGGGGCGATTGCCTATGAGCTCTTCGGTCAGCCGAACCCCTTCTACAGCTCACAGGGGCTGGAGAGCCGCAGTTATCAGGAAAGACAGCTCCCTCCACTTCCTGCTGCTGTTCCTGCTGATGTTCAGCTAGTAGTGAAGCTCCTGCTACACAGAAACACTCGCAAGGTATAACCCTCACCACTAAACAGACCATATATACTGGCCAAAGAAAGAGGGTTAAACAAAAATATCTGCTTTTGAATAAATTTCCTTTTAAGTTTTACAAAACATGGTAAATCTCACAATTTCTTTTTTTCTTACTACATACATATGATTTCAGAGGGGTTCACGTACATTGGAGAAAAACTTAATGGTCCTAAAATGTTGATTTTAAGCAAATATATTTTTGACCTGTGTGTATATATACACTCACCGGCCACTTTATTAGGTACCCCATGCTAGTAACGGGTTGGACCCCCTTTTGCCTTCAGAACTGCCTCAATTCTTCGTGGCATAGATTCAACAAGGTGCTGGAAGCATTCCTCAGGGAGTTTGGTCCATATTGACATGATGGCATCACACAGTTGCCGCAGATTTGTCGGCTGCACATCCATGATGCGAATCTCCCGTTCCACCACATCCCAAAGATGCTCTATTGGATTGAGATCTGGTGACTGTGGAGGCCATTTGAGTACAGCGAACTCATTGTCATGTTCAAGAAACCAGTCTGAGATGATTCCAGCTTTATGACATGGCGCATTATCCTGCTGAAAGTAGCCATCAGAAGTTGGGTACATTGTGGTCATAAAGGGATGGACATGGTCAGCAACAATACTCAGGTAGGCTGTGGCGTTGCAACGATGCTCAATTGGTACCAAGGGGCCCAAAGAGTGCCAAGAAAATATTCCCCACACCATGACACCACCACCACCAGCCTGAACCGTTGATACAAGGCAGGATGGATCCATGCTTTCATGTTGTAGACGCCAAATTCTGACCCTACCATCCGAATGTCGCAGCAGAAATCGAGACTCATCAGACCAGGCAACGTTTTTCCAATCTTCTATTGTCCAATTTCGATGAGCTTGTGCAAATTGTAGCCTCAGTTTCCTGTTCTTAGCTGAAAGGAGTGGCACCCGGTGTGGTCTTCTGCTGCTGTAGCCCATCTGCCTCAAAGTTCGACGTACTGTGCGTTCAGAGATGCTCTTCTGCCCACCTTGGTTGTAACGGGTGGTTATTTGAGTCACTGTTGCCCTTCTATCAGCTCGAACCAGTCTGGCCATTCTCCTCTGACCTCTGGCATCAACAAGGCATTTCCGCCCACAGAACTGCCGCTCACTGGATGTTTTTTCTTTTTCGGACCATTCTCTGTAAACCCTAGAGATGGTTGTGCGTGAAAATCCCAGTAGATTAGCAGTTTCTGAAATACTCAGACCAGCCCTTCTGGCACCAACAATCATGCCACGTTCAAAGTCACTCAAATCATCTTTCTTCCCCATACTGATGCTCGGTTTGAACTGCAGGAGATTGTCTTGACCATGTCTACATGCCTAAATGCACTGAGTTGCCGCCATGTGATTGGCTGCTTAGAAATTAAGTGTTAAGGAGCAGTTGGACAGGTGTACCTAATAAAGTGGCCGGTGAGTGTATATAATTAATTTAAGCAAATATTATTTTGAAATATGACCTGTGTTTTTGACAGAGGTTTTAACCTTGTGATCATCCACATCACAAGACAAATTTGCATAAATGTTTTTTTTTTTTATTCAATATTTTATTATTATAACAAATTTTTTATTGTTATAACATTATGATCATGTAGTTTTTGGTTTTTACAAAGCAAAAATAAAGCGCAATTAAAATAATTTCTACATATCAGTTATTTGACTGTATCAATATCGGTCATAAAATGGTAGTTTGAAATGTACCCATAGAAACTCATCATCACTGCAGACTTGACTCATTACCTGATTTCTGTTGCACATTTAAATAATATTTTCTTCCTTCGTTTCCAGCGCCCCAGTGCACGTGTGGCCGCTAACATGCTTCACATCAGCCTGTGGGGCAAGCGTGTCTGGTCCAGCTTGGATCGGGCCAGAATGGATAAAATGATGGACTGGCTGCTGTGTCAGTCTGCTGTGGTTCTCCTGAAGAGTCGTGGACCCAGCGGAAGCTCTGTGGAAACTGAACTCCAGAGATCCTTCCTCGCCAACATAGAGCTGGAGGACGTCCGCACCGCTGTCAGCTTCCTCATGTGTGGACAAGAGCAGTGGCAATCTCTGCTCATGCACTACCCTGAACTATAGTGTGTGTGTGTGTGTGTGTGTTTACTATAGAAATAAGCACAGCTGATTACAAAGTGAGTGATCATTTTTACAAGCTGTTCCTTTCATTTCTTTCTGTAGACTGTGAAAGCACTTTAACTTTTATGTCTATCACCGACATATTTTGAAATTATGACAATTTATGCATTCGCACTTTTCACTATAAGAATTCTTTATGCAGTTTAGAACACTTTAGAATAAACATATCAGCGTAATAACCTCACTGACTCAAACCAGGTACAAACTCATGCATAATTAATAATGCATTATTGTTCACAGTGTATAACACCATTCAGGGTATTGCTTAAGAGAAATCAGGCAAATGCAGAATGCATTTAAAAAGATGATGCATTTCTGACAGGATATTCAATGTGAATTTTATATTATCCTTGATGATTGATTGTGTTATGAAACATTGGTGTTGTCTACCAGAATGGAGTTGATTGGAGAGGTTGAAAAAAAAAAATGGTTGGGATTTGTGATGTAATTTGAAAAGGAAAGGCATGTCAGAGGTGGAGCAAGTTTTTATGTTTTGATATCTTCACTATGACAGTCTTTTAAATAACATGTTCAGATCAATTGTACAATAAGACCAGGCATTGTGCATTAAAAGTAAGTAGAGTGACTTTTCAATGCATGTTGACTTTATAAAGTATATCCTGGAAAGAAGACAAAATTAAGAAGAGTTTGAATAGTATTGAAATATGTACTCTTGTCTTTTGCAATGTGGTAATAAAACAGTTTGGTGATTGATTGGTTATATTTAATGAGTTTTTAAAAGCATGTGTAATATACTGCAGTATATTATCATTGTAATATTTGCATTACTTTTGAAAAAAATGGCAAATGCATTTCCCAAGAAGCATGTATATTGCTCCAGTCCTCCTGGGAATTAAGTATGCATAGGCTACTACATACTTCATTCTTAGTAGGAATAGTATGGCAGTATTTAATTGCGAGTGCGCGCCCACACACACACACAGACCCAGACCCAGCCCCGTATCACGCCAGAGGCTAAAGTCCAATCCCCTTAAGTAATACTGACAGATAAAAGTCTGCGTTTACCATATTTGCAAAACTTTACCCTTCAAACGGACTGCTAAACCCAGTTTGCACAGCTGTGTTGCATTGCATTTTTCACCAATTTCTGCACGAGTTCGTTTCATGCGACGCAACATGTTTTCTTCAATCAAAATTGCTACTAAAACTCGAGTAGTCTTTGGTGGATCTCAAGCTTTTAAAACGTGTGCTTCTCAGAGAGTCATGAAATGGGGGGACGTTGACGGGAATCAGTGCAGTGTGTCTTGCACACGGCGAATGTCCGGGAAAGGTTTCAATGTCCCACCGAGCGCGGAGTTTGTGGCGAGAGTCAGCGGAATCGCGACTATGTGCAAACTACCGTTTCAGGAAACCGCGGACGGGCTGGACGCGGCGTTTGTCGGGGTTCCTATTGACACCGGAACGTCCAACCGTCCCGGTGCAAGGTAATACTGTACATTAATATGTGACCTACAGTCATGAGTGTCGCTAAAATCCATGTATCAGTTTTTGGGTTGTATATTATCATAAGGCAAGCACCCACAGAAACACGTCATTTAAAAGCAAACACGTGGAGGGTATATGGGTGTTTGTGTATACTTGTACACACATATGTAGGCCTAATATAAATATAATAGCCTAATATATTTCCAATCAAGCTGTAAAATAATGCAGAACGTGTGAAAATCTCATTTAAAAGTGTGTATGATACATAAAATGCTATGAAATTAGTGACTTTGAAAATTATAGCCTTTCCATCACAGAATGCCATTAAACATAATACATCATTTGTGACGTGGAGGAAATGTTCATTATTTATTTTCCATTTGTATAAACCTAATATCCAGTGAACAAAAATGAGTCTCTTTTCCTCTGTACAGATTTGGTCCGAGGCACATCAGGGCAGAATCTTCTATGTTAAGGCCATTCAACGGCTGGACAAGAGCGGCCCCGTACGAATCACTAAGAGTGGCAGATATCGGTGACATTAACGTCAATCTTTTTGACCTAAAGGACACATGCAAGAAAATACGTGAGGGATACCGTAAAATTGTGGCCACAGGGTGCATCCCGCTTACACTGGGTGAGAGAACAGTTTCAATGTGCAGGAATACTCAGATCAGTGTTGAATCTACTCTAAATGTTCAACTTGTCTTGGATTCCCAGGAGGTGATCACACAATTGCATACCCGATTCTTCAGGCAGTTGCTGAGAGGTTGGTGTACACTCAGCGAGCCTCCCTCCAAGTTTACATTACTAACTTACATTTAGTCTGAAATATTGCTGTTTCTGCTGTTCAGGCATGGTCCAGTGGGCCTAATACATGTGGATGCCCATGCGGACACTAGTGACGTGATTCTGGGTGAGAAGATTGGCCACGGGACCCCTTTCAGGCGCTGTGTGGATGAGGGTCTCCTGGACTGCAAGAGGGTCGCCCAGATCGGGCTTAGAGGGCCAAGTTATTCTCCAGATAATTATGAGTGGAGCCGAGCACAGGTATCAGGCTTTAATATATACACACACTATATATATAAATATATATAGGCATATTGTATTAATATTATTTTATATTATAAAATTATACTCATATATATATTAAATTAATTAATTAATTATTAGTCATTATTATTGTATTAGTTCATTCATTATAAAATTTTATATATATATATATATATATATATATATATATATATACACACACACACACATACACACTAATATTGTTGATATATATCATATTTAATTTATTTAATTATTTATTATTTAATTGATTAATTAACTATTATATTAAAATATATATTTTTTAATTAAGCAGATTATTTTTACCCCCTTGAACTAGAAAGATATATATATATATGCATATATGTATATGTATACATACAATTGATTTATATAAATGTAAATTTATTTTAAAGGTTGTATCAGTGATTTCAGGCCCAAAAATAAATGATCACATTCATCTAATCTTTCCTAATGATCCGCTAGCTGCCCGATCATTAGGAAAGATTAGATGAATGTGATAATTTATTTTTGGGCCTGAAATCACTGATACAACCTTTAATTGACTTTTTTGCTCTTTCCAGGGTTTCCGTGTAGTCGAGGCTGTGGAGTGCTGGCACAAATCTCTTGTCCCTCTCATGGAGGAGGTTCGCTCACAGATGGGAACCGGACCTGTCTATCTCAGCTTTGACATAGACAGTCTGGACCCTGCATACGCTCCCGGGACAGGAACGCCTGAGATTGCGGGTCTCACACCCATTCAGGTATGTTTTACCTGTCCAGGTCCACCAGAGATGCTCAATCCTGCTCCTGGAGATCTGCAACTAATCAAACTCCCTTGAACCGAAGGTCTAAAGAAGGTCTTTGGGTTCACTTGATGACAATCATACTTTTACAAGTATGCATATAAATATGACTAAAGAATGTACACTAGAAATATATAATCTGTGACAAATGAGTATCTAGGATGAATCTGCACACTTTTACATTTATGCATGGATACATATTTCAAATATCCAACAGTGCATACCGGCATCTTTGAAGGACAATTCTTTAACATACTGTAACTGTACTATAATTTGGGACATACTAACCCTAATCTGACACACTATTCAGTACTGGTAATGTGCGATTGGGATGTAGCCAAGATCCCACACTGAGGTTTGAGCAGCTCTTAGACTATGCATATCAAAGTTTAATATTAACAGTAGGTTTACTTGAAGAAGAATCTCTTTTGAAATGTTGCTTTCAGGGTCTGGAAATCATCCGAGGTTGTCGAGGTCTTAATCTTGTCGGTTGTGATTTGGTTGAGGTTTCTCCACCTTATGACACTACAGGTACTGTTTTACATTGGGTAAATAAGTCATTTAAGATGAAATTCATTTAATTTCTCATACTGTTTGATCTGTTTTTCATAGGAAACACTGCTTTGACTGGTGCTAACCTCCTTTTTGAGATGATGTGTGTCCTTCCGAAAGTCAAATACTATTGATTGCTTTATTTTTCTAAGATGTTTATTAAATGTCCCAGGTAATTGCACATTGTCATAAAATGTACATGATTTATGTACAAATGGGCATTACAATAATTTTCAGCAACAAATACCTTTTATTTGAAGTAGCAAAACAATGTCGTACTATCACAATTTATGATAACAATAACTCTTGATGTTAATGAATTGTGGGTTGAAATTAAATATTTTCTTTTCCACAAAATTATGGAAATAAAACATTTCATGTTTATTTGATATAGTTTTAAAACCATTTTTAATAGATTAATCAATAAAACGGATTATATAATAACATGATACAGTGTCAATATTTTACACCACAGACATGAAATACATGTAGTCATACAGAGTTAATACAGTAAGCCATGAAAATTTGGCATGATTTAATGCTGACTATCTTAAATTTAAGATATTTACCAGTGCATCGCAAAACATATATAATAAAATGCTAATATAGTACAATGGCACCAATACCGCATTATTAATTATAAAGTATAATGAATGTTCATTGAACACCATATGAATAAAGTAATATTACTCCTCACTCAGATTGCGTCAGTAATGGAAGACTTCATACAGGAGTGGATTTAACACACCCACATCTTTCTGTGCATATGTGATAGATAATCAAACAAATACATTACCACTAAAATTGCCTTCCACAGCTAACATGAAATGCATAGTACAAAATACTTTCCATCAAGTGCATTATTATTTCTTCTCTACATACTGTTGAGAATATTTTTGCATGCCACAGCACATCTTCAATGAAAGAATGTAACTGGAAATCTGGCACTATTAGTCATTCTAATTTTTACCTGCTCATTTGTTAGCTGCACTATATAGCTGAATGTGACTGGTCAATAAACAGTTCTGGTTAGAACATCTCAAAACTTTCTTATATTTTTAGAGACACAAACCCATATGACATCTTTATATAGACATTTAATATAATCATGTAACTATTTACACCTTGTGACTGAAACACGGCTCATATTGTACAGGTATTGTTGTAAAGTCGTGCCAGTTTTTGTTAAAGTTTCTACCAGCACAAGTATCGGCATTTGACAAAGAGCTGCACAACAAAACGTATAAAGCTACAGTACTTGTTGAATGTTTAAGTGGACAAAATAAAATACTAATATCTGTAAAAGCTATATTGTTTGTAATGTTCAAATTATTTAAAATGTTTAAAATGGCCAGGTAGGCCAAGTATTTTATTTTAATTTTGGCCTCAAATAAACATTATTATTATTTTTTTTTTTAACACTTTAAGGTTAACATTAGTCAATGCAATTAGTTACTTAGCTGATGCATTAGGCATCAATATAATAATAATAATAATAATAATAATAATAATAATAATAATGAATCACTATTTTCACATGATAAAAATGTTCATATATGTGCTGTAAAAATATACATTATCCATGATCAATTGTTTTGTAATACTTTTATAAAAGTATTGTTTGTTATTTCATTTATTGCATTAACTAAAGTTAATGTATAAAATCTTATTGTAAAATGTTAGCAAAAAGTGACTTTCTTGATTAAAGGGGTTAAATTAAAGTGTCTCTTAAAATTGTAAAACAAAAAAATTCACAGCATTGTCATGAGTAAACATAGTTATGACCAAAAAGTCTACAGTGTTCATGTTCGTTATGCTTCTTTTTGTGAGCAATTTTAAACTAGCAGCATGTTGCGATGTTGTTTGTGGAAATGAAATGTCAAAAATTGAAAGCTAGGATAGCTGTATCTCAACCAACAACCTTTGAAATAAATACAGAAGACCCAAACTGACTGTAAAGCCCTCCATTAGAGCAGCTAAAGTAAATGCGTCCAAGAAGTCAGAAACAGCATTCGTGTCGATTCAAGTACTTCATACATTTTCCATTCCTCCACACTGCTAAACTTAAGGAACTTCTGCAAACTCTTATCGTCTCACGATCATCTGTGCTCTGAGGAGCATCAAGTCTGGTTTTTCTGAGGCCTTTGGTGCAGCTGCGTTATTAGCTTTAGCAAAAGCATGCTAGCTTCCATGAGGCTTTATTTATTGGCAGTGATCTTATCCAGACCGGGCCAGGCTGGGACGTAGTACCGGGGCAGAGTCCCTTCCATCAGTCGCTCCATCCAGAGCCCGAGTCGATCCAGTTTGTGGTGGATCTGAAGAGTTGTGGATCTGGAGCGTGTGATGCCCTTCCTGGATCGGGATCCTCCTCCTTCCTCTTCCGGCTTGCTATCCAAGTCTTCACCGGTGTAGACTGGCTTGAAAAGACACAGGTATTTCTTATGGCCATTGAGGGCTAGAACGTACCCCGTGTAATCTGCTCTGCGGCCGGACACCTCGTCCTCGTCCGTGTCGATCTGCACGGCGTCCTGCGCGTACTCCAGCACAGCAGTCATCCATTCACCGTGTTTATCCACATTCAGGAAGGAGAAGTGTAGCGTCAAACTCCTGCGAGGAAAAGGAAACATTGAGAGCGTTTAAATGTACGTACTTAAACCGATTATGCTTTAATAAGCCGACAACACGTGTGGTCATGTAAATGCTTTCAACCTTTATCTGCGTAAGGTCATAAACGGTTTGAGAATAAACCAATCGACACAGCTAGATTTTTGTAAAAACACCTTCTTCTGTTGGCTTATTGAGCAAAATAATATAGTAAACAATAGGATAAAAACGACACATTATTTCCATTTATTATGCATTGAAAGAAAAGCTCATACTCTCACACACACTCGCACAGAAACGTGTTTTCAGTTTCATCAAGATTTAAAACTACTTAAAAGCTGTTTGACATTTCTCACTAGAGGTCATAATTACGGCGCTGTTCTTGAAGCAGATAAACTAACAGTTTCGATATTAGTAGAGACGCTGCTGCCAAACACTTGAAAGACGCAGAATCGGGTAATTCACATTCACTTAATCTCTCTCTCTATCTATCTCTAATAACTGCATTAGTCTCTGCTATCAATGGCTCAAGCCTACATTACTAGCTCTAAAAAGGACGTTTTGGAATTAGCAACGGAGGCGTAGAAAATTAGAAAGGAAAGTAGAAATTAGTCCTAAACACACAGCGTTTTAAGGACAAAAACCTGACAAATGTCTTGAAATACATCATCTGAACAATGTTTTGAGGTGTGGTAACCGTAGTATAAGCGGTTCTTTTTTTTTAGACAATGTAACTGCAAAAGTATGGCATGTAATGAGGGTTCACCCTGTGAATGAATAAACTTCCTTGGCGAACTTGCTGAGCAGGATGTTCTTCGTGGCATCAGTAAGTACCAGAACTACATTGATGTGACCCGGCCTCAACTTCACCAGGTTACTGGTGTATGTGATGTCGGTTAACTCTGTCACCTCCACGAAGTTCTTCTTTGGTGGACGACTGCTGGAAAAAAGGAAAGTGAAAAATAAAATTAGAAGTGATTTGATCAAATAAAGTAGAAAAGTATCTAAATCAAAATTCTGGCCTATAAGTAGGTAGTTATGTTTGTGTTATTATGGCTGTTATTAAAATTCTATACTTATTTTAGTATGCAATTTAATAAAAATAAAAATTATTCAGGCAAAATATGACTACAAAAATAAAAATCATGTATCAATATAGCATGTTTTAAATGCAATATTGCTGTATTGGCTGATATTACAACTTTATATTTCTTTTACTATAGAATATTTTTTTAGTCGTTTAGATAAGCGACAAAGTGACAAAAATCGAATAACATTATAGAGTACAGTATGAAATGGATATTAATTTTCAAATCTGCTAAAGATTACAATGTACAGTTATAATCATATACATATTATGAATAAATTATATAAATAATCTAAATGTAAAAATAAGGGAAATTAGCTTGCATAATTAAATATCCAAAATTGAACAATATCGATAATAAAATCTTTAATGTCATCCAATAAACAACATGATACTTAGAAATGTTGCATTATTAAAATAGATTAAGTTCTGTGGAATGATTTATTCAGACATGATATACGACTGAACCTGGATGTGTTGGAGGTGTTTGGTGAACCGTTCTCAGTCTTAGCAGATTCATTTGATTTAGCTTTGGGCTGTTTTTCCTCACTTGAGTCACTGAAAATGGAAACAGCGATGTTGAATGTCTGCATTTTCCGTCTAAAGACACATCAAAACTAAGAAAGCAATAAATCTCACCTAAAAGCTTGAATAACTACTGTGCCAAATAAAATAAAAAGTGCAGAGAATAACAAAGACATCAGGGGCATCATCTCACGCCTGCAAAAGATAGAAAATTAACTTTGATATAGAACAATGAATATCCAAATATTATTGAAAGACTCCACCTTAACATGAGTTGGCATCTGCCACTAAGGGATATTTCGTAAAGTTTATCTGTGTTAGCAATCATGACCAAAGGGGGAGGAGCTTAGCGAGGGCCAAATGGTGTTTTAATCTCTTACCAGTTATTGTGAAGAAGATCATCAATAATTTCAGACAAGTAGTCATATGCCATGTAAATCCATCTTATTAAAAACATCTGAAAATAAATAAATGTACAAAAGTTAAACTATTGTAAACACTTGACTGATACAGCAAATTCAGAACACTATTTGGACATGGATCTCTACTGAAACATGCATATAGGTCAGTGCTAATTTCTCAATTAAAGACGCTCCATGAAAAGCAAACCCTGAGAGACTCACCGAGGCGAACTCGTTGTTGAGCTCTGGCAGAATGGCGTCATAATTGAGGATGGAGGGATCCTTCTGCAGTCTTTCGAGTTCCTCCAGGAGCTTGTGTTTGTCCTCCTTACTGCCGTTCCATCCTCCCAAGATTGGCTTATACAGGATCTTACCAGCTTCATTACGCCTCTCCAGAATCACCACCTGCTTAACACACACACAATCTAAGCTGCTGACTTCTGTGGTCAGTGGCCAACTGTGGATTTTGCCTATATTGATGACTTTGATTGGAAAACAACCAATTAACCAATTGGTCATTTTAATTAACAATAGTATCAATCAAAACTTTCTATGAAAAATGTAAAGATTTCAGTGTAAATAGTTCTGAACTTCATTACAAAATTAACTTTTCACCGCCATATATGGAATTTTCCAGCTTTCTGTGTTTTCCCTGTTATATGGCAGGGGGCGATATTAAACTTCTTTCTGAAAGACTACTGAATCTACGGCTCAAAACACAGGAAAAAGGCGCAAGCGATAAAAGCATTGCTTATGCACGTTGTGGTCTTTGTAAAAAAAACATGATTTTCTCAGCTTTTTTTTTGTGAAACTTGCCCTCATTCAAGTGTTGATAAAAAAAATAATGCATGAAGCATTTATTCTGATATATGCATGTTCAGATATCCATGCAACAAAATATTCTGGGGGCCATAAAAGTTTTGTGAAAATGATCAAAAACATTGGCGTGTATAGCAAATAAAATTGATTACAGTACATACAAAATGAACCAACTATTGCTCCAAATAACACAACTTAATCTGAATGGTAATCTGAATCAGTAAAAACAACATATCGGTTGACCAAATCTAAAGGGGCTTTTGCACAGGGTAGTTATAGGAACTAGCCACCATATAGCTATGTTATAGGTGGTTGTTGTGCAGGACTTTAATTGTGACGGCGCAGCTAACTTTTATTTTGATGGTGAAGAGAACAGGCTAGCCAGAGCCTGAGCACACAGCGCTACCATTCTCCGTCTTCATAAGTTTATGATCAGTTTAACAGTCCTATCTAATACGTTATAAGATAGAACTGTTAAACAAAGAAAGTAAACGGTATACGAATAAGCTGGGTTAGACCCTACTCTGAAGTATAGAAGTTTAGTTCCTCCAAAAGTGGGTCCTATAACTAAAATCGTCCCCAGTTCCTGCCAAAAATCGGGTACTTCCTCCAATAGTTATAGGAACTATTAAAACGTTCCTCTGGTGCGAAAGCCCCTTAAACTGCATGGAGAAGATAAGGTCTACCTGTGGTGGTGTGCCGTCTTTGTTCTGTAGAAGAACATCACAGAGAGGCTGCTGCCGTCGCTGGTAGACGTAAGCAAACCGCAATACATCATTAGTGTTAGTAGAGGCTAGTGAAAGGAACGCTTCATTTCCTGTGGCGAAGGACTCTTCCTCACCAGTGATGAGTAGAACGCAATATCTGTGGAAAAGACATCACAGACCTTTGGAAAAGACATGTTACACCAGATTAACTTCTGATTTTTACACAGCCATCTTACTTCCTGCGTCGATGGAACTGTTTAACTGGACAAAGCTCATCAAATAGCTTCTGGTTTACCAGACGAGGGGCCAGTAGGAACCTGTTGTTGGAGATGAACTCATCTATTATCTGCTTCTTCATCCCTTTAGCCTGAGGGAGAAGATAGTCAATTGAAAGTCAGAGGTAAATACATTTATGTCTTCTTAAACATCTCATATGACCACCATTTTCCAAGCAAAACATTGGTCCTGGAAAAAAAGCATAACCTAATTAGTTTGTGAATGTTGTTTCAGGGCTAACAAGGATGTTGATCGAGGGCCTACAACCTTCTAGGACTAGGATCCAGGGCCGGTTGCACCAGTAGGCTAGTTTTGACATGAAGGGGCACTAAGTTACAACTTACGCACTGCTAAATATATTTGCATTGCACCATTCAACTCTACGTATAAACTAAATACACTGCCCGGCCAAAAAAAGTCGCTGTTTGGATTTAAATAGGCAAACGCTTAAGAGTCTATGATTGGATCATTATTGCAGTGATTGTTATGTTTCTAGCATGTTATAGGTTTGTCAGCAGTTCTTCTAACCCTAATTGATGGAGTGTGTAGCTTTTCATTTCTTCAACGAGCATGTAGAAAGACACATCATGGCCATATTCCAGGATGACAATGTCAAGATTCATCAGGCTCAAACTGTGAAAGAATGGTTTGGAGGGAGCATGAAGAATCATTTTCACACATGAATTATCACCTTTGAGTTCAGATCTTAAATTCATTGAAAGTCTTTGGGATGTGCTGGAAAAGACTTTACAGAGTGCTGGACTCTTGCATTGGCAATACAAGACCTTTACTAAAAATGTATGCACCTTTAAATGGAAATAACATCACAACAATGATTAAGTAGTATTGTATTTTAAAGTAAACTTATTTTTAACATTAGTTGCGATGAATCAAAAGTGAATCAAAAGTAAACTGAAATGTAAACTGAAAACGATGTATAACGATGTAAAGGCTGCTATTGGAGCATTGAGGGTAAAGATGATATTATGCAACTACGTGTTACTTTACGGAGAGCTTACGACCTACTACCTACTTAAGAACAAATGGTGCAATCGAATAATGTACAGAGTAAGTTACTAGCTAGTAGTTACCAAGCCTCTAGTGTGGACTCGTTCCAATTTCAGTAGGAACTTCCAAATGGCTGGTGCAACCCTACCCAGGACCTTTCAAATAAAAATGGTTTGATACAGAATAAACCAAAGAATGTTCAAAATAGCACAACTTAATCTTGATTTATGCCAGTAACAGACTAATCAATATGACCTACAGAAGTTAAAGGAACATCTCTACCTGTATAATGTCTGCAGGCTTCTCCACGTCCTCTTTGAAGACAAGCATGGTTGGAGCGTAAGTGTTGATATTGAATTTTCTGAGCAGGTCAGCAGTCTCAGAAAGACCTTGATCCACATATCCAAACTGCACGTAATCCTTATAGGCAAACGCTGTTAGCTATTGAATAGTAATAGAAACGATCAGTCATTGGGGTACTGGAAGGAGTATTGTCAATTCTCGAGGTTACTAACCAACTTTACCTTATAAAGCAGAGGAACCGAAGGCACTTGGTCAAACAGGAGAACGTGTGGCTTGTTCAGCTCATGCCAGCTCTTCAGAAACTCTTGGTTATTCTTGTCTGTGACCTACAGACATCCATGAAGGAGATGTTTAAGACCAGAAGAAGATGTAGACATTGTGAAGAGTGAATTGGGATGTTCACTAACCTTTTCGACTAGTCTCTGTGGCAGCAAATCCTCTACAAACTGCATCAGGTGGCCCTTAACAACAGCATAATGAAAGAAAGACACTTTTCCATTGACAACACCAAGAATGGACGGAGTCTGATGCGCGCCAAGGTGATTTGATAAACGCCGCTCGTAACCAACATTGACCACACCGATTCCAATCCCTAGAAATGAGAAAAAAAAGTTACTTGAAGGAACTCATCTTAAACTCATTTTAAATCTAGTAAGGTCATATCAATTACTGGGTCATGACATGTAAGCATTTCTAGAAAATCAACAATCTCTCACCCAGAGTTTCCAATTCCTGCACTGTTTCTTTCCAGACTGGCTCGATATGGATGCAGCTAAAGCACCAGTCAGAGGTGATCTTTATCAAGTAAGGCCTCTTGAAGCTGTCAGGCACAACTTCATTGACATACTGGTTGAAATACAATGTGTATTTGTTGTCAGCAAAGTCCCGGCCACCCTTATTGTTGAAGGGAAAGTGGAAGAAAGACTCGTCAAAATAGAAGTTGTCATGAAAGTGGTGGAAACCGTAATAGCCGCGACCATACGGATGAGTGTTGTCTGTTTGTCCATAGCGATTGTAGCTGGCTCTCTTCTCCTCATTTGTTAAGATCTATGGAGTAACATGAAGTTAACATCAGCATTACTTCTGACAACATGTAATCTGTTCGGAGTCTATATGAGCTGCAATACCTCATAAGACTTTGTTATCTTGATGAACATGTCTTCTGCTTCAGGATTTTTGTTTTTATCAGGATGCCTGACAGTAGAAATTAAAGAGGACCATGGTGTACCATTCTTATTTATACATTATTAAATTACTGTATAAGTATTACAATTTACAAAAAATAGCACTCTCACCATTCTTTGGCCAGGCGTTTGTACACTTTCTTGATTTCTGCTTGGCTTGCACTTCTGGTGACTCCAAGAACCTTATATGGATCAAATTCTGCAGTGTTTTCCACCACAGCGTCCATTAGGAGCACGTAGACCGTCATCACAGAGAGCAATACCACCACCATCTTCATCATGACCATGTGTTCTGCTGCCCAGAGATCATCACAATAATGACATTATGAAGGTTATTATGGAGATAATGTATTTAATTATAAAAAAATTAATGAACAAATAAATGAATGTAAAATAAAGACAAGTGCACAAATAAATTATTTCTAATGAACAACAACAAATGAGGGGCAAATAGATAAATAAACATTAAATATTTATATGTGAATTTGTAAAAATAATAATTAGGCCTATTATTATTATAAAAACAACAAAATGTGAAGGGTAAATATATAAATAAATGTGTAGGCCTACACAAATGAAGGAATGAAATATCTATCCATTGTATTGTTGACTAAAACTAGAGCAATCATTTTTGGTATTTGAAATAAAGCTAAAATAATGTAAATATTATGAAAAACGTCCATTTAAAATGTTGCCTTATTTGACAAAAAAAAAAAAAAAGTTTAAAAAGAGGTACTGAAATTACTACAGCTAAAATAAAAGTTAAATAGAAACTTAAACATTTATGAAATAGCCTACATTACAACATAATTACTAGACCTAAACTAGAATTAAAATAGGCCTACCTGAAAATATACAACTGAAAGCTATTAGGCCCTACTCAATATTAATATAAATATTTGAATAGCATAAATACAATTAATATAAAATTGAATAGATCTATGAATAAAACATATTCATGATTATGGGTCATTTCATTTCAGTCTTCATTGTGTTATGATCGAACTGCCTTCGTCTGCCATATCCCAAATAAACATACAAAATAACATGCGTATTAACATAAAAGGTGTGCATTTCAAATACTGAAAGCTGTCATGCAATATAGCCTACTGAAGTTTCTAATGGATGTGAGTGACACATGCTCTAGTCGCGTTTAGACCATCAACGTTAACGTTACATAAAAACTAGACATAAAGCGCAATCAAAGGTAGAAGAAAATAACCAATTAAACGCGCTCTGAGGGCGATAATAAAGCAGGACATGCAGTTAGAACCATGGTTAGAACGACCTCTGACGAATGTGCATTATCCAGCTAGCCTGTTAGCTAGCTCATGCATTTATCACGAATCGGCTATGATATCAAAACGAGAGAAGACTATTAAAACATGAATGGATTATGAATATACCACTACGAATGGTGAGAGAAGTTCATCCATCCATCTGAGTGACTCGTTCATAAACCATGACACATGCGCATTATTAATATTAGCAGAGATTCATAGCGGCACATACACACCTCCCTCCCTCTCCCTCTCTCTCAGATGCAAAGGTACTAGGTACACGTTTCTTTCAAACAACTAAACAGAAAGAGTAAACAGAATGGACATAGGTCTAGATAAAAAATTTAATACAGAGACTCCAGTCCAGACTCCAGATAGCAATGCCATTACCATTTACCATTTAAATTAAACAGAAATGTAAGGTCATTATTCATAGCAGTTCAACTGTAATATTTAAAAGTTAATTGGCCAACAAGTGCAGCTACAGTCTTTCGTCTATTCATCCATTTGTAGGACCAACTTCTGTCTGACAGACTTGCAGCCTTTAACAGAAAATATTTTCTCTTTTTCAGGGAAGAAGGGCATTTCTCTGGCCACTTTATCTGCCAGATCAAAGTCTTCAGTCATGTTCAAATGGACCATCTCAGCCATGACGCACTGACGCACATGCTTCAGCTCCAGAGGTAGGAAAGGAATATAGTGATCAACCAGATGATGATCTATGAGACTGGAGTGCTGAAATCCACCTGTAGATGTACACATTAAAAATGAAAGGACTTATTTGATGTCTAAATGCAACCAAATATTCAGTAGCAGAGCCCACCAGTGTTTGTTTCCAAACAAAGAAACAGACAAAAGAGCAAACAGAGCACAGTGATGTCAGGCTAAGAGAAGGATGTATATGAAGTAAATATATCTAATTAACAGAATATTCAACAAATTAAATATTCACGCTATAGTTGTTGTGCGTGAGGTAAGAGACTGGATTAAGCGCGCAGCGGCACAGACACGTGGGCTTGTCAATCACATCCCTTTTTCAACGACATCGCTTAAAACTTTGTAGCCATGTCGGATATGGCACTAGCAAAGAAAGTCAACAATTTGAAAAGTCGTATTGTGCCTTTTACCCCCATTACCATACTTTTACATAATCTTCCAGTATTGAAAAACTGTTGCTATAATTAGCTTGAACAACACTGAAAACCATTAACAAGACCTTTGTCTCAAAATATGTTCAATAATTTTATCGATTCTCATTTGCTACTTTAACATTTACAACATTTACCTATCTACAACATTTAAAAAAAAAAAAAAAATTAAATCAAATTAGCACAGAATCCACTTTGAGGTGTTGCCACGATTGCGTCAAGGATCAGCCAAATTTCCACGTGCATCTTGAAAAGCAGATGTTTTTGAAAGTGCTGCTGCAAGTTTTTGTGCCACATAGTGGTTTAGAGGAAAATAAAATAAAATGCGCCTTTTACCCCGGTGCATATTTAGGCCTGTTGTACCCTACTAAAAATGAAAGTATTGTTATTGGTGCATCCCTAATTCAGTATGATTATATTTATTAAAATTATAAATGGACACTGCTTTTGTGAAACCTTAATTGTCCGTGTCCCTAAGCCCATCCATCCTTAACCCTAACCATATTGAACCTGCTGATCAGTAAAGGTGTTCTCGAAGGTCCAGGAAAGGAGCCAGTTTAGATGTTGTTTTATATATTTATATATGGATTGTATTTTAAAAAGTTATATGTATTTGGATGTACGCATATGCTATATACTTTGGGCTTACAATATGAGCTGCAGGTGTCAATTTGCCAGCCCATCCGATCACTGCGAAGACAGTGAAGTATTAAATACCCGTCACTTTATTTTCACTTTTTAAATAATTTCTTCATTTGAAATGCATTGAAAATATAAATATTTTGCAGAATACTTAAATGATCTTTCAATACATACTATTTTTATCATTAAAAATGTTTCGAAAGATTTTAGTCTCCAATTCCTTGCTGTTCATCCATAGCTCTTCCCGATCTTTGCCTTCTCTCCAGGAATCCAGAGCCACTTCAGCAATCACATTCCCACCTGCATTACTAAGAATAAACACAGCTTAGTTAGGTCGATGTTTTGGGAGAGTAGAGCTATTTAACTAACTATTTATAGTTATTTTATATAACTATTTTATATAGCTAATATGTTGTTGGCTACAACTGCATTTGTGGAAATCTAAAGAACAAACCCATGATTTGAGAGCTTTACCTAAGAAAAATGAAGAGTGCATTGTGGAATGACACTCCATCTACATGGGCATTGTAGTCCAGAAAGGCCTTTATGGTGTCAATCAGTTTTGGCTGCATCTTGTCCATTTCATCAAATATGAACATAGAGTGGGGAAAACTTGATACACTTTTAGAAATCCACTGCTTTAGCTGTTCCTGAATATAAGAGAATGCAAATCCCAGTAGAAAAATTACTTCTGATATGTGCAATATTCCCACAACCATATTACAAATATGTTTAAATTATTATTATAATTTTAAATATACAATTTACTACATGTTCAGTGTGGTAATGAATACTGGGCAAAAATGGTGTACAGAAACACAACTTCATTACTGTATAAAATGAAAATACTGAAACTGTAAATGACCCAAATCTACAACTATCTGGCCAAGTTTGAGAGTCTTGTGGGCCATCTTACATCTTAAAGGTAGACAGAGCCTAACCATAAAGAAGCAATCATTTGTTGTAAATGCGATTGCCAGAGTCTAAGGCCAAGGCTAAAAGTACCACCATGTATTACTTACGCTGTACAAGTCTGACTTTTCTTTGTGTGGGAAATGATGCTCAGAAATATACATGTGAACATGTTTGCTGTTTTCCCCTTGTTCATAAATGTTTCTTGCGATTATTTTAGCAACATGATTTTTTCCAACTCCTGTAGTCCCATGGAAAGACAGAACCAGTGGTTTGTTTGGTTTGCTGTCAGTCATAAATGATGTTACAGCTTTTAGTACAACATCAGACGCAATGTGTTGCCCAAAGAGAGAGTCTCTTAAATCTTTCTCCAAACCTGAAAGATGTGGAGAAATGTGAAGTCAAAGATTGTTTGTAGCTTGCAATGATCATTTGTGCTATAAACAAATAACTACAAACAAAGAAAGCAAAAGAACATTTCAAAAGAAAGTAGAATTTTTGTCTTAGTACAATGAAATCACACATAAAATAGCAAATAGCAAATTAAGCAGACTGTAGCCAGTTGAAGAAAAGTAAAACCAGCTCATGCAGGTTACCTTTTCGAAACGTTTACCTGTATTGCGTATGCTAGGGGGAAAACTCCCTTTTCTCTGATTACTGAAGCCTTTTGTTCAATAACTCAGTGCTACTGCACAGCCATAACAGTGCCGTGATCTGTGCACGCTTATTGGCTGAGCAGTGGGAACTGCATGAACCTATGTCGATTAGGCGTATCTGCGCGAGCCAATCGCCAGAAGGGGCGAGGCATCTGCCTATATGAGCAACTGTAGAATACGATTCCGATTTATTCTCCTCTCATAGAGTATAAACCAAGACACGTTCATTGAAGACTGATGCTCTCACTATGAGAGCACGAGTCTCACCTTGCTGCGTTCACGGACTACTTTCTCTAAGGAAAGTGACTCCCCCCCCTTGTTCTCCAACGTTCTCTTTCTCTCAATCATGAGACGAAGAAACAGTGGAGGCGCACGGCTGAATGAGCTGGACTTATTGAGCTCACGCCGGTTTATTTCCCGCACATCTCACTCTTTCTGCAGCGAGAGGATTCCCCAGTGTTGCTTGCCGAGTTTTACCTCACTGTGCTCGTGTTCCGCGGCTCAGCAGCGAGCAAGGCACCGAAGCGGAGCCGCAAGCCACGTCTCTGGCCGGCCAAACGCTACTAATTTCAATGCTGTAACAGGTGATGTTCTCCTGCCTCAGTGCGAGAAGCAGCCTGTAATACTTAAGCTATTGCCACTCGACTTGGGCATGGCAGGCCATCCAAGAAATGTGGAGCTGGATTTTGGGGACAATCAATTGAGGTTACTCACCACGCACTTTCCCAAAGTACATGGATGCAGCACTCTCCCCCCTGAGACAGAAGGGGATGCGCATCCTGAATTACCTCGACACTGGCTTGTCTTAGCCCAGTCAGAGGCAGAATTAAATTCATACAGATTCGTGCCCTTTGGAATGCCTGGGACTCATCATGGTCAACCTAGCCAAGAGCTCACTCTCTTACAGCCAGGGAATCTCTTTCCTGGGGGCAGTTCTCGACTCAGCAAAGATGTAGGCAGGGCTAGCAACCGAGCGCACTCAGACCATCCAGCAGCATGCAATATTGTTCAGAGTAGAGGCCTTTTCCCCTCTCTGAACCTTTCAGCGGATGCTTGGCCTAATGGCCTCCATGTCATCAGTTCTTCCGCTGGGCTTGCTGCACATAACTCCCCTGCATTACTGGCTGAAACCACAGGTCCCCAACAAGACCTCCTCAAGACCAACTAACAGACAGTGTCTTTTTGGAATATATTCAAATACATTGCTTGATATTTGATATCCGTTCGAATTACATTTTTCTCAAAAGTGAGAGCCCTACAGTGCAGTAGTTATTGAATAAAAGGCTTCAATAATTTGAGAAAGAGGAGTTTTCCCCATAGCATCTAGCAGACGCAGTACTCGTCATTCCGTTATTTCAGGGAACCGAGGTTACTTTCCTGGTCAAATTTCTCAAGAAAAACCAGAGTAGCACACCAAAAAAATGGTTTGGTTTTTGGTCACTTATAGGTTTTCTGTCACTTTTACCACATGACAAATTAGATCTTATAATAACTTCTAAAATGGTATAAAAATAGTGAATTTTTTTAAAATAACATTTAGATATATATTTTTTTTAATTAATTCAGAAAGGGAATTAGGGGAGAACCGGGGCGAAGGTAACGTGGGACGAAAGTAACAAAGTGATTTTCTCAGAGCCGAGACTATATTAGCATTTCAAGCTGGGACAGCATGTTCAGTACGCAACCCTTGACGGAGCTGCCAAATATCACGTGATTTCATAATCGTTTCCCGCAGTTAGGTCCGGAAAGCAGTTTTCGAGTACGATAAGTAAACTACTGAAGCGGTAAGTTGTGTTTTTCGTTTCATGTGTCACACAATAATGGTCAATCTACAGGTTATTTAGTGCTGTAACACATCCGGAAGTTTGCCTTGTTAGAGTTTTTCAGTATAAAAGTAAATCGGGTTTAAATGTCAGGAGTTCTTGTCGGGACGAAAGTAACACTCGCTACAGTGAAAACAAGTGTTTATTTTGTCCCTCTGCTAATGTGGTGACTTTCTGTGTGTTGCAGCATTCAGTAAAACGTGTTTATGTCATATTATACCAATAGAATATGGCAGATGTTTATGAGGGGGCGTTTAAAGTTTAAGTTACATTTAAATCAGCAATCAATTTCCAATTACCCTAGTCACATTTAGGTTTTAGCCATACTTTATAGCTTTTCCACCTCCACCTATAAATTTGCAGGGTTTCCAACAGATGTTTTTATACACATTTTAAATGTATGCATAAAAACAGCTGGATGGAAACATGATGTTATGTTGAGGATTTACATTATGCTAATTGAATTACATTTTCATATTTTTCATGTTGAAAAAATATTTTATGAAATGGATTGACATTTCCAATAAAAAAATTCTAAACAATTAAAGTGCAAAAATAAAGGCCAAAATATGTTTGCAGTTACATGCTACTGTTGCTACAGTAACAAGGTCATACTCTGGTATATTTAGGTTAATAAAAAACAAAACAAGAGTGACACAAAAAAATCTACCTTGTATATTGTTGTGCTACATGAGCAGTCTTAAGTTCAAAGTGAAATTATACTTAAGTCCTTACAAAATACCACCTGGTATTGATAGACCACACTTGTGAGTGACTGACCACAGCAAAAATATATCTCTGTCTAAAAACCATCATCTTTTAAAATTAGTTTTTTCTGAAAAATGGTACTTTCGCCCCTGCTCTCCCCTATTATGAAGAAACACAATGAAGGGTCGTTTAATATGTATCCCTCTCCCTTTCTTTCATCCCTCTCCCTTTCTTTCATTATTATGATTTTAAACCGCTTTACTTTTCAAAGAAAATGTAGGCCTAGATGTGGTAAAAACAATTTGACAACGTTATGTGGCACCAGGTTGAACGTTGACGTGGGAACATAAACCAACGTCAACACTACAGTTTAGGAATAAAAAATGACGTTGGTTTAGCCTAAACCCGATTAAGGCTATGGAGAAAAAGAACTTGCCACAAAAACAAATTAGGCCTACGTGTCTGTGCTTTTAGGGAACAAACTTAACATTTAACGCTGTTTGAAGAATATATCGTCAAAAAATACGATATCTAGCCTACATTATTTTGCAGTTTTACTCACCTTTAGGATCAAAAGGCAGCAAACCGTCCCGTTCAAAAAATGTGTAAACCACATAAGATGCAGCAGCCGCGAGCACATCCAGGAAACCTGAAGATAATGTAACATTAGACACCAGCAATAAAACTAACAAAAGGCGCGCTTTCATTGTGAAAGTGAATCATCCAGATCTCTTTCAGTCTAGGTATAACGTAGCCTACGGTTTCGTTTTTAGAAAGGAACTCGGAGGGAGAACTGACGGATTACGTAAAATGCACGCCTTCAGCAAACATTTGTTTAATTTAAAACTTTTTATAGCCTTTTACATAGGCTACACGCTGGCATACACGCCTAACAAATCTAATTTACAGACCACAAGGAGGACGAAAACCCGCTATTCTTGTTTTTCCAGTTGACTCGCTGTAACCATGACCACTACAGAAATTCACGTGCTTATGAACTGGGTGATATTGATAATAATTATAGCCTAGGCCTATTTCACTTTATGAGCTCTTACATTTACATTAGGCTACATTTAGCAGATGTTTTATCCAAATCGACTTACAAATGAGAAGAGCAAATAAGCATTCAAACCAACAGCAGAGCAGCAATAATACAAGTGACCAGTCCCAGTTCAGAACAGAACATGTGGCAAGTTTTAATTTAATTTTATTAATAGATACAGAATAGTAAGTGTTAGTAGCCTAGCATATTAATGGGTCAAGTGTTGCCTAAAAAGATGCGTATTCAGCAGTTTCTTGAAAATGGCTAGACTCAGCTCGGGTTGAGCTTCTTAAATTATATTGTATATAATTATATACAATAATGTATATAATTTATATTATATATATAAAATTATATATATAGCCTATCTATATATATATATTATTATAAATTATATATTAAATACATGTGTATAAAACATTGCTTTGTTTTTCATGCTGTGTATTCACAGAGTTGTATTCAACTCTTCATGAGTTTACTGTAGTTAATTGGATCTAATCACGTATATACACCATCATCACAGAATACCAAACCGTCCTCATTGTGATCATGTGTTCTGCTGTCAGTAAATAAATAAATGTAATAATAAAATAAAGTCTCCTGGAACTGATGACTCTGGGTTTAACCTCTGCTGAAAGATATATTTGAGTGTCCCTCGCTTCTGTCTTTCGAACGGTTGTCTGCAATCATTGATCTGTCAAAACATAATTTCTTCAGGTATTTACAGCCAAGGAACTTTATTGGCAAAAATACCACTTTGTATACTGATAATGATTGACAATTTTAAACACGGGTAAAAAATACTGAAATATTGCTAAAAGACACAAGACAAAAAATATCATATTTATGTTACATTGAGTTTGACCTTCAATGAGACTGGAAAATAAGCCTAATTATGGTATTACATACCATGGCTTTTTGCCATTAAAAACAAAAACAAACAAAAAAACATGGTACAGTGATATCACCTGCAAAGGTCCAAGTTACTTCCAAAATCTTATAGGACTAAAGAATGTGGACCCAAAAGATAAATAGACTGGACACAAGTCTAGAGATTAAACATTTGAATATAGATTTCAATACTCCAGATAGCAATGTAACTCACCAAGACTAAAACAAAAGAGACTTCATTGCTGTTCAACTGTGTGTTTAAAAGTTTAGACAATAAATTGGACAACCAGTTCTGCTAAAATTGTTCATCTATACAGTACCAACTTCTGTCTGACAGACTTGCAGCCTTTAGCTGAAAATATCTTCTCTCTTTCAGGGAAGAAGGGCATGTCTCTGGCCACTTTATCTGCCAGATCAAAGTCTTGGGCCATGTTCAGATGGGCCATCTCAGCCATGACGCACTGACGCACATGCTTCAACATTAGAGGTAGGAAAGGAATATAGTGATCAACCAGATGATGATTTATGATAGAGTGTAGAAATCCACCTGTAGACACACACATTGAAAATGTAAAAAAGTTAATTGTGGGGAGTAAATGCACATATTCAGATTTGGGTAAAATCAAATGTAATCATTTAGGGAACAATCGAAAAAGACTTTAATCAGGGACAAAATAAATATATTTAGAAAATGCATAAAAAAAAAATGGGCAAATAAAATATTAGGAAATATAAGTAAATAAAACTTATTGAAAATGTAAATATATTTTAAAATCTACATTAGCTTGTGGAATAAATTGGAAAAATATATATTTTGACTGAATACTTCAATGAACTTTCAATACATACAGTTCTTATCATTGAAAATGTTTCGAAAGATTTTAGTCTCCATTTCCTTGCTGTTCATCCATAGCTCTTCCCGACATATGCCTTCTCTCCAGGAATCCAGAGCCACTTCTGTAATCACATTCCCACCTGCATTACTAATAATAAACACAGTTTCTCATTAGTTAGATCAATCTTTTGAGAAGGTAGAGCTATTTAACTGCCACTCCGTTTGAATTTGATATAGCTAATATGTTGCCATAACTGCATTTGTGGAAACCCAAAAAACAGCCCACTGATTTGAGGGCTTTACCTAAGGAAAATGAATATTCCATTGTTGAATGAAACTCCATCTACATGGACATTGGAGGTCAGAAAAGGTTTTATGACATCAATCAACTTTGGCTGCATCTTGTCCATTTCATCAAATATGAACATAGAGTGGGGAAAACTTGATATACTTTTAGAAATCCACTGCTTTAGCTGTGCCTGAATAAACAGAACATGCAAATCCCAGTTAGAGAAATTACTTTTGATATGTGTAACACTCCCACAAAATGTGCATTATTTTTACTTTCATATTATAGGCTTAGTTTTATAAATTTTTTTCACTACGTTTAAAAAATGGGCTAAAATGCGCAGTTTAAAGGAATAGTTCACCCGGAAATGAGCTTACAATTGACTATCCTGTACCTTTAGGCCATCTAATGAGTTTGTTTCTTCATCAGAACAGATTTGGAGAAATTTAGCATTACATCACTTGCTCACCAAGGGATCCACTGCAGTGAACGGGTGCTGAAGGTTAACAGCTGACAAAAACATCACAATAACCCACACGACTCCAGTCCATCAATTAATGTCGTATAAAGATAAAAGCTATGTGTTTATAATAAACAAATGAATCATTAAGATTTTTTTTAACTTCCAACCATTGCTTCTGGCTTAACTTTTTGAGTCCTCTATCCATAATATAGCTTTCTGTGAAATTAAATCTCATCTTGATCAGAAAATATGCACAGACCAAGTAGCCTACCGTTTACAAGCCAAAACAGTCAAATATGTTGGTGGATTTTGATGTGAGAGGACAACAGGGAATGCACTTTTTCACATCAGGAAGCAGTATTCTGGATTATGGACTCGTATTTTGGCTAGAAGCAACCGTTTAAAGTTAAAATGTCTTAATTATGGATTTTTTTACTACAAACACGCAGCTTTTCGCTTCACAAGACGTCAATTGATGGACTGGAGTCATGTTGATTACTTGTGGATTATTGTAATGTTTCTATCATCTGTTTAAACTATCATTCTGACGGCACCCAGATCCGTCACGGTGAGCAAGTGATGTAGGCTAATTATAAATTTATCAAAATCTGTTCCGATGAAGAAACAATTACATCTGGCCTGGGGGAGAGTAAACATTTTTTAAAGCAAATTTTCATTTTTGGGTGATTATTCCTGAAATAGAAATGAAATTTGTATTTACTTACACTGTACAAGTCTGACTTTTCTTTGTGTGGGAAATGATGCTCAGAAATATACATGTGAACATGTTTGCTGTTTTCCCCTTGTTCATAAATGTTTCTTGCGATGATTTTAGCAACATGTTTTTTTCCAACTCCTGTAGTCCCATGGAAAGACAGAACCAGTGGTTTGTTTGGTTTGCTGTCAGTCATAAATGATGTTACAGCTTTTAGTACAACATCAGACGCAATGTGCTGCCCAAAGAGAGAGTCTCTTAAATCTTTCTCCAAACCTGAAAGATGTGAAGATATGTGAAGCCAAAGTTGTTTATAGCTTGCAATGATCATCTGTGCTATAACGTCTCCTGAGAACAGGGAACGAGACACTGTGTCCTGAGACGCTACTGGGGAACGCCTTGAGTACGCCAAATCACGGCAATCGTATTGGCCGTTACATCATACTAGTGTGACCAGGAAATATATAAGGGGCGCCTAAAGAACATGTCGTCCACTTATCATCTGAAGGGACTGTGCAGGTATCCCGGAGGTGTAACATGAAGTCCACTGGAGGCAAGTTGCAGAACCCAAGTGCAGTGGCTTGCTTGGTGGCTCAGAGATCCAGGTCCGTGGTTCGGCGCAGTTCGGCGCAGCTTGCAGCTCGGGTTTTTCCTTGCCATCTCGATCTCAGTGTGGAGTTCGGGAAGGAAAGGAAGACTCACAAGAGCTGAAGGGTAATGGCCGGAGTTTAACCTGCCATGAGTGGTCTCTTCCCTAGCGCACTCCCAATCCATAACCCTCGACCGCTCATCATGCCCGCGTACGACTCGTCTTCTTCGCCCTCAACAACCATCTTCTGCTCTTCCTGGCATGGTGCCATGTAGAGAACTGTCCGCTGAACCAGAGGATGCATTTGATGCTGCATCCTCGTCCAGCAGAGCACTCTCGTCAGCGGCTGAAGCGTGTGAGAGATTAACTCCTCTCTCAAACTCCTCAGCTAGCTCCATCTGTGTTCCCACGACCTGAGTCTTCTCTCCATCTCAGTGTGAGAGGGACCCGAGCCGCCGGGCACAGATGCTTGTCCCTCTTCCCCCGAGAAGATAGACAAACGAGAGTGGAGCGTCCTTAAAGGAAAACGCTCACAGTACACGCAAACAGCTCCTTCAAGAACTGAGCGTGCGTGCTCTTCGCCCAGACAATGAACACACAAGTCATGTGTTCGAAATCTCGGACATGGGTCGGCACACTGCTTGAAATGCGTCTCGGACATTTTCTTTACCTGATTTAACAGATCGCTTCAAACAAAACAGTCCCTGAAGAAGAAAAGAGTATGATATGTTCTCTTGGCGCCCCTTATATACTTCCTGGTTGCACTAGTATTATGTCATAGGCTGTCGCAATTGCCGTGATATGACAGTTGCTTCAAATACCGCTAAGGCATTCCCGAGCAGCGTCTCAAGATGCATTGTGAGTTCCCTTACGAATGGGAACTACAAATAACACAGAAAGCAAAAAATGTTTCAAAAGAAAGTTGCATTTTTGTCTCAGTACAATGAAATCACACCTAAAATAAGAAAAAAAGTACTATAGCAAAATAAAACAGATTTTAAGCAGACTCTAGCTGACTGAATTAAAGTCAAACCATACAGATTTCCTGGTTAAATTTATCTTGAAAAACCAAAACTCCAAAAGAATCTGACATGACACGTTTTCTGAGACTTTTACCACATAACAAATTATATCTTATAATAACTTCAAAAACTGTATACAAAATCATAAGGAAATGGATTTTATAATAACATTCAGAATAAAAAAAAATGTTTAGGCTAAATCAGAAAGTTTTTTTTTATTTTTTATGAAGAAACAACACTGGAGTCTCGTTAGGGCCCGAGCACCAATGGTGTGAGGACCCTCTTGGAATTGCTCCGTTTATTTAATTTATATCCCCCACCCTTTCTTTCATTAATGCTGTTTGTATTGGTAAACGCTTACTTTGAAAATTTTTGTGATAAAAACGATTTGACAATATGTGGCACCAGGTTGAATGTAATGACATGGGAATGTGTTATCAACGTCATAATAACCACAGTTTAGAAATAAAAAACTATGTTTAAATCCGTCATACAAAGTAGCCTATGTGGGGAAAAAACTTTACCACAACCTTTTTACGAAAAACAAACTACAACTTAGTTGTGCTTGTTGGGAATGGAAGTTATTCGACACATTCAACAAACGAAACATTTAACGCTGTTTGAACCATAGGCTATGTCGTCAAATAATACAATATCTAGCCTACATTATTTTGTTTTATCCTACTCACCTTTAGGGTCAAAAGGCAGCAAACCGTCCTTTTTAAAAAATGTGTAAACCACATAAGATGCAGCAGCCGCGAGCACATCCAGGAAACCTGAAGATAATGTAACATTAGACACCAGCAATAAAACGAACAAAAGGCGCGCTTTCATTGTGAAAGTGAATCATCCATCCAGATCTCTTTCAGTCTAGGTTTACGGTTTCGTTTTTAGAAAGTAACTCGGAGGGAGAACTGACGGATTATGGCTACGTTTACACGTAGCCTAAATGCCTCTGCACTCAATTGGATAGACCGAATCCCGTAGGAAGGGCGGCAAAAACGTCTTTCCGATTGACAAATGCCTTGATCGCGGTTCTCATTTCCTCTTTCAAAATGAATGCGCTGTCTACATCTTCTATAATGCGATGGCTGAATCTACACATCTAAATTCTCCAGCGGCAGCTCTCTGTTGTAAACGAATTCAACCCAAGCGGGGAATATTCGTTTCTCTAAATACCCGGCTATGTGTAAACGTAGCCTTAAAAACGCTCCACCGTCGCGTTCCCTTGTAAAGGGTAAAAACCGGTAAAAAGGCAAATCTGCTCTCGTCGCGTGCGCGTTTACGTTACAGGCATTCGCCAGTACAGGAAAATAACAACCAACATGTCGGATTATTTCCATACGTCGGACCTTCAAGTTGCCCTAGCAGCTCTGATAAACGTACAAGTAACAAGAGTCTCTTCAGCAGTTGTACAAACTTTTCTCAGATATTGGTGCTGTTGTGTGGCAGTGCTTCACATTGCCACCTAGCGCTGGACTGCAGTGCACACTATATCAAATTCCACACACTTTTGCGTCACCATATGCACGCAGATTTCCCCCTCATAACGCTCGTCTAAACACAGAATAAAAAGTGACAACGCAACGCCACTTTTGCATTTTCTCTTCTGGTCGTTTCCGTGTAAGCCTCAGGTAGAGCCTCTTAAAAAGGCTAATTGTGTTCACGTGTATGAACTCTTGTTTTTCATGCTGTGTATTCACTTATGTGTTCATTGTGGGATTCAGGGAGTTTACTGTCTGTCTATAGTTGGATCTAATCACGTAGGCTACACCATCATCACAGAGAGTATACCAAACCTTCCTCATTGTGATCATGTGTTCTGGTGCCTGGAAATAAATAAATACATGTTATAATAAAATAAAGTCTCCTGGAACTGATTACTCTGGAATTCTTTAGTGTGAGGCTGAAAGATATATTTGAGGGTTCCTCACTTCTGTCTTTTGCAAAATTTTATCTGTCAAGCCATTTTACAGGTACAGTATAGGAACTTTATTGGCAAAAAGATCATGTATATTGGTAATTCTATTGGACTCAAATTGAGAAAATATTGCTAAAAGACACAAGACAATTTTTTTATGTTACATTGAGTTTGACCTTCCCATTGACAGAAAATCTTCGACGGATGTTGGGAAATGATTTTGCATATATATCGCCAGCGAGGATTGGGATTCAGTCTGGGATCATGCTGAGAACATGCAGTGTGTAACAGAGCACATGCTCAAGTCAAGTCACCTTTATTTATAAAGCGCTTTTTACAATACATATTGTAATCTAATATTCTAATATTCACGCTTATTATATTTTGAACCGTGACCACGTTGTTTGCTATAATCATTTTAAATTATTTTTTTCAGTTTGTGCAATATATTTTTACATGTGTTTTTACATTTTCGAATCACGCTTATTATTTGTTGATCTGTGACCGCAATATATTTGGCGGGATATTGATCCCATAGACATGACCAACAACTTACAACAGAAAGCAGCTGTTTTTATTTGAATGAGAGGGTGAAATCAGCTTTGGTGAGGTCATGATTTACATAAGTCACTGAAATGGATGCCCCAAGTGCCTATTCTTTTCAATTTATAGCCTAAAGTTCAGTGGCACAATAAGCAGATGACGTGTTTACGTCTTCCAGATGGGAAGATTACAAATGACATTATCGTAATGCTGTTGACTTTTATTATTGTCTCTACAAAGCTGATGATTGTGAAAAAAAAGTGCTGCTTTCATCTATTCATCAGTATAAATGGCCAGTTTCTGTCTGACAGACTTGCAGCCTTTAACAGCAAAGATTCTCTCTTTTTTGGGAAAGAAGGGCATTTCTCTCATCACTCCATACACCATATCATGAAATCTGCGTATTTTTAGATGGGCAATCTCAGCCAGGACACACTGGCGCACATGCTTCTGTTCCAGAGGTATGAAAGGAATATAGTGATCAACCAGATGATGGTCTATGAGACTGGAGTGCTGAAATCCACCTGTAAAATGTAGAGGATTTTTTTTTTTTTTTACATATGTAATACATTCAAGAATGTAACCAGATAAATCAAATGTAATATATAAAAAAAAAACATTGAAAAAAAAAATATATATAACCTTTATATATAAATTACCTGTCACATATAGAACTTATCAAAACATATATAAATGTACTTTAATAATCTTATTTTTTGCCATTTTTTTTTATGTTTACATAAATATATAGATCAGAAAATATATTTCAATGCTCTTTCAATACCCTCATCATTGAAGATGTTTAGAGAGATTTTAGTCTCCAGTTCATTGCTGTTCATCCTGATCTCTTCCCGTTTTTTGCCTTCTCTACAGAAATTCAGAGCCACTTCGGCAATCAAACTCCCACCTGCATTACTATAAAAAACAGTTTCTCATTAGTTGGGAAAGTAGAGGTATTCTGCTTGAATCTAACAATTAAATTTTTTACCTGAGAAAAATGAAGATTGCATTGTGAAATGACACTCCGTCTACATGGGCATTGTAGTCTAGAAAAGGTTTTAAGATGTCGATCAGCTGAGGATTCATCTTGTCCATTTCATCAAATATGAACATAGAGTGGGGAAAACTTGATACATTTCCATGAATCCACTGCTTTAGCTGTGCCTGGATATACAAAACATACAAATCTCAGTTAAGATGATTAGTTAAAGGCTACAAATACCACAGTTAAGATTATCCTGAGTCACAAGGCCTACCTGTTGAATTAAACTGATCTTATTGGAATATACATTTACTTACGCTGTAGAGGTCTGACTTTTCTTTGTGTGGGAAATGATGCTGAGATATAAATGTGTGAACATGTTTGCTGTGTTCCCCTTTTTCATACACATTTCTTGCGATGATTTTAGTGACTTGATTTTTTCCAACTCCTGAAGTCCCATGGAAAGACAGAACCAGTGGTTTGTTTGGGTTTCTGTCAGTCATAAATGACGACACAGCTTTTAGTACAACATCAGACGCAATGTGCTGCCCAAATAAAGATTTATTCAAATCTGCCTTCAAACCTGAAAGATGTAAAGATATGTGAAGTCAAAAATATTGGGGGGGGTTTACAAATTTCTCATGAAAAACTAGACACTCGTAGTTGACTACGCAGGATAAAAATGTATCATACTCTTTCCAGCCCCCCAAAAAACTTTTTTTTACATTGCTGGGAAGTTATTAAAGATAGCAAAATTAAGTTTGTGACATTCTGAATCACTGTATCTTTTTGAAAAAAATCAACAAAGCATTAACGGAAACTTAACTCCACTACATATACGATAGGCCTACATTATTTTGCTATTTTACTCACATTTAGGGTCAAAAGGCAGCAAACCATCCTGTTTAGAAAACATGTTGAGCAGACCCAGATAACCTGATGCTAATGGTATATTAGACACCAGAAATAATATAAACAAATACTGCACTTTCATTGTGGAAGCGAATCACTCAGGCCTCTTTCAGTTTCGTTTTCTGAAGAAAGTCGGAGGGGAATTATGAATTAAGGTGAGTGAAACTGAGAGAGCCGCTGACACGGAAGTTTACTTGACGTCATTGACGTCATAAAAGAGGCGTAAACTAATGAGAACAGCAAATAAAAAGTGTGAGAATAGTGAACCTAGAAAGTGGTTGTTCCAGAGACAGATCACCTGCACAGAAGGCAGTAAACGGGCAGTATTCCAGTGAGTCAGGGAAAGAAGAATTAGTGTTTTTTACTTGCATGTCTTCACACAAGCCTACTCTGGTATAAGCATGTTGGCACAGCTTGTTATTCCCAAAGCACTCTGTAAACCTGCGATCTGCTCGGTCAGTGACTCCACGCCTGCGCTGCTCACAATCACGACTAACACACACCTCACAATCACGACTAACACACACCTCACAATCACAAAAGCTATGCTCACAATCACGACTAACACACACCTCACAATCACAAAAGCTATGCTCACAATCACGACTAACACACACCTCACAATCACAAACGCTATGCTCACAATCACGACTAACACACACCTCACAATCACAAACACTGCTCACAATCACGACTAACACACACATTCTTAAAGCCTCAAAGCATATTTTTTAGGAAATGGCTTGATGATGTTTTAAAGACAACGTTTTTTTTAATCTTCATTTTTTCTTCTTTCCACTCTTTACCTGGCGAAATGTTGAATAATAGTGGGTGTGAAACTGGGATTGTGGAAAGAAACCCACTGTTTTTTCGGGGGGACTTAAAACCATTGCCTGCATTGGTTTTTTCGTGAACTTTGTGAATGAAAAGGTCTCTACTTGCTTGACAAACACAATTACTTTGAAATGACTGTGATGTTGTGGTACATTTGTGTGCGACGTTTCTTCCGACGTTACGTCGGACCGAAGAATAGGAATCTCGCTAGAGAGGCCAATCTTCGAGTGTAACTAAACGAACCAATGGACATTGGCATGCAATGATTCGCAGCAGCTGCTCTGCCTCTGGGTATAAAATGAGCAGCAGACGCAATTTCATCTTTAGCTTTTCTCTTCAGAGCCGAGCATCTGTTGTTCCTGCTTCTGAAGAGTTAAGACGAGTCGAGCGAAAATCGTTCAGTTTGAACTCGACATAAGCGAGATTCCTATTCGTCGGTCCGATGTAACGTCTCCTTCAGGGAACGAGGGTTACATACGTAATCGAGTTTTGATCTCTAAACTTTCACATAGTCGTTGATCAAATTGTGGGAAATTGAGAAATTCATTGTTTGTTTTTTTTGTTGTTGTTTTTATTGTTTGTAGCTAATTGGTGGTTTTTAGAGTTTATCTGGGAAAATAATAAAATTTGACAGAGTTATTTCTGTCTGGCACCCAAACATAGTAACTACATTTAATTTAATTGTGGTTAAAATGACCTGGGTGTGCCACAGTTATACATCTGTTTGTTTCTTTACAAGAATGAAAACACGCTTATTGGTTACATTTTACAGAATCATTTTTTCCATCCATCCTACATAGGACAAGGACTTTGGAAAATGGATGGAATTCATTGACACAGTTGGTGTAAGAATTTTTAATGACCACCAGATGGCGAATTAGAGCACTCTGTCAAAAGCTGCGAACTAAGCGAGATATATCCTGGCTATATCCATCCAACTGGAGGCCCGCAGCACCAGTAGTTTCAGGACCGCAGCCACAGACCGGAAGTGAGGGGCGAGGCTTAAACAGTCAGAGTTGCGTTACCCATACACGTAATTTTCTTTTGATAAATATAAGCTGTTTTCACATTGGTTTTCATCGGATCTATGTCTAAAATATTTAACTAAAATACTTTTTTTTTTTTTTTAGTTTCTGTTCATACAATATCATGATGTCATGATGTAGCCTACAATGAGCAACATTTTAAAACATAGTCTATTGATCAAGCTTAATGGTAATTAATGGATACAAAGGATATAGGCTACAACTACACCGTTTTTTTATTTTTAAAAATATTTAAAAATGTGTAATGTTGTAATTGTTTCCCATTTGAGTGATAGTATTATTTCTTTCCTGATGAAACCTCAGTCTTTTCATCCCTGAAAACAAAATGAATACATATTATTAATTAATACTTATTTAGGCTAATATTAATATGAATAATATCTTATGACAAATGCAAAAAAATAAGCTTTATTGATAAAATGTGAAAGACGTGCAGACAGACGAGAGAGGAGGTTCAGCAAATCAGCAGCTGGAAGAGCTTTCCGTGGGTTTGTACGTCACAAACTGGTTCCCTCCACACTATAAAGGTCTATTTACCACTGCAATAGAAATTCTAATGAAATTCATTCATCACAATCACCAGTCACCTGCTTCAACACTGATTCAGGGATGTAATATCAGGACCTGCTTGCACTTGTTGAGCTTGAACTGTCAATTGAATATGAAAAAAAAACAAACAAAAAAAAAAACAAAAGAACCCAAATCAATGGACTTAATGACTACAGACATGTTGCTCTCTCTTAATGAAGTCGTTTGAGAGACTAGGCTGGCCTACCTGAAGGACCTACTGGACCCTCTGCAGTTTCACACAGAGTAAACCGGTCTGGATGATGTGGTCAATGTGGGACTGCATTATAACATCTCAATAGACATGGGACTTACGGAAGAATCTTATTTGTGGTATCCTTCAATACCATCATGCCTGATCTTTTCAGACAAACTGACCCAGCTGACCTAACTGACCTACCAAATCAGACATCAGGAGACTACAACAGACAGACAGGACGGCTGAGAAGATTATTGGTTATATGGATATTGGCTCCCCGCCCTCCAAGATCTTTACACCTCCAGAGTGAGAAAAAGGGCTAAGAAAATCACTTTGGACCCCATCAGAACAGCCAACCACAAGACATTTTTGTCCCCGCAGGCTATATTCAGCCTGAACAATTAAATTCTCATAACTCTACACAGGCTACCATAACTGTATAATTTGTACATAACATCTACAATTGCACATCTGTAAATTACATCATAAACTGTTCACCTGTAAATACATTTTTGTTTCTTATTGTTACATTTCATTTCTACTGTGTAATGTCGGTGTGTTCCTTGTACACATCAATTCCTTGTGTGTGTAAACATACTTAACAAATAAAGCTCATTCTGGTTCTGATGATGCCCAACAGGTGGAGCCAAATATTCAAAAGTCTTCAGACAAGAGGGCAGAATCATTTATAAACAGATACCGCTGGGGGTAAATACACTGAACCTCGATTTCAACATCCACAAAAAGTCATAATTTTGTAAACAACATGTCAAAATAGTATATCCAGGTTAACATAGGGACATCAAATATTTCAGTAAGAAACTAAAAAGTAAGTAAGTAAAAAATAAATAAATAAATCTCTCTTTGGCGCCTCTAGCGGCTGAATCCAATGTTGTGACTAAAGGTGATTTGAATGAATGGGAAATGCTTTCCATGGCTGAAACAGAGTAGTAGAGGGAACAGCCGCAGACAAAGCAGCGAGAAACTTTCAGGCTGATAATCACCAGTCCTGTCTCACCAAGCATGGGTTTACTCAAGACAGAGCTGGTGAGGTAGACTCGGCACCTTTCTGCGGGGATGAAAGCGACATTGGGGTGAATTTGAAGTCCTGCTGCTGCTGAATGGACGAGCTTCTTTTCTCTCCGAGGGTCGACCATGAAGCTTTACGATGCAACAGGTTAGTGAGGAGTGAGTTTCGATAATGATCAATAATCCACTGAATCGAATGCGATCGCTGTATCTCATTGGTGAATTTATCATGTTGTAGTCCATGTATTAATAGCTGAGATGCATAAGTAGCCTAAACAGCATGCATTCACGCTTACCGAGCCATTGAATTTACAATGCAACATAATACTGGAGATCAAAGGAGATGCAGCCAAATCTGGCCTGTTATGCAAACCTGGGTCTGCATTTATTATGTGCATGCAGTGCAATTATATTGTGGACCAGTGACATGGATTTATGAAAAAGAAACAACTTTTTAAAATCTAGTTCAAAACATTTGTCAAGTTCTTAGAAATATGATTTGTGTTGGTTTCAATTAAATGTAAATGTGAATTTTAAGCATTTTAAAACTATTTTCTACAATTTTCTACAAAAGATTTAATGAACTGAAATGTCAAGTGTTGTACCACTTGTGTTAAAAGTACTCATAAAAGTATACTTTTGAAATAGTAACGTTATATATTTCATAATAATATTTTAAAATATGATTGACAACTTTACTTACAGTAATATAAACAACATTTGCTTTTGTCAGTATTTCAGCCTTTTTTATTGTAGACCTTTTTCTTCTTCTTCACAATTTCTGGACAGTCACACCATGGTAAAATGTTTTACTTTAAACCAGACAAAAAAAAAAAAAATCAGCCATTACATTTTATTCACAAATTGTATGCTCTTATATTGAATGTCTTTCTGAATAATTTTATATATCCATAGAGAACCAAACTAGCATTATATATTTATATACAGTATATTTATATTTTACTTTGCTGTGCGACCAGATGCAACAGCATGAACTGCAAACTGTAGCTAACTTCCATACAAAGTATTCATTAACATTCATTGTGTTGTATATATCTTCAGGTTAACCTAATTTGATTAAAGAGATAAATACTGCCAGGGATGTTGATGTTGTAGATCTCATTCCAACTTCACTTCACAAATCTGGTCGTAGTATTGACAATTAGATGCTTACCCAAATTTGGGTGATGTGTCCCATCTGGGATCTATGCCCCTGGCAGTAAAAGTTCTGTTCATTCTCCAATCATCATGGCAGGAGTTGAATGTGACCGCTGGTGACCCCCCCACCAGCTGTTTCAGTGTGGATTTCTACCTCAACACAAAGGACGCAGTCGTAGAGTAAAGGCACACATCATGGTACCCAACAAGTGGATTATGCATCCAGGTCTTCACAAATCGCCTCCAAGAAGTTGGCTTGGCATCCGGCTCCGTCTCAGTAAGTTTGTGTTCTCCTCTGACTCTTATGAAATGTAAACACCAACTGTTTTTGAAATATAAAGAAAAATGTTAGCTCTTAATGACTTGACAGATGAATGACTTCGATTGGTCTGTCTTGGCGCTCTTGCATATTTTAGTTTCGGCATAACTTTTTAAGTTGAACAAATGATTGATGTTGATGTTTCTAATCCCATAAACAAGTCAGCCAATAGTCATGGTTTGACATTAAAGGAATTACATTATTTATGCGACCAATGTAGCATATGCACTCTCTGATCATAGTTTAGTAAGTATTGATTGGGGTTTGTGTGCTGAAATGTTAAGCAATTACACTTGGTCCTGTTTGTGTTTGTGTATGATGTATTCGTCCGGTGGAATTATAAAAATGAGTTGCAGAAAATCCCCATATCTGTTTACATCATTTAAATTACCAGTTGAGTTTATTATAATTGTAATTTTTAGATCATTTGCATATTAAAGAATTTTAATGTTCAATTGACCGTTCGCAAAGACCCGCCCCCCTTAGTTACTGTCGCTATGTCCGACAAGCTACGAGAGGAGACTGACAACACGCTGACAGGACAGGCCAGGTTACTTTTCGGTTACTTTTGATATTAAACATATTAAATAAAGTCTCACCTTTCAAATGTGGATATTTTTTTAAAATAAATTTAAACAATAAATACCGTTTTGTGGCTCTTTAATGCATCGTGACAGATCACTGTAGAGCATCAGTTAAAGCTGCTCGTGAACCGATTATCTCTTCCAGTTAATTTATAGCATCAAATAAACATGAATGAACATAAGAAGGAATGTTGTTTTAACTGCGGAAAGGCGTCACTACATTCCGTTTTTCAAGTTCAAATCTTCCCATGTTAATCTTCAACTCTCCATAGATATATACACTAGATGTCGCCTTGGGGTTCTTCTAATCATGCGTCAAAATCGCCGCCATCTTGGAACAGGGGTCTTGTCTTAGGAAGTAGCCAGGTAACACTGCTATTTCTGCCTGTACTTCGAATTCATGGATGATGCCAGATTTTTGTGCTGTGTAAATTTTTTTTTAAACGTTTTCTCTGGATTCAATGATAAATACATTGATAAATACTCAATATACAATATACATACTCAATGATAAATACGACCGTTGGAACGAACCAAAAAAACTAGAAAATCGCATTCATGACGATGTATGGTGATTTTATTTCCGTTAGACCTTTGTCTACATTGACGCTGATGCATTAAACAGGAGGGGCTCCCCTGTTCCATGATGGCGGCTCTATTGACGCATTCGTTCCAATGAACTGCCGTAGCCAAGGTGACTTCTAGTGTATCTATGCTGACTCTCCTGACTGCTTTGTCGGACAAAATGGCGGATGGCGAAGTATGATTGGTCAGATCACCTGTCAATCAAGCTCCCTGCGAAGGGTCAATTGGTTGTGAATCAGACAAGTTAAGAGGCCCCTTCTCTATAAAATTCGGAAATGATGATATTTTTAGACATTTTATGATATTTTTTGCATTTCTGATAGAAAGGTGCATTGTGGCTTACTGGTCTTGGCCAACATATTTTTAAGATATTCTGGTCCCTAGGTATGGTTCAGGTCATTCCTTTACTGTAGCCTAAATCTGTAGGGCTTTTTTTCAACCATTTTATCATCTGCCAAAATAATAAGTCAGATTACCCTAAAAGTAATAGCTATAGTAATAGTATTGCTTGACTTAGCCAGCACCATAACGAAAAGTAGCGAAAAGTCCAATAGAATAAAAAAAACATTAATTTAGAGATGTTTTGTTGCTTTTATTGGAATTTTATTTTAACTTTATTTGAGTTTTTGGATGGTTTGCCCATTCTATACTACTACTTTCAACAAACTGACATGCATAGATGTTTTTTGCTGTTTCCAAACATTTTCCTGCTTGATTATATTGACCTCTGCAATCTCGAAAAGATTAGCCTTCCAGTCTGAATGGTTATTTATAGAAACCCAAACTAAAGTGTGGTGTACGCCAGAGGCTTCTTAGCTCAGCGGGGGCTGCAAGTTACCCTCAGTGTACCAGACCACTCAAGCCTCCCTGAAATACATGGGTTTAATCTGTAAGCATCTGGTGTTTAAGGCTTGTCTGAGAAGGAGCTTCTGGCTCACTCAAGTTTGATTAGTCATTTTATCTTAACACAGTTCTACCTGGCGTGTTTTTCCTCCCTCATTTTGGACACATGATGTCAACTGACTGCCCTTTAAGGCTCTTAGCTTGATATGCTTCCTAAAAATGTTCATTGCATCAGTGTAAGACTGTGTTTTAAGTTGGTTACTCTTGCATCCACTAATTCTTTGCCCCAAACACTGGCAAATCCTTCTACTTAGACTAATCTTATTATCTGAAGTGTCAAGTGGTATTTATTTACCAGTTTGTGTTTCTCTTAGCTAAATTTGGTTTGTCCAGTGGTAGTCAGGTTTTCTAAAAGTTACTAAATGCAAGAGGTCATCACTAAATTATAGCTTAATTCATGTTTGTGTTGTCTGTTTGACTCTTCTTTGACATTTGTATGTTCATTAAGGGGTTGTTTACACAAAATCGTTTTCAACTAAAAACGGAAAACTTTTTTATGTGTTTTGGCCGTTCATTTATGCTACAACGGCGTTTTGGCAGCCTGACTACGTCAGACTTCGTACTTGCGCTCTATTTAATTTCGCTTCTGTACTCAGTCTGAGACAGCGACATGTCTCTTCGTTTTCCTCCGGCCTGAAAACAGCCGGGCAAATCAACGAACAGAGGGCGGGCTGAGAGCCGTGACGTAGACGCTAAGCGCCGAGTTTAAGATTGGGGAAATCGAAAACGACCGTGGATATGGAGATACGGGATGCAATTCGCTCTGTTGTGGAGAATATTCCCGGCATTTGCAAACTGAAGCCCGAACAAGAAGAGTGTTTGTTAAACATTTTGAATGGAGGTGATGTTGTGGCCATACTCCCGACAGAGGGAGTATCTCGGTCTCTTTTATCTGTACCCGAACTAGCACCCTTTTGACAGGTCAGTGTCTCCTTTCTTTTCCAGTTCTTAAAGGGTTAGTTCACCCAAAAATGAAAATTCTGTCAGTAATTCCTCACCCTCATGTTGTTCCAACCCCGTAAGACTTTCGTTCATCTTCGGCATCAAAGATATTTTTGATTAAATCTGAGAGCTGGATCACTCCTCCATAGGCTTTCTTAGGGACTGAAACTTGTTCCCCCGAAAAGTTATTAAAGACATAGTTAAAATAGTCCAAGTGACTACAGTGGCTCAATCTTCAGTTTATTAAGCGACGAGAATACTTTTTGTGCGCAAAAACAAACAAAAATAACGACTTTATTTCAACTACTAATTTCCTTCTCTGTGGGCCTCGTCAGTTAACGTAGTGTGATAGTGTAGTGTGATAGCGTAGGGCTACGTAACACGCAGGCTCACTATTGGCCGACGCTGGTCATGTGTGTGATGCGTGTGACGTCCACCACAGAAGCGATACGCAGTTTTACTACGAGAGGCCGACTGAGAAGGAATTTAGGCCTAATAGTTGAAAAAAGTCGATATTTTTGTTTTTTTTTGCGCACAAAAAGTATTCTCGTCGCTTAATAAACTGAAGATTGAGCCACTGTAGTCACTTGGACTATTTTAACGATTTTTTAATAACTTTTCGGGAGAACAAGTTTCAGTCCCTTAGAAAGCCTTTGGAGGAGTGATCCACCTCTCAGATTTAATTAAAAATATCTTAATTCGTGTTCCGAAGATGAACGAAAGTCTTACGGGGTTGGAACAACATGAGGGTTTAGTTCGATGCGGCTGAGCTGCCGCATAACCAAACGTTATGTGATTGGCTTACGGGTAACCAATGATTTTATACTTCAGACAAGCGCCCCCTCGCGATACAGAAAACACTTTTCAATGATGCCACTCTGTCTACGAAGCAAAGCGAAGTAGCAGAGTTTGGTATTACCAGGCTAGCGTTTTGGGGGCCTGAAAACGCTAACTTTTGCAAAGGGCTTTCAAAGTGCAAGTTTTGGAAACGTCTCCGTGTAATGTTTCCGTTAACGTCTCCATGTAAACTACAAAAACGAGATTTTGTGAAAACGGTAACGTCATGCGCATGCATATTACGTGTTCAGTCTCTAAGCGCATTGTGTTTCTTTACAAAGTCACATCGCCAGCTACTGGCCTGGCATGAATAATACAGCGTTTTAGTTGTTTTCGTAGATCTGTGTGAACGGGGTTTGTTTTGACAGCGGTGTTGTCTGTATGTGAAAAACACAAAGGAAAAACGTTTCTGTTTTTAGCACATCGTTGTCGTGTGATTTTCAGTGGAAAGATGATCAAATTGGTCAAAACCAGAATATCATAGAGAATTGGGCTTTTTTTGTCTTCGGGTCAGTAAGGAACCACCTAGAAACCACCCAGAACTCCATAGCAACTGCATAGCATTGCCATTGCACTTTGAGTTTTGTATGGGTGAAATGTAAAAATATAGTTATTCATGCTACAAAAAAGTGTTTAAAAGCGTATGAAAAGGACATTTTACACAAATACTGACAATTTTCTTGTCAATGAATTGACTGATTCATTCAGAAGCGCTTTTTGTTTGAATCAAAAGTCGTGTCACATTTTATTACAGTGATCAAAAGTAAATACATAATGAAATATTGATGTAATAGATGATAGCCTTTACTTGAGAGACTGTATTGTTACCATGACTCCAAAAGTCAAATGCAACCCCCCTACATACACACAAAAACACACCGCAGGGTTATTGCTATCAGCTTTTCAAGTCCTGAGATGATGTAATGCTCATGAACAGGCTCTCGCAGCTGTTAGCTGTTCCCTCCACCGTTCAACAACCATCTTAGCCTTACAGCTTTCCAATCATCCCTCACTCTGTCACGCTTTCAACTTGCTTTTATCACACATTAGAAAGGCTTAAGACTGTGCTATTAGCATATTGTTCTTCCTCCAGATCCTGCCCTTGGTTTAAGTGCTTGTTCAGATATTAGACCCGTTGAATAAATGAGATTAGCAGTAATTTAGCCGTGAACTTGCAGTTGGAGTCGTTTGGAAGCGCCGCTGTTGGAGCCTGAAGGTGAAATTTGTGTTCCTTCCTTTAGGTCTCAGCTGACATGAGTAATAAAAATGTTCACTAGTATGCTCTCTACATCAGGGGTTTCCAAAGTGGGGGCCGCAGCAAGTTGGAAGAAGAAAAAAAGGAAGAAAAAAAGTAAAAATATTTATATTATTATGAGTATTGTTATGAAATATCATTATAAAAATGTAAATTTGCCGCATAGCCTACCTGAACATTATACTTTTAATGCTAATCTTTTAGAGATGCACCGATTGATTGGCTGGTGACCGGAATTGGAAGATTTTCACGTGATCGGCCATGACTGGCCGGTCAGTCTGACATATGCCGATTTTACGCCGTTCAAATTGCACTGGGGCGCCGCAACATCAGCAGCACATGGAACGCACATGTAGGAAACCTCGTGAATTACAGCCGTTTCAGATCGCAAGCGAGAAGCAGCGCGTATTTTTTTGGCGTCCATGTTAATCAATGAGTGCATTCACGCAGTGAAGTGAAGTGAAGTGAAGTGGCGCCAAGTCTATTTATGAAAAGTATGTGCACATACAGTACACATACAACATACAGTTGACAGTTGTGACATGAAACAAAAACATGGCATGCATGGATTTAGCAGGTAAAGCTAATTTCGTACATTTCATTTTGATTTTATTACAGTCAGTTACCGCTTGTGATTTATTTATTTATATATTTATACTATAAATATTATAGAGAATATTGAATTAAAGTATTAATATATTAGGTATTTCGCTGGTCTTAAGGTCGACATGAAATAGAAGTCGCAACAGTTTTTTCATCCCTATTGTGATGTATAGTGAAACGGCTTCTCGAACAAGAAAAAATGTAGGGCGGGGCTCGATTTTGTCCATGGGGAATTGGTTGTGAATTGCTATTGGTGGATCTCATGTGAGTGACAGGTTGTCCCGCCCACGCAGCAGTAAACACGCCATTAGAGAAGAGATTTTGCTGCAAGGTATTTTGATTAAAAATTACGAGAGCATATAAAAAAAAAATATATGTTCACAGATAAATAATTTATTTTATTCCATTAAAAAAAAAAAGGTCGATTTTGGTGTTATGAGAGTTGCCTCTTAAACTAATAATCTGTGAATTTGAATTTCAATGATGTCATCTAATGATGATAATTTAGACAACACATGAATTCAGCAAAACTCTTTAAAAGGCGTTTAGAGTCAGAGCTATGTGGGGGGTTTTTTCTCAATGTTTAGATTTCTAGTCATTACATATGTTTCTAGATTGTGACTAAACAATTGACTGTGTAGCTCTTACTCCTGTAGCTCTTGGTTTCTTGGTGTTATGCTCCGTTCATTATAGGAATAGCCCGCTTGTGTCACCCCTCTCATCCGTGTGCCGATTACGGTAGATTAAAAGGGCCCTTTAACAAGAGTTCATGCCATCACTTTGTCCCACGCTGACTACTATTGAACATCTTCCCCCACCCATCTTAAGTCCATTTAGGCGGATCTCAGCCTCGTGTTAATGACCACGTCTCTGCCAAGGATGAGCTCTGTAATATCTGCTTGTGTACTGAGTGTACAGACGGTATAGCTTTTCATTACATCCTAAATACCCTTGTGCTGTTACAGTAACAATTTAGGGATTTTGAGTGAAAGGCATATCAGTCATTTTCATGGCTGTCCACCCAGTGAGAGGTAAAGTCTGGCTATCTAGATGGGTTGGTTTTCATGTGTAGTAACCACACATTACTTGCAGACAAATTGTAGTCGACGTTTGTCAATAGCTGGGTTTCCATCCATATATTTTTATGTGAATTTTTAAATATTGCTTTTTTTTTAATGCTATATGGTTGCTACTAGGTGATTGTTTACTAGTCCAAGTAAAACAATCCCATCCTCTATGATATAGATCAGTGTAAGTCTGATTTATTTTCACCTGTTTTTATGTGTGAAGTCTGTTAAATTAGAAAAGGCACACCTTCAACAGCACACCTTCTTAAAAAGTCACATGATTTTAGGTCTCATTCATTCTCATTCTCATTGAGGCACATATATGGGATGATTATGTGCTGTTATTATGTAGTTTTTGGGGATTGAACAAGCTCAGTCGATTGTCTTCAGTTAACAGTGTGTGTTTCAAATTTTTAAATATTATAATAGCATTTCTAGTATTTGTAAGGGTTAAGTATAGTAAATGACGTGGCCGTTCAATCTAAATATGGGTTAAACTCTGTTTTCCACTACTTTTGCAACCAGAGTATCAAAACTGCTCTCCACCTGTCAACACCATTGAGGCTTGAAAAACTCACTCTGATGCACACACTCATTCTGCCTTTCGGTCACATACTCAAACTCTATTACGTAAGCACACTTTATATGCTAACACAAAATATTCATGCCCTCTGTTTGAGTTTAAAAATGACACTGAAGTTGCAGAGGAAAAACCTCTGATTCATTGTTTGAAGTCTGCTTGTTGCGTCTCGTTCTACAGCTGCCTGAGCGGCCTGTTCATATAAAAAAGCTGCAAGTTCAAAGCCAGGTTCTGGATTACTACCATATGTCTGCAAAGCCAGACTCCAAGAGTAAGTCTGCCCCAGCCGTACCCTCTAATTTCTTATCCCAAAATTGGACATTTGAATAGCTGTGCAACATCGTCCCTCCCCTATGACTCTTGCACGGTACGTTCTCACAGTATTTCTTCTCTGCTGGATAACTGAAGCCATCTTATTACAACAAGAGGTTTCCAACGTGTTCCTTTGACGCTTAGGAAATGCCACGTTTGAAATGATGTCATGTTGACTTGACATGCATCCACCACTGCAGAGCGGATATCTTATCAGGAGCCACTGCTGGCTGGTGTCCATCCATGAAAACAGCTGACATTGTTGTAGTCACACGGCATTCATAACGCATAAATCTCCGAAAAAGGAGGACCAGGGCTGTAATCAATGCAGAAATGTCTGGCTTTTATTGTTTGTGCAAATCATAGACAAAGTTCACTGTCTGTGTAGGAGGGGTTTGCAAGGGATCTTTGTTTCTCAAATACTGGAAGGTATTGGCCTAGTCTGTCAATCCCAGCATGCACTTCACTTCAGTATGAATACAACATTTGTCTGGTAGTGTGGGTTGAACACCCTCTGACAACCAGGCCTCTTTGCCCAAACTGCTTGCACAGACTTTGACACCAATGTGCCTGTTCCTTGCAGACTTGGTAATACTGATTGTAGAGTGAAGAAACCGAGGAACATCTGACATGAAGTTGAAGAAGCAGCACCATCAACTTCTCAAAAGAGATGAGACATATTCGTCAAGACATCGACCAAATTAGGAAGACTTTAATTTGATTGTTCTTGCCAAGGTGTAAGGGGATTTTAGGTGTTCCTGTCTTGGCGTACTGCAAGATTCCATTGTGAGATCCACGATTTAAGAAGCGAGGAACCCGTCATACATTCTCAATTGAGATTTATTGTCATGAGTTACTTTGGGGTGCTGTGAAATGGGTGCCAGGATTTCCTTGGGTTTGGAATGTAGGTCCGCTTTTGGCATGCCTAGTTGCACACTTTTATGGGTTGGAACTCGTGAAACGGGATCAAAGAAAAGTTTAATTGTTTGGGAAGATGAGGTAACTGCAGGTGCTTGCTTTATGGCGAATTGTTTGAGATTGACTATATCCAGTTAAGGGCACATCAGAGGTGGATGTCAAGATGACTCGTTAGATGTCGAGTGTTTATTTATTGTACGAGTTGGTTTTGTTTCCTTTTAAAGTAGCCTTTAGAAGATCAGTTAGCGGGGTGCTTGGTTTCGCAGTTAACGTTTACTGCCTCGTCCTTCAAAATGTTCCTTTACTGGAGGAAACGGGGAGCATATGAGCTCGAGACACTACCATCTTTTTTGACACAGCGGGGGGTGGAACGGTACTCTTGGTCGTCCCCACTGGATGTCATCCATGATGTTAATGGTAAGGCTGGATCCACTTTCCCAAAATACCCTAACTGTTTAGTCACTAACCATGATTTATCATCTTTAGTACACTTCCATCTCAGATGGTACTTGCTTAAACGTTAGAATTTTTATGTTGTTGCATCCCTAGTTCATGTATCTATGCATCAGATATACTATGGCTTTGGCCACTGCATTGTTTCCTGTTGTTTGTAGTGCTACATTAAGCTGTTTTTCATCATAATACCTCTCCACACTTCTTGTTAACTTTGTATGCTTGCTGCTTTCAATTTGTGTGTTTTGAAGTTTTTGAAAAATGTGTTATGGTCAATCATCACTGCCACCTCCATATTCTTCAGTACTCTTGCCCTTATCCCTATATGCTAATAATAATAGTATATGATGAAATTGGACACTTAAATTGGTGCTTTATTTGTTTGTCTCACAACTTATGCAATCCAAATTTCTTCCGGAACATTTGGGACACTCATCTGGAGATGGAAAGCTTCAACACTGAGTCTTTTCTTTGATCTCTTCCATTCATAAGACCTGTAATTAAGGGTGATCCATTACCGAGAGACGCTCTCTGGCCACTGCGGCCTACAGAAGAGGAGCGTACTGCATTTCTAAGTGCATACTTGTCCTCTCGAATGCCGTAATTAGTCTGGGGGATTATAATGGTGGGTCATGGCTCACTTTGGTGTTTGAGGTAGTAGCAGTGATGGGAAAATGTCAGAAACTCATAGTGGATTATGCAGTCATCTTATAAAGCACATTGCTGTAAGATTAGCTCTACTGGTGCCTTCAAAATGTCTTATTACTGTATGTTCTCGAGATTCAAGTGTGTGGCCTCTTAAGTCCTCTCTGCATGTTGTGTAAGAAGCAGTATGGCTGGAGGCATGGACGTCAGAGACTTGATGTCAGTTTTCTGTCAATGACATGAATGAAAATAACTGAAATGTGCTTATTGCATTTTTAGTTTTTCAAGCAGACATTTTTAAAAAAACCTAGTACAGAAAATGTTTATCATCTCAATGTTTCTCATTCTATTTGACTGGACATTGTCTAATTAAAATAGGCATAAAGAAACAAAAACATTTTTTTTTTTTACATTGGGTTTCAGCTAAAAGAGTCTTGGTAATTTTTTTTTTTTACATAATACAAAATTACTTTGAAATGGAAGCAGACTCGACTTTCTGACTAAAATTTTGTTGTTCTGACTCAAATTGTGACGTCCTCATAGTCTGAGACTTTATATTTCATAATATTTAAAATTTGTGACTTTATTTTTCACAATGAGACATTTGCAACTATATCACACTATATGCTATATGCTTTCGCATCTGATAACCAAAGTTATTAAAGCATATTATTTTGGCCAAAATTCAAAATTGGTTCAGGTTGCAAATGCAGTTTTGCTGTTTAGCAATATATATTTTCATCTAATGCATTGGAAAAGGAAGCATCTATCTCACCAAATCAGTGAACCAACACCTCAGAAAAGATGGGTCTCGGTCAGCTTCCAAACAAACTCTGGTGTGATTGGAATATTCAAATAAATATGAACGCAACACTAACCAAAGACATGTAAACAAACCAAAAACAGGACATGATGTCACAAGATATGACCCTAAAAAGGACAGAATGCTCAAGCATACCTGTTTTTTCTCATCACAGTTTGATACAGGCATCAGAACCAGCGTTTCCTCGCAGCAGATCTTCTTTTGTGTGATGGAGGGATTTCTGCCACTGCTGGGTCCTTACACATTTTACAGGCTCTTCACAAGTTCTCAGATCCATCATATACCATTATGTAGGCTATGCACATACAGCGAGCGCATTTAGCCCAGCATACAGCATTGTTTTGGAGGTTCGAGAAGTTCCGGCGCGAAATATAGCTACATCATAAAAGCCGACCAATCAGGTTGTGAACATATCCCTATACATTTGGGTCCTTGATATATAGGTTCAGTGTTAAAATGCCAATGTGAACGCAAATTGGACCAGGACTATAGAAAATATGCTTTTTGTCCTTTGTTGTGCATTTGTAAGCAGTTTATATAGGGTACAGATGCATTTCTATTAGCCAACATTCAGTTTATTGTGTAATCAATGGGATCCTGTTCACCATATAGTTTTAAACCCTTTTATTTTCCCATGTGGTGATGCAGCAGTTGCAGGCTACATCTCTGACAGTCAAGCGAAACACCTCGTACCTTGGCAGGCTGCTGCCGTCCACCATCTGTCTTCTAGTAGACGCCTCGCGTTACATAACTCTCTCCAGCGTCTCCGGCTGACGGGGAGGTTTAGCCATCAGTTCAGAGCGAAGCATGAGAACGAGGCAAGACATCAGACAGCAGTTCCAGTAGTGTGCCAGTCGCCTCAGTGGTACAGGACAGAGGGATAAATTCACCACTGATCTAAGGCATTCCTCAAATTCCTTGTTAAAAGCCTGTACAAAAGTGATACGTAAACATACTCTTAGAAATCTCCTAGAAACCTCCTCTCTGCCTATACATGGTTAACATGGTACAGTTAAGGTCAGGTCCTTACTGTGTGGTCTTCTTTGAGGAAGATTATGATAAAGCTGCAGGGTTGTGGGATTGTCGGTTGGGAACTGTATGCCTTTGTTGTTATGGATTACTGATTTATATGATTATTAGAGGTGATTGTTTTATGGATCACTGATTTGTATGATTATTAGAGGTGTTTTATTTATTTATTAACTGTAACTTTACATTGTATTAAAACATTAAAAACTGTTTTTACCTCTTCTGAAGTTGGAAACCCATATGGTAAACAACACTCACATTTTATTCACTTTGGCTTTAAAATATTGGCCAGAGTGTTTTTTTTTCGCTTCTGTTGCCATATGCACATGCTGTCTCGCTGTGTGTGTTGAGGTTGACAATACATGTGCCGCTAGCTTGCTTTTATTATTTGTTTGATTTGGGCCTAATCAGCTGGTGTGTGTGCGCGTGTGTGCGCGTGCGTGCGTGAAGGAAAGCAACAGGAGGAAGTTAAAGAGATAATTAAAGAGATGAATAGTGCTGAATCAGACTCTTACCACCTATTTCTAGCATCATGCGCTAAGCTAAACATGTAGGGGCTACTGTCTTTATTCATTATAAATGTCAAAAAACATAATAAGATTATCAAATCTCTTGTGTAATATTTCAGTTTCATCTTATTGTGCCGTCTTGAAATTCCATTTTCTTTTTGTTTGATTTCATTTGACTTTTTTGCAGAGTAAAATAGCTAAGTATGCTTTTTTCACCTGTTTTACTTTTAACATCTGCAGACAGTTTTATCACCCAAGTCTTTGGAAACCATAAATATGAGGAATAGTGATGCTTCCCTGAAATTCTATAAACTGGTAAGCCAGCGCAGGCAGCTGTTCTGTAGTCAGACACTGGTGTGTCACATCATTTTAGGTTTCTGATTCAGTCTAAAGCAGTGGTTCCCAAACTGAGGCATTTAATATCCTTCTGCGTATCCTTCTTTAATATCCTCTCTTCCACTTAGACTGCAGTCACACACATATTCCATTATGAAACTGATTTTCAGATGCATTTCTTTTTAACTTTATGAAGGCAAAGTTCATCATGTTTTGATAAATTCTTAAAATCCCATTCTTTTAATTAATATAACAAATAAAGCAATAAATTAAGCGATTTGCTAAGTCGGCATACTCTGCACGCAAGAGTGTGACGTCAGTTTTTACCACAATAGATGAGGCCATTTGACTGGATGTCATGTGTTTGACCCTTTACGGCACTACCATTATCTTATTTATACACTAGAAATGACATTTTGCCTGTTAGAAATACATGCTCGGTTTTAATGTTTTTTTATTATTTTTTTTTAAGGTCGGATAAAATTAAATGAACTGCAAAACCAAGCATTTTGTTTGTGAACCCCATTTCTACGCGTTCCTCAGTTTGGGAACCTTTGGACTCTAGGATCTGATACTGAGGCATATTACTGGCGTATTACTTGCACATTTAAAGCAAAAGATCTCCAGATGGAAAAGATGTTCATAATTTTTCCTAAAGAATATTGAATCTGTAAGCAGAGAGGAGAATGGAAAGTTTTTGTTGGGTCGACTTCTACAGAGGAGTGCGTGCAAATGTGGCTGTCAACGGTCCGTAAATTCCCATCTACATACAGACACTCAGATCTTAAAACATATGAAATGATTAGTACTCATAAAATGTAGGTTTATAGTGTGGTCATTTGTTTTAGTTTTGCACTGTGAATAAGAAACGCCTGTTTATCCAGTCAAGAATGAAGTGAAAGTGATATTACATCTTGATTTTGTACCCACCTTTTTTTACTTCTTTTGTTGTTGTCATGTTCATATCCTGTTAAAGTTCCTGTGTCTGTCCATTTATTGCACTATATATATTCTTAGTATTTAGGACCTGTCATGTTTTGTTGTTGTTGGGTTTTGCTTTTTGAAAAGAACACAACAACACCCTAGCAACCACTCACAACACCTAAACAACCTTTATAGCATCAATCCGTTTAGCAACACACTGGCAATATGGTGGTGACACTTGCGCATCATTTTTCTCATTTTTAATCTTTCTTTAAAAACTCGAACAAACTTTAAATGATCTGACATCAGGACAAACAAAAGAACACCCTAGCAACCACCCATAAGACCTTAGAAACCTTATAGCATCAATCCAAAATACTCTTGCACTGGGTAGAAACTCTGTAAACACTGTGAATACATTAGCGATCGCTTAGCAACACCCTAGCAATGTGCTGGCGACACTTGCACTGTCGTTTTTATTCCGAAAATGTACTTGTCTGCCGCCGGTTCTCTAAGGTGTTTTAACGTGTATCTGTGTGTGATTTACTGTTGCAGACGAGAAGCCGGCTCAGGAAGAGGAGTGTGTGGTGTGCCAGCATCCAGACTGCACGGAGCGCCGTCACGCCACAAAGGTAAGAGCAGCACACCAGACACCCGTCCTGAAGACCGCTGCGAGATCTCATCTTCTCGTGCTTTAGTTTAGAGGATCAGAGAGAGGCCTGCTGGGATATGAGGTCGCCTCTCTGGCCACCAGACTGTGAAATGAATTCCCTCTCATAAGCTGACGCTCTCTGACACAGGAGAGCAGGGAACACAAGTCATCTCTCAGGAAGGCGTTGAGAACTTTCTGTGTGCTTTGGGAGTCATTGGGACTGTTGGGAATGAGGTAGAGACGGCTGTTATTGTGTTGAGGGGACGTTATGCAGCAGGTTTGGGTGTAATGGTGACAAGAAACTATTTTTTTTATGTGTTTATTTGTTAGATATTCTTTGTGATTTAATTAAAGCTTTAATCTATTGTAGCTAAAAGAGTGTGGTCCTCTGTTCCATTTAGCAGATGTTTTCATAGACAGAATTTCTCTCAAAAGTTTGTGGTTGGTAAGATTTTTTTGTTGTATTTGAAAAATGCCTCACCAAGGCTGCATTTATTTGATAAAAAAATACAGTAAAATTTTTAATATTGTGAAATATTATTACAGTTTTGAATGACTGTTATATTTAGGAATTTCTGCAGAATTTTCAGTCACATGATCCTTCAGAAGTCATTCTGATATGCTGATTTACTGCTCAAGAAAAATGTATTACTATTAGTATATTATTATAATTGTTTATGTTGAAAACAATTGCGCCTTTTTGATTATTTTTTCCTGATTCTTTGAATAGGAAGTTTACGGAAGCCCTGGACTGGAAAAAAATAAAATAAAATCTAAAATTACGAGATTAAAAGTCGAAACGTTTTGAGATTAAACGTTTTTTAAATCGTTTATGGAAATATAGTATTTTAATATTTATTTGAAACTTAATTTAGCTTAAATTTAAATGCATTTAATTAACTTTAATTTGTTAACCATATTTGATTCAACATTGATACTTTAAATTCATTCATATTTTATAATAACATTTTAAAAATATTTATTATGTATGTCTATTAGGGGTGGAACGGTACACAGAAGTCACGGTTCGGTTCATACCTCGGTTCAGACATCACGGTTCGGTACGATTTCGGTACAATGGAGGGAAAAGCAAAACAAAAATGCATAAGGCATTGTATTTTTTAAATAAGTTTTATTAATAAAGGCATAGAACCAGTTTATTTGTAGTGCACTGACAATAGTTTTATATAATTAGTTTATTAATTAAATTAATAAAAAGACCTTGAGATGTGTTTGGTAATTGTACCTGAAATAATTTAAAATTAATTTGCTATATTTCAGATCAATATATTTGTTTTCCTTAATTTTAATTAACATTATTACTTAACAATGTAACATTATTCTCATCTGAATTATAAATAATGGATTTCTGTATAAAATAATACTACCATTAAAAACACATTCGGTTTTCTTTTTTAATCAATGTAGAATGTGTAACTTAAAAATAAACAGATTAGTGCTCCGAGGACAAGAAATGAAAACCAATGCAATATGATGAATGTCCAAAAGATGGGACCCACAGACTGTTTTGAAATGGGGTTGGATAAATATGTTTTGCTTTTAAAACAGTGTGTGTGTGTGTGATTTTGGTTGGGTGACAGTTGTAGGTTACAGTTTGACAAGAGTTTACAGTGTGACAAAAGCACAATGTTGTGTTTTATTGCGAGTGTACACAAAGTAAACACTTTGCAGGTTTAATGATCTGTATGAACAAAATGACGGAGTATGTTTTTTATGTTTCCATTGTTCGCTCGCGCCTCTCTCTCTCTCTCACACACACACACACACACACACACACACAGTTCGATCGCGCCCGCGCCTCTCTCTCTCACACACACACACAGTTCGATCGCGCCCGCGCCTCTCTCTCTCTCGCGCGCGCACACACACACTCCAGCATTGCAATCTTGACATCGCAGCCTGTTCATTATGCGGTCACACCAAACGCGAATAGAGCGTCAAATTCGCGTCTAGTTCGACGCTACTCCAAAGCGAATAGGACGCGCGTATAAAGCCAACGTTTGAAGTGAACGCGCGTTCAGAGCTAAGCCGAGGGTACAGATTATGTGTCCCTAAAGAACCCGCGTATCTAACAGTAGTTCCGCATTAGGCTACATTAATTATTTTTTTTTTATACAGTGTATTCTGCGTGTAAATTCGTGCACCGAACCGTGACCCCCGTACCGTTTCGGTTCAATACGAATACATGTACCGTTCCACCCCTAATGTCTATAATATATTATATCTATATTATAATATATATCTTATAATATGTATATAATATATGTCTTTCATCTCTATACTTAATTAAAAAGAAAATGTTCATGATAAAATCAAATAAACTACTATGCAAAAACTAGCGTTAAAAGTGAACTTTATATTCTGCAGAAATGTACAGCTAACCCCTTAATCGTCAGCACTTATCCTTCAGTTTATGTCAAAGCAGATGAGCTGTTTATTCCCTCCTTACAGTGATTTCTTTTTATTACTGTTTATTACTTTTTACTTCTTACTAGAGTGTTGAGCTCATTTTATTTTGAGAGAAGACGGAAATCAGACCAGAGAGCTGTTACCTGTTGAAGCTTGCCAAGTCTCTCCTAATCATTCTTGAAAAACGCTTGTAAATCACTCTCCATTCATGCAAAAGCCTGAAGCCTGCCTGTAATGTGTGTGTGTGTGTGTGTGCGTGCCGTTCTCCAGCGTGTTTGTGTGTATAAGTGAGGCTCTGGGTTTATGATTATGTGCCCGGGACCGCTGTAGGGGGTCGGCCTGTAGGAAAACCTCCATGGTGACTGTGCTCGCCTGGCGCCGGCGCCCCGAGGTCACGGGCTCTGGTTATGTAAGGAGATTACAGACAAACGTGCGTGAGGGAGGAATGTTTCTAGTCTCATTGTCACCTTCACCTCCCTCTGTGCCTCCATTGTTTTTATTACTGGTCATCTCCTCGTCGACACGCTGTGTCTTCATTTAGTCTGCTTGTCTTGTAACATGATTGTTTATGGCTTGTTGTTACTCCTCGTTTTGGGGTGATATATTGTTCAAAAGTTTGGGATCAGTAAAATGGTTTTAAACTATTTTTTTTCTTCATATTTTAAAATTGATTTTTTTTCCTGTGATCAAAGCTGAATTTTCAGCATCATTACTCCAGTCTTCAGTGTCACATGATCCTTCAGTAGGATCTTCAGTCATTCTTGTGTGCTTATTTGCCGCATATTATTATTAATGCTGAACTTAGTTGTGCTGCTGATTAATATTTCTGTGGAAATCCTTTTAGGTATCTTTGAATAGAATAATAACTGTCATTTTTGGTTAATTTAATGTGTCCTTGTTGAATTTTTTTTGAAAAAAGCTTTCTGATACCAATCTTCTGTAGTATTAATATTATTATTATTATTATTATTATTATTCATTATTATATTATATATGAAGAGTTCAGATGCAAAAGCCTCTAAGTGCCATTTGAAATTTTCTTCTAGAATGATAATTTTTATCAAGCTTGTATATTTAAGTTCAGTAATTTCACTTAAATGGCAATGAAGATTACCTATTAATTATCATTTAAGTGAAATTACTGAACTTAAATATACAAGCTTGATAAAAATTATCATTCTAGAAGAAAATTTCAAATGGCACTTAGAGGCTTTTGCATCTGAACTCTTCATATAGAGATATTATTATTCTTAATTGTGTGATATATTATTTAATTATATTTCTAAGCTAAAATTAGAAAGCATTTATAACAAGCCAGAAACACCCAAGGAAATATTTAACATTCAGAATATCTTATTGTAGTGAAATATTTTGTAAAGCTTGTAATAGTTTTTTGCTCTCTTTTTATTTCTTGCATTTTGATGCAAAAGCTAACTATAGCTGAGCCACTTAGAAATAATGTACACCGTTTTATGCATTATTAAATCATTTTTTTATATTTATTTTTAGACCTGAATAACTTTGATTTGACAGTCTTTTCCCTGCATTGTAGAAATAATTTTAATATGCGAACATATAATAATTACAAAAACAGTAAACGTTTAATTTTCTCATTTGCATCTTTCAATCACAGGCAGCTGTGCATCATTGGCCCTTTCTAAATTTTAGATCAACAGGGTGACACAGCTTACCCACTCCACTGGCACATCTTACCCTTCTATCCACGACCTTTGTGTGTAAACATAGTATTTTGAAAGTCATCATTTTGAATTCCTGGCAGAAAAGTAGGAGGATTCCTGTGCAGGAACTCACCCTGACCACTAGGAGGAGGCAGAGAGACACGGCAGTGTGAGTGTGTGTGTGTGTGTGTGTGTGTGTGTGTGTGTGTGTGTGTGTGTGTGTTTGCGTTTAGCACTGTAGTTGCCTGCAAAAAAGCTTGATGACAAACACACCACTTCGGATGTAACTACGTCTCTTGCACATTGCACAAGTGCCTTCGGACTGGATTAAGGAGGATTGTATTTATTTATAGTCTGTTGGAAGAATAATGCAGACAAAAAGACAATCTTCTTGCATGTCGTAAATACTCAGTTAGAAAGTGCTTGCTTTCGACAGTTTTTAAAATGCTGTGGTGTGGCATTTGTTTAACCCGTTTAACCTAGTAGAATCTAGCCGTTTTAACCAAGTAATTATGGAAAGCCTTAAAAATGAGCTGGTTACCGGAGTTGGCTGACGGTACTGTACATGTTCTGACGTGTTGCACAGCACAAACTCAAAATCAAGTCTGTTCTTTTGTTTTAGTTGGCCAATTTTTTATTTATTTGCTTTTATTTTTATATTTTCAGTTTTAATTTTAGTTTAAGTCATTTGTTATTTGCTTTTGCTATTTGATTAGTTTTCGAAAATATTTTATGTATTATAGGCTAATTATATTTGTATTTTTGGAATAATTTTAGTTCAACTAATTTATTTCAGATAATAGCAAAGGCAACATTTCTAATTGAAGTTTTTCAAAAGTTTTTCAGCTTTAAGTTACTCAAAATTATTATTATTTTTTAAATAGTTTTAGGTTTAGTAGTTTTGTTGTTTTTGACATTTTTATTAGGCCGATTATGTATTTCTAACATTTGAAGTGGATCAAAAAAGTTAATCAAAGTTGTCCTAAGACTAGACCAGCTATTGTTCAAAATTCATGTATAACCTTTCATCAAAGTTATACGTGAATTTTGAACAATACCCGTTTTAGTCTTAGGACAACTTTGATAAAATTTTTTGATCCACTTCAAATGTTGACTCCTGTAGCCTATAGCTTTAATTTGTATAATTTTTCATTTAATATATAGGATTTTATATCAGCTTTATATACTAATTATTAGTTTTTTGTTTCAGGTTTAGTCATTTTAATTCTTCAGCTTATTTCAGTTAGTTAACAGTAACGCTGTTCTGATCCTATCCCCCCTATTTCTATTAAAATGATAAAAAAAGAAGAAGAAAAAGATAAATAAATGGCTAACGGGACTCTGGAGTCTGTGGGTTGGTCTTTTTCCGGCTGTATCTTCTGGTTTCCATGTAGAGATGGGCCAGTCTGAGCGTGCTTCCATCACTCAGCGCCAATTACCTCCATTCACGACCCAACAGGACTAGACAAGGTGTGGATCAGCAGGGAAATCCACCCCACCAAAGACAAACAGCTGAGAGCTCTGCGGGTTGGTTTGTGTGTGTGTGTGTGTGTGTGTGTGTGTCTGTCAGACTCAGTGATAGATCAGATAAATGCCCTCACTTTCTCTATAACACCTCATCCTTTTCTAAATAAATCTTCCTCCAGCAAGCCACCCACTCAAACGCCACTCAACACACACACAATTTCCTTCAGGGAAAGGTTCCTCGCTACCCATTTCCCAATAACTTCAGTTTTTCCTTCTGTTTCCTCATTCCGCTGTAAATCTTTCCCAAGGCGTGTTGGTGAGTGATGGAACACATGCCGTCTCATTCGGCCATCTTTTCTCATTTCCGTCTGTTCTGAAACGGCCCATAAATATTTAGCTTTTCATTACCCTAATGATTCATGGGTAACTCTGGGCAGCGGCAGAGGTTGATGATCGCTCTAATCGCTTCTTTTATATATATAAATGATTCTGGATGGCTCCTTTAAGAACCGAATGAGCTGTAAGACAGTGCTATGGCCCACACAGGCTGTTTGGCCAATAATTGACTTAGTCTTTTGAGTAGAAATGGGTCAGGACAACAACGGACTAATTAACTGGCAAAGTCAACTGATGTGTCTAGGGGTGATATAAGCAAAATATTATGAATATTATGAACACGATATTAATCATTTTTACGATAACGATATATATCAGATTAGTTATTTTTTGCTTTAAATAAAGTTTTTATAATAAAGAAATTGAATTAAAATTTCAATATCAAAAATTAATACTAGCCTAACTAACATACATAAAACAACAGTTTTTTTTTTTTCAAAAAAGCTCAAGCTCACTGAAGACAAGTAAACAATCAGTGATAGATATAAATAAAAAAAATATTACAGACAAAGGATATAAAACTACAATAGAATCAAGACAAATGAAATAGACCTACCTGAAAAATGTTAGACTATAGAACAAAGCAGGGTTATTAGGCTTCTGTCACTTTAAGAGCGAATGCACTGATCTAATATACTGATAGACATGCCCTTTCTTTCTCAACCATTTATGTTCATCTAAGAGATAAACAACTGTATTTATGAGGGACATTGACAGGAGTTTTTTTTACACAAGTGTGTTGTTGTTGTTATTTTTTTTGACTAAAAAGAACTCTAGGCGCATTTATACTTATAAACAAAATTGTAAGTAGCGTAATTCAAGGTTTAACAGGTTTTTGTGGCAGTGTATTCTTTTGCACTCCGGATCCAGCGCGTTTGCTTTCGTCCATGTCTGAATTAAGATGTGTGTCCCAGTCGTACTTGAATTTTCCCCACAGATTGTAATGCCATTAAATAACCACCAAAAGCATAAATTCAGCTTAAGTGGACAAGGTAATGGCTCATAAGATGAAATGAGTGAGCGAAGACCCAGATGAGCGGTTTCCTTTGTGAAGGAATGGAAGGATTACTTTACTATTGCATGATGGTCATTGACCGCTCACCGTTGGAGCCTCTGCTGGCGTTGAGGATGTGGACTGGGCACGAAAATCTGCTGGTCAGAGGAGGATAATGGCTTTTCAGTGCCAAACACACGGGGTGCCTTTTGAGTGGTGCTTGAGACCATCTGACACCAGTTGTTCATCAATCACACAAACCGCACATGAGCATTTTCATTCATCAGTTAAGGCATCAGCCGGTTTGATTTCGTGAATGAAGCCACACAGATAAATGGCAAAATACGCTCTGATTTATTTTTTGACTGTTATAAATAGTTCCAGCTAATAGTGTCAGGTGTTTTCTGGGAGGGTTTCCACACTTTATTGGGGAAAAAAGATATTGCATATTGTTGGTTTCTCAGAAATGGACAATTAAACTCTGCTTGCTGGATACGGTTACCAGCGTAGTGCAACATTATATTTGTTTAGTTGCATTTATGTCCAGAATGAACACTCTGTACTTGAGTACTTTTGTGAATGAACATTTTTCTGAGCTCTTTTGAACTTTATATTTATCAAAGAATCCTGAAAAACATATCACAGTTGATAATAATAAGAAGAAATGTTTCCTGAGTCAAAAATCAACATATTAGAAATTAGAATTTAGAATTTCTGAGGGATCATGTGACCCTGAAGACTGCAGTGATGATGCTGAAAATTCAGCTTTGCATCACAGGAATAAATTACTTTTTTTTAAACAAATAAATGTTATAAATAGGCTAATTATTTTAAATTTAAATAATATTTCACAATACTTTTACTGTATTTTTGATCAAATAAGTGTAGTCTTAGTGGGCATTCTTTCAAAAATAAAATTCTTTCAAAGTGGCTTTTAAAAAAAATCTTAGCAACCTCTTTTTTGAGCTATCAAGACATTTGGTTGGTCAGGCTTGAAATTGTTGTACCTTTAGATAATAGATTCGGACTATCGTAGTGACCGAACAGTCAGTACACACAGGCAGGACTGCCCTGTGTCCTTGCGTTATGACAAACATGTCTATGTTGTGTCAGACGGGCATCAGATGTGTGGAAGCACTTACGCTGGATCTTCCCGATTGCTTTCCCCGGAGCACCTGATCCCCTCAGGTAATTGTATTGCTGCTGTCTGCCTCTTTAAATATAGACTATTTTAATTGCAGTAGACAGCAGGGGGTTCTGGAGGATGGGACACTATTCCCCAAACAGACACACACACACAAACACACTGTCTCTTATGTAGGAAGCTAATTGTAGAGGATTTAAGGGAAGCTCAACGTGGTTTACTTTGAATGCCAGAGGAACATTGAGTTTTGTTTAGGGAGCTCTTGAACCTCAGATCCCTTCTAGTCGTCCAGGAGAGAGTGTGTTTGGTGGAGGTGAGCTCGATATGACTCAGGTGGACTAGTACGGCAAGCGTATTTTACGCCCTAAGTTTCTAATCCTGCCAATACAGTGCTGATGCAACAAAGCAGAAGTAAAACAAACCTCCCTTTCAGAGCGTTTTGTCGAGGGTGTGGTGTGTCATGCAGTACCGTGGTAAATCTCTGTAAACTAATGTTGTGCAGTCATCTGTTTTGGGGTTCATTAGGATTTGCTCCTTATATGTTTGACTAACAGGATTTATGTGACATCAACACAGCATTGTTGCCTCCACCAATGATACCAGTTTGGAGCGAGATCTGGTCAGATGTAGCAATGTTAAAGGCTTGATGTATTTAAACATTATTTAAAGCAGTTGATCTGTACATTTCCCCCTTGGATTTAGCAAATAAAACAAGAAAGTGCATATATCTGGCAATTGTGGTGAAAGTTTCTTTACTAAAACATTCACTTATAATCTGTTAAACATTATATTTTTGTGTAAGCCTAAAGGGGTTTATTTTGTGATAACTGGCTGTATATTTGTCCCACTTGATACACAGCTACTTGCCAAATAAAATAAAGAAATTTCCGGTGTCTGTCAGGAGTTAGTAAGAAGCAATAAAGCATATGAGACAGGAGTAGCAAACTTCATCCATCTTGTTTACTCTTTCACTTCCATTCTCTCACACATTACATCATTACACAACACTTCAAAATAGCAGTCACAATATAATTCACAAAATGGACATATAATGCTTGACTGGAATTATATCACATGAGAAGAAAGAGAGCACAGCTACAGTATATCAAATAACATTCACACCACAAATATGATCAGGGAATGCCGCGATTGACCAATCAGAATCAATAATCCCCGAGATGCTCTTAATACTGTGTAATGTTTTTGATGACCGTAATCATGACGTGTCATCAGTATACACAAATTTTAGTACACAAACTGATATTCAGAGATAAGCTTCACCTGAAGATCAGAATCAGAGCTTTATTCACCAAGTTTGGTTTGGTTTCCATGAGCTCTAGATACTTACATTCGAATAGAGAGAACATTTTTTTTAATAAGAACAAAAATAAAAAACGAAATTCTTGACCCACGGTTTATGTGCATTGTGTGTGCGGGGATGGAGGCGTAGTAGTAAACGCACTGGGTCCCGCTCTACATACTGTACTGTCAACAAGATTTAATCTGATGTCTCCCTCCCCACACATTCTTGTAGAGACTCAGTCCCACAAACACAGCCCGGGGGTCTAAACAGCTTTAGCGTTGCAGGAAATGCCACACGGATATTCTCCAGGGATAGAGACGGTCACCTTGTATAACACACACCACACACCCCAGCTTACGGAGTTATTAGATTGAAAGCACCCCGGTCCAACAAATCCTGCCAGACTGCAGGGGAAGGTTCAGTTTGCTCTGGAGTGAGAATAGAGGACAGCGGTTTGGCGTACAGAAGTGTGGAGCAACATGCACACATGCAAACACGCGTGTGACTCTGACAGACTGCTGGTGAGTGCATCATATAGTATGCCAGAGAGACATTCCTTCTAATTATTCCTTTTTTAATGTTTGGTCATTCATTTTTCTTGGTTATGACATGCATGTGTGATGCATATGTTGATATCGGTGGTGGTTGAAAATTGTGTGTATTGTTTGGATGGAGTAGTGGGAGTTTAAACATGTTAAAGTAAGTTGTGTGAGTGTGCCGGTCCGGACTGGGGTATAGCACTGATATGTTCAGGTTCCCCCCGGCTTTTCCTAATCCCACACTTGGAATTGCATGCTTGGAAAATTATACTATATATTTTTTGAATCTGTACCATGGTACTATTGCTGTTCTTACCATTTATTCACAAGTACCATGTGAATAACATGGTATATGATTATGGTAGTCATTCAGTACCATAATATTACTATGTTTTATTTAACTTTTACTATGGTATTATAATGGTTTTCTATGAAGTACCATGTGACCATTTTTTATTGTGAACATTGTATTTAACTTTAAAATGTTCCCTTCAAATACAATTTCTTCTAATATCTATAATGCAAAAAAATATATAGTACTTAAATTGTGAAGTATTAATACATAATGTTAGTGTTTGTTGAACGGCTTATGATTTGCGTTTTGCATAAATAATTGTATTCGAGTATTTAACAATGACAAAACTACATTAGTAAATTGAGAATGGCAAAAAAAAAATCTGGTAAAACATCTGGGTGCATTTTGGTTATGAAACTTTGGGAGAAAATCTCCTTAATTGTCATTAAAAAAAATCTATATGCTGTTTTTCATTTAATTTGATATTTTCTTATATATGTATATAAGATATACATATTATATTTTCACACACACACACATATATATATATATATATATATATATATATATATATATATATATATATATATTTATTAGGGCTGTCAAATGATTAATCACGATTAATCGCATCCAAAATAAAAGTTTGTGTTTACATAATAAATGTGTTTGTACTGTGTAACATTATTTTGTATACATATATAATGTGTGTGTCATTTTTATATTTTAGTCTTTTTGTATTTTTTATTTTATTTAGCATTTTAAAAAGTGTGTTGCGTAATGAGATAATGTTCAAGAGATTTGTAGTTCATATACATTGATTTGTATATTTTCATATATTCACATATGAAATTTTGACACTTGATCTAACTTTTTAACAAACCTTTCTTGCTTTGTATTTGTATTTTTTTTGTTGTTGTATTTTTTCGCCTGAAATATGATATGGACTTGTTTGGTGAGATATAGTGCTTCCTCGCTGAAAGAGAAATCAACTTTGAATGTAGCGTTCCCTCTCCTTTCACTTCCTTCTAGACTCTCTCTCTTTCTCTGCCTCCCCCCCCTCCCTCCCTCTTTCCTGTATGTCTCTTTCTCCTCCTATTCCTTTCCCTAAAGCTATGGATAGCAGTGTTGCGTCACAGAGTGGAGCTTGAGACGGCTCTCAGCGCACTTGACAGAGTTTGAGTAGATTGCGCGCAGCTGCTGGTGAGTGTTCTTCTGTCTTCGTTACATATGTCTCTGGTTAGACAGCAGATGGGTAGACATTATGCTTCCTAGCAGTTTTTCTTTCTTAAATGTCTATTTTAGGTCATTTAGGTTATTATTAATGTGAATGATTTAACTTTTAGCTTTAATTTCAAAGCATGTTTAAGCAAGTCTTGCACACATGAACTATGTCAGTTGTTGTCGCTAATTGGGTTTAAGCAGGGCAAAATGTACTCTTGCATGAAAAATTTCAGCGATTTGTGAAATTGGAGTGTACGTTTTCATTTTATTTTTTATAATAAAGCAAAGTGAGAAATACTGTTAGCTAAAGTCCCTCATGGTCATTTTTTGTCTTATCTTGACATCAATTCTGAAATCAGTCTAAAAAAATCGCATTTTAAATCCGATTCTTGCTCACTTTTGTGAAAATGGTGGCTGTTTTCCAGGTGTGGGTGTGGGTGTGTACATGCACATTTGGTTTTGCTGATGCTACATGTTGAAACACACACTGAGTGGAATGTTTCTTGCGAAAAAGTGAAGTCAGTCGGTTTCTTCTGCTCCTTTAGCATGGATTGTCCTTCCGGTCATACTTGCACTCTTAAAAATATCGTTTTTTTAATGGCATTAATGGTTCCATGAAGAACCTTTACCATCCATGGAACCTTTCCATTGAAGGTTCTTTACAGTGGGAAAAGGTTCTTTTAGATTGTTCAAATGTTCTTCACACTAAGAAAAAAAAATGGTTCTTATTAGAAATGATCACTGAAGCTTCTTTGGGGAACCAAAAATGGTTCTGTGACATCACTGTGAAAACCTCCTTTTGGAACCATTTTTATTTTTTAAGAGTGAAGCACATTTTTCTTGAGCTCTTGCAGTTTAGAATGGCAACCTTCTTCATATGAAATAATGAAGATCTGCCTTGCAGAACTTTCAGCTCTATTTAGGGCACTGTAATGTGTGGAAAACTACTGGTGGAAAGCAATTTGGAGAGGAGAGAACCAAAATAAGTCACTTTTGTGCTAGAATAGTCTTTATTTAATGGACATGAGATCTTGTGAGCTTGTCCCAGACTTGGCAAACTCTATTGGCCTGGAGTGAACTTTGCTTTTCGAGGGAAGTGATTGTGCAGAGGCTTGTACGTAAACCACAGGTTTAGTTTAAAAAGGCTTTCTCAGTATTAGTCACTCAAGGAAGTTTTAGTCCTTGGTGACCAAATAGGCCTTTCATGTTCTCTGTATATAAGTATGGAAATCCCACACCACTCCACAGACATTTGTCATCAGCTTCTGTGAATGGGCTGTTCATCCAGACTGTTTGTGGCTGGTCTTTTGTGATCCGTGTTTGACTCAAACCATGACAAAACAAACTGAAGTTTTATCTGCCCGGCTGTTAAAGCTGCAGGTTAATTCTGGAAGATTTTATTCAGCATGAATGCTCAAGATAAATCTCCTAAAATGAGGGATCAACCGCTGGCAGCCTCCATAGTGGAACTTGATTTGTTAGTATGGAGTTGTTTGGATTAGATCAACCAGTTTGTTTTGTAAGAATATGCAGTAACGCTTTAAAATAAGGTTTCATTTGTTAGTATTAGTTAGGACTAACAATGAACAATACTTCTACAGCATTTATTAATCTTAGTTAAAGATAATCTCAACCATTACTTGATCGTTTTTAAAATCAAAAGTTCTCTGTTAACATTAGTTAACATTTTTATTAACTATACATTAACATTGGTGGCATTAAGTAGCTTTATTAAAGTGCCACTATTATGCTTTTCAGATATTTCCTTTCATGTGTGTAATATAGATTTGTAAATGTAAAAGGTCTTCAAAGTTTCAAAGATCTGAGTACATGATAAATTCAGTTATTGTCTCCCAAAGAAAGAACAGATTCTGAACTGCCTGAAACGAGTCGTCAATGATTAGTCTGTCTTCCTGCACAAAACCTACGTAGGTTTGTAACAATTTTACATAATGCCAGTCCATAAAGCCAATTTCATTGGCTGCCCACGACCACCGTCTACTACTCAAACGCTGTAGTTGTAGCCGAGACTGGAAGAGTTTGGTTTGTGTTGTCAACTTGTCGAGAAGACAACGTTTTCTGCGCTGCAAAAGCAAATCCACTTTTCTGCACTTCCAAAGGAATGAGGACTCGCTCTAGAATTGATACAGTAAAACTGTCACCATCGTCACGGTGTAACAAGTGCTGAGGAAGATCTGGAGCTGAAAATCAGATATGGTAATGTGTGTTTCCTTTGACACATGCTGTAAGCGGTAGACCAATCACAACAGTCTGACCAATCATAGCAGAGCAGGACCGAGAGAGAGACCGAATTCTTTATCCGACACTGAGAAAAGAGGTGATGCTGCAATGTAAATTATAAGAAAAATAAAGTATTTTTTGGCCTTGGATGCATGTAAACCAATTGTAGGACACCTCCAAAACAAAATTACGAGCCTTTGAAATGGCATAATACGGACACTTTAACAAATTAGACCTTATTGTAAAGTGTTACTGAGTAGTCATTTATTCACCTTTGTCTTTCCAAACCTGTGACTTTCTTTTGAGGAAATAATACATTTTGATGAATATCCGAGATGTTTTTTGTTCGTTATTTTGAACCGGGCTAGTAGAACTTCAAAAGGGTCATCAAATTATATAAATAGTCTATAATATGACAGTTTTCTGCTTGCTAAATGTCATAATCCTGCAGTAGCACCTCAATCTTGTGTCCTAAATAGGGTAAATTTAGACCGCGGTCACTGTATTCCGACATGCATCTGGGCCACTGGTGTGGTAATGCGTTCTTTCCTCTTAATTGTTCCGGATGTCCACTGACCCAAAGCTGTGACCCATCAGTCACTAGCCCCTGTCAGCATACTTGGGTGACTTCTCGAATTTCCTTGATTTAGACCAGTTTTATCTCTTTTAGAGACAGAACTCTGTGCCTGTGTTTGGAATATTGCTACTCACTGAATACTGCACAGTATGTACTGTATCTGAAACAAATGATGTTATGATGAATGCTTCAAACTTTAGTATCCTCATCACTTTGCATGTTTAATTCAGCAGGATAGTGTCCAGGGATAAAGTAAGACATTTAAAATTTTTGCAAGTTTGAACAATTATCCTAATCAATCTAATATGCTGATTTGCTGCTCTAGAAACATTTGTTATTTTTTCAGGATTCTTTGATGAATAGAAAGAACAACAAATCTTACTGACCCTAAACTTTTGTACTGTATAATATGCACTTTTACAATTTGTGGTAGGATTTTCCATGCAAATAGACAATGTGGACAGCATACATATTGCAGAAATGGTAAGAGCGTATAGTATACTTTTTCAATCATAGCCATCATAGAAACAGGGCTGCTTGATGCTGGATTCTCTGTCAATGTGTTTTAGGTTCTTCTGGTGCCTTTGGGTCATTTTCACTTGCATTGAAATTCTGGAAAAGTTCGCCTGTAGCAATTTGTATTTCGGTTTGGAGGTATAAGAGATTATGTAAGAAGGTTTGGAGTGGATGAAATTATTCCTTTACGATAAAAAAAAACAAGCTAAAAACCATGTGGACTCACGGTTTGTTCAAAAGAATTGCAATAATGTGGCTTTCTGTTTTTAGCACTAGTTTAAGAGAACTCAAGGAAAAACAAAGCGTGGTGAACCAAGCTAATATAACACCGCCTTGGTTTGCGTAAATGGCGTTTTATTTTTTAATCTATCTTCTTTTAATGCGTACTTTATGAGCCAGACGCTTGTTTTGGAGTCAACGGCTGTGGCAGAGGAGTCTGGTACTGAAAACCAACGCAAAGTGCAGCCGCTCTGATTTCACTTCCTTCATTGGTTGTTTTTTCTATGCTCACAGAAGCAAAGAAGTCAAAAGATGTTTGGCTGTTGCTTCAGTTGTGCAATTGCTCATGCACGTAATTACTAAACCACACCATGTGTCTGGGTGTAGTTTGCAAACTAAAGAACTTAACAGTATAACATAAAAGACAGGTTAGATGCAGTGACATGATGCGGTGCCATTATCCATGCTTATTTTTTCCCATGGTTCACATGAGTTTTATTTATTTGTCTGTTTGTTTCTTTTATTTTATTCTTTAAAATCATAACAATGTCCTTGTGACACAAGTTTTCATGTTTGTTTTTATGGAAAAATTTGGCTATGCTTCAAGTTCGCAAGTACACACCCAGCTCTCAGTTTTTTGATGACATCGTCATAAGAAATTATCTAAATGGAAAAAAACAGCTGAGACTTCTAACAGCTGTAGCAGAACTCTTACTCACTCTAAATGGTTAGATTAGTGTAGTTAACTCTTTTCTGGATGACTGTTTGTCTAAGTGTAGCTTGACAGATAACTGTATTTGGGTTGAACTCAAGAGGGATATGAATCACCGTTTAATGAGTCTGAATGTATGTTTTGATCTGTTGTGTTTAAGCGTCAGCGTGTCAATGTTTATAGACGTCATAAGCGTCAGACGGGACATTTTCAGATGCGTGAGTGTGAATCAAGACATTTAAGGCTGTTTGGTGATTCAGACCGTTTTCTCACACTAATCACACCATGATGCTCTCAGGGTTGGGCTGATTCTAAGCCTGTTTTTAATCATCAGAATTTGTGGGTTTAAGAATCGTTCTGTTTAGTTAGTGTTTTCATTAAAAGTAAAAAAAACATGACTGAGGGTGTGTTCACACTTGTAGTTCGGTTTGTTTGGTCCGGACCAAAAAATAAATAATTGGTCCTCTTAGCGTTCACGTTGGGATTTTAACAGTGAACCTAAAGGCATAGGAATATGTTCACAACCTGATTGGACGACTTTTATTTAATATATTTCACGATGGAACTTATCGAACATCCCAAAAATGCTGTATGCTGTGCAATGCGCTCGGCGTATGCGTAATTAATGATATCGTTTTAGTTAACTATAGTAACCCTGCCACAAACAAACTGAGTATTTGTCTTTAATGCCGCTAACCTGGTATCTTCTCCAAAAGCACTGATTATATCAACCTGGTTCAGATTCAACCCACTTTTTCCGTTTTTAAATGCAAAATGCATGGGAAGGTCAGTAAACGTGTTTTTAGGTGTGGTGTCTGAGGTTGAAATTATGGCAGTGCATATTGCAGTCTATTGCACTGCAATGATGATTCAGTGATTTTAGTTATAATCTGAAGCTGTTGTCAGTAAGTTTCAGGTCTCTTTGGCTTTTTGTCACAGACTCAAACTCATACCTCCCACGTGAGCACCACAGCTCGATGATGGTCACCCATGAATCCAGTTTCACATCTCATATCAGTGTGAGAAAAGGGAGAACTGTGGGAAGCGTGTTGAAGAGCGACATTTTTGGTGTGACCTTCACTAACTCCATTAATTACGCTTAAATGCATTATCAGCTGATTTCAGGTTGTATATATATGCGCAATCATATGATAGTGTGAAGCGTTTGCATGCCTATGCAATGTATGTGTAGTACAGGTGTGCTTTTTAAAAATTGTTTTATTTGATGTTGCTCAATTTTGTAATGTCCCTCTGTTTGAGTTTCAGCATATCCTGTTACCCAGTTTAGAGTTCCTAGTTGAACAAGCTATCTTTTTTGCAAATTAGGAGTTCATTTTTAACAAATACTGTATATGCATTTAAAATGTACTTTCTTTAACTTCTAGGACAACAGAACAAATATATTGATGACTTGTGATGACTTTGTATGACACTGCACAAATTGTCCCTCACTCTTCAATTTACGAGGCTGTTGCAAGTCATCTTTATGTGTGCTATGATATAACTAAGGACTATTTAAAAAAAATAGTATTATTAATGAAATAAACAAGCCCTTTGATATGTCCTAACTAAACATCCTGTTTCAACAGGAAATACGTCAAAACAGGAGAGGAAACTGTGCTTGTTAAGTTTGAAGGTATTTTAAGTGGGCAGTATCTTTTGTATATATATATCAATTTAATAATACTATTTATTTTTACAATCAAAGCAGTATTTATTTGGCAAAAAACCCATTGAGGACCTAAAGAAAGCCAAAAAAAAAAAAACTGACACTTAATGTTGGTGCAGAATAATTGTGACAAAACTGGGATTTAGGATTATTTTCTTTATGCTATGTTGATACTAGACACAATTTTAAAAAAATGATGTATAATAAAAGTAGTTAGTAGCGTTTTTCCACAGTTCATTGTTGCTCGCGCATAATTTAATTCGCCCTTCCAAATGGCGAGGGCAAATTTCTCATGCAGCTTTCCATGAAAGGAGAGATTAAACGCTGACATGATTATCTGTGTGCGAAAGAGGGATGAAAATGTACATTATATAAGACCGAGCGAGATGTGCAGTTAAAGGGAACAGGTGCTCAGTTTTGTGGCAGACGGTTTAATCCTGCACTAAAGGACACTGCTCTTGACATTTGACCTGAAACTCTTCACACTGTCTGCACAGCACATATAGCCACATATAGACCAGAAACCCTGTTCACCAGGGGTCCCCTTCACTCCAGGTCAACTTTGCAGATTGATGCTGATGAAATATATATATAAAAAAAGATTTTTCATTAATGAAAAGCTTTTGCAAATCAAGGCTTAATTGCTTGAAAGATTATTGATGGAGAAATTAGGGCATGAAATTATTAAAGCCCACATTTTGTCATAATCCTCAGATGAATGTGCTCTGATAAACGGGGATGGATGGTCATAACGAGGAGCGAAACATTTCCAGTGACAAGTAATTTGATTTTTGGTCGTTTTAGCCTTGCTATTTTGAGCTTTTTGTTAAAGGAACACTATGTAACTACCCATTTAAAAAAAAACTGCATGCATTTTGCAGGAGAACATTGTTTTGGTTGTGCTTGTACTTTGCGTTACCGTGCAGATGAATATATGACCCTTCACAATAGATAATGCTTATGCTTTACAATGAACTCTGTTAGAGAGCTATATATGGCAAAAAAATAACTGTTCAATAAAATACCTTACTTACCTGTTGAGTAATAGTTCACACTGCGAGCCTTAGTGCTCAATTCCGATTTATTGCTCAGATAAGATTTTTTTTAATTAATTTTTTTTAAATGTGACTAATATCAGATTCCAGTGCGAACAGATCATGGTCTTGGACTGACCCACATGCACAAAGAATGATTAAAGACATCATGCAGCATGCTGTCATATGGAAGTATTACGCTTTATTTATAGTGTGATCTGCTGTCGAAGCCAGCGAATTTTTGCACTGGCAATATAAAAAGCAAAGACAAGGATATGAATAATGAGAGCATAGTTTTTAAACAGTGATACATGCCCTCATGTTTTGCTTGTATATAAAGCTGTTGTTACTTATGAGTTCTGACACATCACTGTCCTTCCACTGACACATTTTACGTCTTCATAACTTTGGGTATGTGAAATCTTTGAAGAGACTCACATGAGCACAGAATTGTGACGAATGTTGACCTAGAGTGACTTAAAGTCCGATATGTCTGTTCAGACTGAGGTCGCATTGTAAAGCGTCTGACCTGTATCGAATTTTGTACCACGTATGGAAGTGGCCCAAATCAGAATAGAAAAGATCAGATTCCATGTGGCTTGTGCTGTTCACACTGTCATGAGAAGCAAAAAAAAAAAACACATTTACCTGCAGTCTGACTCTGAACATAGCCCTAAAAACGACTTCTCCACGTCACTTTTACAACATTTCAAAGCCCTCCGTTTTCGCCATCTCCAAAAAGCCAGACTAAAGTTGTTTCTGGTTTTATTACGAGCTCTTTCACGTTCTCTTTTTGCCAGCACGGGTGATTCTCTGGAGGTTGGACATTTAGCTGCTCCATGTCAACCTTTCTAACTCATTGTGACAACAAACATGTCACTCACACACCATACACACGTCAAAGGAGCCGGAGCAACTTTACTATATTTATGGAGATGACGAGACCCACACGGGCGAGTGACGTATGTACGCAATTCCCCACAAAGGTCTATTCATCCCGACAGGTCTAAAATATATACACTTAAAATATGCTTACCATAGCGAATCAGGGTAAGACAAAACACGTTTTGGAACAAGGATTGATGATGTATTGACTCATTATTTCAATTTTGTTCATTTTTAACAAAAAAAAGTTACAAAGTGTACCTTTTAACTAAGTACTTTTTTGTTGTGGGTGTGCACATGTAATAGCTAAGAATGGTGCCACATGTCCCTAAATTCGATAAGCCCCTCTGGACACTTGTGTGTGTTCACAGCTGTCTGTTTCTCTCTGCTGTTCACTTACATTCACCTCCACACTCCAAACACATTGCCCCTTCCTGAGGCCCATGGGTAATCCAGCACAACTTCAAAATCAGACAGCCTACACTCGTGCACACACGCACACGCACACGCACACGCACACGCACACACACACACACACACACACACACTCAGCTGTCCTTGGCTTTGATCCCTGGCTGAGGGTCCCTTAATTGCCCAACTGTTTGGTCAGCGCATAACATGCTTGAAGTCTCGATTAAGCTGTTTCAGAGACTCAATTGTGCGTGTTTGTAAAGCAAATCTCAAAATGAATATTCATTTTTCATAATGTACTATAATGTTTCTGATACCTAAATTCGCTTATAACATTTAAAGGGCACCTATTATGGATTTTTGAAAATTACCTTTCATGTAGCGTGTAACATAGATCTAAGTGAACAAAAACATCCTGCAAAGTTTTAAATAGGAAAGTTCACCGTATACAAAGTTATTGTCTCTCAAAAGTAAGAGTCGACTCTGAGTCGCTGATATGAATCGGTAGACGAACGATGCTTTTTCTCTGTCTAGATGACATCAACATGACAAGTTATTTGAATAAGATACGCCCACTTATTGCGCTCGTAGACGCCAGGGAAAACTTGAAAACATCATGGCGACGAGACGCTGTGTTCTGAAGTGCGACGCAAAAGCGAACTTTTTCATCTGCCCAGGGAGGAGCATTTGAAGACTAAGTGGCTACAGTTCATACAACTGTCTATACCACAGAAGTATACGTTAGCCCGGACCTTGTGCTTTGTTCGCGTCATTTTGAAGATGATTGCTTCACAAACATAAATGCTGTAAAATGTGGATTCGCGAGCCGGCTGATATTGAGGAAGGTTAAGTGTATTTGGATCAGCTTCCTCCTCCGAATCACAACCTGTAAGTATTATTAATATTAATAATTGTTTCTTTTATGTTTTATGTAGCATGCTCAATAATTATTTTGTGTGTTGTGTGCGCACAGCGCAGCTTCTATAGTCTTCAATGTCAATTGTATTGAAATATGTGAAGTGTTTGTCGTTGTTATTGGAGTTGTCATAAAGAATAGAGCAATACGTCGTAGTACTGCATTATGAATATGTTTAAGCGTTGGGCTAACGCAAACAAAGACTGAATGTGCTTTACCACTGAACTTTGGGCTATGGTCGCTAACATAACTCAACTTAAATTCCTTCTCTTATTTTGAATTTTTTACTACAAAGCGGTGCACTATAATCATTATTATAACACAATGTAATTGATAAAAGCATTGTACACTGTACTCCGTGTTAACCAATAGAAGCATTATCTCTGTAAACACATTTTACTTATACACACATTGTCAATCATAACTGACGGGGTCATCTGACCAATCACGCAGATTCGCGTCACACAAAGGCGGGGTTTGGAAAAATGAGTCGTAGAACGATTCATATGGGAGTCACTGAGCAAATCAGGGAAAAATAAATGCATATTATAAAACAACAAAAGTGTTTTTTGTCATTGCATGCTTGTAAAACTGTTGTTGGGGACTCCCAAAACAATATTAGGAACATTTTAAATGCCATAATAGGTGCCCTTTAATGATTTTATTTAGTGTTTTATTTATTTTATTTTTATTTAGACAAAATAGTGGAGGTATTCTAGGCGTGCTCCATATGTGAGGTTGTTTCAAACAATCAACAACAGGATTCTGCCTACTAAGATAACCACATTTTAGCTTCCTTCCCAGAATGCACCACAACCCATTGAAAAAAAAAGTACAATGGCAGACTGAGGAGTAGCCAATGTTTACAGAATATCATTGTGTGTTTTACAGTGTCATATTCTTAGCTTAGCAATGTATTAATAAAAAACAAATCTATTGAAATCAGTGTTATTTTTTTCCTATTATTTATATACTATTATGGTTTAATAATATTTTGATTTGGCTTTTTCATACAAATTATAATTTAATTTTAGTTTAGTTTACATTTTAGTAATTTTATGTGTTGTTGTAATTTTTATTAGTTTTTTAAATATTCCTATTTCTATTTTTATTTCATTTTAGTAATTTTAGTACTTTAGTTTATTTTAGTACTAATAAACGTATTTATTTCAATTAGTTGGCAAGGCAACATTTCTAATTTTCATTTAAGTTTTTGAAGTTTAAGTTTATCATCTAAGATTTATATTTTATTTGTGTTCAGCTTTATTTACAGATTTTAGTTTTTGTTGTTGTCTAGTTAGCAATAACGATTGAAATCAACTGAAGTCAAGAGTTTTTAGCGCACTTCCTAAGGACTGCTAATTGTGTGACTGAGTGACCATTTCGAGAGAAGTCAGATCAGTAGTATGCTGTTTTAGAAGGAAGCTGCCTATGAATGTAGTGAGAAAGCTTTCTTGCCCAAAGCTAGTCTCATCTTTCTCCTCAACCTTCTCTAGATATTTTTATTCTCCTCTCTCCTCGTCCCTAAATGGGTGTGAATACGTGATTGCGCATCTCACGTCACTGCCCCGGAGTCAGGTTCACACTCTCAGCCAATCCATAAACGAAAACGATGAGTCCTGTTCTCCTTCAGACAAATGTGCCATAACTCGTCAGAGAACATTAGTCCCTGCCGGTGATTCAGCTCGGCTCTCCAAACTCATGACAGCACAGAAAAAGCTGTCAGTTGTCATAGCGGCGGCTCATGGCAAACACACAGTTACGTGAGTATACAGGCTGTCCTGTTGACCGCTGTGCAGGAAGTTTTACTGTAAAGAGGAATGACCTGTCATCTTTTCTCTCATAATCAGTCATAATCCCCACTATAAAAAAATCTAATGTGCTTTAGTTATTGTGTGCGTGTTAGATCACTGTTGATCACTTTCTACATGCATTTGTATTAGTGCAGTCAAATCGATTAATCTTGATTAATTGCATCGAACATAACAGTTTGTTTACATAATGTGCATGTACGTAAATTATTAAATTTATCATATACATGTCTGTGTGTGTGTGTGTCTGTACTGTATATACACCCACATGTAATACACACACACACACACACAGTAAACAAACTTTTATGTTAGATGCAATTAATCGATTTGACTGCATTAATTTGCATATTACATGTTTATTCTGCTTTGAATGTTTGAAATGGTTATCATTCTAATTTTATTGTGTAAAGTTTTCGTGGAGTAAGTTCAGAATTGTTTTATTGTATTTTCTTTTTCTTTTTTCTTTTTTACCAGACCTTAGGGAATCCCTGGACCTAAATGCAGAATGCAATGCAACTTTTTTCCCCCAATATATGGCCATTTATCTTCCACGTTTATGAATATCTATAAAGCTCTGATTTAGAAAGCCTAAATTATACTTATATCCTTTCAGAGTTTAATCGGTCGACACATGCGCTCTAGAAAGTTTCATCTTTGTCCAGTGTCTGCGCTATTTCTCTCCAGAAGTTATGATGACCATTAGAAATGTCTTAAATGTCGGCAATCTCATAACCCCCTCATAAACTTGCTTGTCAATGCTTGTTCTTGTCGCAGTCTCTGGTATTTTCTTGTTCCGTCTATTAAGTTGCATTTTCTAATGTGATACAATGGCCTGGGCCAGTTTTGCCACCTTGTGGAACAACTTATTAGTACAAACCAAAGTCGAACTGCGTGTACAAAGTGCATCACACACTATACGCGGACCCTCGCATATGCATAAAAACTAAAGTACACTTTGGGCTTAAGTATGTGCCAATGTTTAAAGTCCTTTTCTCACCCTAAAGTCGTTCCAAACCTTTACTGAACACAAAAAAATATATTTTGAAGAATATTTGTATCCAAACAGTTGATGGACCCCAATGACTTTCATATGGAGAAAAAAATACAATGGAAGTCAATCTGGGGGCCCATTAACTTTTTGGTTGCTGGCAATCTTCAAAATATTTTTTTATGTTCAGCTGAGGAAATAAATTCATACATGTTTGGAACAACTTGAGGGTGAGTAAACGATGACACTAAAAGTTTCATTTTTGGGTGAACTATCCCTTTTGTTTGTTCTGCGCTAAAGTGATTTGTGTGATCACATTGAATCCATATTTGACCATTCCTGCCTTTAAAGCTGCTGCAGCTTTGCACAAAGTCCCAACAAGCCTTTGAATCTGAAAAACATGAAAGTACACCTAACCTAATTGTCCTTATTGTGGTTGACCATGTCATGCCTATTACAGACAACAAGGCCCATTTAAAAGCATGCTCTATTTAAAAACTTTATGGAGCCGAGGCTGCCTTTCTTCCTCGGGGTAGAACCCTTTTGAGGTGACGTCCAGTCTGAGAAAGAGATGAGCCAAATCTAATCTCCACCGCCCCATCAGAAGGGTTTGTGAGAGCGCACAGCAGATGATTAGCTCCTCAGATTAGAGGGGCTTTGGACATCTGAAGACTGATTTGGTTGTTGGGGAAGACCAGGACTACCCTAAATTTGCCCTGCCCCCATGAGCGCTTAACCTGACTAGACACCAAGGGGGTGGATTAATTGGACATCTTGTTGGTTCTTTGGGGGGAAGGGGATGACTTGGGACCCTTCACTGCGGTTTAGGGGTGTGTGACGGTACTGAAGTGTTCTTTTCCGCCATGGACTGCCATCCACGGATGCCCACGGATGGGGCGGCCTGCGCACGTCCCATAATGTGTAAGGTAAGAGGAGGGGACGGTCGACTGATCGCTATTTTTCAAAATGAGTCATTTCGGAAGGATTTGGATTAAGCTTGAGTAGGTGTTACAGCCGATGCTTTTATATAAAACACCAACCTCCATACACAACGGTATGAACATGAAACTTGTTGTGGTTTTTGATTGAATCAGTTTTGGAGATCTGTTATGGAAGAATGGATCTTTTCTCAAGGACTTTATCTCGTCAGAGCTGTCTCTGCAACTTTAGCTTAAATTAGATGATTCACATGACTCTGTTTCTGCTGTGTTGTCAAAAACAAGGGCACCGTTGGCTTTATCACAAATCGTACACTTTGTTTATGCACATCTTTCTTGCCATGCCTAAATTGGTTAAATCTCTACAGCATTCTACAATCCAAATAGTCCATGTGACGTATCATACCTGGGACGTCTCCTAAACAACCGTACCATTTTCATCTGATATTATCGCTATCTATGGGCAATCGTTCAAATGTTTGGGGTCTTCTTTGGAAGAAATGAATACTTTAAGCAAGTATGATTTAATCAAATGACAGTTTACTGTATAATGTTATAAAATATTTCGATTTCAAATAAATGCTGTTCTTTCGAACCATCTATTCATCAAAGCATTCTGAAAAAGTTTATCACAGTTTCCATAACAACATGAAGCAGCACAGCTATTTTCAATGGAATAATTTTTTCTTGAGCAGCAAATCTGAAGGATCATGTGATACTGACGTCTGGGGGAATGATGCTGAAAATGTAGTTTTGCCCTCATAGGAATACATTACATTCTGCAGTATATTAAAGTACCCCTATCATGGTATTTTAAAGTTTCCCAATGTTGTTGTAGAGTCTCCTACAACATGATTACACGCATCAAAATGTAAAAAGACCTGTTTAATTTCCTCACAATATACATTTGCACATTATCACATTTTCCATGATTCTCAAAACGGCTCGTCAAATGTATCAATCTCTCTAAATCCCTCCTTTCCGTGAGTTTATCTGCTCTGATTGGCCAGACAGCTCAGTCTGTTGTGATTGGCCTACCCGTGTACAGCGCGTCTCCAGAGCCTGAGCGCATCGAGAACAAAAACGCCCATTGCATAACACCGACAGCTCTGCGTGTCCTGAGGCTTCCTACACCGTAAACGAAACACAGTAACGAACAATGACGTAGATTTTACCATATTAATGCGAGCGCGAGTCTGGTGATGAAATATTAGAAGAACTACACTGTAAAAAAAAAAAGTTGGATTAACTTAAAATAGTAAGTTACCTGGTTGCCTTAAAATTTTGAGTTCATTGAAATAAATGATAGGGGCCCTTTAAAAAGGTTATTTTAAATTATAATAATATTTCACAATATTAAGTTTTTTACTGTATTTTTGATCATATAAATACAGCCTTAGTGAGTATAAGAGTCAAAAACAGTAAAAATCACATTATACTACCATAGTACTTCTCTAAAAAAATATATACCACAAAATTATATCACAAACAAAAAAATACCATGCTGTTTTGGTTTGTGCACATGTACCATATTCTTGACCCATGTACCATGATACACACACATATATATATATATATATATATATATATATATATATATATATATATATATATATATATATATGTATATGTAAATACTATAGTAATGAATTCAGTTGCCATGTACAGTATATATTCATGGTATTACATTGAGCCACCCACTGTACCTTGGTATTTCAACAGTAAATGATCCTATTTCTAAACCATTTACCTCTGTTTTTGGATTGTTTTGGGGTCTAAACAAGGCTCTTTAGCCGTGTGCGTGCGTGCGTGCGTGCGTGCGTGCGTGCGTGCGTACGGTTGTGTTTGAGACTGTATGTGATTATGTGAAATATCAGAAGAGAAAGTTCAACACACAGACAGTGATTTCAACACCTAGACAGTGACTTCAGCTTGCAGAAGCAACGAAATGAATTGTTTTTGTGGTGTGGTTCAGTGAAATGAACCTGCCCCCGAGTGACTCAAAGGTTCTGCTTACATTGTCTGATGGATGATCTCTCTCTGTTCCTGTAGGTGTGTCATCACCCAGACTGTCAGGAACTGAACGGTAAAACCCCTCTGCACTTGTGTGAGTCATGTGATTCTCGCTGTCACCTGGATGAGTCCGACAGCATGCACTTTGACAGGCATCCCCGCTTTGACATACAGCCACAAGGTAAATGGTCCAACAGGCACAAACACACTCAGGTTTCTCTCTGACAAACAGGTTAAGGCTTCGTACAAAAAACACCTGGACTGAGTGCCAGGTTAATTTGTACAACCAATAACTACCATTAAAATTCAACCATTCAGTCACAGATCAACAGATGCTGATTTTAAATAAAATAAGTTAACAGAAATTTATTTGATAAAGTATTTGTAAAAATATTTATTTCTGATTGGAAAAAAATGAGAATTTTTTTTAAAGTATTTTTTTATTAAAAGAAATTAACTTAAATACTTTTACTTAAATTCTTTTATGTATATTTTTTTCTTTATCTTTTTGATCTTGAACAACTTTTTATAATTTTTTTATATATATATCTGCACCATTATTTCAAAATATAGTAAAATTAATTGTTTTATTATTATTATGAAGCAGTTATTTTAGTTTTATTCATTTATTAATTCATTTTGAATTGGCTTTTATTTTTTTATTTTTCATTTTCATTTTAGTTTAACTTTTAGCCATTTTGATCTGTGCTTTTGTGATTTTAATTCTTCTTTTTTTTATTTTATATTGCTATTTGGGTTTAATTTATTTTTATTTCAGTCATTTGTTAGTTTTAGTTTTTAACTATTTCCATTTAATAATTTTAGTTTGTTTATTTTAAGTTTTCCAACTAATATTTATATTTCATTTTATTTCAATCAACAGAAATGTTTTAATAGTTTAAGTTTCAGCCCTGTCTGTAAAGAGTGAAGATTGTGAGATCCGATCTGTGTCGTCAGGTTCTATCCTGGCGCGGAATGTGTCGACGCGTTCCTGTCCACCTCGCACGAGTCCCCCTTCAGACCTAGAGGAAGACGAGGAAGGAAGCACTGAACGAGGGTCAGTCGCTGATCCACAACCGTCACACAACATCCAAATAACCAAATGGAATCTTACAGCCTGTACACACCAAAAGTTGCACAACATAGTGTTGCGAAATGCCAAGGGGTTTTTTTTTGTGCACGAAACCATTCAAATCAATCTGAAGGGCATGAAACCTGAACAAAGGTGAAATACACACGGTTTATCTGAAATGGATCAATGGAGATATAATACCAGGGCTACATGATGAATCAAAATAAAACTGAAATCTTTATATGGCTTAAAGCGATTGTCTAATTGTAAAGGCTGCGATTTAATTAAATAAATATATGCACTTGGAGTTTCGTAGTGAATCACAGAACTGAGTTCTTTACAAACTCATGATCCGATGTTTTCAGTGTCTCTGAACGGCTCGGTTCACAGTAAACTTCACACAGACTCCATCTCTGTAAGCGCTCTTAGTTTGGGTCGCTGATAACATGCATTTTGGAATGTAACAGATGCTTATCATATTCCCAAATTGGAGAAGTGCTAATAAACCGAATGTTTTCCACAAAATCGATGCTTCAAGGGCTCCCTGCAGTTTTCAGACAAAATAAAAGCACTATTTACAATATTTACCATATAAAATTACAATTAGTATTGTACTTTTATTATTATTATTCTATTACTTAAATGTAAAAATGTATAAATGTATATTTATATTATTTTTCATAAATACTTTTTTAAATTTAAAGTGAAATATTAAGATATTTATTAATATGTATTCATATTTATTTGTTTAGTTATTTAATGATGATGATAATAACAATAATTATTAATATTATTATAGTAATATTGATATAATCAAAATCTTGGGCAAAACATTTATTTTATTTATTAACAATTAATATTATTATGTATAGTCATACCTGTATATAATAAAAAATTGTGCAGTTCTACAAACAACTACAGCAAACCTGGATTAAAAAAAAAAAAAATGTTATTACTACAATTGCAATTTTAATCTGAAAAAAAATAAAAATCAGTTACACACCCCCAAATCACTCAGCCTTAAAAAAATAAAAGTGATAATGTCACACACAGATGGCATGACCCTCTGTCCTCATGTGCCTGTGGTGTTTTTCTGTCCTTTGACAGAGAACGCAAGACTGGAGGAATGAAGCTGAAAGGAAGAGAAGGAAAGAAGCCCCGGCGACGCCACACTGATGTAAGTGCAAAGGCTATTTTTTCCATTGCTCAATGATAATCTGAAACCAAGCACAAACAGTATAGCCCCCTTCCTACATATTACATTGGTTTTTCTGTACAAGCACAGGCTTGAATGTGGACTTTTCTATCTCATATAATGTACAGGAAATGACCCGTCTGGGATCATCAGTGGTGCCTTGATCGATATCTTGCGATGATCACATTTAGAGTTTGGTGTAAATGACTGGAAGTGGTCTGTCTTTGACCAGTGTTGGTCTGTCGCCCCCTATAGGACCCCAGAAAGGAGTGCTTCAGCCTCAAGTTTGACCTCAACATAGACATAGACACGGAGATCGTCCCTGCTGTCAAAAAGAAGACGTTGCGGTGAGTCAGGGAACAGATCTGTGTACCCTGGGATTTGAACCCACAACCTTGGTGTTGCCACCGCCATTTTCCACTGGTTGAGGAACAAAATTAGCTAGTAAAGTTAGTTTTTGTGTGTGTTTTTTCTGTGAATGAGTAGTTCATGTGTCCATTGCAGAATCAATATTTAAGGTCAAAGACTACCATTCAAAATTACCATTCAATTGGTTGATTTTTTAAATGTTGATAACTCGTTTTTTGAAACTTATGCACTCATTTTATTATTCTTTAGAGAGGCGCTCGGACCAATTTTTGAGCGCAAGGGCATTGAGTTATCCCGAGTCCATCTGTTCCTGGACCAGTCGAACACTCCACTCTCACTCCAATTTGAGGCATATCGTTTTGGAGGACATTACCTTAAAGTAAAAGGTAAGAGTCACCCTGTACACCCTGTTTTATGATGTGTTTTGAAGCGTGACACGACCACTTTCTCATCAGCATCATTTCCAGCACACAAGTTTTCACCGCTTCAATGTTGCTGTCCACATGTCCTCGCTTCAGCCGCGCAACCCTTTCTTCCTGCATGTTCACCACAGTATACTTCAAAACATATCTCGGTTTTACACAACACAGTATTGTGTCCACGGAACCAGACAGTTTTCCTGCAAAATGAGGTGTGACCAATTAAAGTTCATTAGAGCTGTTATACTTCTAAAGAAATCATGTGACTCTTTTCATGACTAGACAACTATGTACCTGTCTTTACAAATCTCCATCCCCATGTCTTCAATCTGATAACGCCATCATAGGCTTCCCACCTACCGCTCTTGCGTAACACTGAGTGTGACGTGAAGGGTTAGTTTTAAAACGATTGGGACATGAACAGCTCGTCTGAGGAGTGGAGAAACGTTCAGTTTACGCTGAAGATTATTGAAGACCTTCTGTTACTTTGAGCATATTCAGTTTGGAATTAAACACTATTTCTTACTAACGATAATCCACACAGCATTGTAAGTATTTTTTCATTGAATCATGTAGTTTATTTAGTGTTGTAAATATGTTCTAGTAACATGGCCTAATATGCATATGGATGCCAAAAGGGCCATATTTTACTTTAGTTATAAACCAACTTTAGTTAAGTTTGTTTTTTTGGTTAGCTATTTTGTTTTATTATTTATTGTAATTTTTTAATGTTTTACATTTTTAATTTTTTTATTTAAATTTAATTCAACATTCATTTGTTTAAATAGGAACAACAACAACAACAATTACATAATAATAATAAATTCATTTAAATGTTGATTTCATATTAAAATAGTGTTTTATCTAAGCAAAAAACCTTTCAAAGTCGTGTGCCCCACTGCATGTTTTACCATGGCTACATGCTTATTTTATTTTATTTGATTGTGTTTTTGTGCAGCTCGACCCGGCGATGAGCTGAAGGTGGAGCAGAGCGTGAAGGACCTGCGCTCTCTCAGTCTGCCCAACATGAAGCCGACAGGAGGGGGCAGTGTGTACATCCTCACACCGGGCAGTGAGAGGCCAGAGCACGGGTCCCTGCCGCGGCGTGAGAGCGTGGACATACTGGTCAGTAGTGCTGCTTTTTTAGTGCGTGTGTTGTAAATCTGTTTTAGAAACATGGCCTAATGTGCTTATAGATGCTAAAAAATTTTGCAGCATTTTTTTTTTTACCCCCAAGCCCTTAGTGTTAGTCAAGGTTGTTGTCGTAATAGTCGTACAAGACCCTTTGTCTGCCCCATATGAGAGTATTGTTTTTTGTTTTATTTTGTTTTGTTTTATTTTTTTTGTGTCATAAATTTGGTTTACAAACATGGCCTAAATTGCTTGTTTTGTTTTTTTTGTGCAGAATTTTTTTTCTTGACCCAAGTCCTTATAGTGTTAGTCAGGGTTGTTTGTCGTAACTGAGATTTGCAAGACCATTGTCCGGCCCTATATATATATAAATATATACAGTGAAGAAAATAAGTATTTGAACACCCTTCTATTTTGCAAGTTCTCCCACTTAGAAATCATGGAGGGGTCTGAAATTGTCATCGTAGGTGTATGTCCACTGTGAGAGACATAATCTAAAAAAAAAAATCCAGAAATCACAATGTATGATTTTTTAACTATTTGTTTGTAAGATACAGCTGCAAATAAGTATTTGAACACCTGAGAAAATCAATGTTAATATTTGGTAAAGTAGCCTTTGTTTGCAATTACAGAGGTCAAACGTTTCCTGTAGTTTTTCACCAGGTTTGCTCACACTGCAGGAGGGATTTTGGCCCACTCCTCCACACAGATCTTCTCTAGATCAGTCAGGTTTCTGGGCTGTCGCTGAGAAACACGGAGTTTGAGCTCCCTCCAAAGATTCTCTATTGGGTTTAGGTATGGAGACTGGCTAGGCCACGCCAGAACCTTGATATGTTTCTTACAGAGCCACTCCTTGGTTATCCTGGCTGTGTGCTTCGGGTCATTGTCATGTTGGAAGACCCAGCCTCGACCCATCTTCAATGCTCTAACTGAGGTTTTTCCCCAAAATCTCACAATACATGGCCCCGGTCATCCTCTCCTTAATACAGTGCAGTCGCCCTGTCCCATGTGCAGAAAAACCCCCCCAAAGCATGATGCTACCACCCCCATGCTTCACAGTAGGGATGGTGTTCTTGGGATGGTACTCATCATTCTTCTTCCTCCAAACACGGTTAGTGGAATTATGACCAAAAAGTTATATTTTGGTCTCATCTGACCACATGACTTTCTCCCATGACTCCTCTGGATCATCCAAATGGTCATTGGCAAACTTAAGACGGGCCTTGACATGTGCTGGTTTAAGCAGGGGAACCTTCCGTGCCATGCATGATTTCAAACCATGACGTCTTAGTGTATTACCAACAGTAACCTTGGAAACGGTGGTCCCAGCTCTTTTCAGGTCATTGACCAGCTCCTCCCGTGTAGTTCTGGGCTGATTTCTCACCTTTCTTAGGATCATTGAGACCCCACGAGTTGAGATCTTGCATGGAGCCCCAGTCCGAGGGAGACTGACAGTCATGTTTAGCTTCTTCCATTTTCTAATGATTGCTTCAACAGTGGACCTTTTTTCACCAAGCTGCTTGGCAATTTCCCCGTAGCCCTTTCCAGCCTTGTGGAGGTGTACAATTTTGTCTCTAGTGTCTTTGGTCTTGGCCATGTTAGTAGTTGGATTCTTACTGATTGTATGGGGTGGACAGGTGTCTTTATGCAGCTAACGACCTCAAACAGGTGCATCTAATTTAGGATAATAAATGGAGTGGAGGTGGACATTTTAAAGGCAGACTAAGAGGTCTTTGAGGGTCAGAATTCTAGCTGATAGACAGGTGTTCAAATACTTATTTGCAGCTGTATCATACAAATAAATAGTTAAAAAATCATACATTGTGATTTCTGGATTTTTTTTTTTTAGATTATGTCTCTCACAGTGGACATGCACCTACGATGACAATTTCAGACCCCTCCATGATTTCTAAGTGGGAGAACTTGCAAAATAGCAGGGTGTTCAAATACTTATTTTCTTCACTGTGTATATATATACACTCACCGGCCACTTTATTAGGTACCCCATGCTAGTAACGGGTTGGACCCCCTTTTGCCTTCAGAACTGCCTCAATTCTTCGTGGCATAGATTCAACAAGGTGCTGGAAGCATTCCTCAGGGAGTTTGGTCCATATTGACATGATGGCATCACACAGTTGCCGCAGATTTGTCGGCTGCACATCCATGATGCGAATCTCCCGTTCCACCACATCCCAAAGATGCTCTATTGGATTGAGATCTGGTGACTGTGGAGGCCATTTGAGTACAGCGAACTCATTGTCATGTTCAAGAAACCAGTCTGAGATGATTCCAGCTTTATGACATGGCGCATTATCCTGCTGAAAGTAGCCATCAGAAGTTGGGTACATTGTGGTCATAAAGGGATGGACATGGTCAGCAACAATACTCAGGTAGGCTGTGGCGTTGCAACGATGCTCAATTGGTACCAAGGGGCCCAAAGAGTGCCAAGAAAATATTCCCCACACCATGACACCACCACCACCAGCCTGAACCGTTGATACAAGGCAGGATGGATCCATGCTTTCATGTTGTAGACGCCAAATTCTGACCCTACCATCCGAATGTCGCAGCAGAAATCGAGACTCATCAGACCAGGCAACGTTTTTCCAATCTTCTATTGTCCAATTTCGATGAGCTTGTGCAAATTGTAGCCTCAGTTTCCTGTTCTTAGCTGAAAGGAGTGACACCTGGTGTGGTCTTCTGCTGCTGTAGCCCATCTGCCTCAAAGTTCGACGTACTGTGCGTTCAGAGATGCTCTTCTGCCCACCTTGGTTGTAACGGGTGGTTATTTGAGTCACTGTTGCCCTTCTATCAGCTCGAACCAGTCTGGCCATTCTCCTCTGACCTCTGGCATCAACAAGGCATTTCCGCCGACAGAACTGCCGCTCACTGGATGTTTTTTCTTTTTCGGACCATTCTCTGTAAACCCTAGAGATGGTTGTGCGTGAAAATCCCAGTAGATTAGCAGTTTCTGAAATACTCAGACCAGCCCTTCTGGCACCAACAATCATGCCACGTTCAAAGTCACTCAAATCACCTTTCTTCCCCATACTGATGCTCGGTTTGAACTGCAGGAGATTGTCTTGACCATGTCTACATGCCTAAATTGCCGCCATGTGATTGGCTGCTTAGAAATTAAGTGTTAACGAGCAGTTGGACAGGTGTACCTAATAAAGTGGCCGGTGAGTGTATATATAATTTTTTTTTAAATATATATATACATATATTTGTTTTAGAAACATGGCCTAATGTGCTTTTTTATTTATTTATTTATTTTACGTTATTGCAGCATACTTTTTTTTTTTTTCACCAATACCTTATAATGTTTTTAGTCATAATTTAGTTTTACAAGACCATTTGTCCACCCCCTTGATAATAGGGTATTTCTTTTTTAAATTTTTTTTAAACATTTTTACAAGATCATTTTCTGTTCCCTCTAAACTTCTACTGTATATGTAAATGATCACCGTTATGATTGGCTAGTCTCTTTGCATGTCCAATAAGTGTACTTGCTGTCCCCGTTGTTCCTCTCTTTCATGAAATCTAAACACCTCAGTCCCACCTGACCTTCCTTTACACATTATTACCTCATGCAGGAAGTTTACTGATTGTATCCTCACTCTGAGCTTCTGATGTTGGCAATTGTGTAATTTTTTAGCTCTTCTCTGTAAAAATGACTGATTACTCTTTCAACATCACGGGATTGGATTTCCCGGTTGCGCTGTGATGCTCAGTAAAGATGGATTCATGGAAAGACAAGCCTGAACTCACTCCTGTCTGCGTGTACAAACATGGATTTATAGGCGTTGGGAGATGAGTGGAGACCGTAGGATTGTGGGTAAAGGCCCGTCGATGTCCCTCATAGGTTTTTATTGTGATTTGACATGGAATCGTAAGGCTTAGCAATAAAATCTTAGAACAGAGCATTCAGGTTTAGGCTGTCATCTCATCCGGCTTTGCTTCGCTGTGTATGGATGGATGTTACGTAACAGCATAAAACAAGCCTACACGTGTTGGAAGAATATTGCATAGGTATGACGCATTAGATTCAGGTTTATTTTTCCAGTTTCTTGGAAAGACGGGGAAAACCAAACTTTTAGGAAAACCACAGAGAAGCTCACTAATTAGACCCAGTGTGTGATTTACAGTTTTTTGTTTACAATAAAGGTTAGTTTGCAACCGGAATGGACGATTATGGTTGGTCTTTGAATGGAGAAGAAAATCTCATACCGTAGCTGACATTTAATTCAATCAAAGTTTAAATTCACTTTAATGTCATGTTATCTCAGCACACATTGACATAGAGGCATGCATCAATACTGCTATAGCTCATACTTGAGTTTAGAAATATAAACCAACAGACAGGTGAGATACGTCAAATCATGTGGCTTGGAAGTTTTTTCACCAGGTTTATTAAAAAGAAGGTTTGTTGTTTCTGTTTCTACTCTCAGTCATCGCCTCTGGTGTCATTCAAGTCTTGTGGTTTGCATTCACACATTTGTAAGATAACAGCCTGCCAGAGTTTACATCATGGTATCAACTGAGACTTTTTTGGGTTCCACCAACCCTCTTTGTTTTCCAGCGGATCATTCCTTATCACTTTGTGACGCAATTCCTATTGTTCATTATATGCAAATAGCTCATCTAAAATTTTCCCCAAAAGACATTCTTTTTCCAGAACCTTGATCAGCGTTTGATTTTTGGCATTTGTTATTTAATTTGACAGGGTTGAGAAACTTCTTTTTTTCTAGCATCCTGATAGATTTGAAAAGTAATTTATATGGTTTATAATGTCTTCTGAGAACATTTTATATATATATATATATATATATATTATTTATTTATTTATTTATTTATTTTATTTTTATTTTTATTATTTTTTACAGGATTGTAGTAAAGTGCCTTTTGTCAAAACAAAGCTAGAATGTTAATGTAATTATGAAGAATTTATATTTGTTTATATTTACCATCCCACATTTTTTTTCTCATGTTTTCAAAGTTATGCACACCAAGGCTGCATTTATTTGATCAAAAATACAGTAAAAACAGCAATATTGTGAAATATTATAAAAATGTAATGAACTGTTTTCTGTTTTAGTATATTTTAAAATATAATTTATTCCTGTGATGACGAAGCAAAATTTTTATCATGTTACTTTATAAAAACAAGTGACTTTTTACACTTTGTAATGTCACATTTTGTAATATTTGCGTGGTGTTATTCTTATCCAGTTTTTTGAGGAGACTGTGCCTCCCTTGCCTCCCTTAACACCCCTGATATATATATATATATATATACTTTGGACCGTATGTTTTGTTCTGACAGTAGCAGTGATCTGTTGTTAAGTCTTCCGACCTTCTCTGTTTCCCGCTGATGGAATTCTCAATTCATCTGCCAACTATTCCGTTGGAATTTTTATGAGAGTTGCTCTGTTTTGTCTGCGAGCGCGTTTGACCTGTATGTGGTAAGTCGCCCACTGTGTCTTGCCCCCTCACCAAAGTCTGACCTTTAGAAAGAAACCCATCACCCCTGGGATTACTGGTGCGGCGGTGACACCAGGACTCCTCTTTGAGGTTTGATTGGCCAGATCCGCCCCGGTTGGGGAGTGACCTTTGAAGCGTGAGCGTTTGATGTAGCATCATGACTTTTACACTCCCAGGAGCTGAAACACAAGTGTCTCACAAAAACAGGTTTTCAGGTGAAAGGTGTGTTTTTGTCCAGGCCTTCTTTTGACAGCTACTCACCTAAATGTGAGGGTCCTCTGGTGGTATATAAATGTTTGTTACAAAATCAATGTCGTTACTATGGTTACCGTTGATGTTCAGTTTTAAATGCACGCTGGGATTCTGTCGCTTTAAGCGTGTCCTGTGGCGTAAGATTCATCTCTCACATCAAAGACATCGCCTTCAGGACTCCTTCTCTTCACTTTTAACCTGCGGCTCTGTTGCTTTAGTCAGATAAGATTAGATTGATAATGCAAGCTGGCGTTTGTGGCACACCGTTCACCCACACAGATGCGCAGTAGAGCTATCTTGCTTGAGGACACCTGTGTATTACACAACCTTACAGGAGATTAGGTCAGAAGTCCCTGTGGCCCCCAGGGGCCTCCATGGCACAGTGAGACAGAGAAATGTGTCATTATGTTGGATTTAGTGGCTCTTGGTCATGTTGTGAATGTGCAACACCTCCAGCTACTGACTATATCATTGCATTAGATGACAAAACAAGTGGAATCTGCACTCAATTGGTTACGGATATTTTTTCAGAACTAACATCACTTTTCTAAGACCAACTGGTTAAAGTAGTAGTTATAGTAGTTCCAGGAAAGTAATCATAGGTGTAGTTCATCATTATGGACATGATTTGCAAAGTTTAACAATCACAAATTGTCAGTATACTTTTTTTGTCTGTAATTGAGTTTCTATTTTTTTCCATTTAATAATTTAACTGCTAACAAAGGATATTTTTGTGAAATATTTAGCTTAAAAAAAAGAGATTGGTCTTTCTTGAAAATAAATGCTGCTTGGTAAGATGTTTTTTTATTGTCTAATACAATGACATTCATAGTTAAAAAAAAAAGTGCATTAAGAAATGTGTATTTATATTAGTGCTGTCAAATCGATTAATCACGTCTAACATAAAAGTTTGTTTGCATAATATATGTGTGTATAAATATTATATTTATATATATTATATATGTCTATGTGTGGGTACTGTATATACACATATATATATATATATATATATATATATATATACATATATATATATATATATATAATGTATACACAGACACACACGCACACACACATAATATACAGGTGAAACTCGGAATAAATTAGAATATCGTGCAAAAGTTCAAGTATATCAGTAATTCAAATTAAAAGATGAAACTAATATATTTAGTGTATATATAACTATATACATATGCTTGATTACTTTTTAGAGGGCCGACATTTCTGTATTTAAAATCCTTTTTTTTATTGATTTCATGTAATTTTCAAATATTCTGTAAATTTTCTTCTTTTTTTCGAAATTCAAAAGCTTTACGGCCATTATCATCAAAATAATAACTTTTGCACGATATTAAAAAAAATTTTGTTTCATCTGTGTATATATACAGTAAATATGATAATATATAAATGCATATATTATATAAACTTTTATTAGATGCGATCAATCGATTTTACAGCACTAATATATATATATATATATAATAACCAGTGTGTTTTTTTAGTATAATTAAATTACTATTAAATTTTTATTCATATTTTTAAATAGTTTGATTTTATATATTTTTTAATATTTTCTGTTTTAATTTGTATGTTTTTGTAATGTGCAATTTAAAAAAAAAAAGTCTATATATTTTTTTTATTAATTGTTTTCATTTTTAGTTATTTTAATACATCAAGTTACACTATGAATGAGAAATGTTGCCTTAGTAACTATCTGAAATAAAAGTTTTATTAATTCATTTATCAAGCTGTGTCTCCAATGAGAAGGTAAATGGCTTAACATTGTAAGATTTTAATTCGCTTCGAATAGAATCAGTAGTTATACAGAAGTGTGTGAATACTTTGAGAAACGTTGATTTCGAAGACTGCAGAGGTGTGTCTCGAAAAACGGTATCAAAAGCTGCCAGGAGAAGTGTTAAAGAAGGAAACGATGCGTTTGATCAAATGTAACTCAGTCAATGGACTATCAAAGGTCTGGATAAAGTGGCCAGCATCTGTCGGCTGCAGCTAACTGCAGGAAATGAGCTTTTCCTGTTCCTATTTGAACTCTCTGATAAGAGACTGGTTCAAAAGCGTATTAATATCACAGCATAGAGGTTAGTGTCGGAGCAGACAGATCTAATCTGCATCGGTTTCCCTCCATAAATGAAAGGATCAAGTTTTAAAATGTTTTGTTTAATGTGCATAATAACTCTTGCAAGCTTTGGGCAAAAATTGCACATCTGGCAGATCTCTGTTTCACAAAATCTTCCAATAAGCAAGAAAGCAATGCAAACCATAGTAATCATTTATTTACCTGGGTTATCAACAGAACAGACCCACACATGTGATTGATGCTCTTATGGAGTTAACACAATTACCATGCAATTAGTTTCTGATCATTAACACTGTGTTCCAAGACAGTAGAACAAATGATGTCTTTAGCAAAAAATGGGTCTTATCTTCATGGGAAACTAGTGGAGAGAATCTTGTTAGAACAGTGTTTGGAAAGCAACTTTATGATGTCTCACATACATTACCGCAATTAGTAGTATCTGTAATGTAGCATAAAGCATTTATGTTTATTACTCTAAATGCTGTTATGTAATGAATTAAATGTTTTGTATCACTGCTTTTTATATCTATATCAGCGAAACCACACTTTTCTAGCAAAAGATATTTAGTGCATGCTCACTTTTCACCCAAAAAATACAAAGGATTTTTTTTTTTTTTTTAAGAAAACAAAGCCATTTTATCACAATTAAGCCCAAAATGCTCTTTATAATGTGTCTTCACATTGCCTTTTTTGGTTGTTTTTAAATTCATATAAAGGTTGTTTGGTCAGCAAACATGTAAAAGCATTACCATGTAAATCATATTTAATTTTTTTGGTGATAATTATTATAGTGATAATGAGATTTATTTGTTGCATTGCAGTATTGAGTGCACAGTCTTATGCTTAATTTTATTTAATGCTTAATTTTTTGCAAAATGTATTTTGTATATGTTCCATTTTTGATTTTGGGGTGTAATGTGAGCTATACTCTTTGTAAATTTTTATAATATTTTCCAAATGAAGTCTTATTTAGGACAATTTCAAGACAAACTCTGGAAAAGTTGCTTTTATTTGAATTTTTTACAACACTGATTGCTATCTAAATAGTTTTTTTTTAATTTACAGTTACATTACAGCAATGAGAAAATGCTTAGTTGTCATCAAAATGCTAAATGTTTTTGGAGTGAAACATGAGCTGGATTCACTCACCCGCTTATTTAATACTTCCCTACTGTAAGGAAAGAAGGCCTGCTGGTATCGGCTGTGGGAGGGATCAGCATCTAGCGTGTGAATGTTGTTTTCTGTGATTTGGAGAATGACTTCGGAGGAGATGGGAGGAGTAGATTGATGAAGTCATAAAGCAAAAGCTTCCAATCTACTCGCTGTCAGCCAGATCCTGAGCACATGTGGAGTCTTCTGGCTTGTTTTCTGCCTCTTCTCTGGATGTTTAGAGTAGGACTAGTGCTTGCCTGAGGTCAGATAGGGGGTCCAGGTTGGATCATGGTACGTTTTGGACGTCTGTCCTCGTGGCACAGTTGGGATCTGCTCCACATGGATACTGACCGTCTGCCTAGTGAAGTGTCTTTCAGGAGTCCATCACCAAAAAAGTTTCAGGTAAAGCAATGGAACGCATTGACTTGCTCTCTAGTAATCATGCTTTTTAACCTGTTCACTGTCAGCGTCCCGGACACTCGGCACATTTCGTTTTTTTGCCTATTTTTCCCCATCACATTTTTTTAAAAGGTGAGCTTTAACACTTAAAATTCATCCCTGAAAACCATTTTGAAATTGGACATTGCGTTACCATGGAAACAGTACTTTAAAACCTTCAAGCAGGCTCCTCCCTCAGGTTGGCGGTGTCATGTTTCAAATTTGACAAAATGCACTCAAATATTTTATAAAATCTTGACAAAACATGCATCATTGGAAAGGTCTGACACTAAAGGTTCCATGTATGGCCACTATTTTGTGATAGAAGTGATATTGAGACAGAAGTGTATTCATTTGTGATAGGAGAATGCATCAAACATTTCTAAGGAGTGGGGGTCTCACCCGGTGGCTATGTTTGGTATTGCGTCTCTAAACAAAATCTCACCTTTTTGAGATCTCAACTTCAAATTTGGAACAAAACTGGGTTAGACGTACAGCTTTGATTTTTTATTTTAGAACCAAAAGTTTTGTAAAAATATATATTTTGCATTAAAGTTCATTACATGATTAGCTTATACTCATTTTTTGAAGTGCTTTTATTTCAGCCATAATCTGTTGAGTGTCCTGATCTAGAGACCAACCTTAGGCACTCATGAATTACAACCATTTAAGTTTGGATAGTGCATTTTTGCATCTATGCTCAAAAAGGGAGGTGACGGTTAACAGGTTTTAAACATGATGCATGTTGTTATTTAGAGTGTTTATGTTTCAGTGAATGGTTGGTCAGTGATTAAACTCCTGTTTAGCAACATTTTGATTGCGCGACACTGTTTCTCAATGAGCAAATGTTTGTATTGTGTGGGAAGGAGCTTTGTGTGTAATGGAAGCTGAATGTGCACGTAATGGAAAGCCGTTAGCATCATTCCGCTACCTGACGACACAAGCTTGGGCCCGTGTGCTAGACAGACGCTGTTATCTTGTCAGGCGATAAGGCCGTATCGTGGTTTTGATCACTGATTAATCGACTGTCCTTAAGCTTCAATGGTTCTTTGTTATGCCGTTGCTTTGACTAATTGAAGTGTGTGACACTGTGAGTGTTGTTGACCCTGAGACTAGTCCTATGTTGACACTCAAGGTAAAGTTAGTGAATGAAATGTGACCTGCTCAGAATGGTGTTTCTGGGTGTTTTTGTGAGTGCTGGTCACTTAAGCTGTTCTTCCACCTTTGTTTGTTTCATCATTATTCAAAGCTTGATCAAAAGCTGTTCTTATCTTCACACTGCTTTGTTGTGTTCTTGAGATAATCTATGTTGTATAGAGAAGTTGTGTGTTAAAATGCAGCTACATGCATCAGTTCCCAGTGGTCAGTCTGTTGTTGTCAGGAATCAGGGTCAGAAACAGGAAGACGTGACCGTTTAGAGTATGTTGTGGTAAGCAGTACCGTTTTAACAAGGATTGATTTGAGTGCTGGTAATGTGACCAGTAGGGAAATGTCAACTTAAACACCTCAGCTGACTTAACACTTAACATGATGTGGGACTTATTCAAGTTTATTTATACAGCACAAAGAGGGTAAAACCCTGTGCATCCACTGAGGGAAATTAATATGAATGTATTCATTCTTTATTTTGTTGTTTTTTATTTTGTTTATTTATTTGTTTGTTTGCGTCTACTGACCAAAATGAATATGAATTTATTTGAATTGTTTTAATTATATTTGTAGAATTGATGTATGGCATTTTACAGTGGTATTTACAAATAAGTAGCTGACATTTAAAAACATCCACAGAGGAAAATTAATTCTTTATTTATTTTCATTTTGTTGTATTGTATTATTTTATTTTAATTATATTATTAATTATTTTATTTATCTTTCTTTATTTGCATCCACTGTCAATAATAATATACATTTATTATAAATGTTTTAATTTAACTTAATTAAAAAAATATGTATGCAGTTTTACAGTGGTAATTGACATTTAGAAATATATATATTCAATTTATTCTTTTAATTATTTTTTATTTTTAAATTTTTTATTTTTACTATTGCCTAAAATCATTAGAAACATATTTTGCGCTTAAATGTTGAAGATTTCTTTGAAGTCTACATGATTTTAAAATCACAATTTATCCTATTTACTTTAATGTACTTTCCTGGTCTTCAATTCATATAAATATCAGATCACACTACTGAAGTGAATGGATTGGAGACACAGTTTATGTTGACATTAAGGAATTATAGAACATTATATCTATTTTCATTATATATTATGTAAACTATTATGTATCATTTTAGTGTACATACGGTCTTTAAGCAGGCATGTCCTCTGAGTTATTAATGTGCCAAGCATGCCGGTCCAGGGCTGGTATTTGCTGTAATGAGGAGTATCATCCACCCAGGCATTTTCTTAAAGATCATGAACCTGTTTATTTAATGTAAAAGAAATGCTCAGATGTCATTAGGTTGACCATGGCATGCTTAAATTCATAATAACGATACAAAAATTCAAGACTTGTTGCAGCACGTACTATAGTCTGGGATTCCCCTCAGTTTCAATTTCTGAGGTCATTTCCCTGTAATTTCCCTGTAAAAAATAGATGCTGGTAAATCACTCAAGGGACAGGAATGCAATGCTACTGTCACTTTCAATTTATCATAAATCCCAAGGATCATCAGAACCTCTTTTTAATGATAGTAGACTAATTCATTAAATGGATGAACTGCAACAACAGTTTTGTTATGTAAAACCTGTTTGTAGCTAATTGTAAAAGTCTCAACTGCATTTTCTCAATTGTGTAATTACTTGTTCTGTATGCAAGGACTAAAGTAAACTTATTTTTAGACTTTTTAAATCAAACATATGTTGACAAACATACGGTTGGGTTTTTGAGGCACCAGGATGTGTTCCTGGGACCCAGCTTCTCCCCTCCTTCTTTACATGTGACCCTCTGTCTTTAAGCAGCCACACCTCTCTTTCCTGCTCCACACAATGGGACAGGATCCTCCTAGTTGCTATGACGTTTGGGCTGCCCTATTCAGTAATGCAGGCAGACAGGCTCAGTCGGAAAGCTCTACCTCTCATTGCAGGCTGAGCAGCTCTGGTACACTAGAAAGGACCTAGTACGGAGCCCTGATGCACCTCATATTTTTAGAAGGAAATTAAGGGGCACTGAATCAAAATTAGAGATCTAACGTTGGTCATTAGTGATTTAACACACTTCATTTTGGCTCAAGAACTCTAACGCATCCAGGAGTAGCAGGTTCTGAGGTACTTTTGTATCTGTTGGCTTTTTTGTGAGTTTGAAGAGAAGAGGCTTTGAGTGATCATAGCAGCTGGCTCTAGCATGGGTCAGGCTCCGTGAACCCGGCTGAGAGATTACCATGGTCTACCTCTCATTTGACATGCCGCTTGCTTCCATGGTGAGTAGATCAGACTCTCTGGAAACCCTGTTCCGCTTCATAAATTCGTTGGTCATTCGGTCCCTCCACAGAGAGTGAGAATCACCAGATACAGCTGATCCTAGTGATATTGCATGAGTTTAAACAAATTGGATTTTTTAGCTTTTGGATAAATGATGTGGCGTTTATTGCTTATGTGTTCTCTCCATTTGTTTATGGAGTACTTTCTTCATTGGTTATTGGTATACACATAAAAATGTGTATAAATGCGTTTTATTGCAGTAACTTTCAATGCTGGTAGTGTGAGCCATAACCAGCGTTCAGGCGTCCGTTGTTCATCCTCCCCAAAGTAGAGACATTTCCTGACATCTGCGTCCTCATCCTTTCACCCCAGAATCCTCAGAAATCCCCTCATCAAAGCTCATCGTCTGCCTGTCTCTTTGCATCGGTTCTAAATTTAGCAAGTGGGGCATAGTGGCCAATCCATCATTCTTTTGCAGGGATGTTCTTGATTACCTTACCAACAGTACAGTTCACAGAGAAGTATGTAAAGGAATCTTAATCGACTTATGAATAGCCCATGCAAATGCTTTGGCGGGTGTTATAGTACATGGCTTGGTAACCAATTTAGTTGTTTGTGAAACTCAGCAATCGTTCGATTAGTTACATCATCATGTAAACGTGTTATTGTGATTGCCATAACCAGATAAAGGCTATTGAGGTTGCAAGTATTTATTGGAATTCTGAGTGACTTAAATGCCTTGTTTGAAATATTCACATTCATTTATACCTCTGCATGTCTAAATGAGAATAAACCTTGGTGCTACATGATGCATGCAGGTGTTAGTCAAGCAAAACAATAAAAACAATTTTGGAGAGAGGAAAATATTTTTAATTGTAATAATATTTCAGAATATTACTGTTTTAACTGTATATTTAAACACTTAAATACAGCCTTGGTGAGCATAAGAGACTTCTTTCAAAAACATTAATAACATCTTACAGACTCACAGAATTTTTCAATGTTAGTGTATATATAGATATGCATTTAGTTTTATAAAGCACCTGCACAGGTGTCTTAAGTGTTCAGTGCATCAGCTTCGCTTGTGTTTTTTAGGGAATTCCATTGTTTTGTCTTCAGACCTTTCCTGTTATTTGTGCATTCCCCAAAAATGTCGTAGTCCTCTCTGGAATTTGCTAGAGTTGTTAGTGGGTAACGGCACTCAGGGCTGTGGAATTCCCTCCGTCTTGGAGAAGGGTCAACAAGCCTGTCTGCCTCCCGCTCAGCGAGATTACTACTTCCTTAGAAACTAAACAGCTGTTTGTTTGTTTGTTTAAACACACTGAAGCTTGTAAGATGGAGTGTGTCTAATTAGAAAGATGTTGCAGTGCTCTCTAGCAGAACAATTGCTTACAAAATAATGTCAGTCTTGATCTCTCGGAGCAGGGTTGCTGGCCTCCTCGATTTTTGTTTTGTATGATGTAATGAGGAAATAAAACATTCAGCTGGATTATTTATTATTTATTTATGAATCATAATGCATTATTGTTTCTGTTAATGTCATCGATCATTGATCATTGCATGAACCCTAAGTTCTCCATTTGTCCAACTCGCGTTGAGTAATATATACAATTATAAAACGGTAATATGAAATAAAATGGTAAATTTTACTGATCTGGCAAAGCTCATCATAGTCAACTAATTCTAGTTAACAATTCTCTTTTTTTTCAATTACTCTATTTTTCTGAATTTTAGGACTACCCCCCCCCCCCATCTTTTATATATATATATATATATATATATATATATATATATATATATATATATATATATATATATAAAAGATGTAATTTAAGATGTAAATAGTTTGAAATAATTAAACAATTATCTATTTAATTATTCATGTAAAATATATTTTTATTTAGAATATATTAAAAATATATTTAATTAAAATATATGATGTGAAATATACTATTTCTTGATTCAAGGTTTTAAGAATATTGTGATTGCAGATGTGTGCCCACCTTTATTTCCAACTTTTTTTGTTTTGTTTTGAGGTAGTGGTTTGATATCTTCAGATGAATGCTGGCACATTGATTTTATATCCCTCCACCCCACCTGCCTTACTCAATCGGTTTCTAAATCTCTCTCACACCCCCTCATTCTGTATAGTACTGTTACTGATAACGCTCTCTCCCGTATCTCTCGCTCTGTTGTCCTTGACATACTTGTTGATATCCTTCTCACAAACCTTTATCTTTCTGCATTTGTTTACAATGCAGTATCGACTCACTTGGATCTTCCAATCTTCCATCCCTTCCCCTTCACAGGGTCAGGCCCGTCGGCGGAAGAACATGACGGAGTTTCTGGGCGATGCCAACATCCCATGCCCGGACACCCTGGCCACACACGGCGGGGCTTTACCAAGCGCGGCTCCAGGAGGTTCGCTGGCTGGTGTGGCCGCCGGTCCCGACAACTGGAAGAACCGCGCCACCAGCCGGATCAGCGTGTTCTTTGGTGCCGGAGCTGGAAAGGTAAACTCTCCCACCTCATCTCTCCCATCTTCAAAACATCAGGAAGTCTAAGGAATGCAGGTGGTGTGATTTTCCCGTAAAAAAAAGATCACACGTAAAGATTAAATTTAGCAGCAAATCTGCATTTTAGAATTATTTCTTAACTTAAGACTAGCGTAAAATTGAACTTTTCATGGGAATAAATTATTACTCAAACAAGAGGCTGATGAAGTATTACTCAATGAAATCCACTTCCTATGTGTATAGTGTTATGGTTTGACTATTTCCTCTTGCATTTTAATATATGAGAAAAACAATACAACAGACAAAATCCCAAAACCCGTGAGCCTCAAAAGAACTCCCCCCTCTGAAAAGTTTCGTCCTGCATTTAAACCAGATGCTTGACTAAGCTGTCACTCACCTGTCACTTTCACACTTCCATCCTTTTCACAATCAGCCATGAAACCCCCAAAGAAGACAGACAGGGGCTGTTCTTGTGTCCCACTGGGACTCTTTTTCACAAAAGAAGGGTTAACCAGTCATCTCCAGTGGCCACTACAGGCAGCCTATAGTCCATCTGTGTCTGGACTCTATTGTTCGGAAGCACTCAATGCTAAATACTCGTCGTCATAAGTACACCGGCCCTCCTGTTACAGGACAATGGCCCCAGTGGCACACGGGCCATGAGAGTGTCACTGACATGAATGGATGGGCTTTAATCGTGAGGTTAAAGAGAAGCTGGCGTTTAGTGAAAGGGGTGTCTGTAAGGTGTCATAAACCCTGTCGGGGGTGTTTTGTTTGAATAGACAGGCAGCGCCTCAGTTGTCTGCTGGTTGGTTGGTGGTCTGCTGATGTGAATTGTGTTGGGGATTTTTCTAAATCAAACTTTGTTAATGATAGGGCCATCCATCCATATATCCATCCATCGTTCATGCTATCTATCTATCTGTCTGTCTGTCTATCTGTCATGCAGAAAGAGGATTTCAATTTTCTCTATTTCCTTTGTGTGTCTCTTAGGATGTGGACCGTGTGGAGCTGCTTCAAACTAAGTTGCAGGCGTACTCCCAGTTCGGTCTGCCCAAGGTTCCTTCTCAGCTCGCCTTCCACCAGGATTCCTGGGAGGAGGAAGAGGAGGAGCCAAACCTGACTCTTGAGGAAAGCTGGAGGCAACTGTTGGATGACCCTGAGGTACTGTCACACTGCATCTTCTATCACGGAACGTAATCCCATGGGACGTCCCCATCTATTGATCATTGGAGACAACACATGTAAACATAACCAATTACGATTATTAGTTGCAGTAACCTCAAGTTTTCCCATAAATCAACTGAATTTTGCATCTCAAAACTGCTGATATAGGACATGTATCTGATTTCTACTATTTCACATATTGAGCACTGCACATTTATTAATGCAATCTGACTTTTTTATGCTTGTTTTCAGAGTTTAAGTAGACGCCAGTTCCAACAGCAAGAGGCAATATGGGAACTGATGCAAACCGAGGCTACGTACATTAAGAAACTCAGGGTCATAACTGATGTAAGTCTCCAGTTTTCTTGATTACATTTCTACTTCTTTTTTTCTTCTTGTTTCTTCAGTAAGGACTTTTAAAATTAAAGTCGCTCTTTGTCTTTGTACATAAATATTTCTTGTCTTGTGACAAGACTAGATTGTGAGACTTTGTTTATAGTCATATATAATATTGACCAGTATTACTTTTCATAATCCCAATGAAGGAAATCAAGTCCTGTCCTACATTATTGCCTACTAAAATTGTGTTTAATCAGAAACATGTTATATTATGGAAGCTAAATGCATTGCGAATGCCATGTGATGTGTTTAAAGTGTCTTCTGTTGTCTGTGCAGCTGTTTCTGTGCGGCCTGCTAAATCTACAGGACAACAGTCTCCTGTGTGAAGTAGAGCCGGCACGGCTATTCAGCAACATCCACGACATTGTACATCTGCACTCCACACTGTGGGTTCAAGTCATGTTTCCGGCGCTGGAGAAAGCACGAAACACACGGAGCTTGATCGACCCCACGGACCTGCAGCAGGGGTTCAGTACGGTGAGTTTTTATATATATAAAATAATCTTGACTTCTATGTAATAGAGGCTGGTTGTAAAGCTATTTATCTTCTGCTCAAGTAATTAAAAGTGTCTTGTTTGTGTGGATAGTTTGCGTCCAGGTTCCATCCATATATCCGGTACTGCATGGAGGAGGAGAGTTGTATGGAATACATGCGCTCAATGCTGAGAGACAACGAAATTTTCAAGATCTACATTACGGTAAGGAGTTTGCGACCAAACAAGCAAACAATATACGCGTGCGTGCGTGCGTGCGTGTGTGTGTGTGTGTGTGTGAGAGAGAGAGAGAGAGAGAGAGAAAATAAATTCATCTATATATTAATATAAAGCAAACTATATCCATCCATCCATTTCTGTAGCTCTTTTTATGAAATAGATTTTCAAAGTAGGTTTACAGAAAATTGAAAATGGTAATTATAATATATAATAATTAAAATGTAATTATACTTTTTGCTTATTTTTATATTTTTTTTAATTAAAAGTAATTTTTCTTATAGCATTGGCAAACCATCGACCTTGATATTAAATTGAATTTGTATAACTCTTTTTACCATGTAGATTCCAAAGCAGGTTTACAGAATTTATTTATTTTTATTATTAAAAAAGAATAATTTATATATATATATATATATTATTTTTTTTTAAACAATATAAAAATATATTATATAACATATTATATAAACATTTTTAAATATGCAACAAACTCTTCAAGATCTACATCATGAAGAGGAGTTTGTGACCAAATTGCACAGTCAGTAGTACAACTGAAGAAAATAAAATGTAAAATAATGCGCAAATTTTTTTTTAAACATTTTATAAAACTTTTTTTTTTTCTTGCATATGATCTAAATTTGGCTTATAATTATTGAATTTCTTATCTTCACAGTGGGCAGAAACGAATAAACAGTGTAACCGTCTGAAGCTGATGGACATGCTAGCCAAACCACACCAGAGACTCACCAAATACCCTCTGCTCCTGAAGACCATCCTGAAGAAAACTGAAGACCAAATCTCCAGAGACGCGCTCAACAGCATGGTTCGAACCTTTAGAACATTCACAAAAAATACGTATGTCTTGATGTTTATCTTTTGTAATAATCTGGATGCTTGCGAATGTGTTCAGGTGGTGTATGTGGAGAGCTTCATCAACAGTGTGGACTCTCAGATGCGACAGCGGCAGGAGCAGCAGAAGCTGGCCGCCATTTCGGCTCGAGTGGAGTCGTACGAGGCCGTGGAGGGAGCCAGCGAGGAGGTGGAGAAGGTAACAGCTCTACCAATAATTAATCAGCTAGCCTCCAAAATAAAAAAGATAAATCATTTCAGTGTGATATTTTGGACTTCATAGAAATATATTGTTTTGTTGTAATATCTTGTTGGTCATGGTTGGAAATTTGGTTTTGGTTTGATCAGTATTGTCTAACCCGTCCATGTCTACAGGCTCTAAAGGAGTTCAGCCGAATTGACCTGATGGCACCGATGATTGACACGGCACCAGAAGAGACCAGGCAACTGCACCTGGAGGGGGCGCTCCGCATGAAAGAGGGCAAAGACAGCAGGGTTAGTTCAGATGTAATAATTAACATGAATCTCTCCCAATTTCAGATGCATTTGAACAATTTGGGGAATATTTGGAAGCATTTGCCATGTAGTAGTTGGTTTTAAATAATTAAAGGGATAGTTAACCCAAAAATGAAAATTAGCCCATGATTTTCGCACCCTCAAGTCATCCTAGGTGTGTATGACATTCTTCTTTCAGACGAATCGGAGTTATATCAAAAAAGGTCCTGGCTCTTCCAAACTTTATAATGGCAGTGAATGGCTGTTTCTGTTTTGAAGTCCATAAAAGTGCATCTATCCATCATAAAAGTGCTGTAGATTAACTTTTATGGACTTTTAAGGACAGAAACAGCCATTCACTGCCATTATGAAGTTTGGAAGAGCCAGGACATTTTTTTATATTACAACGATTGTATTCATCTGAAAGAAGAATGTCATATACAGGAAGGATGACTTTATGGTGAGTAAATCATAGAATAATTTTCATTTTTGGGTGAACTATCCCTTTAAGTGTTGCCAGTGAAACAGGCCTTTTAAAGACTGCTTGTGTTCATGTTTTCTTTTCTTGTATAGATGGAGGTTTACTGCTTCCTTTTCACTGATCTGCTGCTGATCACTAAACCAGCGAAGCGTTTAGAGAAGGTGAAAGTGATCCGACAGCCTCTCCTCCTGCATAATGTGGTGTGCCGAGAGCTCAAAGACCCAGGTGAGCAGACTGAGCCCAGTTTAATAGCGGTCTACATTTACATTTAATATGACAAATGAGCAGAAACGAGCAGCAGAGGATCTCAAGAGAGCATATTATGAACCATAGTCATCTTTTAATATGTCCTAACTAGAGGCAATGAGATAAATCCCTGTCAATCTCCCCAATGTTAGTTTTTGTTCCCACCAGAAATCATCCTTAACAACATCACATCAATTAAATTGTAGGTTTAAATGTATTTGTTTATTTTTCATTTTCCTAGGCTCATTTGTCCTCATCTACCTCAATGAGTTCAAGAGCGCTGTGGCTGCCTACTCTTTCCAGGCCAACAGCGCCACCCAGGGGCGAAGCTGGACTGATGCAATTTGCAATATCCAGGTAAAGTCATACTTGTGCCTCAGCAATGATGATCTCTGTTGGACATTTCTGATATTCTAAACCATCTGAAGACCATCTCTCAGTCCTTGCTAGATAAGTTTGCTGATTTAGCTCTTTTCTGCACGCATTTTAGAATCAACTGCAGCGTCTGCGGTCAGAAGAAGCTCGCAGACAGAAGGCTTGTCTGAAGAAAAAGCTAGAGGAGGATCAGGGGGAAGACGAGGACAGCTGTAACTCCACTACCAGTTCACCTCACCTTAGACACAAAGATCAGAGCAATAGGTATTTGATTTTTTTATAATAAATATTTATTTGTTTTATTTTTTATTTTAATTTAAGTTTTCACATACAAAGCTTAAGCCTAGTCCCAGACTAAAACGCATGTTTGAGCTGTTATAACTGAATTGCACTGATATATAAAAATATGTCAGTTCCATTGTTTTGATGCAGACCAGTAATGTTTTTTTTCTAAGGCACGTTTATAAAAGCTGCTTAAATGCCCTAATTGAACTAAGACCTAATCCTGGCAAGACATGTCTGTGAAACCAGGCCCTTTTTTATATTTTATTACATTTAATGATTTATAATACAAATGTTAATAAGTATTGTTTATGTTTTATATATTTATTTTATTACATTATATTTAAGTAAATTATTTTTTATAAATTTAATTATTAATTATTTTAATAAATATTTTATATTTCATTACATTTTAATGTTTTATATTTTAAATGAAATACTTGTATACATTTATAATAGATATATTCAAATTATTATTTTAATTAAATTAATCATTTTTAACAACATTGATAGATTATTTTATTTTAATAAAAATGTGTTTATTCATATTGTAATAATATTTTATATTTCATTACATTTTATATTTTTAATTATATATTTATGTACATTTATAATATAGTAATTATTTTTATATATAATTGTATTTTAATTTAATTTAAAAAATATATATATATATATTTAAAAAAAAACAATTTTATATATTTATTTATTTGTTTATTTATTTATTTATTTATTTTCAAACAACATTGACTGGCAATTTGTTTTATGATAAATGAACTCACATTATTGTTTCTCTGTTTCAGCCAATCAGATGGCTCCACAGAAACCTTGTCAGTGATGGACATGGATGAGTCTGGATCATCTTTGGATCCCTCTACTCTTCAGTCTGATCTAGGTGGGCATTCAGGCCATGATGACGGTCTGTCCTCCCTCTCAGCGCAGGCCCAACACCAGCAGGCCACAGACTTGGAGCCCCATCTGGACAGTCAGGAGGGCTCAGACCTGGACCCACAATGCCGCTCCATGTCCATGGACAGCGCCTACGGGACGCTCTCGCCAGAGTCCATGGTGGAATCACAGAGTCGAGTGGCCCCGGTGGAGGAAGACGACTCCGAGGAGGACAAGGCGGAGACCACGGGTGACGAAGGAGAAGATGAGGAGAAGGAAAATGTGGAAGAGGAAGACGATGAGGAAGATAAAAGCTCATTTGGATCTCAGAACTCAGTGGCGCCGTCTCTAAAGCCCAGGCGCCGACCCCACGTCCAATGTCGCCTGCCGTTTTTGGAGAGACTTGCTGTCAAATCCCGCTCAGAGGATAACCTGCTGTCCACAGTTCAACATTGTAACCCGGGCATTGCCAGGGCAGCCACAGATTGCACAGGAAGTCGGCCCAGATGGGAGCAGAGGGTTAAATATGTAGAAGCGCCGCTCAGCAGGAGCCTGACGGAGCTCAACCCTGCCGAACCGGACGAGTGTCTCCCGACGGATGAAGAGACGGAGGAAAGCCACAGACTCACGTGCAGTTTGCCCTCAGGCATGCTTTTGGACACATTGAGACGAGGCAAAATTGCACATGAGGCTGGTCGCAACCAGATTCCCTGCAGTGCGTCAGACGGGGAGCTGTCGCCCCCTAGTGGCACGGAGAGAAGGGGCCACAGTGAGAGACCCCAACAGCACAAAAAACTCACACTGGCCCAGCTCTACAGGATACGCACCACACTGGTGCTCAACTCAACGCTCACAGCCTCGTAAGTGTCACCTCTCTGTATTTGGATATTGTTTTTTGTTTCAGTCTTGAGCTTTGGGCGATTTAACAGATAATTTGCAGAAATTAAAAAAATCATCTAACGCCGAACAGTTTGTTTGTTAATTAAGATATTTATAACATTTTGGTTGGTGTTTTATTTTATACAGTGTCTAAGGTATATTCAATTTCTGTAGTTTTTTCTACTAAATATATTGTTCCAAAGCAGGTTTACAGAGAATAGAAAAGATAAACATTTCAAAATGGTTAATAAAATGTGTGTGGGTGTTTGTATATATATATTATACATATCATATATACATATAATGTTTGTTTTTATTTGCATCTATTTAATTAAATAGGTGCAAAGGGCAAATTAAAGGGTCTACTTTTAATTTAATTTCATACAATTTTAGATTTTATTTTATTATAACATTGCCAATCAATCTACCTCAATATTTAGTTTGTTTAATTTGTGTTTCTGTCTTTACTATATATATTGTTCCAAAGCAGTTTTGCAAAAAAAAGTTTTTAATTAAAATAATATAATTAGTATTGTCAATCGATTCATGTATATATATTTATGCACACACGTGTGTTTACATACTTTTATGTTGGATGTGATTAATCGCGATTAATCAGCACTAAATATAATATAATGTAATATAAAATAAGTAAGACTACATTAGATGGCAGTAATTTTTCTTGTATAGTCATTTTATATTGGCATGTTATCTATGAAAAGAAAGAGAAAAATAGAAAGGTAAAAAATATATATGCGATAGATATATTTATATTTTTTGTGTCAGGATGCTTTATTTATTTATTTATTTATTTATTATTTATTAGTGGTTACTTTGGCATTTGAAACGATTTACCCACCAATCTTGTTCTTATTTAAGAAAACATAATCTCTAGCTTTTTTACCAACATGATACTAACATGGGAACATTTTGTGTTGTGGACACTTGTTTGTTGACACTTGTCGTCTACTTTCTCCCCGTAGAGAAGTGTAGCATCTTCTGGCACAGATGTTTTCGGGACGACATTGTGAGACTGAATTCTGGACACAAATGCACTCTACCCAATGAGCTCTCCTCTCCGCTCCCTCTTCCAGTCGGATGGACTCCTCGTCGTGTAGCTTTCCTGTCCTCTCTCTGCGGGAGGGGAGGAGCGCAGACTCATTAACTCGTTGCACTTTGTAAAACATAACTACAACTAACTTCAAAAGAGGTCAGCGGGGCCGTACAGTTTTCAGAACGAGAACTCCAAGACCAAATGATCAAAGGAACACGTGTGTGGGACGTTTGAGCTTACGGCGGGTTGCTAACAGAAAGTAGAAATGAGAATATGAGAATGAAACGCCACATCTTGGATTCCCTCACCACCGCGTTTTCTTTCTAAGAATGTTTCTGTAAAAAGGATCCTTTCTAAGAATATTTCGACAAAGAGGACGCAGGTGATTCACGTTAACTGCACTACTGGATGTGACTGTGTGTGTGTGTAAGTTTATGAATGAGAAAGTGTGTGAATCCAAATGTGTGTGTGTGTGTGTATGACTGAATGAGTTCTAGATCTTGACCTAAACCAAATCACTGTTTGACTTTAGATAACTTGAGTAGCCACTAAGGCACGTTACACATTACTTTAGGACCAGTGTTATGTTCATTTGACAGGATTGAGTGAATATTTCTGTCATGCAACTTGCTTTATATGATTAAATCTTTAGGTTGGCGCGGCTTATTTAAGTTATACATGTGCACCTTGAACCTTACTGTATATTGTGTTGTGTGGGTCAAGTTAATGCATAAATAATATCTAAAATGCTTCAGCAGATGTTTAATTAAAGGTAAAAGGACTGAAAAAAACAACTATTTTTGGTTTATAACGTTTAAGGATTCAGAGAGCATCGCCTGACCCTAGATGAGCACTTATTACTGATCATCTAACACCGAATAGGGTGTTTGGTTTTCAAATGTTAACATATGTATTGAGGATTTATTGTTTTCTAAGCTTATGATCTCACTGCTGTTACCCAGAAAGGTTAAACTGAAACTGCCCGGTGCTTTACTAAAACCCAGTCCTTCTGAACTCCCTTTCTGAAAGAAACAAACAAACAACAAAAAAACACCCTGCCCAAAGTAAATATGGTGTGTTATATGTTTACTTATTAGGCTTTTTGTGTTTGTCATATTTATTGAGCTTGCTTTGTTTTATATATAAAATGTGGTCTATAATAGTATCCTTTCACTTCACGGTTGTACTTTTTTTTTGTTTTGTCGTCTTAATTTGTTAATTGTCATTTGTTGAATTAATTTTGAAATCTGCTAAGAACCAAAATAATGATGTTTTCCCATGTTGAGGGAGTGTTCCTTAAATGTCTTAAGAAATAAAAGACATCTTTCAGTATTTCTGGAGTTTGATGTGAATTATTAGTGACCTCTCATTGTACATTGATTTTACTTAATATTTCAATTTAAAACATTAAAAGTGCAGGAAGTTCTAATAGTATTAGAAATGAAATAAAATAAAGAGTCAAATGAGTAATGTGTGTTTTAACAGAGATTAGATATTAGTGGGCTATAAAAAGTTTTCATACATGTTGGTTGACATCATCTAGCTTAAGTGGCAGAAGAACATCAAATATTTAAAGTCGGTATGAAATGGAAGTTGCATTAGTCTTTTAAAGTATGAGTAAAACGGCTTCTCGGACAAGAAAAAAATTATGGTGGGACTTAATTTTGTCCATTGGGAATTGATTGGATTGTTGTGATTTGCTATTGGTGGATCGTCGTGTAAGTGACAGGTAGCTCCGCCCCCGCACCAGTAAACACGTCATCGGAGAAGAGATGACGCTGCAAGAGGGAGGGCAAGTTATTTATATAATAAATTTCAAACCCCTACATTTATTTTATATTACATATTTTTATCAGCCAGTTCCGGATGTGATATGTGGGGTATGTGATTCTCTTTTTTGTCCATTTTTTCAAAATCACTTGAAATCCTATTCATAATCCACTTACAGCCACTGAGTTAGAAGCACTGAAATGAAAATTAAGCAATTTAATAATCTGTGGAACGGGCAGGACTCGAAAAACTCCAGCCAATCATTTCCAAGACCACCTAGAATCATTGGACAGTAAGTCCGTCAATCAAACGGTCGTACGATACCCCCCTCCCTCCCTCCCTCCCCCTCACACGAATCAAGGCCAGCGTTGGAGGAAAGAAGGTAGGACCATTTGAGTTGTGTATTTTCAAAATCTGCCGGCCGTTTTGCAAATCACATACCCCACCTTTAAGGTACTCTGTAGGTAATCTTGACTAGAAAACGAAACTATTCAGACAAAAAATATGTAAGTCCACATTATGACCACTAGAGAGAGCTATTGAGTCAAAGTTAAGAATTGCAGCCAGGGAACACACGGTTGGAACTGACTGGTCTTATAAAGGTGATGTTACGTTCGATTTTGGGGTATTTTCACAGCATATTTATTATTTGAGTTTTCATTACTTAAATAGTTCTAAAGGAAAGACATTGAGGGTAGTGAGTGAGGAATATTGATCTTCTAAGTGTTACTTCGTATTTCTTTAGGCTATCAGTTTTTTCCAGCAGCAGGACAGTGAAACATCAGAATCTAAAAGTATAATCTAAACGGTTACTTGCACTGATCTAAATCCATAACTAACGTTACAAGTTCTAAATCTACTGAGCTTTGACTTAATGTATCCACCTTTATGTGCAATTTAAGCTATTTTGCAAGATTTCCCAATCATTCGCTATAGGTAAATTAATAACTGGAAGAATAACAAAGTGCAGTAAACGGTAAAACTATTTAATAATAAAAATAATAATAATTTGCCGACAGCTATCACTCTGTAGCCCTGGTTGCTCACTGAAGCTAAGCAGGGTTGGATGTCCCAGGATGTCCTTTGTAAAAAGAGTTGGAGTGTAACCCTGGCATCCTGGCCAAATTTTGCCCGTTGGCCTCTGTCCATCATCATAGCCCCCTAATCATCCCCATATAGTGATTGGCTTCATCACTGTCTCCTCTCCGCCAGTAAGCTGGTGTGTGGTGGGAGTTCTGGCACAATATGTCTGCCGTCGCATCATCAGCTGGATGCTGCACATTGGTGGTGGTTGATCAGATTCCCCCTTTAATATATAAAGAGTCCCCAGAAAAGTGCTGTATAAATGTCTCAAATTTGGACTAAACCACTCAATTCATCTGGATTAGTTTTACGTTCTCTTTATGAACTCTTTGAAGCCTCAGAGTGGTAGTTGTGTAGCTGTCAATGGAGGGACAGAAAGCTCTCAGATTTCATCAAAAAGATCTTCATTTGTGTTCAGAAGATGAACGAAAGTCTTACGGGTTTAGAACGACATGAGGGTGAGTAATTAATGACAGAATTTTCATTTCAGGCTGAACTAACACTTTAAAAATAAGGTGGAGAAATCATATGTAATCAAAACACAGGACCACTTTCAATTAAGCATGCATTACACACAGCATGTCTACCACTCTGAATATGTTTTATAGAAACATAAACAAAAGATGAGATGCTCTGCTGCGTGTTTACATTTACTCTCAAACGGATTCATAAGATGAATGTTTCTTATCAGTCAGTGTCTTTGTGGCATCATCTTCAGATCTCTCTGAGCCTGAAAGTGTGTTGGTCTAAACTCATCCCCCCTCTGTGCTCGGCAGCGGTTGGCATTCTGGGATGTGTGCGGGCCAAGGTGTATTTACAGGTGATTATATCAGCTAATCGGTGGATTACAGCATGTTGACTCCACACAATACCCTAATCCTCATGGAAAAGGCAACGTTCCGGCCCGTGGGATTTTCTCCATTAATCCCATCCTAGATTTGCCGGATCCAACCCCCCACCAACCTCCCCCCCCATTCCCACATCTGGCCTTCTGGGGTTTATCAATGTAATCCTTCATTTTAGAAGTAGTTTATTATGCTTCATTGCTGATACACTGGACTTTAATTATAAAAATGCAGCTTTACGCTGCAACACTAAAGTAATTACACAACCTGAGTCGATTAGCCGCTCTGTTTGGGTGTGTGCGAGTATGTGCTTCCATACACACAGTATATACACTCACCGGCCACTTTATTAGGTACACCTGTCCAACTGCTCCTTAACACTTAATTTCTAAGCAGCCAATCACATGGCGGCAACTCAGTGCATTTAGGCATGTAGACATGGTCAAGACAATCTCCTGCAGTTCAAACCGAGCATCAGTATGGGGAAGAAAGGTGATTTGAGTGACTTTGAACGTGGCATGATTGTTGGTGCCAGAAGGGCTGGTCTGAGTATTTCAGAAACTGCTAATCTACTGGGATTTTCACGCACAACCATCTCTAGGGTTTACAGAGAATGGTCCGAAAAAGAAAAAACATCCAGTGAGCGGCAGTTCTGTGGGCGGAAATGCCTTGTTGATGCCAGAGGTCAGAGGAGAATGGCCAGACTGGTTCGAGCTGATAGAAGGGCAACAGTGACTCAAATAACCACCCGTTACAACCAAGGTGGGCAGAAGAGCATCTCTGAACGCACAGTACGTCGAACTTTGATGCAGATGGGCTGCAGCAGCAGAAGACCACACCGGGTGCCACTCCTTTCAGCTAAGAACAGGAAACTGAGGCTACAATTTGCACAAGCTCATCGAAATTGGACAATAGAAGATTGGAAAAACGTTGCCTGGTCTGATGAGTCTCGATTTCTGCTGCGACATTCGGATGGTAGGGTCAGAATTTGGCGTCTACAACATGAAAGCATGGATCCATCCTGCCTTGTATCAACGGTTCAGGCTGGTGGTGGTGGTGTCATGGTGTGGGGAATATTTTCTTGGCACTCTTTGGGCCCCTTGGTACCAATTGAGCATCGTTGCAACGCCACAGCCTACCTGAGTATTGTTGCTGACCATGTCCATCCCTTTATGACCACAATGTACCCAACTTCTGATGGCTACTTTCAGCAGGATAATGCGCCATGTCATAAAGCTGGAATCATCTCAGACTGGTTTCTTGAACATGACAATGAGTTCGCTGTACTCAAATGGCCTCCACAGTCACCAGATCTCAATCCAATAGAGCATCTTTGGGATGTGGTGGAACGGGAGATTCGCATCATGGATGTGCAGCCGACAAATCTGCGGCAACTGTGTGATGCCATCATGTCAATATGGACCAAACTCCCTGAGGAATGCTTCCAGCACCTTGTTGAATCTATGCCACGAAGAATTGAGGCAGTTCTGAAGGCAAAAGGGGGTCCAACCCGTTACTAGCATGGGGTACCTAATAAAGTGGCCGGTGAGTGTATATATATATATATATTCAAAAGTTAGGGATCAGAAATCATTACTTTATTCAGTAAGCAGGCATTAAAGTGATCAAAAGTGACGGTATTTATAATGTTAGCCTACAAGAGATTTCTATTTCAAATAAATGCTGAAACTTTCTATTCATCAAAGAATCCTGCAGAAACTATCACGGTTTACACGAATATATTAAGCAGTACAACTGTTTCACATTGATAATAATTAGAAATGTTTCTTGTGCAGCAAATCAGCATATTAGAATGATTTCTGAAGGATCATAAGGGATGATCTGGATGATAAAAGATTGTCAAAACCATAAGAAAAGTGTAACCAAATTGATTAGTGCTGTCAAATTGATTAATCACATCTAACATATATGTGTTTATATAATATGTGTAAACATAAACTTTTATGCAATTAATCACGATTAATCGATTTAAAACCACTCGTATGTCTTTTTTTTTTAAATGCCCTTTAAAATGTGTAGTTCAGATGCAGAAAGCATCTTCTCTGTGAAAACTCAATAAATAACAAATTGATGAATAGGTTTATTTATTTAACACTTTTTTGGTCCGTTTAATATGGACATTTCAACTGACACTGATGTATTTTAGATCCGTCACCAAGTTCAGCACAAGCGATCATGAACTCCTGCTTCTCCTTGTGACAGATGTCATAAAGCATCCTGTAAAATTTGTCTGATTAACACAAAAGGGCACTTTGGCAAATCCAGATTACGAGAGCACTTTCCTTTATTAAACGCCGCCAATCCCAGCACTCTCTGCAGCTCTCGGATTAGAATCAGGTAGACACCATTGTCTGTCTAAACAATCCCCTCTGTAAGCCTCGCTGGATGTGTTTCTCCGCTCATGATGGAGGGAAGTGTGAGGGAGTGTGAACACCGTTCTCTGAGTTCTCTTTAATCAACATCATCCTCTTTAAAGGCCTAGGTGATTGGATTCCGGCTGTGTTTGAATGAGGGATTGAAAGGGAAATGAGAACTGAGGCATGTTTACTAGGTTTTCGGTCGTGCAAAAAGGCCCCGCAACAAGCACAGGCCATATGGAGTGTCTCACCATGTGAACAGCTGCCTCCCATCAGCCCGTCCATGTCGCACGGCACCATTATACGCCGATTGACCTTTGTATTGTCACAAAAGCTGCCAAGCAACATCTGGCATCATTAGGCACAGTGGTTGTTATCAGGTTAACATGGAATATTGTATACTGATCCAAGGAGGGGGCATGGAAAATCTGGTGTGGGGTTTGATATCTCTCCATCTGTGAAGTGGAGAAACAGTGTCCTTAGGGATTTTTAGTGCACTGTTTGAGTGTTTTGGGTGGTTGCTAGGGCGTTGTTATGGTGCTGACCAAATAAATTGCGCCCAAAGTCTGGTCTTTGTAAACGTATGGAAATTTCAACTTTTTATAATCCACCAAGTGAAAATCTGAATTATTATTGTTATTGTAGTTGTCATAATTATTTGAAATCAATTACTTTACAAAATATAAAAAATAAAACGCACCACAAATAATTAATAATATCACAAAATTTAACATAATGCATTTACCAAGTCAGATTTTTTGTGAATTACTTTTATATTCTTATTCTTAATCTTATTATTTAGTATTACTTCATTATCATAATTATTTGTGGTAACACTTTATTTTGATGGTCCCTTTTGAACGTGTTATTGACTATAAGTAACTTTGCAACTAAATGTCAACTAACTCTCATTGGAGTATTAGTAGACTGTCAGCTTAATATCTGCAAATACTTTATTGTGATGGTCCTCCAACAGACACTCTACTGACTATAAGTAACTTTTCACCTACAGTACATGTCAACTTAATCTAACCCTAACCCTACCAGTCTACTAATACTCAACTGCACTCTAATGAGAGTTAGTCGACATATAGGAGCAACGTTAACAGTCAAAGTCAACAGAATGTGTTAAAGGGACCATCCAAATAAAGTGAAACCTTATTGGTTACCACAAACAATAAATAGTCAAGTCAAGTCACCATCATTTATATAGCGATGTTAACCAGATTGTTTCAAAGCAGCTGTACAGTGATAATAGGAAATTAAAGTAACAGAGATTGTTTGGCTTTACAGCAGCTCTAGAATAAAGTTATTGTCCAGCTAAAGTTAGTTTTGATTGATTCACTTCCGTTGCAAAGATCATTAGTTATTAACTTTGGGGCCGCTTACACGACACCGTTCTAACAAAACAAAACCCTTAAAGGACAAGTTTGGTATTTTACACTTAAAGCCCTGTTTTAAGATCTCTGTTTCTGTTTCTGATGAAATAGAGCGGTTAAGATTGAAATTTGGACACATGCTGCTGGCCCGTGAATTTTCGGTTTCTGTGGTAGCACCCCCCCCCCACACACACACCTCCACAATGGTTGCATAGGTGCACTGGAACAATCCTTCATAAAACGCATTAAACTTTAGTTTACAAAGACGTGAAACTCACCGAGTGGTCTGGGGTGTTCACTGATATGCTCACACAAAAATCGCTGCAAAAGATGCTTTCCAACAGGTTTTATCGTAGTTTTTGTCCAACTCCATTGATATGTATATCTCTAGGGTAAGAAACACTGTTATAATACTAGGCAGAGTCTAATGGATATTTAAAAAAAAGGATCTTTTGTAGCGATTTTAGTGTGTGCTTATCAGTGAACACCCCAGAGCAGCGCTCAAGGAATTATCTCGTTGTGATGCAGGAGGAACTATGCCGGGAGACATCCCAAAGTGCCCAGAACCTCCACACTCCAGAGGACCTTGGTGAGACGCAGGAGGAGCCGAGCCCGGAGTCACCCCACAGCGCTCAGAACCTCCATGTTTTCCGGAAGCCCAAGCACCAGGCATCCCACGACACCATCGGCGGATTAAGTGGCCTCCAGCCAGCAAAGGGAGTGAGTGGCAGCAATTTGATGATGATGTGGATGGTATCCTGGAAGCTACGATGATGGAAATGGCAGACAGGAAACTCCAAACAATGACGACCATGATAACCAGCATCACCACCGAAAGGTTTGGCTTGGCGGAGAAAAGCACGCTGCTACAAACCAGTACTCTAAGAACCGCAGGGCAGAGAAGATTGCACAGCTGAGACAGGAACTCCGACTCCTGAAGAGGCAGTTCAAGGGGGCAACCGAGTATATGAAGCCAGGGCTGGTAGAACTACGGGGCATCAATGTTCAATTCCGGCAAATTTACATCTGAGCGGCATCGTCTGGATAAGGGGATTATCACTGGAGGCACTGTTTCAGTGATTCTCTTTTCCCTGGCCATGAACATGCTGGTCAAATTCGCTGAGCCGGAATGCAGAGGCCCCAAAACCAAGTCCGGAATCCATCAGCCCCCATCAGGGCATTCATGGACGATCTGACAGTAACAACTTTAACAGTGCCAGGATGCAGATGGATTCTTCAGGGCTTAGAGAGGTTAACCAACTGGGCATGGATGCGTTTCAAGCCGTAAAAATCCAGATCCATGGTACTGAAGAGAGGGAAGGTAACAGACCAGTTCCACTTCTCCCTAGGAAGTATCCAAATCCCATCAGTCACAAAGAAGCCTGTGAAGAGCCTTGGGAAAACCTTTGACTGCTCTCTAAAGGGTGGTGCTTCCATCAGGGCAACAAATGAACAACTGGAGAGCTAGCTGACTACAGTTGACAAGTCAGGCCTACTGGGGAAATTCAAAGTTTGGTTATACCAACATGGAATCCTACCGAGGATATTCTGGCCATTGTTGGTATACGAATTTCCAATTTCCACCGTGGAAGGATTTGAGAGGAGGGTGAGCAATTACCTGCAACGGTGGTTGATCTTGCCAAGAAGTCTGAGCAGCATCGCCCTTTAAGGCAAAAAGAACAAGCTAACGATACCGATCAACAGCCTTAGCGAGGAGTTCATGGTTACCAGAGCAAGGGAGGTGCTTCCGTACAGAGATTCCAAGAACCCATGAGTATCAAGCTGGCATTGAGGTCAGGACTGGCAGAAAGTGGAGGGCACATGAGGCGGTGGACCAGGCAGAATCACGGTTGCATCACAAGAAACTGGTGGGTCCTGTGGCTATTGGCCGTGCAGGACTGGGAAGTACTTCAACAACCCATTACAACAAACTGAAGGGTAAGGAAAGGTGGGACCTGGTCCAAAAAGATGTGAGGGCTGGGATCGAGGAGCAGCGTGCAAGCCTGATGGTGGGAATGAGGCAACAGGGTGCATGGACCAGATGGGAAGATGCCATGGAGAGAAAGATTTCATGGGCAGAGCTGTGGAGGGCTGAGCCCTATCGCATCAAATTTCTCATTCAGTCTGCCTATGACACCCTGCCCAGTCCATCCAATCTCTTTTGTTGGGGTTGAGATTTTTGAGACTCCGGCAAGGTCGAGACTCCGGGATGTACCTTGTGCCAGGGAAGAGGATCGCTGGAACACATCCTCAGCAGCTGTGCTAAAGTACTTGGGGAAGGCCGCTACCACTGGCGCCATGACCAAGTGCTGAAGGTGGTTGCTGAGTCCATCACTATTGCCATCAATCAGAGCAAGCGTTTACAACCACCAAGGTGCAAAATGGAGAGCAGGAGATCCCCCGCCTTCCCAAACAACTGTTCAGACAGGCCTGCAACAGTTCAGACAGGGGTGGCGTGCACAGTGCTTACCCATTGAGGTTGGGGGAAGGGGCTTTGCAGGAAAGTGACTCTACAGCCTCCTGGGAATCACAGGAGCACGCAAGAGAAGAGCCATTAGTGCAGCTTCAGAGGCTGTGGAAAAAGCCTTACGATGGCTGTGGATAACGAGGGACAAACAGTGGGTGAATGCTTCTTGGACACAGGCCGGGAACTGATCACTCCCGGTCGGGTCGCCTGGGTGAGGGGGTCTGAATTTGAAAGACCCGAAACCCCCTAGGACCCCAGGTACTATCACTGATGATGTGTCCAAGAGTGCATCATGTGTATGTAACAATCAAATTCTTCTTATTATTTTTCTTTATCATTTCATTTTAGTTATTTATTACTACAAATAATGCATAAATAAATAGACATAACTAATAAAAAGCACAGCAAGGTTCACATTAAGGTTTGTTAGAGGGAACCAGTGTTTTTTTTTATTTTTATTTAATTATTATTATTAATAATAATTACAAAAAGTATTTTTTATTAATTATATTATTATAATTTATATTATTTAATTGTCATAATTATTTGTTACCACAAATTATAAATAATTCTATTAATAAATATAAATATTAAAAATAATCACATACAATTAATAACAATGTTCATATTATTCCAATACTAGAAGGAACCAGGCCAGAGTTTCTGCTGTTTTTATTGCTTTGTTTTTCTGAATTACTTCAGCTTGGCTTAATATTTAAGCTGTTTTTCTGTTCTGATTCTGTCCCATTAGATATAACATATGTCTGCGAGCTCATAATCATTACTTAGGTGTTTCGAAAAATGAAAGTGACCATACGGCACAGTTTATAAAAACAACTTTACAGAGATTACTGTTATTGTATCAGCCTTAAGGAGCTTATTGTCATTCCAGTATTGTATTTTTGAGGGGGTTAATGCACATGAAAATGAAATGACAAGCATATTACTTAATTAAATGGAAATCCATTTTGAAATGCCAGACGCCGCCAGCGAGTTATGATAAACGAGTTGCATTTACTACCATTTCTGCAATTAATCTGGTTTACTGCGTTTCTGACATACCTTTGGATTACCAGATGTCAAATCCATGAGGCCACAGTAAAAGATAGCATGAAACATTAAATCAAATTTGTATTCTCACTGCAACTAAAGGAAGAGCACATGCAGGTCTCTGATTGTGGAGGCAATGGTTCTTGCATATGGTTCTTTGAATAAATGATAAGTCACCAGTTGTATTTGATAACCAACCCAGATCTTTATCAGGTCACCCAATCCACACAGCTAAATAAGTGTGACTAATGACAGTGAGGATAGAGTGTATGACTGGCCGCTATATCAGCTGAAAGAGTGTCCAGTAGAGAATGTTGCCCTCCCAAAATGTCCAGTCATTTCCAGTCGTTAAACAGACCAGCTCACCTTGGGAATGAATTAGCTTTAGTTAATTTTACACTTTCTGGATAGCATATCAAGTCTTTACAAAAAGCTATTTCCATCGGTATTGCGTTATTAAAGTCGTTCTAGACCTGTAAGACTTTCGTTCATCTTCAGAGCACAAATCTTTTTGATGAAATCTGAGAGCTTTCTGCCCTTCCATTGACAGCTACATAACTACCACTTTGAAGCTTCAAAAAGTACATAAAGAGATCGTAAAACTAAGTCATATGAACTGAGCGGTTTAGTCCAAAACTTTTAAAGAGACTTGATCGCTGTATTTGATTAACTGATTGAATTTAGGCTTTTATTCACATTTAAACATTCATCAGTGAATAAACAGAAGCTCAACTGTACCTGCTTGACGCACAAGAACAAACCTCTTGCTGAAGTTCAAACGTGCTGCGTAACACGATAATGAAACTCATTGGTTCTCTCCGAAGCTCAAACGTGATGCGTAACACGAGAATGAACATCATTGGTTCTTGCCAAAGCTTAAACGTGATGCATAACACACAAGAATGAACCTCATTGGTTCTTGTAGAAGCTCAAACGTGCTGCGTAACACGAGAATGAACCTCATTAGTTTTCGCACGTCAAGCGAACATGCTTGAGCTTCTGTTTACCACAACTGATGAGTGAGTTGATGAATGTTTATATGTGAATAAAAGCCAAAATTCAATCTGTTTATCATATAAAGCGATTGTGTCTCTTTAGAAAATTTTGGACTAAACGGCTCAATTCATATGGATTAATTCTTACGTTCTCTTTATGAACTTTTGAAGCGTCAAAGTGGAAGTTGCGTATAGGTGACAATAGAGGGACAGAAAGCTCTCAAATTTAATTAAAAAGATCTTAATTTGTGTTCCGAAGATGAACGAAAGTCTTTGTTTGGAATGAAAGGGTTTGGAACGACATGAGGGAGAGTAATTAATGGAAGAATCTTAATTTTTGGGTGAACTATCCCTTTAAGGCCTTTTGTGACAACATGCCCCAATAGCAGCTCATATTGTTAAACTATATGGGGTAAATTGTCACCGTGGTCCGTGGAATCTGCTAGTAGCATGCAACACACAAAAATTAGGGTTATAGTTTTATATTTAGATAATTTAATTTTATGATATTTATATATTATACAATTATAAATTTAAATATTTTATTTAGCCTATATTTCATACACCTATTAATAAATGTATTCCTACAGATTTTTGTTTGTATCTAAAATTATAATTTTTGTGTTTATACACACAAAATATAAACACATTTTGTGTTTATAAGTCTCCAGGTGGCAGACCTCTCATTATGAGATGCAAATTAAGCCATTTATTCTTTATGAATTCTTCAGAGCACAAAGAGTTAACTGTGGGAGGTTCTGTCAGCAGATTTGGGTGGAGTGAACTTGGCCAGCCTGTGTACACTTTTCTTCTTCAGTAATTAGCTAGGCTTCCAGCAAAACCATGCTTCAGCATCTTCGAGAAGAACCCATCACGACCAGAGCTCATCTGTTGTAAAATTACTGTTTATTTTCAGTTCCCTGTCAGAGATGGGCGAAATCAGTGAAGCATCCTTACTGGATTACATCTGTTCCTGTGGAGGAAAAGTCAAAAATTCAGATCTGTCCAAAACATATAAGCATTTTATAAACCATAGCGATTTGCAGCTACGTGGTGAGTAAATGAGAATATGACATTTTTTCACATTTGCTTTAACTTACACCTAATCTACACTGCAAGCACGCGACGCTACGCGAGACACGAGACTCGTTTTTGCGTTTAGAAACAAGCTAAATTACACTGAATGAAACACAGCGCGCGGATTATTTTTTGTTGTTTTAATAAACTCAATTTTAATGTGAGATGCCGTCATAAAAACGCAACATTCGAGGTTGCGACGCTGAGCAGTGTAGTGTAGACCAACTATTAGACATTTTAATGTAGTCGAGTTGCTAGTAGTGTAAATTGGGTGTTTTTGGTGGCATGTCTCTCTCTGGCACCTTTTTCATAAAAAATCAGCATAGCTTTTGCTCTGCTTGAGGGAGTAAATGGCTGTTAGCCTCTTAAAAAGTAACTGTGGCAAACATCTGCTTTAGATTAGAAAAGCTTTACCAACAGATAGAATTACACATGGAATTCTGTCATTTCCTTCGCTCCCCCAGGAAGGGCCCCCACATTCCCAAACCATGACAGTGGGGTTCTAAATAGAATATTCATTCACTGACGTTGTAGTTTACTATTTGATCCATATTTCAATATTAATAAAAATATGGCCAAATTAGATTGTTTAATACATTAAACTGATTGGCATAACCACATTAAGCTGATATTCTGATTGACAAATCTGAATAACACATCAGGCATAGGCCTATGTCTATATAGCCTATAGGCTAAAACCGTTCATTTAGAAATGTCCATATTCGTTCATATAAAGGTGATATATTACTGACAGTTGTGGGAAAAACAAACGATTGAAAAAAAACACACACACATATTTGACACAAGGAAGGACTGCTTACATTAAGCAGAATATTCCCAAATTCTGGGAATTCCTGTGCACATACTTATTTTGATAAATGTTGAATTGCTGATGCTGAATTTTTCTTTTCTGATTTTGCTTTTCTAATGGCTCAAATGAATCACACCACATGTTTTACTAATAGGCCTATATAAGATGATATATTGACCAATATTTGCATCAAATTATATCTGTAGCTGCTTGCCTGATTAAGCATGAACTCTCTCACTTGTCAGTTTCAACCGCTTTCAATGGATATTGCTTTTTTCTTTTCTTTTTCTTTTTCTTTTTTTGTGAATTACAAGTTGCTTATATTGCTCAAAGTTTGGCATGAAACAGAAGTTGCAATAGTCTTTTGTGACGTTATCCGAGTGAAATGGGTTCTGGAACAAGAAAAATGTAGGGCGGGACTTGATTATGTCCATCTGGAATTGATTGGATGGTTGTGGTTTGCTATTGGTGGATCTCATGTGAGTGACAGGTTGCCCCGCCCACATACCAGTAAACTTATCATCAGAGATGTAGCTGCAAGAGGGTAAAGTTATTTTGATTAAAGATTACATGGGCACATGAATTAAAAAAAAATGCACAGAGAAATAATTTAATAATAATAATTAATACTGCAATTAAAAAAAAGATTTACCAATTTGGACTTCATGGTGACTTTAAAATCCCATTGTATAGTTATCAGCAAGCATCTGTCGGTGAAAAACAAATACTGCTTTTACCACTAGTTCTTTGTGTGTGAACATAAAATATTAATGTAAAAAATGAAATGACGTGTCTGCAATAAAGGGCTTTGTTGCAGCAAAGTGGGCCAAATAAAATAAAATGAAAAAAAAAACAGGCATGATGTTCTCATAAACCACTTAAACAGTAATTAAATTAGATGATGTTGCATTTAATCCTACATACATGTGTCAGACATAAATATATGAAACAATTATCCGTAATGGCTTTTAATGCTTCGTCCAGCTGTGCTTGTACAGTTGTGTACAGAGGTTTCAAAATCTGCTTTCGTTCTGGTACCATCTGACACAGCTAACCAATTATCATAATTATTCCCGGTTACCGCATCAGCCTGCATGACATGCTCTAATTCTGGGGTTATAATGACTCCGGTCCTTTTTAGGATGGTGGTTTTGATGGGATCTCGGGCAGTTGCTATATTCTCTGTGGGAACGTAGAGTCCTCATAGTTGGCCAGAGTAGACTAATAAATTTGCTCAGAAAGCTAAACAGTGTTCCTCTCATTACCATGACAGGAATTCTGCTGGCTACAACTGTTAAGTGTTGACTTCCCTTAGGGTTTCCTGTTGTTGTGGATGCCGTGTTGCAATGTCATCCCTATCTTTTTCCCCTGGCAGGAAAACGGAAAGGTTGTGTTTAAAGGTTGCATTCTCTATTTAAAGATCCAAGCCCTGATATGTTTGGCACAATCCAGTACTGTTTAACCCTTTATGGATCACATTATGGAAACATGTGATGTGTTTGAAAGTATACCACATCCACACTCTTCTACTTTTAGGTTTGTTTATTTGTTTTTGACATCTGGCTTTTGACATAAAAGTGTGAAATATTTCATGAAACAAGACCTATTTCTTAGGCGAAAGTCTCAAGAATTACATTCTTTAAAATATTTAAATTTTTTTAATTGTATTGTTCACTGACAGTGACATATTTTTTAAGTCATTCATAATGTTCATTCGAAATAAAATGTTTTTTTAATAAGGTCATCAGTTATTAAAAAATGGATACTTGGAGTGAAAGAAAATGCTTTATTATAATGCTTTTTTCATTTCTACATGTTAACAAAATATGTTAGTGCTGATATATCACCATCAATATAAAAGTAATCACTGATAATAATACCATTAAAGGAAAAACAGTGTTACAATGTAAAAATAAATTAATATAATGTATAAATTAATTAATTAAAACTAAATGAAAATGTGATTAAAACAAACAAAACATTTGATTAAAATAATAAATAAATAACACAAAATTGAATGAATAAATAAATAAATAATACAGTACATCTAAAAGCACTGCAGTGAGTAAAAAAACAACAGCATAATGATATAACATAATTTCCCTTGGATGAGAATGATCATATTTGAGGGCATCAAAAAGATTAAAGACCCCTGACCTAGACTGTGCTATGCAGTTAATATGTATCAAGCCACTATATGATTTTTTTCATTTATATATGAATACTAATTTGAAAGATTAATACACTCCAGATTATGCTTACCATGTTGACCTTCAACAATGTGTATGTTGCCATGGTAACCAAAAACTATTTCACAGAAAATAAAGTAGGATTGAGTAAAATAGCACCTTCAAACAACAGAAATCTTTGTGTTATTTATAAATGAAACTGGGTTAAAATGTGCCTTTATGAGAGAAGTTTCCATGACAATCTGCCAAAATCATATGCTCAAGTTAGTAAAACTAGAGTGGTGTTTTTTTTTTATTATGGGTTGCGATTCGCTTTAGCAAGGAAACAACAAGTGGTTTGGACAAAGCGCAAGAGTGATGGTGCGTTCATGCTATGTCAAAAAATATGAAAAATAAATGTTCTCAAATTTGTTGGGTTTATAACTTTTAGTTATAAGAGTGAGCATTTCCTGAACTCCGGCTCCGGAGTTATAAATAAGCGCCGCTGGTGTAGTCCAATTCATGAACAGATGACTCTGAGTCAGTTCTTTTGATGACTCGTTCAAGCGACTCACGAGTTAACAGTTTGACGAGTCTTTTACTGAATGGACTCCATCAGATTCAAGTCAATTCACCTTTATTTCTATAGCGCTTTATACAATACAGATTGTTTCAAAGCAGCTTTACAGTGATAAACAGGAGAATGATTCAATGATACAAACAGTTCATTTCGGCTGTACTGCAGCTCTAAAAGAAAACAGTTGAATTGTTCAGCTGAAGTCAGTTCAGTGTTGATTCAGTTTCATTGTAAAGATCATTAATATTAAATTGGCTTATTAAAGCAGTTTGGGAGAAAACAGTGATCATCCAGCTCAGTTCAGTTCTCATCCAATAGTGGCAGTGCCGACAAATCAATAATATTGTTGAGTGGCTCCTGAATATACACATGACTCCCTTACTGAACTGCAAGTTCCATGTCAAAGCTCATTGCGTCAATATAACTGTGTTACCAAGAAAGCAAAAATAAATTTTCCTTAAGGCAATGGAATGAAATTGAAGTAGGAAAAATAAGTCTTTGGGATCGAAATAAAACTACGAGCCAGCGCTGGGAGGATCTGAGTGATGATAAATTGGGAATTGTCGTTGAAAAGGCATATGAGCAATGCAGTAATGGAGGATTTGTTTGCGCAGGTCTCCTCCCTGTCATTTTCTATTCTTGTATAGTAATTCGAGCCAGATTCTGATTTCTCCTTGATGCAGTCAGTCTGTGCTGAAGTGATGTTGCATAATATCACAAACTCCCACAGGCCAGGAATCAGAGTCCATTGTGCGCAAAACATTAAATCTACAAGTCAATAACTTGCAGACAGGACAAATTAATACATAAACAAGTGTTCAAGGTGTAGTGTCAATCTCAAACCTGTAAATGTTGCTTTTACAGGGATAGTTCACCCAAAAATTATAATCCTGTCTTCATTTTCTCACCCTCATGCCGTTCCAAACCTTTATGACTTTATTTTTTCCATTGGAACACAAACAAAACTATTTATTTATAAAATTTAAAGGGATAGTCCAAAAAATATATATTTTTTGTCATCATTGACATTTTCTCAATTCGTTCTTTATTTCTTCTGCTGAACACAAAAGTAGATATTTTGAAGAATGTTGTTAACCAAACCGTTTCGGTTCTATTTGACATTCATGGACAAAAAAATATAGTGGAAATCAATGGGAACCGAAACTATTTGGTTACAGACATTCTTCAAAATATCTTAATCTGTTTTCATCAGAAGAAAAACTCAAACGGTTTTAGAACAACATGAGGGTGAGTAAATTGGTGACAACGGTCATTTTTGGGTGGACTATCCCTTTAACTACTTCTGTATTCCATAGAAGACAGAAACTCACAGTTTGAAATGATGTGAACAACAATGTTTGGGTGGATTTTTTTTTTTTTAAAGACTAGCCTCTGATATGCTTGTGTTAGTTTTTTCTGAAATGTTGAGTTTAGATTTACAAAGCAAAGAACTACTGCAAGGTCACGTACGAGTAACCTTTCTTTTAAGAAATATTTTGAAAGCATGCTGGGAAAACATGATTATCATCTCTTACTCACAACACTTTAACCTCTCTTTTTTTTTTCCTGCAGCCAAATACAGAGAAGAGTTCAAACTCATCATTGATAGAATTGCTACGGTGAAGTCTGAGAATGTGAGTACATCTTTTATCAGATCATTATTGCAGAGTTTAAACTAATTAACTCCTCCGTCTGTCTCATTAAATGATCGTTAGTGCATTGTTGTGTTTGTAATGCGATCGTGTTTATTCACTGTCCCTGAAGAATAGTCGCACAAGTCTCTATTTACTCTGTGACTGGGATAGGTCTCATTTTCTCACATCAGTGCTGTATGCCCCACACCCTTATGATCTTGGACCATTGACCTCGATGTGTACTGTACTTCCCCTCGCATGAGATCCTTTTCCATCCGATCTGAAAATCCATTTTCCCTGCCATAAATGGCATTAAAAAGTTTGGGTTCAGTTACTTCAGTAAGACTTTGTGGTTTTGAATAGAAGTCTCTTATGGTCACCAAGGCTGCAGTTATGTGATCAAAAATACAGTAAAAATTTTAATAATAATAACTATTTTCTATTTTATTATATTTTTAAATTTAATTTATTCCTATGATGGCAAAGCTGCATTTTCATCATCATTACTCCAGTCTTCAGTGTCACATGATCCTTCAGAAATCATTCTAATATGCGAATTTGCTGTGCAAGAAAAATGTCCTATTATTATTATATGTTGAAAACAGTTGTGCTGCTTCATATTTTTTTCTGGTAAATGTGTTAATATGTTTTTTAGGATTCTTTGATGAATAGAAAGTTTGAAAAAACTGTTTTATCGTAGGCTATGTACAGTTTTATAAATATCTTTAATGTCACTTTTGATCTATTTAATGGGTCAAATTGCTTGATCGATGCACTAATATTTTTATATGATTGTGCTAAAATAAACGTTTTTATCATAATTTATTCACCTTAACATTGTTCCAAATCCGTATGACTTGCTTTCCTTCCGTGGAGATATTTTGCAAGGGTCCAAGGTTCTCTTTTTCATATCACTAAAAATCATTTTATTTCCTCAAAAAAGTGCAAGAAGGAGGAAAATCATTATAAATGCCATGCTCTATAATGCTATGAGTCTTCTGAAGGATAGCTTTGGACGTTCGACAAAATATTTCATTTTGTGCTCCAAAATGTGATATTTTGTTTGAGTAAATTGAGGTCATTTTCATTTATGGTTAACTTTTTTTGTTTTTGGTTTTAAATAACAGTATGGAGATAATGGTTCCTTTGTTTATTTCAGGGAGAGAAATATCTCATCATCAAGAAGAAGTATAGACAACTAATACAAGAGCGAGAGCCTTGCGCTGGGGAATCAATCAAGCAAGTTCATCCGAACCCACAAAATGAGCTCCGGGTCTCGAATCCAGTGAAGACCCATAACCCAACAGCCCAGAAACAGCCAGCACTGGTGGCCTGGTGCTCAGGACCCATGATTACAGTCACCGAGGCATCAGAACCGACCCAGACAGATAATGTGAGTGATTCTTGATTGTGATATCCATTGTTTCAGAGCTCCAGACTAACATTTGAGAGTAGTAGCACCGGTGCCAATAATTTCCACAGATGGTGGTGCCAGCACCTGAGCTGGTATGGCGCTTAGGGGTTGGGAGTTTTATTCATAAAGGTAATTTAATCATAAAATGACTATTGTTTTGCATTAAAAAGTGCAGCAACTAATTATATTACATGTTTATTTCTTGTAAATGCACATTTGACAGAAAAGCACTGAGCTAGTTGAGATGCAGATCAAAAATAAACAGGTGACATTTTTTTATAGTGAAACATTTTACAATTCTTTTTATTTTTGGTCATCACAGTAAAAATAACATTTAAATAAGATATTTATAGCTTTGAAATGCTGGAAAAAGTGAAGCACTTGAAAGGCTTGAATTTCACTCTTAAAAGGTTGTACGAACCCTGAAACGAATCGTTTAAAAACATTCAACTATTTCTGCCACAATACCATGGTTACATTCAAAAGCCTTTTTCATGGTTATATTCAATCCATGACGAATGTTGGTGATTTGTGGAATGAAAAGCCTTCTATAACTTGTTTCATGGCACAGTGTTTCTCCTGGTTTCCATTGGTATTTGAATGCTTCCCACTAGATTTCGCAGTGATAATACTGTGATGAATTCAAACGCTGGAGCCCTGTTTTACTGCTCATCATAGCATTAGTACAATGGGCCTCACAGATCAGTGACCAGCAGCATTGGGGGTAACGCATTACAAGTAACATGCATTACGTAATTACTTCTGAACAACAAGCCTCAGCCAGGTGAGAAAAAGTAGCACAAAAGCAATGTAACGCATTACTTTCCATAAAAAGTACTTTTTAGGGAGTAACACAATATTGTAACGCCTTACTTTTTAAAGTAACTTTTTCCCTGATGACCAGTTTCATCACCATGTGTCATGAATGACACATCTTGACGTCTTGTGCTTTTACTAAAAAAAAAACATAATGGAGAAGAAGAAACGAGAAGAACTAAAGAGGAATCTGGCTGAGTAAGTTGACCGCAGTATTTCAGTAATATTTTGTGATTTGACGTAATTCCATTAAACATATTTAAAGCTCTGCTTTCCAAATGAGTGAATTACTATTGTCCAAGTATGTGTCATATAGTCTCAGTTAGACTAGCATGAAATGTTTGCATCAGCTAAAGAGCATCATGGTATAAAACTCTTGTGAAATTCAGGTCTCTATTAATCATTTTCCTGGACATCACCCAGAATGCAGTGTTTTCCTCAGACTGTTTGCGAAAGCTTTTTTAGCTGGATTAAAGAAACAGCTGGTGATAAGAGAAAGCTTGTCAGAAGCAGATAACACTGTGTTTCAGTTGCCTTATCTTTAGCTGTAGGACTTCAGCTGTTAAAAGCGTTATTTTGAACCCCATATTGAGACTTCCGGCAAGGGAGACTATAGGAAGCATGTACAAATTAATTTTTGGAATGATAAATGGCTGTTTGTTTTGCTTGGTTTCAAGATCATCTTCATATATCTTTGAAGCCTTGAAGCATCTTTGGATCATACTGTATAACTTGCATCTCCACTGACCTTGACGAAAACAACTACTGGGTCTGTGCACAATGTCATTGAGTAGAAAGGCTAAATATATAGCACAACATTCACAAAGCTACTCTGTCATTATGATTTTTATGTGAAAATTACTTGAAAGTGGGATATATCTCTCTATAAAGGTAAACATCTTAAGCATAGCCATTATAAGAAACAATGGCAGTGTTATAGTTAACTAAAAGTAAAACTACTAAGAACATTGTTGTTCATTTAAAAAGCTGAAATAAAATTACAAATATGAATATTAGATGAAAAAAGAATGAAATGTTGCCTTGGCACAAGTGCTAAAATGATTAACTACTAAAAAAAAAATTATACATGAAACCAAATAGTAAAAAAACAACAACAACCAAAATAAACAAAACCCACAAATTTATTACAAATTAAATTAAATCAAAATATGAGAGAAATCTAATTCAAAATATGCATAAAAACTATGATGGCATATAAATAATACTGGTTGATGAGAGGCAGTTTCACCCACACATGGAGCGTATACAGTTCAACACACAATAGTGTGAATTTCCTGTCAGCACTTTTTTCAGCCACATTGAAATTGTGTCTAGAAAACTGTTAAACCAGACAAACTGTATGAAAGCATGAAAGTGGCTGCATTTATCCCTGGCCAATGAAATACCATCTATAGTTTGGCTTCCCTGATCTCTGAATAAAGAGTGGCTTGTACTGTGCTAAAGACATTTGTTCTGTGCTTAGAGAGCTCAATGCGCTGCTACTGAAGACAACACATGCAAAATATGAAAAACACCCGCAAATTAAGAAACCTCTTCATCAGTTTGACAACAGATGGGAATTAGCTTTTAGCTAAATATGGTACAGTACATATATTGTGCATTGTCCCTGTTAAATAAATAAATAAATAAACACATGTGTTGCAAATACTCACAATGCAACCAAATACAGAAACACATTGCAAAAGTTCACAATGCTGCCAAATATAGAAACGTACTGCAATTTTCTCACAACTCAACCAAATACAAAAACACACTGCAAAAGTTCAAAACGCAACCAAATACAGAAACACTCACCAAATAGCACAGACCACAACAGAAATGTTTCAAGGGAACGCCAAAAAGTGACGAACCTGGCTTGGACATGCTGTACTGTTTATGGTCTACTAGTCAGTGGTGTTGTTGACCTGAAAAGTGAGTTTTTTTTGTGTTTATTTCAACATCCTGATCGTAGGCTATGTACATTGTGAGTATTTGCTGCACATGTGTTGTCAAACAAGTTGTTTTCTTAATTTGCTGGTGTTTTTTTTTTTTTTCTGTTAGCATGCCTTTTCTTCAGTTGCAGCGTGTTGAGCTCTCTCAGCCACCGTACTTTTGACCCATGAACCTGATGTTTTGTCAGCATCAGCTGATTTGAGTGCAGTGAAGTGATCTTAGTGAGACTTCTCCTTTTCTTGTGTTTAGCAGTCAGACAGCACCCCCTCACCGCCGGCAGAGAAACCAGAGCATCTGACGGAGGAGCTTTCAGCGTCAGACAGAGAAGATGACCTCGACAAGGACTCAGGGTCAAAGGTCAGAGCCAAGTTATCTGGTTTTATGTTTTTAATTGATCACAGACTATTTAAGATGTTTGCTTTGCTTTGTCTGAAATAGAAGAACTGGTAATGATTTAGAACAAGTTTCTCTTAGTTGTCATAAAAGGACTGAACATGGAAAGCTCAGGATGTATTATTTTAATACCTTTAAAAATGCATAAAATACAAATTCATACAGACAATGACTTCTACATACTTTTTTTCGTGATTTACATGATTGAGATGTCTTAACTTATTTAAATCTTTTATCTTAAAATAAATATTTCTAGGAAGCTTTACCATCTTTAATGAAAGTAGTAGTACTTTTTTGTCTAATTTCTTAATGTACTATTATACTAAAATAACATTATGTAATATTTTAAATACAATTAATATAAGTATCTTTATAAAAAAAATAATAATTTTGCATCATTTTATTATTGTCTTAAATAACAAGTGCAGCAGTTTTATTTTGAAATAAGAACATGTAAAAACTTCCAAATGTCTGTTAAATTAAAGTTTTATGAAAGTGTTTGTCAACATGCAAAAAGCCCTCTTGTTGTCATGTGACAAGACCACAACAACGGGAAATGACATCACAAAGATGTCCACTCACTGATATAGACCTTATGCACCAGAGAAACGAGGGCGCCGCCATCTTTAGAATATTGTCTTTGAACTTCCGTTTTTGGTAGCTCTGTATATTTCTATGGCATCTCTGTCGAGGAGTGATTCGCTGGTGAAGTGAATTTACTTATTGTAGAGTTAACGAAAGTTATCATGAGCATTTTGTGAAGAAAAAGTACATACTTTTGAGTGTGTAGCAAAAGAGTAGGCAAGCTTTGGGACATACTACTTCGTCATCTTTAACGGACAGCTCTGTCGCGTGCGCCGTCACCGTAAACTGCCCTGTCAATCATCTCGTCACAGTTAAAATCCTGCATTCAATCTAATTTAATTACCTACCGTTTTGGAGAGAAATGTAGTAGCACATTCATCTGTCAGTCGCGGGTCTTTCATGTGGAGACTCTCCTCGTGTGTTTGGAATTTGAATGTAATTATGCATTTTAAAAGTTAATGGCTAAACCTATCTTTACAAAAGTTCACAATGCTGCTGCAGATGCAATACAATGTAGACAACATTGAATAAATACATTTTCGTCAGGTTAGATACTGATAATTAATCACTCAAACCCCTTTATCTAAACCTCTCTACATAACCTCCATGTCTGTAGTTTTTTAACACTTTTACCTTGTGTTTGTAGTTTTAATCGAATCCTCGTCCAACGCGCGATGGGTTGTGGGCAATATCAGCCGTTAGAGTGCGCATCGATCTACACTTCGGATTCTGACCGGATATAGTAGACCATCCGGGTATCTCTGGAACACTCATTTCAACATACTACGATTTGGGACGTACTAATTCTATTTTCGAATACTATTTAGGACGGATAGTATGCGAATTGGGCCGCCATGTTGTCATTATCATGTGACCTACCAGTGTCAGTCGCTTTACTGCCATTCACGAATCCTCTCTAGTGGCCTCATGGCTATCCCATGGCTATACGTAAAAAAGTAGGTGAAAAGTACCCGGATGACTTGCTACATCCGGCATATGATGGACACTTTCCTATCGATAGTGAATTCAGCCATATGGATCAGTGGTGCCATCGGTAGACTTCAGTGAATTCAGAACCGTGTACTTGCATACTATTCTCACTATTTCTGCCATAGAAAGATATGGTAAAAGTAGTGTGAGTTCAGCACGCGTCAAGCTTTTTAAAAATATTCAGACTCAAATTCAGCTTGTCAAATTGTGAAACCCCAAGAAAACTTCACGATTTAAAAGAAAAGGTATTGAAAATATTTGAGAATATTTGAGATCTCTTGTTTTAGATAACATGAAACCACATCAATATAACATGAAAATTACGTTCATAAGAACTTAGTACATTCTACATTTAAGATAAACTTTTTATTTTGTTTATAAAATTGTATTTGTCATTGCTCTTATTTGCTCATCCTTATTTGTCATTCATTGAAAAGCTGGCACAGTAATTCACCACAAGAGCCCCACAAACAAGCTGCACATTTGATGTCTGTAATATTAAGACTTACCAAAAGGTGGCGCCAGAATAATTAGCTGGATTTGAGAGGCCATATTTCAGCCAGGGGTGACAGCATGAAAGACACGTTCATTTACATTTGAATGAGGCTTTCTATTGTTGTGCAAAACAGCAACATGCTCCACCTCATTATAGAGAGAAGTATCATCTGTGCCCTCCAAACATTTGTATGCAGATCAATCTGAGATGCGGCTGGATAAAGGCCAATGTTTTATTACAGCATAATGTTGGAATATGAGATTTTATGCTTTATTTTAATGCATATTATTATTATTATTATTATTATTTTATTAATCATATTGAGTCTTTTTATATTTTGCTCTTAGAGCTTTAAGACATTGAAGGTTTTGTTTTTGCATTAAATGTTTCTCTTTCAACCACAACACTTGATTCACACTTGAAAGCTCTTCACGCCCGAAAGCTCTTTCCAAGAAGCGAGACAAAACTGACTAGTCCTTAAGAATTATTAATATGATGCACTGAAGCTGAAATCATCTGCATAAAATGTGGTTACATATTTTAATATTTTACAATGTAACAAATCTCTTTTGTTGTTGTATCCATTACTGCTTTGGGGTTACGCTACTGTGATTATTGTTTACCTTTCTGGTTGATTTTCAGATGAAAAAAAAATGATAATTTTGCATGCAATTATTTAGCCACTCACCTGCCCGTTTACATTCTTTTCATTCTTGTTTTAAATATGTCTCACTTAGTTCCTGTTTAAGCACAGGTAAACAAATATTGCTTGCAGTCTTTAGGAAAAGAGGCTTTGTTAGTGTAGCCTATATGAAAGAGCTCAAGTGTTTTCCCACTGTCCGATCGGACACGCCATCGCTGTCCTGAGAACAATTAGCAAGCACGTGCACTGCAAAAATGACCCAGCCGCTCCATTTTCCCTCACATTAATCAACGTGACTGACACTTTGATACATAAAGAGAAATTCACTTTCTCCTTGGCTCACAAAACGGGTGGATTCTATTCAAAAGACATAGTTAGGGAAATGTGGCTAAGCTAATCGTTCACCTCTGGCTCTCACGGGTTTAAAGCATTTTTTTAATGGCTGTGTGACCTGAGAAGATGTCAAATTGGAGGCATTATCCTTTGTTTTTACTGTCCTTCCATTTTAATGAGCAGATTTGTTGTGTTTCTGAGGTAAACGTCCCTGGAAGTTTTGTTTCTACAGTAGTATTCAGTGTAAGTCTGCGCACTGATAAAAAGAGCGGCATTATGGGTGTTTCTTGTATTTGCTGTGTTTACTGCATCTTTGTTGGGGCCTATTAATGTCTTTGTGGGCTGTTTGCCTTGTTTATCTGCTACCAAAGTTGTCTAATTCTTGACAGCGCTGGGTTTCCCTCCCCTCATATCTTAAGTACAGAACAGGAAGAGGAAGCACATGTCTGCCGAACCCAAACGCCCACTCTAGCATCTCACATTATTGATGTCACTGTACAGTTTCACACTGACTCCTCTGTGTTTCAGGTGATACTTCCAGGTGGTTTTGAGAGTGATTTCAATCATTTTATGTCCTGTTTCTTTCCCAGAGTGAATCTGAGCATGATGAGGATAGCGGGGGGAGTTTGGGATCCACCGCTGTGGCTGTGAGTATAATAAATCATACACACATTAGAAGAAACATTTATTATGATACATAGTTACAGTTAAAATATCTTTTGTGTCTGTAGTTACTGTTGCTACAATAAAACTGTGGTTTTTATCCACCACTGTGATCAATTAAACCACAGAAAAATTGCTAGACTGTCTTTAAGAGATTCAATATTAATTAATTATATTCATTTGACAGTAAATAAAAGAAAAAATAGTTTTTGTGCCCTTGATTAAGACACTTAACCTCAGGTTACTCCCAAGTTTCTCCCTGTAAGAATTACTGTCAGTTGCACAGGATAAAAACATCTGCTAAATTATTATTTACTTATTTTTTTGGGTGGATCAAATAGATTTACCATGGTAAATGTTCTGAATTATGTGGACTTTCTGAAAGTTACTTGGTAAGAAGGCATTTTCTAGGACAATACACTACCATGTAAAAGTTTGAGGTCAATAATTTTTTATTTGAAAGAAAGAAATTAATACTTTATTTAGTAAGGACACATTATATTGATCAAAAGTGACAGTAAAGACATGTATAATGTTACGCTTTATTATCTTTCCATTCAAATCATTTTATACATTAAACGTTTCTTTTTTTAAAGACATATTTTTTCTGAATTTTGTTAACTTTTTTTTCTTCTACTTTCTTTTGTGATAATACCCACCACCAACACATAAAAATGCACAGAAATAAATAATGTTACAAAAGATTTGTTTCAAATAAATGCATTTTTTACCATCAAAGAAACCTGAAAAAATGTGTCATGGTTTCCACAAAGGTATTAACTGATTTCAACCTTAAAAATAATAATAAAGGTTTCTTGAGTATCAAATCAGCATATTAGAATGATTTCTGAAGCATCATGTGACTCTGAAGAAACTGAAAAACTCATTTTACAATATATTATTCAAACAGGTATTTTAAATCGTGATAGTACTTCACATTTTTCTTGTTTTTTCTGTATTTTGATCAAATAAATGCAGCCTTGATGAGCATTAGAGACAAAAACATAAAACATCTTTAAAAACCCAAACTTTTGTTGTAGACAACTAGAAATGGGACTATGAGTGAGATACTGAATATTTGTAACATTTGTTTTCAGTGTAATTTCAATAATGTAAATGGCTTCACTTGTTTCTTTCGTTCATAGCTGGATCCTCTTGAGAAAGACTGGATCTTCTCGGCAGCAAGTGGCAAACTGTCTCATCTCATTCAGCTCCTGAAACAAGACTCTTCTCTGGCCAATAAAAAGGTGAAGAGAGCTTTATATTCTCCCCTAAAAGGTCCTGTGTCGTATAATGTGTCCCTCTCCGCCTGAATGCATAAATGCCTTATAAGATTAGAATGCATGCATCTCATATCATAAACTCACATAATTAATGTTTCTTGGTCTTTTCACATGCTCGGAACAAACCAGGACTTTACCTCAGTAAGTTTGCAACCAATCATACAACACTTCACTTACTCTACCAGCTAAAAGTTTGGGAATGCATGGTTAAATTAATATTTCTCATGATATTAAAAACTTAAGATCTAACAATATATATAAGATCTATCAATATATATATCACACATGCATACACATATATAGTGTATATATTTCTGCTTCAGTACTGTTTTAAATGCTTCCTAGGCTCAGCTCATGATTTTTTTTTTTTTTTTTTTTTTTTTTTTATGTTATCAATGCATTCTTCCATTTGTGATATTTCTTAGTTTTAATGACTTGACTGATCTTCTAAAATTTCAGATGTGAAAAATGTTAATAATGATAATGAGTAGATGTGTCCAAACCTGACTGGTAGCGTACACAAGATAAAAACCTCCAAAAGTATTTAGTGAAACCTAATTTTGTGATTGTACAACAAATAGGTCATTAATGGGGTTTTCTCTCTCTCTCTCTCTCTTTTTAAATTCTCCTGGATTTGTCTTCTAAAAGGGGGTGAGTTGAATTTTTGTCTTCTTCCTTTTTCAGTGTTGGGGAAACTGTTATATAGTTTTCCAAGCCAGGATCACTTTCGATCATGTTTTATAACTTATTGGAAAAGCTACATATAAGTATAAAATATAAATATAGTTAGTTCCTCCTCAACACTGTCTTTTTTTAAGCATAATTGCTTCAGTTCATTAGTGATGATCGTTGAGTCCGTTACAGTGCATGTGAATGTTTGCCAGTGCAGTGAGCAGCTTGTCAGCGACGTACATACTTATGGACCGCCCTGTGGCTCCTCGCAAGGTTACCGACTTTCCACCGTTTCCACTCTCGTACCCAGGTGCAACACAGACCAAAGAGCAAAGCTCAACCCCAATCATGCATTTCAAAGGCTTATTTTCAGAAGGATTATGAAAGATAGCTTTTTAGCTCCTTCACCCCCCAAAAACAAGCTCAAATCCTTTTATTTGTCCCCCCTGTGCGCTTAAGAGCTTTGAGTCTGTGTTTGTGGTCGCTGCCTGGGCCGGAGTTCTCACACTGTCCTGTGTCAGACCACCTTCTAAGAACCTCTAAGCCCTTCGCCTTCCCCGCACAGACAAGATACAACGGCGGCCATTGAAGTGCGGGAAGATTAGGGCTCACCTCAAAGACTTCAACCACTTAAAGATAATCTGAAAGTAATAGAGCAGGCTGGGATTAATTGGAGAACAATCGACGCCATGTCCCCAGGAAGGTGGTAAGTCTGACCCCCAGGTGGCTTTGATGCCCCCCTTCCTGAACCAAGAGGCATGCCAAGTGAGCCACCTCTTCTTGACGTGGTACAGGGCGACCGCGCTTGCGAGACGTCGGTTTAAGAGGTCATCCGACTTCTTTTCTGGCATTTTGCCTTCTACACTGTAAGAGAAAACTCAAAAACGTTGCGTTAAATGCCCCTATATACAAAAAGTTTTCTTCTGAAGTTCGAAGCAGCTTTCCAAAGCCAACTTGCTGGTAAAATTCGCTCTGGCTGGTAAACTACCATTGGTCCATGGCGATTATGTAAAAGATGGGTGTGGCTCTGAGGCTCCGCCCTCTTTGTCGTGGAAGGGTTCTCCAGTTCATCTCTTCTGTTTAGTCCATTGAGGCGTGCGCAAGTAAAAGCATGAAACACACGGGAGAGCTGCTTTATAGTAGAAATTGAAGTTGTAATTCTAAAGGAAAGAGACACTGACACTGTTTTTCATGTTTAATGGTGTAAAGCTGCTTGCTTTAAAGCAATCTATTGTACAAAGTGCTATATAAAGAAATGTGACGTGACTTTACTGGAGTGCCAAATTGCAGAGATCGTGCAAACATATCCACATCACTGTGATCAGATGCTTTATTAACTGCTGTTTTCTCACCACTGTCATTTTTGTTGTTGAGAGGAAAGCATGCAGCATATTCATCTAAACTCTGCTCACATCAGCGTGTCAGGATGTTAGCCAACTGTATACTGACTTCTTTTTACCCTTAACCGAAAAAGTCAAAAGAATAGTGCCCCGAGTATCGGGGGCTTTGCTTGCTCAACTTATGGAGAAATTTTTGTACCAACTCAAAGTAGGTCTATGCTTTCATCTAACACAATATAGTAAGTTCTGAAAACTCAAAATTCATGTTTTTTTTTATTTGTAGATCCGTGTTCAATCAGCTTGCATTTTAAGTCAATATATACATTGACATTATATAATAGTGATGTTGAACTTTGTTAGTTTGTCTAACTTGTGTATCAGTTTCTTGAACAAACTTAAAAGGTTATACAGGTTATACATCTATATGCCAAGGCAAGTTGTGTATATGTGCTGACAAAATATAATCAAAAACACTACATAGAGCGAAAACACCTATTATTTCTGAATAACAAATTTATGTCATCATAACTCCCATTGACCAAAAATACAAATTATTAAAGTCCATCAACAGTGATCAACCTGAATGGACAAAAAGATTACTTTGATTAACATTTTAAGTAGTGAACTTTTTCTACATTTGATAGTTCAATAGAAAATAAAGTTACAACAAAACAAAAGTTGAGTTTTTTTTTTAAAGTGTAGCTGTCTATGATGCTCATTTTTTGCTGTCCTGGATCTTTTCTGCCACCTCTATTGTTGAAGTGTTAAGTTTTAAGTAGCTAAGCTTTGCCTTTAGCCTCTCGGTCGCTAAAGTTACACATCACCCTGAGCCCGTAACCCGACACAACACGCATTATCTCTGTTTTCCTTTCACACGTTGGAAGCTCCTTTGGGGGAAAATTCCAATTCAACCTCTCGCAGTGAATCCCATAAATAAACAGTCGTGATCTCAGATGCAACGTAAACACTGCTTCCTTTGAGCCACTCGACCAGGACCGCTCGCTTTCTGTCCACCAACAAGATAAGTGTAAATGAAAAGCCACCTGTGCGCTCATCTCTTTCTTTTTGTCTCCTTCTCCAACATGTCATCCTCTCCTGATGCCTCCCGGACTTCCTCCTTTCCCAGTTTGTGAGTACATCATTTATCCATCTCTCTTCTTTAAAAGCCGCAGTGAATATGTCTCTTTTGGTAGTCATCACAAAGGTGCTATTTGGTTAGTGAGAGTTAAGGGATCCCCGCCAGGCCAAAACAGGAACCTGAGGAACAAGGGTAGGAGACGTCACATCCTGTTGACCATCGTCCGTCACGCCGAGTCTCCATGAGACCTGTCGGGCTGTCAGTCAAGCATGTGTGCCAGCCAATCCATCTCAAGGCTGCGACAGCGGAAACAATAGAGCGGCTGATAGGGGAACCAGACTTCATCTATCACAATATGTCCTGCGAGCCGGACTGGAAACACCTACAGTAGACAGGACTTGTGCTTAAGAATACACAATAGTGGAGATGTGTTGCGTACTGTGTACAGATGAAAATGCGCGCGTACAAAAATATTTCAGAATGTAGTACATTGTAGGACCTAGTTAATAAAAACAATTTTTCTGCATTTTTAGTGACCGCATGTGTAAAATGTCTTAAATTTGGTCAGTTGCTAAAATCAGAGTTGATAGATGCTGCTTCAGGTTCATATGCTGCCATTTTAAAGAAATGATTACTTTTCAGTAATCAGCAAGGACACATTAATTTGATCAAAATTGACAGTAAAGACTTTAATAATGTTTGCCAAATCTTTTTAGTCAAAGAATAATCAGCACATTAGAATGATTTCTGAAGGATCACGTGACACTGAAGACTGTGAAAGTTCCGCTTAGATCACAGGAATAAATTGCATTTTAAAATAGAAAACCATTATTTTAAACTAATATTTCATAATATTACTGTTTGTACTGTATGTTTGATCAAATACATTGAGCTTTGTTGAGCAGAAGAGACTTCTAAAATATTTTTTAAAAATCTTACGAACTTGTTACATTGGAAATGGACACTCACTTAGAGCTTATTGCATTGTGGGATACATTATTCTGTATGAATATATTCCTAAAATAGCCATGTCATGCAACTAAAAGCATTCCAGTTTGATACATCTAAAAAATAATATATATTAGTAAATATAATAGCTTCAAGTAAATAAGTACTTACGATTTATAAAAAAAAATTCTATCAGTGTTAATATGGTATTCTTCGCAATGCAATAAAATGAGTGAAACAGAAAATTTGTTGGTAAAAAATGTTGGTCAGATTCTGTGCTTCATATGACAAACAGCATGAATGTCTCTACAAAACTAAGATCTTATTGATTAATTTGACGTTTTTTAAAAAGAACAATATTCTTTTAAAAGCATCCAAGGATGCAGCTTATGAAATTGGTTGAGAGGTTTGTTTTAACATTCCAGAAACAGAAAAGGCATCAAATGAATGCGTTTGTTAATGGAGATTATGAGATTGCCTTTTGTCTAACTTTGCCTCTGTTTTGAACAAACAAAACAAATGATCTTTTCAGCAACAGAAAATTCTGCGGTAAATAATGTAGGATTTTATTCATCTGAATTTGATTGGATTGTGAACATCCAGCTGTGTTTTTTTTTTTTTTTTTTTTTTTTTACGTGACCCATCTTACATTAGCAGAAAAGTAAAACAAAAAAAAAGAAGCATTTCAGATGCAGAGAAAAGTTTTACATTTTAATGCTGTTTGATATTTTTTTTTCTTCAGAATAACATGCAGTGAAACATTGTGATGCACCACCACATTAAAGCAGTTGGTTTTGATATGTGAAGAGTTCTGATAAAGGAGTTATGTCGCTCAGCCTGAGATCAATAGACATCACCTCCATTCTCCGAGCTTGAGAGTGTCGGGCGTTTAGTGTGTGGTGTGCGGCCCCTTCTCCTCTTGACAGGCCTTGTCAACAGGCTGATGCCTGGGTGGGTCCTCCATCAGAGGGTCATACCAACATCATCAATCTTGCACCCCGTGACAGGCCTGTGCTCCCCCCGCAGTGGGCACACTGGTTTGTTGTTTTGTAATTAGACCGCCATTAGATGGCAGGAAACCGTCCCCTCCACACCCTCTGTGCACAGCTGGGGCCCGCTGGCAGCCTATGGGAGCCACGGGCCGCCCCACCGCGTGGCGTTAGGGGGGTGGGGATCTACCTAGTGGGAGAGAATGAACATGCGGAGTGTAAATGATGTATTACAAGATGAATCAGATGGGTTGACGATCATGTACTAGCTCAAACAAGCTGGTCAAACAACCAATATGAGGTTTCAGATTGACCGTGATGACCAAAAGTCTAAGACCACACTTTTTTTTTTTAACAGTTTTAGGATTAAACTTTTAATGATTTTGTCAATTTTAAAACAATTTGAAAAATTATTGATTAACAAATGATATATGTAAAAAAAATTATAATAATAACAATTGAAACGTATGAGACGAATATGTGAGAATTTAAACCAATCCTTTCAAACAATTTCATGAGCTGCACCCTGGGATGCTTTTAAAACGATATTGAAGGACTTAAAAAATAGATAAATAATAAAATAGTGAAGTGATTTGAAGTAAAATGAATAAATATTACTATAAACTAAACCAATATTGAAATAAAGTCAAATAAAGAAATATTCAAATAAAAAAGTAACAAATAAATATTATAATGAATAAATGATATTAGAAGGAATATTAGGATTCGGCACAATTTCTAGGTCAGATTTAGTCATCATAAATTTAAAAACGAATAAGTGAAAGAATAAATAAAATAAAAGTTAAATAAATATAATGAATAAATTAGGTTTGAAGAAGGAATACATATGATTCTGCACCATTGTGATGCATTAACCGTTGTGATAAATAATAAAAAGAAATGAATGAATAAATAAATATATTTTATAAAAGAGTAAAATAAATATCAAAATAAAATAAATATATTAATGAAATAATTATAATTACATAATGATTTTGCACGATTTCTTGGTCAAATGCAAGCAAATTTGTGACACTAACCGTGTTATCGGGAGATCATAGGTCATACTTTGTACAGGAGGATGTTATTTAAACAGTTATGTTATATTTCCATGTAAATATGTATATAATGTCTCAATATCTCTTACAGACAGCGCTACACTGGGCTGCGAAACACGGTAAAGAGGATATGACCACAGCGTTGGCGGAAGCAGGAGCTGACATCAATACGAAGGCAGTAAGGACAGATATTACTCAAAAATCTATTCGTTTTGAGTCAAATACAAATGCATATATGCCTGCACTCCAATTCATTTATTTTTGTGTCTCTTTTCCTCTCACAGCATGTAAGTACTCCTCACCTTACACTCACCCTGGATGTGACGGCATGCATGGGTTAATGTTTCTCACGTGTGTGCCAAGCTGCCAGAAAGTGTGCGTTTTGAAAATGTCCGCTTCTGACATAACTCCTCTGAAAGGGTATGTGGGTGCCCAGCTGTGCAAATGAATCCAGGCGCTGTTTGAGAATGTCTGTTCATAAATCAAACTCTGTCATGTTAACAGCTTCCCTTAAACAATGTCTTCATGTATTCCAACAGCAGGCTCAGAGCAAAGCAATTTCACTGAATTACCAGGCAATTATGATTCTGTCATTAGATTTTGTTGCTGTAACCTCAGTTAATTTGTGTCCTGTCTTTCTCTCCCCCTCTTCTCTTCTTTCTGTCGCTCTCTGATTCTCTTGATATGTTTTAAAAAAAAAATTTATTATTGGGACATGGGCACTAGGGGGTGAGTGTCGAATTTCCCTTCACACGTCAGTTTCCCTATCTTTCTGATTTGTGGTGAGATTTATCACTAGAGATATTTAAAATGGAGAACCTTTTTCTGTTTGGGTGAATGCCACACATAACATTAGCACTCCAAAATCAAAAGAAAAGAGTAAAAATATATATTATATTTAAGGATACACTATGTATTGTTTTGGCTGAGCTTCGGCTCTGCGTCAGTTTGCGGATGAATTTGGCTATCCTACTCTTCATAAAACATCCACTGAAGAGATATCACCAGTTTAGAAGGATCTAGGTGAAGATGTTACTGTAGCGTTACCCTTTAGTAGACATGGAACCTCTTTGAAGAGAAATTTCAGCAGAGAGCTACAACAAACATAATGAAATGACCCTTCACAATAGATCATTTTTTACAATGACCTCTGTTAGAAAGCTACATGGCAATTTATCTGTTAAAAAAACACCTGTTGAGTAATAAAAACACCATCTCTGCGTCGCTTTTACAACATTTCACATCCTTCATTTCTTGCCATCTCCAAAAAGAAAAGCCTATGTTGATTCTTGTTTTATCAACTTTACTGTATTTATGGAGATGACGAGACACGGACAGGCGAGTGATGCATGTACGCAGTTCCCCACGATAAACCATCCCAACAGGTCTAAAATATAAATGCTTATAATAAGCTTACCATAGTGAATCAGGGTAAGACAAAAATGTTTTGTTAGAGGGATTGATGATGTATTGAGTCATTATTTAAATTCTGTTCATTTGTAACAATATACAGGGCTTGGCGTTAACACACACCAACCCGCCAAATGTGTTGTATTACAGCAGTGGCGTGTGACACAGTCTGCTTTTAAATAGGCATCTGAAATAAACTAAGTGCAACTAAGATTTTTCGATACATATCGATACTGAAATATCTGAAACGCTTCCAATACTCATTTTCCGCAGAAACGATACACGATACCAGCTGCGCTTTCTTTCTCTCATCTCTCCGAGTTACACACAAACCCGCCTCTCCTCACTCACTCGTTTCTTTTGTTCCAGATGAATATTGTTGGTGTGACAGGGCTTGAATTTTGGTGTGGGTTTGCACGCATTTCTCATAATTGGACTAATTTCCACAGATTTGGTGCTCACACCCAAAGTGCAGCACATAAAGCCACCTCTCAGTACTAAATAGTTATTTTTCAATGCTTATTGCGGTTAAACAGTCAAAGACAAAAATTATGTCAAAAAGTCGGTCTTGGTGGGTATTCACGTAAACACAGTCAGTTATGTTTTAAGTGAACGTAAACAGCTGAGAAAGAAAATTCATTTTTAAAAGTATAAAGAATCCGTGTGTCAGGTCTTAAAGTGACGGCAGCCTAATATACATGCTGCCAAATTGTGAGATCATATTAAAAGTATTATTTTTGTAATATATATATATATATATATATATATATATATATATATATATATATATATATATATATATACATTTAATTATTTTGATTTTGAGGTGAAATATTATCTAGACATGCTCTTGACAATCTTATAATGATTGTTATTCTCTCAGGGATACACACCTTTACACATCGCAGCACTGCACGGACATCGACGTATATTTGACCTGCTGGTTAGGACATACGGTAAATATTTTCTTCACAAACATTTAGTGGAAAATTGTCTGTTTTTTAAATCATCTCGTTCATTCAAGAATGTCTGTTTGAATTCATTTGAAAGCAGACTTCATTTTACATTTACATTTCATTTAACATGTCAAATGTTGTTCCAGTAAAGCAAATATTTTCTGATATATCAGACGAATGTTTCTTTATGAATAATTTACCATATTCCACTGCATTTGAAGTAACTGTAATGAAATATTTGTGATTTATTTGTAACTCAATTTGAAAGATATTTTCCCTTTTACAACAATCAACATGTTTGGTGACATGCAACTATTTATTTAATTATTGAAGTGTGAAAAAACATGCAAGTCATTTTTAGAGAGCAAAAAAAAAAAAAGACTGGTTACATTGTCATTTGCTGTCTTGTTCATAATTTACTTGTTTATTGAACTGTTGTATAAACGCAGTATCACTTGTAATTGTGCTGTTATATATGAATATTAATGCTTAATTTGCTTCACTTAACATTGCTGAAATGTGAACATGTTCCCAGGAGCTAAGGAGAACCTGCGGGACTACAGCGGTCACTTAGCATATCATTACCTCAATTTACGGGATACACAATTAGAAGACCATGAGCTATGTGAGTCAAATTTTTTTTTTTTATGCATATATGCAGTCATGTGGGTGTTTAGTCCATTCAGACCTGTGGCACATGTGGAACAGCAGCGCTGAGGATGTTTTCCACATTAGCGCAGGCATATGGTTTCTCTGAATCTACGGGGTGCCTCGTGGATCAATTTTAGACTGTTTGTCTTCACCCTATTTGTCCTTCCAGCATGTTATTTCATTCACAGTGTGGTCTTCTTCTTAACTCTGCTTTGATGTTTGTTCTCCAAGCTGAAGTCAGCGAGTGCCACAGTCTAACCCAGGCCGGAGAGCGCAGGAACAGGAAGATCACGTCATTATTTCACTCCATGAAGAAGTGGGGATCAGCGGAGGAGCTCGCGGCCGTGCCGGAGGAGAGGGAGGAGAGAAGTGTTGCTCATCAGCTCATGCTGCCTGCGTTTAGGCCCCGAAAGTTCTCACGGTAGACGCTGTGACGTCCAAACATCTTCAGTCTTGCTTTAGTGCCAATCGGATGGTTTACAGATGAAAACGCACTTGTTTTCTTTGCTGCTTTTTTTCCCACACAAATAGTATGATGAAGTTACATTCACTTTTTAAGGAGCAATTCAGCTTAAAAATGAGCTTGTGTAGTATGTTATGCCATGCAGAATGTGACATGTTGTAATGTTGTAGTGTAATGTCTTGTGTTCTCTGCTCTACTACCTGCTCAATTAAGAGGTTAAAGATTTACAACTTTCACTGAGCAATGCATTTTAAATTACCATACATCGCACAATCCAAAGTTTTTAAGTATGAAGAAGTCAGTTTCACAAAATGTCTATCTCAAAATGTCTATGCTTCTCTCTCTCTCTCTCTCTCTCTCTCTCTCTCTCTCTCTCTTTATATTTATATATATATATATATATATATATATATATATATATATATATATTTATAAGCAACTTTTTCTCTATTTGCGTATATAATGAAAATGAGACGCGATTGTACACAATTTCCCACGAAAACCATCACGCTAGGTCTAAAATATAAATAGGCTTATAATATGCTTACCATAGTGAATCAGGGTAAGACAAAAACACATTTTGGAAGAAGGATTAATTATTTATTGACACTTCATTCAAATTGTGTTAATTTTGAACAAAAAAGTTACATAGTGTATGCTTAAGTTCCATCTTGAATAAGTCCAACTTCAGCATTTATTTGCCTTATCTCCACCTTACAAAACTTAAAAGTCAGAACCACAGTTTATGGCTGCATGAGAATGTACCAAAAAGACTCTATTTTCATATTGTGTTTGTATATATAGCATAAAAAAAATAAAGAGTATAAAATTATAATTATTAAAAAATATATATATTTTGTCACCTGACAAAAAAAAATGTAATGCCTTGCTCTGCCTTCGAAATGTATTTTCTTTGATGATGTAACCAAAGCTCTGTGGACCGTGAAAAATAATATCAGCCAATAATATCCCATCCAAATATTTTACAATTTGATCTAATCCCTATTTAAAAAAATCTATTCTACCTTATTTCCCTTTGAAAATGTAAAAGGATAATTTTATAGATTTAAAATCCTTTGCTAAAGCCATTTCTTTTATTTTTGCACTTTTAACTGTGTTTTTAGCCTATTTTTATATTACAATAAGTATGGTGATGTTGAGTAAATCTGCTTGTTTGTGCCTTAAGTCTGATGGTGTCTTTCCTGTTACCTGAATGTTTATTTGCATAATGTAAATTATTTTCTCTTATATAAAAGGACAAATAAATTGTACTTTGGATAATGGGTGCTTTTTTCCCCCCCCCCCGTTCATTATGTGATTTTCCTCTAATTGTTACAAGCTTTTTTCCCCCCCATAAAGTTCACACATTTTGAAGAGTTGAGCTCCAGTCTCCCATTCTCTCCTCTGGGCTCTTCCCATAATCTAGCATGCCGGCTCTTTCATCACTGTCGTGGTTCACCCTAACAAGATTACACCCTATCAGATCTTCCACCTCAGTCACGATCCCCTTCCTCGCACCTTCCCAGCGACACCCGAGAAAGAAGGGGAAAAAAATAGTTCCTCGGTTCTTTTCTCCTCTCCTCCTTTGATTCCCATCGCTCGCTCTGCTTTGAGCTCCCCAGATGGAGCAAATATGGGCCCTGGCGGCCCTCCGTAAGGTCCTGAGCCCTTAATTCCAGCTTAGTCGCAAAAGGCCAGCGCTTGCTTTCGGGTTTTGGGTATCACAGAAGTGAGAGGGAAGACAGGCAAGTGATTTTGTGCCTCTTTCCTATAGGGCATGGGGGTGTTTGAAGGATAAGAGGAACTTGCTGTAATAGATACTTATCTGACTGCCCCGCAGTCCTCAAACACGCTGCTCCTCTGAAGAGATTAGAACCCAGGGAGGGCACATTAGCTCTAATCCCGTGCTTTGAGGGCTCTGCCCCACCCCACGCCCCACTTATTCTTGCCCCTTCTGTTGCAGGGGGATACCTTGTATCTGGCCCATGTGTAAGGGGAGCCTGTGGCTACACAGGAGGGGGGTGGAGGGTGTGTGTGTGTCTGCGTTTGCGGTGAAAAGCACAGAGAGGCCTCTACTGCTGTGTAACTGATTCCCAGCTCTCTGAAGAGATTAGGCGCTACATTGTTGGTTCGGTTGCTCATTTCCATCTGAGGGCCGCTCCCCCTGCGGTTAAGGGCCGCCATTGTGCCGGGGAGGGGGAACTGAAACCAGCAGCTCAAGGCCTCCAGCTTCCTTGTAGTCTTTGTTTTACAAATGACCCAAAATGTAGATGTCATGTCACAGATGCCTTACAAGCACACCAGGTATTGATTGTGAGGAGAGGATCGCCGCATAAGGAGTGCAGTTGTTAAGCGCTTCATGCGAGTCTCGCTTCCGTGCACTGATACCGCACGAGTTTCCCATCACTAATCATCAATAATGCTCAATCTATACATTTCTGTATATATGTCTGTCTGCCTGTATTTCTGTCTAGCTTTCTGTATGTCTGTCTATCATTCTGTGCTTCTGTCTATCTGACTATATTTCTGTATGCCTGTCTATCTGATCTCTCTCTCTCTCTCTCTCTCTCTCTCTCTCTCTATATATATATATATATATATCTATATATATATATATATATATCTGTCTGTCTCTATCAATCATAATACATTTTAAAACATGTCTTTCTGTCTGTCTATCTTTCTGTAATTCTATAATTCTGTCATTCTGTTCCTATGTCTGTCTGTCTGTCTAATACATTTTGACACATCCATCTGTCTACCTTATATAGTAATATAATTTGATCTATCTGCATATCTGTCTGTCTATCTTTTTATATTTCTGTCTATCTATCGTAACTGTGTGTATCCTATGTGTCTGTAATGTATGTGCCGGTGTCTAAATGTAATGTACAATGTAAAGCGACCTTGAGCTTTGGAAAGGCACTCAGTCTGCACTCATTCAGTCTGTCTTTATCTATCTATCTATCTATCTATCATGCAGTTTATTGTTCAGTCTATCTATCTGTATGTCTATCATGTAGTTTATCGTTCAGTCTATCTATATCTATCTTTCATGTAGTTTTTCATTCTATCTATCTATCTATCATGAAGTTTATCATTCAGTCTATCTGTCAACCTATCATGCAGTTTATCGTTCCATCTGTCTGTCCGTCGAATTGTGACGTTCTCTCTTTACTCTCATTCTGTACTCTCTTGCAGCGCTCCAGTCTTTCATTCGGGCAATAGAACACATAGCAGGAATCCGGTAGCCGTACGGACACACCGCACAGTTTTCTCAACCACACATACTCTAAGGATGCTCATGTAAGACACCATGTGGAAGGAGCCCAAGCCACAGCACAAACCCAAACCACCATGCTGGCTGTCACAGGCTAACCAACGCCACCTGTCACTCACCCCATGCGGGGGCTGTCAATCAAATCACACCCCAAAAGAGAAAGAGGAGAGGGCGGGACTGCTCCAGACCCCTAACAAAGGCATCCTCCCATTGGTGAGTACTTGCAATGTCACTTTTCTGTAAAGAGGAGTGATAGAGTGGGGCTGATAACACAAATGACAAAAGATAGATGGATAGTGGAGGGGGTGATTGATAGAGGGGAGGTGAGAAAGGCTGATAACATTCACGTTCAGCTAACTTCCCTCTGTTTGGGTCTGTGGCCTTGGCATAGCTCATTAGCTCTCAGAATGAGGGGTTTGAACACTAAAAACAACAGCATTGTTTCAGCTGCGCAACACTTCTACGAGGTCATGGCGTTTAGAGGCCTGTCTTGTCTTGATATGGCCCACATCAAAGTAAACTTATTTTTAACAGGGTTGAGGGCAATTTAGACCACAAATGGACGTTTCTGTAAAACAGTGCTTTGTCAACCTAAAACTGCATTTAATGTGGTAACATTCAAAAGACTCGTAACCAGTTTCATTCATGTCCATATTAAAATGGTATTTTAATATAACTCCATCAACACCATGCAATGGAAGTCATTTTAAAAGTTCAGATCAAAGCTCCTTAAAGTAACATCTGTATTTATTTATTTACTTACATTTTTATTCTGATCAATTTTCTATACATTCGGCTGGTTTAGTAAAAATAGATTTGATGATTTCTTTATTTCTGGTATTCTTTTAGATCGAACACTAACAGACTTAATACACAGTGTTTAATTTCATTTCACGAGGTCTGATTTGTAATGGTGCATCTCTCTTCACCTTAAAAAGGAACAACTTCCAGAAAGAAAAACTAACATGTAGAAGGTGTGAAACCCTCTCTGTGGATTCCCTTCATGCTTTTGTTAACAGGTCTTATTGACACCTGACTATTGGCCATTCTAATGACATGTTCAAGCCTTTTGTCTGCTCAGCGGTATGTGATGAGCGCTAAATGAAGTCACACCTCTGCCCATTGTCATTATCAGCTCATTAGGACACGCATACTTTGGTCAATGGACGATCCTCCCATTTGCAAAGAATTTCATTTGGGAAAAAAACAGATTCAGTTTTGGAGTACCTAGACCAGTCTGGTTTGTCTTGACATGTTCAACCGTTGTATTTCCTCACCACTAGTAATATGATTTGTGTTTGTTTGTTTGTTTATTCATGTTTGGAGAAGTAAAAAAATTTTCTATTATATTGTACAACAAAAAAAGTTATGCAGTATACACAGCAAAAATAAATAAATCATATTATTTGTCTTAATATCCATAAAACAAGATTTATGTATTTCCCATGCATTTGCATGATTTTATTTTATTGTAATTTATTTTACTTTAACACCCGTTTTGAAGTATGACTTACAGTGACACCAAGTTTTGCACAAACTTTTTTATATTGGATGCGATTAATCCAATATAATAATATATTACTGTTGTCAAATCGATTAATCACGTCCAATATAAAAGTTTGTTTGTATATATATATATACACACACACACATTTATAAACTTTTATGTTAGATGCAATTAATCAATTTGACAACACTATAAATATATATATATATATATATATATTCTCACCAATGTCCAGATAATTAATTATGACCTATAAAAATATCTTTACAGTACACCTATATTTCTATGACGTTCTTGAGGATCCAGGCTGACCATAAAGGTTCTGGTAACACTAAGCTAGTAAGCACTGGGCCCTTTTGCTTGTTGGTTTGTACTGATTAATCTGGTTGATCTGTTTGGTCAACCACAATACAAACCACAATAATTCTGAAATGAGCTCCAGTAGAGTGAAACAAAAATTGAATCCGGCTCTCAGGAGAAATCTCTGCTCATGCCGATCTTGATTCATTTGCTGCCTCTGTGGCGAACTGGAAAAGGCTCATCTCTTATCTGAAGTATGTTGGACTATACTATCTCACACTTTTCTCCTCTCGGCAAATGACTGACATCCCCTGAGCAAACAGTCTTAACTGGACCTGTCAGAACATGAGTACACCTGTATTGTGTGCCAGAAGAGAGGAAAGAGAGGAGAAAGCCGAGTGTGTGAGGAACACAATAATCACAGCCCTGAGCTGCTTATCTCCAGAGATGCAGCATAAGCTTTGCTCTTTGCACTCCGTTTTGACCATTGTGCTACTTGAGTAAATTTGCTCTTGGCCCAAGGGGATCTGAGCCCCACCCTGCTTCCAAACTCTCTCTCTTTTGCTCTCTCTCTTTATCTGTCTGTCTGTCAGCCCTTAAAATGTCTCACCTTCACACAACCTCACCACACAAAATCTTTAAACATTTTTAAAAAAAGACGATGAACCACTGGAAAAGATCATGGTAAACAGCTGTATATAAAACATATAGCATATAGCAAATAAAACCAAATGCAATGGTGCATGAGAAATGACTCTCATCTGAAATGGCTCTGTCAAGTTTTAGGAAACAATGCATGCCACCACTCTTTGTGTTTCTAGTTTGTGATCTAGTAAAATCTGTTTACTAGATAACAGTTTAAAGAGCAAGTTTCAACAACAAAAAAACTTGTATTTCCAATGTCAGAGACTGCCTGCACCCCCTGCTATCGGGTTGTTTGCTGTGCTTTTCTTTCCTGGGCATTGGTATGTATGTTTAGGAATTCTAATCTTATCTGAGTATCTCCCTACATTAACATCTGTTATGCTGCAATTACCATATACATTAGTCGACACCTGTTTCACTTAAACCTATTTAATTACGACAATTGTACTGGTTTGTTGCGGGCAAAAACAAAGTCATCCCCTTTTGAAAGAGGTTTGATGCACGGTCACAATAAAGCCAAATAATTCATAGTCCACTTTTATTTGGACCCGAAAGAAAAAAATCTGAAATAAAAATTCGGAACTAATTTAAATGCATTGCATTATAAAATAAAAACCGCTTATTTGATTCATAAAATCGGCGTATAGACGGATTTTGTTTTTTAGCCTACGTCTACACAACGGTGAGTAAAAGTTATTTGTTGCAAAGATTCATAAAATTCTCACGTTAAGATTCGTTAAGGCCTGTAAATCTATAGCTACTACTTTGTAAATAACTTGAAAAACTTTTTTTCTTAGCAATGCTTATTTAAAAATGTAAATATAAAAAATGCATTCGTCTATTCTTTCTAAATAGCCCATAATAGCAAAAAAAAAAAAAAAAAAAAAAAAGCCTAGTGTTTTTAGATAGGCTAGGCAACCTATTTTGTTTACCAATTAATCAAACGCACAATCCATGCTAAATACGTCTACATTTTTTTAGACTTACATCAGATCTAATGTCAAATCAAAGCATCTAAAGTTTTCAAACCTGTGTTAATTAGTTAAAAGGTATTTGCTTACTTTTTAAACGCTTCAGACACACATTGCACCGTGTTGTAAATCAAATTTTGATAATGGCTCGTCATGTTGTGTCTTGTTTCGGTTTGCTCAAACAAAAAGATGAAAGTCTCAGCAAGATGGGGAAAAAAAGTTTATTCTGATACGTTAATGTGCGACATTTGAAGGTGTTCCGAATGGCTTTAGAATCACTTTTCAGTTTTTCCCGACTGAGCTTCATTCAATTTATTGTATGTTAGCTAGGCTACATGTAAGCCTAAACAAGATTAAATAAAACATGCACTATTAAAAATAAAGGTTCTTTATTGACATCTTTAACATCCTTGGAACTTTCCATTCCATCAAAGTTTTTTTTAAAGTGGAAAAGGGTTCTTTAGATTATTTTTAAGTGTTCTTCGCAAAACAAACAAAAAAATTAGTAAAAATCAAATTAAGTTATTTTATGAACTGAAAGGTTCTTTGGGGAAACAAAAATGGTTCTACAATGTCATCACTGTTTTGGAAACTTTATTTTACCTTTAGAGAATTTGTTAGTAGCCTACATGTAAAACATATTTTTGTAAATAGGCTACATTTAATTAGATAATATAATTTAGGCCTATTACTACTAAAATAGGTATAGTTTGACTTAACTTTTGAAAAAAACTGTATAAATAGCCTAATCCTAAAACAGGCGGATTTTCTTTCTTGTAGACTAGGCTATGTATTTTTAATTAGGCTATATATGAAACTATTTTAGGTTGATGTAGGCCTAGCCTATCACAAGAGCATCTCCAAAAAATGCGAATTTCAAACGGAGCCCTAATATTTTCCACTCTTCAGCACGGATAAACGTGAGATAAGCACCATGAGTTTAAAGACTTTTAGAGGCCGTTAAAAGGAACAACCGAAATTCTCCTTTGAAGGGATTTACTTTCAGAGAAATCCTTCGGATCACAGCTGTCAATCACATGCTCTGGTCACGCCCACGGATGCGGCTCCGCCTATAAAGAGAGCCCGTGAACTCGTGGGAGTGTCATTCAAACACCAGAGCTCAGGGAGTAAGGATGCCTGCTTCACCAACGGGGTTTGGAAACTTCTTCATGGACAGAAACATCAACATGCCCGCTGGATATCAATTATTGGGCTGCCCACCTGGAGTGCAACAGCCACCGGCACATTTTGTGGGCATGGCTGGGGTTCCCTTACCTTTCTCAGGAATACCGGGGTACAGCTTCATCCCTTATCCTCATCCGGGACACATTGCACACATTGTAAGTATTTTAAATTATTCTCATATTGCATTACAATTCAATGCAGAAAATACACCGTAAATGTCTAAAAAGATTTTTAAATATTTAAAGTTTTGTATAAAGATGATATATATATATATATATATATATATATATATATATAACAATAGTGTAATCTACATGGAATTAAAAAAACGTTAAATTTTATTAAAGGGATAGTTCACCCAAAAATGAATATATTATTCTTTAATAATTTACTCACCCTCAAGTTGTTCCAAACCTGTTGAGTTTCATCAGCTGAACTATCGTCATATTTTAAAGAATTTTGGCAATCAAACAGTTGACGGTTTTGACTTCCATAAAAATACTATGGAAGTCAATGGCTACTGTCACCTGTTTGATTGCCAACATTCTTTAAAATATGAAGATAGTTCAGCTGAAGAAATTCAACAGGTTTGGAACAACTTGAGGGTGAGTAAATTACGACAGAATTTTCATTTCTGGGTGAACAAACCCTTTTCTGTCTTTACTGTAATGCAAAACTGTTCATATTTTAAAACTGAATCTCTTGCTTACTTTCAGAGCAATTCCTATGACCTCAAGGCTGCATCACCATATCACCAAGCTCTCCTCGGACGTGGGGGACCCTATTACACTCCTTATCGTCCCATGCCAGCAGATGACCCCAGTCGGGTCACCAAGGTGGCCACCCGGGAGAGCACCAGCGCTTTGAAGGCCTGGCTCAGCGAACACCTGAAAAACCCATATCCCACCAAAGGTGAGAAGATCATGCTTGCCATCGTCACCAAGATGAGCCTCACGCAGGTGTCAACGTGGTTCGCCAATGCCCGGCGCCGCCTGAAGAAGGAGAACCGGGTCAGCTGGGCCTCCAAAGGAAAGTCAGATGAGGAGGATGAGGAAGAGGAGGGTGAGAGCGAAGAGGAGGGGTCCTTGAGGAAAGGCATGGAGGATGAAGATGAGATCGATCCTCAAACGGTTGATGAGGAGGAGGAGGATGTCGCGGTGGAGGACCGTTTAGCGGAAGGACTTGATCAGCAAAAAGAACGTGACAAGTCTGACACATCGTGTGAGACCAAAAGAGAGGTGTGTAAGCAGAACGTCGATGTCCAGAAACCTAAAATCTGGTCTCTCGCGGAAACCGCAACCTCTGATATCGTCAAGAAACCCAGCGATTTGAAACACCCTCAAAGCCCAGACTTTGGGAAATGGTGGGCTGGATGGCCTTCAAGAGACTCCTACTCACCTGTGAACCTTTCCACACACGACCTTCTCAAACAAAGTCAATGAGACTCTTCATCCAAAACACTCTAGACTCAATTTTGCACTTTGAAACCATTGGGAACGTTTTGTTGTGGAAGTTTGCATACAAGATTTAATCAAATGCCTGCATGGTTTAAAAACCAAAGGATGCGTTTTCTGTAAATATTGTACATTTATTTTCTTTAAATTATAAATGCATTTACCTGCTGACTTATTTTTGCTAAAATAAAACATTGAAAAATCTAAAGGTTTTGCTCATGGTCAGTGTTAATGATCTGGGGGGTTGTTTTTACAATGAGAAATGATTTCGAATGCAAAATGCTGCATTGTTTTGTTTTTAGTTACAGAAGCATACTTTCGATTGAATTTATGAAAGTCTTAAAGACCAATTCACTCAAGCAATAAGCCACGAAAATCTGTCCATGTTCAGTGAATTGCCTGTAACTCGAAAAGTGTTCGTATCCGCAAAAACTTGAGAAAGAAGAAAATGGTGGCAACAGCAACATAAGTGAAATATAAATAGACCATTGTATAAAAAAATTGCCTTTATATATCCGACGTTGCAACATTGTAGGCTTCAATATTACAGAAACTAAATACGAGTTCAAATGCGGCTCATCCAATCAGAGCGCAACGCGATTTTTTTAATATATAAAATATCAACAAAAATTGGATAATACTTTTTTTTTTTAATAGGTAATATATTTTTTTATATTAATTGTATTAATCTTAAGCCACTTATATTTACGTAGGTCTAACTGTTCGCTGTTTGACAACGCTCTGTCGTTTGAACGCGGCTCGTCCAATCAGAATTTAGAACTATTTTATTTTTATAGTCAAACATGTAGCCATCATAACTCTCTAAAACCTTTAAAAGAACGTGTATATTTATATATATGATAATTGCAGTCGTTCGAGAGGAATTCTCAGATTTTCGAGGCAGATCAAGACGCGTTCAAAGCGTTTCACTTCAAGGCTGGATTTAGGCTTCATGTTATCAGTGAGGACACTACTATTAAGGGATTTGCATATCTAGCTCTGATCTGTTAAAACAATTCAAAGCATCGCGGATTAAGGACATGAATTGTTCCGTTTTAAAGGGTGATAATTAAGATTATTCTCCTGTTTAGTCACGACTTGACAGACGAAAAGTGCCAGAGGCTCTACCTGGCTTTACACCCTCATTTGGTGCTCAAAGATCAAACCTGAACAAAGTTACTTATGAGAAAATAAATAGTAGCCTATAGGGCCTACTGACAAACAAATCAAAGTGCAAAAAGTTAAAAAGTGAATTATATTATGAAAATAATATAATGGTGCGATGAAGGATTAAAAATAAGTTTTAAAAATTAACAAGTCATTGCTAACAGCGATTAAAATTTCCTGTGCATATTTCACCCACCTGAACTGGCATCAGAAAATGATCAAATAATAGAATCTCAAATTAATAAACTGATCCATCAAGCGATGGAAAACAAAAAAATCTTGCGTCCTTTTTCTTTAATAAATCTCTTGACACAAACACACGTGATTAGGCCATAGGACAATATTCTGTTTTGCGGTCTGCAGTCGGAATGATAAAAGGAAAACTCTTGCTTGCCAATCACTATGGCCTCCATGTAAATTCAAAGGCCTGTGGTCTGTTAATCCAAGGATAATGAGAAAACCCCTGGGTACAAAAAAGGAGAACCTCCCAGCCACCCCCCAAGCACATATTCACAGCTAACACACACTGGGCATAACAATCTCCTCCATGGCCCCTTTTCAGTGGCCCAAATGATGTGTAATCCCAGTCTAAACATGACAGGCAAAAGGCTGTGATATTGAGATAAGGATTGAGGTGTTGAACAATGGTGTGAGATACAATGCCTAAATCGGCCATCAATGTGTCACACATGGGCCTCCTGATCCCAGCATATGTTCTTATGCTTTGGATGCTATACACTCTGATTTATAGTTCAACAAGCTATGTTTGTTTAGATGTATACAAAAAATGTATCAAGTCAGAAATATTTACATCAATACAATCTATTACAATTGTATATTTCCCCCAAAAAGTTAAGTGAGTTGGATTAATATATAGTAATGTGATTTTACTGTGAGCTATTTTATCCCAAAACTCCACAGACATGGAAATGGCAACCTCTTGTGGGCAGTCAGAGTATCCCACAATGCATCTCGTGGACAGCCATGTCTCATGAGCCATTTAAAACTCAGTTTCACACAATAACATTTGTCAATAGTTTTTCTGTGGACATTTCACACCTCATAAGTGGCGAGTAAATATATCGCAGTGATAGACAGGTTTTTTTATGGAGAATGCTTTAATATCTATACTAGAGAGTTTATTTGACATAAACCTGAAATAAAATACAATAAAATAACAATTCGCAAACAAAAATGTAGATTTTCAATGGAAATATTTACATGAAACAATACAAAGCATCACATAAATCCCAACATTTAATAGTCTTTCTAACAGCAAACAAATGAATACAAAGCCAAAATATTAAAACATATATTATACATGATTTTGAGCATAATAATAATTATACTCATTTGTTTTGTACACCGCTATATTCCATCCAAGATAACACTTCTGAGAAAGTTTTGAAGGTTACTTCCAAACATTTTATGAATGTTTATGAATTCCATTCATAAAAAAGTTGTAGTTTATACAAGCATTCTGGAAAAAGGATCCATAGGAACTTTCATAGTGCTTCACCACTTTTCTTCTTCGCTCTTTTAGAAGAAGCAGTGTGTGTGTGTGTGTGTATGCTAAGCTAGCTCAGCAAAAAGCCACCCTCAACCACCACTACAATCCATCACTATTTTCATTTTTGTTTGCATCTAAATGTTCCTTCTATTTTGGACTTGTAATCATTATATTTTGTAACTACCACATGACACGGCAAACACTCTCAGCAGCATTGAGTAGTATCTACAGTATATGTTTGAAAACCCAAAGCTACTGTTTCAGTCATGAAAAAAACATGATTGTATAAGACACATGCTGGTTTGGGGACGTTTAGAGTAAAGCAGTGCTTTATAATGTAATGCTCAATACACTGATGGTTGTAACATGATGGGAGCACAGATTTCTGTACGCTGTGCAAGACTTTGCTTGCTCTATTAATATGAATATGCATTTGATTCAGTACTTGAAATGATATGTTCCTTGCCATGTTCTTGATCAACAACATTTCCATTTTCTGTCATGTTACTTGGCGTGGGGCTCACGGGTCCGCTTTCGTCATGGTCCTCCTCAGGCTGTTGTAATGGTTGCAGTGGTCTCTCAACATCTGGTACCTCTTGATGCACCTGTTTTATGTTTAAGGTCATAATGTTTCCATTCACTTTGGTGAACTAAACACAAAATAACCATTATCATTAATCTCCATACATGAATATCATATTTTTTTTAATTTAAGGTTGTGTGTGACTTAAAATGTCGCATATGATTAAATAGTGAACCCAGATATTTACCACTTTCCACACCTGATTTCCTAGAAGAAAAGTAAAAACAGCAATTATTGATAATTGTTTTTGTTTTATGAAAGATATAATGAGCACTTGATCACTTAGGAATTGTAATATAAAAAACTATAGACTGAAACAGTCTGGTTCCGGAAGTATAAACTCCTTTTCTCCACAGGGAAATTAATATTTAAATGACAAATTTGAAAACTTTAAAGACAGCCTTACTGTGAGCTACTATGAGGTTGTTTATCCATAGTATTTGCTTCTGCTGAAGCTGTTAGCCCACATTATTTCAACGTATTTTTAAAATATTTGTTTAACAGCAGAATTTGCGGTGAAAAAATACATTACCCATGATTCTGCGCAAAATTCACCAAAATAGCTTTTTAGCTCCGCCCACTACCATTAAGCACAGCAAATGATGTAGAGTCGGTCTTGAATATTTGCATATATGTGCATATAATGCAATAAACTTATATTATATTGTTTATATATAAAATCAACATTTTTAAATGAGTAGTTTTATATTTCTCTATCGTTTTAATTTGATTATGCTCTTCACAAAGCTTCATGGGAATGTAGTTTTCACTCACTAAAGCCGTTAAGAACACAGACTTGTGCCTTTGTATTTTTGTCTGATTTTCACATTTTTTGCGTCAAATCAAAGTTTGTATTGTTGTAAATCCCCTCATAGCTTGTCGGCTTCATGGCTTATAACTCTTTAATGAAGACTTTGAAATCCCTATGAGAGAAATTAATGGAAAAAATACTTCTGGAACCAAAGCTGCTGAAAAAGTGGGCGTCTCTGTTGCACTCTATTGTGACAAACAGTATACTTTGTGTTATTGTAGGTCAGGTATCTCCAACCCTGCTCCTGGAGGGCTACTGTCCTGCAGATTTTAGCTCCAACCCCAATCAAACACACCTGGACCAGCTAATCAAGCTGTTCAGGGTTACTTGATAATCACAGGCAGCTGTGTTGGAACAGGGTTGGAGCTAAAATCTGCAGGACAGTAGCCCTCCAGGAGCAGGGTTGGAGATACCTGTTGTAGGTAAATTTAGTAGATAATTTGTAGGTTGCAGTACTTACTTTTTGACATGTGAAAACACACAACTAAAACTATGATGACAACCAACACAAGTCCTGCCACTACCACGCCAGTGACAACTCTGTGAACGGGTGAACCCACTGAAATGTGAAAAACAAAACATACTGGTTCACTACTGTGTTTTCAACGCCCACATTAAGTCTTTTAAGAGCTAACAAATCAACAGCAACTTCAGTTCTGTTTACAATTTAAAATTCATAGCGATTTTGGACAAAGAATGAATTAAAAAGCAAGACTGCGTTTTACTCACAACAGCTGCGGTCTGAAGTTGAACTGCCAGGAGTGTTTTGCTCATATCCATAGTCACATCTAGACACAGGAAAAAAGAGAAATTTAAAACTATTTAGAAACTTGTCAATAAAATTTACTTCAATTCTGATATAAACCTATAAATATGATGGCCAAACGAAAACATATAATTAAACACACTATGACATAAAGAATAAACAAAAATCGAAAATTTGGAGTTGTACATGTTTTTCTCTTATGCTGCATTTATTTGATCAAAAATACAGTGAAGACAGTAATATTGTGAAAATAATTATTTCTATTTTAAAATGTCATTTATTCCTGTGATCAAAGCTGAATTTTCAGCATCATTACTCCAGTCTTCAGTGTCACATGATCCTTCAGAAATCATTCTAATATGATGATTTGATGCTCACGAGACATTTCTATTTATTATCAATGTTAAAAACAGTTGTGCTGCTTCTTATTTATGTAAAAGACATAATATATTTTTCCCAGGATTCTTTGATGAATAGAAAGTGCAAAAGAACAGCATTTGTTTGAAATAAATTTTTTTTGGAACATTATAAATATTATCCTTGCAGAATAAATGTATTAATTTCTTTTTAAAATAGGGACATAAAATCAGAACGATTTTTCATACGTTGTCCATTCCTTGCAAGTGTCGGCTGAATCGTGAGTGGAGAACGTTCCATTTTTACAGGTTTCACACACAGTATCACTCTCCGGTGAACCTGTGTAAATACAAGGAGATGAGGGGCAAAGATTAAACATTGCCAGAGGTTTGAACCTATAACCTTTCATTCAACCACCAGGCTTCAACAGAGTCTGAATCAGATGGTTACAGAATGATTATAAAATCATCTGAAGTGATAGTCTGAGAGGGATGTGGCATATTATTATTCTGGAGGTGCAATTCAGGACAGAATCAACATAAACCAGCAAGTATACTATATACATATAAAACTAGTGATGCCTGACAGCACAAACCTTTTTTGGCGACTCTCTGTCCTGGCTTGCAAACACTATGTTTCCAACAAGTGTTGCAGTCATCCTCTTGTGTACAGTAATATCCAGGTTCACAAACACATTTGTTTAGATGGGTTAAAATGGGTTTATCATCTTGTGGCTTTAAATGCACATCTGATTTAAACAGAAAAGCAAGAGGAGAGATTACATTTATTCATTTAGCAGATTCATTTATCCACAAGTTTATCATGAATATTAATAATTAAGTTTGAAAACTATTTACTGTTGATATTATCTATAATCTTGAGGCCAAGACTAAACATTGTATTTATGAACAGCCCCCCGCCCTCCCCACTAATATTTCAGCAGTAATACACACTTACTGGGGTCACAGCTGGGCTGGAGTTCGCATTTGGTTTTGATTGTGTAGCCGCTCTGATACTCTCCGATTTGGCAGTCCTGACAGCGCGGGTACAAACAACTGTCGTCCACCAACATCCTTTTACCTGTGACACACTCACAGTAACTACCCACTCGGATTAATTGAGAGATTCGTATATTAAAAGAGCGAAACAATATTAGGACAAAGCTAGTACTGGGTAATATAAAAAAAGACAAGCTAACTTGAAAAAATAAGTTAACTCAACTAATTTGCTCCAGTTAAGGTCAACTTATATAGTTTAGATGCTTACATTGCAAAATGCTAAACATGCTTTAGTTGCCTTGACAATAATCTTTAAGTTCAAATGACTACCTGTCAGTCATTAGATTAACAAAAGATTTTAAGTTGACATTAACTGGAGCGAAAGTTGAGTTAACTTAAGTTGAATCTGATAGGTTGCCTTTTTTTAAGGTAGCTCTAGATCTTTTACTGTGTGGTGATACTTCCTCGACAAATGTATTAACTGGAGCGCCACGCTGAATTATGTCCACATACCTGGTCCACACTTTTCGCAGCATTTATCATTCTTCTTATAATGTGTTTCATCCTCACAGCATAAGACAAAGTGCAACAGTGGGACCTGTCAAAGATAAAGACCCAGTCCATAAAGACAAAAACAGCTTTTTCACTTAAATATCTTTAGGGTCGTTTCCATAATGTTTTTTTTTTTTTTTTTTACTGTAAACATTAGTTAGCAAGTATAAGTTAATCTTTTTAATAATCGAATATCATACAATGCATTATTAATAAGCAACCCTATATTTCAAAATGTATGTTTTCGAGCTAGTAAAGTCAGTTAAGGACACGGGAACTCCCAGACCCCAAAACAAACCATCAGGGCATCTTAAAACAGAAACGACGTTACAGCTGGCAATACGGAAAGTCCCTGAGATCCCCACCAAGATGACCGTTTTGAACAAGGCAGACTGCAACCTTATAGCTACTACTTCCATCAAATAACTATTTAACAACACACAATGCACATGTTTGTTTTCATATCATATGTCACTTACTGTAGATACAGAGACACTTTAAATGCTTCTCAAATAGAAAGTGAAAGTAACCCGACACATACGAGTCATTCTTTCAGCAACAACGCCAATCTAAGAATTCTAAATGCTGCACGTGAAAAATAATAACAGTACTGTTACAATGAATATTAACAATGTAAATAACAACAGACACCAACATTCACGCGCAGTTATCATGCACGCGCAAAGCGCTCAGAAGATTACTTACCAGCAAATAAATAGTGAAAACTGTCCTCATGATGCCAATATCTATTGAAACGGATCGTTTTAGTTGTTAATGTTTCACAAACACATAAGACACTAAACAGTCTGCTACAGCTCTTCAACTAATGAATCACACAGACAGGCGCGAGAGGGGATTTCTTCCCGCAGAAAAACACGCCCACGTGGTGTGACATCATGTGACCATTTCCCATTTCCTCATGCAATTCCAAGAAGTGAGAGTAGCCTACAAACTCCAAAGATGTTTTAGAGCTATTGATAGACAGAAATTCCTGAAAAGATTGGTTATGACGCTTATTATATCTTAGAAGTATTATTTTGAGTTTTAGAGGTAAAGTTGAGAGTAAATTATTTCAATAATTAAAAAACAAAACAAAAAAGACACAGATTATAACATGAGAATGGTTTATCTTTCAGCAGTCTAACCTGTAACTCAATCAGATAGAACTTCCCTGCTTGACTCTCACTTCCTTTTCAGACAACAAACGTTATTATTGTTAAATCACGTCACCAGTGACAAAACTTGGATGCAAGTGTCATTTATTTATCGATCCACCTACTTTTTTATTTCACGTTATCTACAGATGCAAAATATACAATCATTTAAAATAGTTTACCTATGATTTACTGAATGGATTACATTATGTGACTAATAGCTACAGAAAAATTCTGACCACTAAGTGTAACGTGAGCTGGGACGAGACGGGGCATTCAAATTCAAGAACAAAAGTTTATTAACAACAAACAAACACAGATAATCCAATAACAAGAGTAATCCACAGAGAGCAGGCAGTAGAGCAATGACAGACAAACAATTGAAGCACCGAGGTTAAATATACAGATTAACAAGGGGCTGATGAAGGACAGGTGTTGGTGATTTGATGTCATAGTAACTAATGAGGGTACCGTAACTATGGCGACAAACAAGGTAAGGCAAACCAGCAACCAAACACAGGAAGTGAACACATTAATAATGAGAACCAAGAATACACTTTAACATAAAAGTCCTTACAAAACACAAGACACAGCACAAGGGATCGTGACAAGGCGTAGCTGAGGTGACACAGAAGACCACAAGGGCAGATCAGACAGGTCTGAATTAAGGTCCCCATGGCGGATCAGGCGGAACTGGAGCAAAGAACAGAGAGGTTAGGGTTGGCCTCTGGGGCCGTGTGTCAGAACAGGCAGTAAGTTCAGTAATGGCCTCTGTGGCCATAACGGGGCAGGCAGGACATCCAGGAGAAATCTCTGTGATAAAGCAAGCAGAGTCTTTGAACCATAGAACGAGACGAGACCAGTGCAGAGGTGACCTTCGTGGTCGTGTCAAGGCTAACAGGAAACTCAGGGACGACCTCCGTGTCAGGACAGAGGGTTCGAAGGCAACCACTGTGGTCGTATCAGGGCAATCAGTTCCTGGGTGGACACCACCGTCTTGGGCAAAACTAGATCTAGTTCCGCCACCTCGGGAGAAACTGAAGCATAAGCGGCCCAGACAAACAAAATGGCCACTGCCGTAACAGGAAATGCAATCAACCGTGGGAAAACTTCTGAAACCCCCAGACTTGATACCAGAATGGAGATGCTATCTGCTCGTAGCAATATCAGCGCTGTGTCTGTCAAACTGGAAGCCAATCTCACATGCCTAGGAACCACCTTGGTATCTTCAGGTGCAACGGTCATGACGGCCGGAGACTCTGGAGTAGCGAGTACCATGTGAATGTCTCATTCCTCCTCCAGGACACCCACCTTAAAAGCTGAGCCACTCAGTTGTAATGCCAGATCAATATAAAATTCCACAGTCCAGGTTCATGTAATGGCATGACCTAGCTAAGTGTCTCAGATAGCCCCCCCTCGAAAAAAAAGACCATGAGGGATATTTCATTCATTTTGGCCTAATGAGCCAGATCAACAAAGTCCTGTACATAGTCCTCAATTTTACGATCTCCTTGGCGGAGACGCATAATTCTCATGCTGGGTCCATTTGTGGTTGAGTCTTCTGTAATGAAGAGGTGAACTCAAAAACAAAGGATAGCTAGATACAAATGCAGTGATTTTAATAAAAGAATACACATAACAACAAATCTACAAACTACGGCAGAGAAAAGGAAATAACATAAAAGTCCACACAAGGCCGGGGGAACACTCTATCATGACACTAAAGACTTATTTAAGAAAAGAAAAACTAATAATAATGACAAAAGCACATAACAAAATTAAATAACTTAAAATAAAATATAAAAAATGAAAATATAAAAAGGTACATTACAAATATTTATAAATACTAAAATAATATAACATAATCAGTAATATATAATATAGTATAGGCCATAAGAAAGAAAGCAAGTGATATTAAAACAGTTCATAAGACAAAAATGTTGAGATAATGCCAGCATGCTTTGAAAGAGCACTTTTGACAGTTTGCCACTGTGAGAAAAGAGGAGATTTAGCAAAGCAGTCTGTAGCATGAGAGCTTAACAGCCACGGGTGAATCCCACCCCTGCTATAGGACTCTCCCTTAGAAAAAAGAAAAAAAAGCCCAGTTTTGGATTCAAGAGACAGCAGGAGGAAATCCCCATGTAACATGGAAGTTGTTTTGGGTTATACACATGAGTAGTTTTAGGGACATACCATGGAAGAGAAGAAATACTCTCTGATCATCAATTCACGGAGCCAGATCCCAGCACAATGACGTCTGACTTTAGACACACTTGGAATATTTTCATACTTACTGTATCACTTCCTCACATATACATTCTGAGAGAATGATTTGAGGCATGGCATACTGTAATTAAACATTCTAGTGAAAAACCCTTCAGTCCCATGAGGAACAGTTCAGAGAATATGAGCGTCACATGTTACATGTTCTCAGAGGAAGGCTCTTCTCTTTCAAGGGGGCTTGCTGTATAACACATCTACAAATTACAGTTACTATAGACAATAAAAATAGGGTATCAGACAATAACGGGAGCACACAGTCTGTATGTTAAATAATTGACAAATATGCAAAAGGTAGAAACACTTGTACACAAAATATATCTTGCACATGTAAACTTTACTACAGTAGTAAATGAAATAGGATGTAAACACTTCCTTTTCTCAGTCTGTCACTTTTTTGATGCACAAGCTATTTTAAGCCGGAGTTAGTAGTCAGCTACATATGAATATGTTTGGGAGGATTGATACTGTAGCCTACATAATAACACAAGTTTAAACTTTGTTTAACACTCAATGTGATTAGTAAATACTTGAAAGTGTTTTCAAAGAGTTCAAACAGAACTGATTAAAATTCTAATTTCCCTCCATTTCATAGTGTCCATTTCATTGTTCACCAAAATACAGAAGTTAACAGTTATCTATAATGATTGATGAAGTATACACAGCAAGATCCTATCTATTTGAATCTGGAAAGACTGAAATCACAGAAGCTGGTTATTGTTATGCTTAAATAACTTATTTCAACTTATGTTTTTACATTTACTTATGTTTTTACATTACTTTAACTCAGTGCTTCTCAAATAGTGGGGCGCGCCCCCCTGGGGGGGCTCTGAGCGATGCCAGGGGGGGCGCGCGCGATCCCGGGTAATATTTTTTTTTGCCGCAGGAAGTAGGTTTTTTTTTCACCTAAAGAGCACACAGGAGATATGAAGTGCAGATAACAAACCCTTAAGAGACACCATTTAAAAAAAATAACAGGGATGAAAAGAAAGGCGGAGAGAGACGAAGATAATGAGACAAACGTAACGGCCGTTTCACTCCGCAAGCATGAGTGGCGCGTGAGCAGCGCGTGAGCAGCGCGTCAGCGCAACTACTGGAAGCGTTTGTACAGCGTCACAACAGCGGCGCCCAGGCGACATATAAGCAAGCATTTCTTTACAAAGACTTTTGTTAAATTTGTTTTTAGAAGTTGGTCATAAACTTGATAGACTTGAAGTTTGTTCAAAGCCCAAACTGAATAAATAATTAAACAAGTTTAATGGGTGGGTACATTTTCTATAAAATTTGAGTCTTCATTTTCTTTTCTGACATACTGCAGTTCTTGTTAAAACACACCAGACATGCAAATTCTGTGCGCTTTAGACACTTTTTGTGTGAAATCATATAAATTTTGTCCATCAAAAGTGTGCTTTCACTTTAATTGAGCGTGAGCAGTGCAGCAAAAATAGACTCGCCGCCGAAACCCCCGCTGCACTGCTGCTTTAGGGCCGATTCACATATCGCGTCTTTTGCGCGCTCAAGTTAGTTATTTCAAATGTAGGCGCGCGGTATGCGCGCTCATAATGGAAGCGACGTGGTCGCGGTGCGACGCGCTCGTTTTTTCCAAGCGCGTCCGCGCCGCATCGAGATAAAAACATCTCGACTTTTCAGAATGCCGCAAGCGCACCGTAGGTCACGTGACAAGAACCTTAACAACAACAAGCTTAGCAACGACAGACGCCACCGGAGCGCAACCGCCCTAGTGCTTTGGTAAAATGAGAACGCGGCGCGCCTAGCGTTGTCTACGCGTTTAGGCGCTATATGTGAATCGGCCCTTGCGCGACGCTCCTGCTCGCGGTGTAAACCAGCGAGCACTGTCATATAAGGTGGGATACCAAATTGCTCAGTGCAAAAAAAAAAAAAAACACTCTAAGTCTTTTCTGTTACTGAATAAAAAACAATGTTAATAAAGGTATTCTTTGTTGTAAGTTGATCTATATTTCTTTTTTTTCTTCGTTTTCTTTAATGTTAATAAGGATACAATGTAATGCAGAGGTGTACTTATAACAACTTTATAGAAAAAATGATACCATTTACAGTCGCGGTGGAGAGTTGGGGGGCGCAAAATGTTTACTTCTTTCTAGGGGGGGCGTAACAGAAAATAATTGAGAAGCACTGCTTTAACTCATCAAAATAATTTAATCAATTTCCACTTTTTTTTAATACGTTATATTATATCCTAGACAGCAACATGTCGGCCCAGATCCGGGCCACTTCTGGTACATGTGGATTCAACGCATACAAGATTTTACACACTGTAGGCTTGTTCGACTTGAACCGGCACTGCACAGACACAAAACGGTCGGTTTATGACACCAAAGTACCACGAGAGCGATTGAAAAGCATACAGAGCCATCTGCTAATCGTTCTCGCGGCATTTTGTCATTCACCGATCGGTCTGTAGCGCTGGTTCAAGTCGAACAAGCTTAGGCTTAGGCAATATGTTGCTGTCCTGGATTCAATTCAACCTCAGTCAGACTTGTACAACCAAGATAATTATAATAAAAAATTATATATAAGGCAGCCACTGACCTTAAGTTTTTAAGTAGATAGGTGGATTTAAAAAAAAAGTTTTTACAGTGTTCTTTTCAGACTGGTCCTGCCGATGTGCAATGAGCATGCGCATTGTATAGTAAAAAACAAAACAAATTGACACTCGGCGGTCTACCTCCAAGCGTTAGGAGGACTAAGAAATAAATGATTAAAAATAGGTTACCTGATGATTATTGGATTTAAAGCAACTATAACTATGATATTTTGTGGGAATCTACATGTTTAACTTGGTGAATTGACGTCACAGTAGCATTTAAGCTAAAACTACTATTTTACAGCTGCAATAATCCTTGGTGCTAAAGGTGCTTTAAAGTTTGTTGTGGGTAAGTAACAAACCACTTTCATGATCACAACACTAATATAGAACTAGTGTGTACTTTATTTAAAGTTTAGTTGTATTTTACAGCGTCGTAGGGATTTTGTGTTTGATGTACGCCATCTAGCGGTTGAACAATTGCGTTACAACTTGCAAACAAACGTGGACATGTTTTATTTTACTCATCAAATTTGACATTACAAGTAGGCTACAACCTACTACCACATTCACAACAGCAGAGACAAAGACATAATACATAAGCCATAGATTTAGATTTTTAAATGACTCTCAACTGAGAGACAGACACATTTTGGTGAGTCCCACAGAAAGATGAGAAGTCAGATAAAGGGTGGAGGTGTATGACTTCACCTTTTTCTTTTTTATCCTCAGGTAAGCCGCTATTCAGGAAGTTGCCTAGTAATAAATACACATTCCATACAAGCATACCAAGTTCCTCTCACACAAACACACACCTTTACAATCCTCAGTCTAAGTTTGACTGATGGTTGATCTGACATGTTTCGATCTCTTGAAGCCCAATGAAGAAACATGAATCATAGAAATACAGTGCATTTTCCTCAGGTAAGAGACATTTCTTCAAACTATTATTCAAATATTTAGTGTTAAAGTCTGATTAACTGCAACGGTACTATGTTGAAAAACAATGGATAATCATTAAATGGTTTAATTTGTTTATATTTAATAAACAAAAATGATATCAAACCTCAAAAACACATGGTTGTAAATGAATGTAGCGTTGTGAAATCATAAAAAAAAGAAGCTGTGTTCTCCATTTCATTTATACAGATTAATGTAATGCATTTTATGTCCCACATTGATTGTGTTAACCAAAATAAGAATCATATATAGTGTATAGTGTAATAGAAAGTTACAATTTTAAAAGAAGACCAAACATGTGTCATAGGGAATCAAGTGCACTAGCATGAAATACAAGATTACAATGACGGTAAATTGTGTGGCAAAAATAAAAATCATCAACACTTCCTCATTTCAACAGTCTTTTGTCAGCTACTTCATTGTTGCCAAACAATGTGCCATGGAGACAGCTTGTCTTAAGAATAATCACAGTTCTTGACTTAAACTCTCATTGTTTCTACAGCTCAGCAACGAAATGCAGCTGAATCTCATGGACATGGTGAAATCGGGGAAAATGAGTATCGACGAAGCTGTAAAACAGGCTAGAAGTGGCTCAGTACAGAAGCAAAGGAACTTAGACCTGGAGGTGATCTACAGTGATCTGCAGTGGGCCAGAAAAATCACAATGCAATAGAATGGCAATGCAAACAGTCTTATTGCCAAAATAGAACTTGTCAACATTTGAAATATACAGTCGTGGTCAAAAGTTTACGTACACCTTGCAGAATCTGCAAAATAAGAGGGATCATACAAAATGCATGTTATTTTTCATTTAGCACTGTTCTGAATAAGATATTTGACATAAAATATGTTTAAATATAGTCCACAAGACAAAAAATAGCTGAATTCTGAATTCAAAAGTTGACATACCCTTGATTCTTAATACTGTGCGTCATTACCTGGATGATCCATGACATTTTGCGAATTCTTCAGTTTTCCAGCATCTTTTGCATATTTGATCTCTTTCCAGCAGTGACTGTATGATTTTGAGATCCATCTTTTCACACTGAGGACAACTGAGGGACTCAAACACAACTATTTAAAAAGATTCATACAGTCACTGCTGGAAAATGTTCAAATATGCAAAAGATGCCGGAAAACTGACACATTTGCAGGACCTGGAGGGGTTTTCTGAAGAACGTTTGAAGGTTTAACTGCTCAGGACAAACAAGAGACTTAAAAAAAAAAAAAAAAAAAAAAAAAAAAAAAAACTGTCGTAGATCATCCAGGTAACGACACGCAGTATTAAGAATCAAGGGTATGTCAACTTTTGAACGGGGACGTTTTTAGTATTTCAGCTACTTTTTTGGTCTCGTGGACTATAAGTAAACATCTTTTATGTAAAATATCTTGTTCAGACAAATGAAAAATAACATGCATTTTGTATGATCCCTCTTATTTTGTTAAAATAACTAACATTTTGCAGATTCCTTAAAGGATGAGTAACCTTTTGAGCATGACTGTATCTTTTATTTTGTTTTATTTAAAAAATATATCAAATAACTTGGGCGTGTAATTCAGTCAGACTGATTCCGTTGAGCATTTGTCATAAGAAAGTGGCTGGTTAGTTTCCTTGTTAAGAAAAATGATTTGTTGTTTAACCAGTCGTCGTGGGACTCTCCCTATATATTAAGCGCAGCGCTCTATGGTGATCGTTATCATCTCTATTGTAAAGTGCCCTTTTAGGAAGTATTCTTGAATTCTTTGTTTTACATATGTTTCTGTTGTAGGAAGAACAGCGGTCACAGTATAACTTCAGTGTTCGCAAGTTCAACCGCTACATATGGCAGAAGCGAGTGCTGCAGGTGTGTATCAAGTAGATACATATTACGTTTTAATGCACGATATAACAAATGCACGCTTCTATGCTTCAGATTGATTTCAGCACAAGCCTAATGTGCAGCATCGAGAAAGGCATTGTGAAACGCCAGCTCCTCTTTTCTGATGTGAAAAACTGCCATGAAGCTACAGGTACCAGGTTCTCCATTTCCTTCAGAGGTCGGACTGACTATGAGCTGGAAGCTGCATCTTTAGAGGACAAGCAGAAGGTGAGAACATCACGCGCAACGGGGATCGAACTCATTAAACACATATCAAATCTGCTGTCTTTTTAAAACCAGTATTATTAATATGAGTCTGCATGGCCATGATAAAGCATCTTTATTGATGTATTAAAAACCATGTAATCTCACCTTCAGATCATGCTGCTGGTCAATCAGATCATCTACAGTAACATATACAGCCCTCTTGCGAATGGGTCCGTTGAAAGGAAAAACTCACACTTACCTCCAGACAACCTCAAAGAGGGACAGCTTTTACTCCAGAGAGGAGGACTGGCATCATTCAAATGGAAAAAGTATCATTTTTTTGTGACATTTTATATTTTGTCTGCTTCTTGCAAATCAGCCCTTGGCAGCTGTTATACCAGTTAGACTGGAACAAACGTCACAAACATCTTATCACTAGAATGAGCAGCGTAGGCAGCCTTCCTGCAGGCTCATACTTTTTGAATAAACCCCTAACCATAGATACTAAATTATAGTATGTATGTCACTTTTTAAAGTAATTTTCTATTTATTTATTTTTTACCTAAAACCGGCCAAATAAAATCCCATAGGCTTCCACTGGATCATAAATAGAAACCAGAATATCAGCAACACCTTTGCAACCACCTAGCAATAAACTAAAGCTGCAAACCTCAGCAACGGCAAATTTCTGGCAAGTGTCCAGCATTGTTGCGTCATGTTTTGCACATCAAACACCACAAAATTTTTTCTATTGCAAATTTAATGCGAGCTCTTATAGAAAATGTGTTGGCATTAGAAATATAGATTTATACAATGTCTTTCAGGGGAATTAATATTTTTTTTCATTTTGTTGGCACCCATTGCCACATGTCAACTATCCTATATATTGTGTTAGGTATTAAATATATTTGTGATCTAGTTAATTAAAAATTAAAGACTGTATTTATGTTTTGTGAGTGTGCCTCGTAAAATGCTGTTATTTTGAACTTTCTATTACTAAATAAATAAATAATAATAAATGTTTCTTGAGCAGCAAATCAGCATATTAGAATGATTTCTGAAGGATCATGTGACACTGAAGACTGGAGGATCACAGGAATAGATTGCATTTTTTAATGGAATTCAAATAGAAAACATTTATTTTAAATTCTAATAATATTTCACATTATTACAGTTTTTACTGTATTTTTGAATAAAGTATTTTTGAGGAGGCTTATTTCAAAATCATTCAAAAAATTTTACAGACCCCAAACTTTTTGAAACTAAACTTTTTTAACTCGTAAGAAACAACATTCACAGTTCATGTCAGATTTTGTTGCTTATTTGAAATATGTTATTTAATTGTAAGTACGGGAAGCAGTTTTTGAGATTTCAGGATTCCCCCGTTCAAATAGATAGGAGTTGGTCTTGGATGCCCGAATTAACTGAACAGAGGCGTTGCAAATATGGCCGCCGAAAGGGACTTTGAATGTGGGGCTCGCAGACACTGTGTAGACTCATGCTCTGACACATTCAGTTCCCGTTCTCATCACTTCCTGATCCTGTTCTCCAGTTTTCTAATTAATGAAAAGTTGAAAAAGTAACTAACAGAATTCACTAGCGTTTACTCACAGAAAATGTATATGTTTAAAGATTACTAACAGTTCTGCTATGTTCTGCACTCTCAGATATGAAGCTCATCTTCAGACTGGTCAGCTGACCTTGTGGACTGTTGCTCAGCAATCTGCCAGCAGTAATCCAAACGAGGTCACTTCCTCCAGCGAGACCATCTGGACTCTCTCAGACATTTACGACAGTGTGGATGATATCAGGTGTGCTGGGGCTGATGGGACAGCTGTTATCATCCATCTCTCAGACGGTAATGTCAGGGTGGAGACCTCCTGCACCACCGACACCTTCACGCTGATCAACGACAAGAATGACTTCCTGTGAGTCAAGTGCTCTTTCTTAATCCCTGATCTTTACCTCAATAAATAATAGTCAAGAGGAAATTCATGTGTGACCGAAAGTTAACTCAACGACACTCTTTCGATCTCTGTCAGGTTCCGAATACCAAAAACCGAATATATGACCTCAGAGGCAATAACATATGAGCGAGACGCCTGGGTGAAAGCGATCAAACAGTTATGTGTGGACTGGAATAGAAAGTCACAACATGAACACTTCTATGAAGCCCCTGAAAGAGCTCTCATTGATGGTACAAAGCCAGAGAGTGAGACCGACCACATGCCGTTCAGACCTCCACCAGTGCCACCTACACCGAGACCACGTTTACCCAAAACATTCCCAGCTGAGCTTGGAGATAATCCAACAACACTAGAGCCAGAAACCGTCTCCGTGAAAGCATCAGAACCGAAGCCGGCCCGGACAGCAGAGTTCAGATCTGTGCTCAAGCCAACCTCACCGGTGGCCACATGCTCATCACCGTCTCTGACTTTGTCGTTTCTATTGCCCCCACCTTTGCCTGTGCCGTCAGCAGTTCCAGGTCCTGTACCGCCCGCTCCTTTGCCCCCTCCGCTGCCCGTGAAATCCAAGCAGCTTTCAGTGAGGACAAAAGCTTTTCACTGGGACCTGGTGGCTCAGGATAAGGTATCTGCTCTTGTGTTCGCTTTTATTTAGGGCCCTGTTTAACGGTATTAAAATGCGTTTTGGTCGATCAGATCACAAGTAGACGAGGGATGGAATGGTGAGAGAACATTGTGCTTGGTACTTTTTATAGTCTTCAAACCAAACTTGGGTCTGCGAAGTTTAAATCCGGTCTGGCTAACGTACTACCCATAATGTTTAGCGTTAGGTCAGTAGTGGTGTTTGGTGAAAATCCGGTCGAATGCGTTTTCCACCACCTCTGGAAATGGTTGAAAGGGGAAAGTGGTTGAAAGCTCAAACCTGTATAGTGCCGTCCACTTCGAATATCCGATTGACCAAAATACATCTTAATACTAGGTGTAAACAGGGCCTATGGGAGGGGCTCCAGATGTGGCATATATTTGGTCGGACCACTGTTAATTTAGTGTAATTTAGATACTTTATTGTTTTTATTCATATTTTGAATTAGTTTTAATTAATCGCGATTAATCGCATCCAAAATAAAAGTTTGTGTTTACATAATAAATGTGTGTGTACTGTGTATAATTATTTTATATATATAAATACATACACATGCTTGTATATATTTAAGAAATATTTGCATGTATATACTATATATAGATTTATATATAATTTATATTATATATAAATATTTTATATAGAAATAACACATTTTTCTTAAATATATAAATGCTCGTGTGTGTATATACAAAATAATTTTACACAGTACAAACACATTTATTATGTAAACACAAACTTTTATTTTGGATGCGATTAATCGTGATTAATCATTTGACAGCCCTAGTTTTAATTGTAATTTTCCATATTCATTTAAATGTTTTTGTCATTTTTGTATTAGTTTTTGCTTCTTTCAAAAAAAAAAAAAAAAAGTCTATATATTCATTGTATTTATTTTTATTTTAGTTATTTTAGTTGCCTATTATCAAGTTAAACTAAAATAATGAGAAAAGTTACTTGGCAACTAGCTGAAATAAAATTAAAGTTTAAAGTTTTTTAATATTTTATTTCAGTCAATGCTTATTTTAACGAAAATGCTTTTTTTAATGGTGTTAGCTTTAATTTTTTTGTTAACTATAACAACCCTGGGTCAGACAAAATACTGTTTAGGCCATTAAGAATAAATGCATTTGTACAGTATTAAAACCGCTGTAATTAATTCGTTAATACAGATACAGATGTTCGTTTTTTTTATGTTTTTGAAAGAAGTCTCTTCTGTTTACTAATACTTTAAAAAGTATGCTAGTGTTCCATTCCGAACAACCATAGTTTTACATATAGGAGACACGTGAGATTTTTGTTAAATGTGCGTGTGATGATGTCGTTTGTTTGTAAATTCAGACTAAAGGAGTTATTCAACATTCCATATTGCAAACGCATCATTGCTGTTTCCGCATTGAAACAGTTGTTATGCTAAATCTGTTTCTTAATATGTAATCATTTGCTAAAGATCACTTGCATTCAAGGCAATGCCTTTATATGAAATAATATCATTTGAAATAATGGTATTGACTGTTCCCTGCCTTTGCAGATCGAGAAGTCAATATGGTCTTGCAGGAACCCCAGGAAGACTGAAATGGACACCTCACGCTTGCTTGAGCTGTTTGGAGTGAGAGAGTTAGGCAGCCCGGGCCCGTCAGAGTCCACCGGTACTATGGAAATCATGTTGAATTCAAGGATCGCTCACAATTTCAGTAAGTATTTCAGGATCTCTCAGGCTATCAGCCAATATCTTTAAATGAAAAGTATGTTTTAATTTTTCATAATAGAGATTAGCAGCCAGGATATTCTTGCAGGTTTGAGGGCGAGTAAATGATGACAGGTTTTCATTTGTAGGTGAACTTCCTTTAAAGTGAGAGGATCATGGCCTAATGTTGTTGCTTGAGGAGAAATGTCAGGCCGTGTCTCGTTATAAATGGCGTATTTGTTGTAGAACTTTTGGAATCTGTCATGGTGGGTGAGTTATTGATCTCTGTGGGAGGATTAGAGCAGCCACAGAGAGGACCATTAAAAACCTCTCCTGGATTGGCTTTGAATAACAATAGATCTGACAAAACAATTTGCTCATAGTTTAGTTCTCACGTACTTACGTCCTCAATAGATTTTATAGTTTGACAAAACACTGTGATTTAAAAAACAAGCGTTTTAGCAGACTGCTACGCTGATTATGTTAGAAAAGAGAATTGTTTCTTGATCTTTCTTATGCTCAATTGTCTATTAGGCAAAGGCAAGCCTCACTGTTAGTATTTTTTTTTGTACGTTTTCACCACCCAATTTATAATTTGGACAGAAATCATGTGATTTATTGAGGAGTGGTGATGTGCTACCTTTCTAAGCAGTTAAAGCCATTTAAAGTTAAAGTTACATTTATTAATGTATTTTCAGGTTGTCGTATACTGTACAGCTCATTGATATGGAAAAACAATGAGCCAAAAAGGCCCAAAAGGTGATCACATTGAAATTGTGACTATCAAATGCTAATTTCTGCAGTATATATATTGCAGAACACTATCATTCAAAAGTTTGGGGTTGGTAATTTTTATTAATGTTTTTTTTTTAAATGAATTTAATGATGCTGAATTTTCAGCATCATTACTCCAGTCTTCAGTGTCACATGATCCTTCAGAAATCATTCTATTATGCTGATTTGCTGCTCAAGAACCATTTCTTGAGTCACATGATTATTCATGTCCGAATCATAAATTGGGTTGTGAAAAAGTATGAACAATACTAACAGTGAGGTTTGCCATAGCAAACATCTTGAATAAACGCATAAGAAATATCAAGAAACAATTATTTTTTTCTAAAATAATCACGTAGCAGTCTGCTAAGAACTATAAAATCTATTCTAATTTAAACCTGGAATCAAACTTTAGCACTAGCATTTTGAAAAAAGTTAAACAAATAAATTTTATGATGTAAAATGAAGAAGAAATATGTAAGATTTTACTAAACTATTAAGAATGGTTTCTGTGAATTGAAATTAAGCTGAAAAAAATTAATAAAATAAATATTATATTAAAAACATGTAAAAACAACATTTACAAATGAAAAACTACAACAATAATTAATACTAAAATAATAATAGATTTAAATATAAATATAAAATAGTGTTGTCAAAACTTTTGTTAGATGTGATTAATCATGATTAATCGATTTGACAGCACTTATAAAAAACAAAAATTAATATCTAAATATATAAAAAAGCCAATTAAAAATATTAATAAATACTATAATAAGTAGCCTATAAATAATACTAAAATAACAATGGTGTGGTTGATTGAAATTCAGACTTTCACTTAAATTGTTATACTGATACTATAATTTGTAATGGAATAAATATTTTTAATTAGAAAAATGGAAAATTTTCAGTAGTGCATTTTCTCAGACTTTTGGACCCTACTGTATAAGCATTAAGCTTTCTACGAAAATAAAATTAAGCATAGACAGAACAAATGCTCAGGAACAATTTACATATTGACCACAAAAAAAGATGTAAACCTGATAAATCTGGTCTGTTGACCATCTAAACAGACTTAAAAATATACAACTAGGTGGCAGTGTTGCATCAAACTGACAGATAGACTATTTGGAAATTGCAGCATAAAAAAGTTACTGCAATGTTCCAGTGTCCTCAAACTGATACTAAAGCATGGAATATGTTGATTCATCACACTGGGTTTCAAGTGTTCTGTTGAAAATACCTTTGTGATGCGCTTTTTCCAGAAGCCAAGCTCTATCTTGGACAATAATGATGCTGATGTTCTCTTAAGCACGTAAGAGTAGCACATAACATCTGTTATTTTTAACCACCCTGTTTATTTGGATCTAATTATAATTTTTTTGTTGCTTGATTCCTGCTAGTGTATGAGACTTGAATAGCTTCAGATGCTTTGTAATGCTTTTTTACTTCGTGTTCACTGCCTCAAAAAACCATTAAAGATAAAAAATGATTTGCAAATGAAAGTAGGTCCTTGTGATCTCTCCTATTAATATTTAAAACATCCCTAGAAAATGTTATAAAAAAAATGTTGAGGCCACATTTTGTGTTTGACTGTTGGATTCTAATAGACAAGCACCATTTATGTCTCTTTGAATGACCTAAAGTGCACTTAAAACTAAAATGAGAGTTTAAAAGTGCTTTTGTGCAAAGTTCTGCAACTAAAAACAAGACATTCCCACAAATTTTACATTTTATTTTCACCTTTGCTCTTCACAATGAGGCAAAGCATGGCCTCGTCTACTCGGGAAGAAAAGAGATTGGATTTCAAAAACGAGCAAATCCTTGTAAATCAGAACGAAAACAATAACACCAGCAGCAACCAAACGGCTGTGAGTTTCTCTCACAGGTGCCTCAATTAGGGGAGCGCTATGAAAAATGCATGGCACCCTTACTAGCCTATGTGTCAGCTATCTCTTCCCTTCCAAGTGTCCTCTTCCTCTTCCCCTGCATGTCTCTGACAAGTTGCGGCGGTAGGCAATCAGGGCCCAGAGCAACCCCCAGGCAATTTATCTCTCAGCCAGTCTAACACGAAGGGGCAAAGGGCTACGGAGCTCGGCAAAATGATAATGCCGTCTCAGATGAATATTGCATGTTGATCAGTAAAAACTCCCCCGACTGCATGAAAAAGGAAAGAGACTCGCGAGGTGATTGAGCTCGTAGGAGTTCTCGGATGATGGCATCTGTGTTAGAGTGGAAGGAAATGCTCTCACGTTCGTCCCATAGTCTGTGACCAAATCAGTATTATGACATTCATTGTTTATTTATATTTAAGTATCTCAGGGTTTCGCTGAAGCATTACACAAAATACAGACGGTTATAAATGCGATGCCTCTTAGTTAATTACCGGGTAGCTTTATTCCACAGAGACACATTGTAAGCAGATGTAGCTTAAAATTGCTCTGCACACGGATGGCTATGCTGTGAAAAATACAGATGGGGGAATTATGGGATTGTGCATTTCACTCGTGTCTGGGTCTTATCATGAATCTGCTTTCTATCCGTTTCGTAGTAGTTTCGGCTAAACTTTACCATTCCCTCGTGCAAATAAACAAAACGACTACAAATCATAGCTCAGTGAGATTTATTGGAATAAAGTGTCCAGAATGGTTATGTTATACATATTATTTAAAGTTCCCCTGTAGTTAATAACGGTATCCCTTAAAACTCATCTTTGATCACCAAAATGACATATTTAAACGTTTTTAGACGTTTAAATGCTTAAAATAGCTTGAATGTAACTCTAAACCCTTGCTTCATTTAGTATACGCTGTTCTATTCGAATATGCAAATGAGCCCCGCCTCCACTCACTCACTCCAGCTCAGAGATCCACTCGTTGACGATCACACGGTTGACCTGATTGGTTACAAGGTAGTTTGTGTCGTCAAAAACACCAGCGATTTCAAACCGTGTTTTTGAGACTGTCTTTGTTTCACTGCAGATTTAAGGAGAAAATACTCAGCAATGGTGTTGACTTATGAATTTACACATGGTTTGTCTTAAAGCACATTAAAAACACCACATAGACATATAAACAAAATTAAAATTAAAAGCTTGACCACAGGGTTTTGAAACTGTTAAAAAGTTTGGGGTTTGGGGATATTTTATTGTTTTTAAAGTCTCTTATGCTCATTAAGGCTCCATTTATTTGATCAAATTTACAGTAAAACAGTAATATTGTGGAAAAAGTACTACAATATAAAATCTAATATGCTGATTTGGTGCTCAAGATATGTTTCTTATTATTATCAAACAGTTGTGCTGCTTAATATTTTTTACGGAATCCGTGATCAATGTTTTTCAGGATTCTTTGAAAAGAACAGCATTTATTTGAAATACAATGTTCTGTCATGAAACTCTAGATGGCGCAGGCTGATCGGTCATTAACTCTATTTGTTAGCGATCACATCATTATCTTCATAGCGCAGCTGATTGGTTGCTGTGGCATCAGCAGCCAATGAGCTTGCTGCTCATCATTCAAATACTTTGTTTGCTGTTTGCAATCTGCAGCGCGCTTTCAGAAACCCTACACCAGGGGTGCCCAATCCTGCTCCTGCCGATCGACTGTCCTGCTCAGTTCATCTCTAACCCTGATCAAACACACCTGCCTTTAATTTTCAAGTGACCCTAAAGACCTTAATTGGTTGCTTCATGTGTGTTTGATTAGGGTTGGAGATGAACTGTGCAGGACAGTCGATCGGCAGGAGCAGGATTGGGCACCCCTGCCCTACACCTTCCCCAGCTCCACCTGTATTAACATTGCCAATCTCTCAGAGGGTTGTCATGACAGAATGCAGTTAATGCATACTGAAATATTACAGATAACTTTTGTATGGTAGTGTAGGCATGTATTAATGCACGTGTAGGCATAATGCATTCAATAATAAATTTGTTATAACAGTTCGTGGAATTTTATGCTTATTTGGGCTAGTGCCCCGCTTTTCACCAGTTTGATAATTAGCAACATGCTGATGTTAAACTGTATTGGAATAAATAGTTAACCGAGTCTTATTAGTGTAGTTGCTGCTTTGTTACAATGCTGCATTTAGGTAGGTGCCGGCAAGGCAGCTCATTAGGTTTTGGAAAAAACTCATAATTACTTATTTGGCTCTTGATATAATTTATAGCACGCATAGGTCCTAATAATACGAACTCAAAGACTAATCTGATGCCAGGCACTTTTGAGGACTCTGTTGAGACTTATAACACAACCTTAGAGTCATCATTAGTAGCAGCGCTTTTATCCAGAGGACAGTTTTATTGCTTCGAGGTTGCTCTTTCAAGTCTCTGGAGATTTAAGTTGAGATCTCTGACTTATAATCGCAGACTTTGGTATCTTTGGTAGCACAGTTTGAGATCTCTTAAACTCAAGAGGGGACACACATGAAATACTAGATAACTAGGAGAAAAAGGTTACTGTCATTGATGTCTTAAATGATATCTGACAGTAAACTCTTTCTCCCCACAGATATAGTTTTGTACATACAGTGGGGTCCAAAAGTCTGAGGCTACATAGAAATAAGAAAACAGTCTAAAAGTTTTAGGATTTTGGAAGATTCTCAGTAAAGAAAATATACGGCATAAAATAAATATTTCAGATTCTACAGATTTCTAGATCACTACTTAAAGCAGCAATTTTGTGACTTTGAGCATGTAAACTTTGTACAAAAGGTCAGATTTGTTTCATTTAACCTTTTTCACACATTGTTGTACTAAAATATGCTATATTATATACTAAATCCCCACTATATGGACAAAAGCATTGGGACACACCTCTTAATTATTGTAGTCAGGTGTTTCTAGCAGACCCATTGCCACAGGTGTATAAAATCAAGCATCTAGCAATGCTGTCTGCATTTACAAACATTTGTGAAAAATTGGATTATTCTGAGGTTAGTGAATTCAAGAGTGGTACTGTGATGCCACCTTCGCAATAAGTCAATTCGTGCAATTTCATCCCTGCTAGATATTCTACGGTCAACTGTAAGTGTTAGTATTGGAAAGTGGAAGCGTTTAGGAATAGCAGAAACTTAGCCATGAAGCGGAAGACCACGTTAAGTCACATAGCGGGGTCACCGAGTGCTGAGGCACATGGTGTGTAAAAGTCACCAACGCTCTGCTGATTCCATACGTAGCTGAAGAGTTCCAAACTTCCACTGACATTAATATCAGCACAAAAACTGTGCGGTTGGAGCTTCATGGAATGGGTTTTCCATGGACTAGCGGCTGCATCCAAGCCTCACATCACCAAGTACAATGCCAAGCGTCAGACTGAGTGGTCTAAAGCACGTCGGAGCAGTGGAATCGTGTTCTGTGGGTTGATGAATCACGCTTCTCTGTTTGGCTGTCTGGGAGTCTGGGTTTGGCGGACGCCAAGAAAATACTGTGCCTGACTGCATTGCGCCAACTGTAATGCTTAGTGTGGTATGGGGTACCATATTAATGGTATGGGGCTGTTTTTCAGGGGTTGGACTTGGCTCTTTACTTTTAGTGAAGGGAAATCTTAATGCTTCAGCATACCAAGACATTTTGGACAATGCTATGCTTCCAACTTTGTGGGCACATTAGGGAAGGCCCTTTTCTATTCCAGCATGACTGTGCACAAAGCAAGGTTCATTAAGACATGGTTGGATGTGTTTGGTGTGGAAGAACTTGACTGGCCCTCACAGAGCCCTGACCTCATCCCCATCGAACACCTTTGGGATGAACTGGAACGGATATTGCTTTCCAGAAGAGAGTGGAAGTTGTTATTGCTGCAAAGGGGGGACCAATGTGATGTCATAACAGTCCCCTTTGGTGTAATGGTCATGTGTACCAATGCTTTTGTCAATATAGTGTTTATTTGTAATGATTTTTTTGTGTTTTATTCCAGGAAGCTGCTAAAGAGAAGCATTTTCACTAATAGTCTCAGACTCTTGGAACCACTATACAGTCATGTGAAAAAGAAAGTTCACCTTTTTGAATTCTATTGTTTTACGTCTCAGGACTCCTGACACCTGAACCATAAGTTCAAAAGGGTGTACTTTCTTTTTCACATGACTGTATATATGTTCTTATATGATCTCTTTCAATCTTTCTTAAAGCTACAGTATAGCTAATGGCTTTAAAGTGACCATCACTCCTTGAGTCCAGTCCTTGAACAATGATGGAACCACACATAATGAACCATCTTCATAAATAAAACAAAAAGTCCTGCCTATTTCTGAATTGAAGGGCTGTATCATAGTACTTCAATTTAATGTATCTGTTAATGAACTTTTTTTGCTCCAACTGCATATACCACCCTTAAAGAAAATAAATTGGTAACCGCACACCCATGATTAGAGCCGCAATTAGAGCTTGAAGACTTGGGTTTGGCTGTTCAGCTGGTGGTGAGCTCCTGGAGTCATGAGTGAGGAACAGTCTGAAGTCCCTGTTAGCCTATACAGCTCTGGCTGTACAATCACTGAAATAAAGATATAAGATGAACAGCATATAACTGGAACATAAAAGTACAACATTATATGTTAATGCAAGTGAAGATGATTATTTTTCAGTGTAGTATTGGTGTGTTTTTTTTTAAAACAGTTGTTTCCAAAAAAAAAAAGTGCCTTTGAAATGTTCTAAAGAAAAATATTATATTTATATTCATTAAGTAAAATATTAAGATGACAGCATATGTAAGATAAACACAAAGATAAATCAAATCAGAATTTTGGCATTTTTTCTGTAAAAATTACAACCTTTGCAATGCCACTGAAAACCAAAGTGACACATTTCAGAGAGAAAAAACTTGGAATAACTAACTGTGTAAGTGTTCTCAGCTCACCTTTCTATAATTGGGTATGTGGCAGTATTCAGAATAAACTAATCAAGCTCATGTGAAGTGGTAGTCACATTTTTTTCTTTTTACAAAGAAATTTACTGAGAATTCTGCTATTAAAACACAGTTCTCTGTCCAATTAATTCCCAGTGGATAAATTCTAGACGCACCCTTCATGTTTGCTGTATTAAATCAATCAAAGTGCTTGTGAATGCTAAATACTCTGCTAATCTGTTTTGTGTTTGTGAGGCTGTTGTTTTTTTTGAATGTGACATGACCTCCCATGTTTAAAAGAATGGATGAAATCAAATTTTCTTGCTTGGCTCATTGCAGAGATGAAATCATGTTAACCATGAAAGAACCTTCCTTTCACACAGCTAATGGTTTCTCTATAGTGCAACTTGGTGCAAACAGAAAAAAAGAGACTTAACATTGTAATTGTACCCTTGAACCTGGTGCCACTCAATCAAAGTGTGAATATGTTGCTGTAATGAGCGTCATCCCAGATGCCACAGCTCCCATTATTCATACCCTTTTTTCTGTTTGCAACTTCAGCACAGCTAGGTTTATTAGGTAAAATGAAAATCCCATCAATTCAAGTTTTGTACAATGCAAATCAGCATGCATCTGGCCCTCCCTGGATCATGTATAGAGAGGTAATTAAGCACACAACCCTTTTGTCTTCGAAATGCGCTTGGAGTTTTTCATCGCAGGTGGGGAGAGCTGCTGTCAGGAGAGGTTGTTTCAAGAGTTGCTCAGGACTGAATTTGTGTGTACCTGTGTAAATGTGTTGCGTATTGTCCCCACAGATATTTTCCTCAAAAGTTTCCCTGTGCATCCAAAAGAGCTCAAGGACAAATTGTTGATTATAAATGAAGAGGAAGGGGGTCTCTCAGACGAGCATATTGCCTCTCTCAGGAGGTAAGAGATACATGGAGACAAAGCAGCCTGCCAAACCCCACACCTGACACAATAGTTCATTTCTTGAATGTGTATTGATTAATTGTTGGTCTATGAACACATGCAGACTGATGTCTTTGGCTGTGGTGTTGTTTTGCTGCTTTTTCAGCATCTTTTTAAGAGTGCCATGTTTTTAAGATGCTGTATCGCGTTAAGTCAAGTCTAAAAAGTGTGCAGGAGGTTTATAAATTCCATTTTGATCCAAACTAGGTTATGCTGGTCTCTTTAATTGAAAATGATCATTTGACACACAAGACTTTATGGAACTTCTTCAATATGTCTGATAGCAAGACACTGAATTTTCAGCATCATTACTCCAGTCCTCAGTGTCACATGATCCTTCAGAAATCATTATATTGGTGCTCAAGAAATGTTTTTTATCATGATTTTTTTGTAATGCTAAATTATACTATTTACATCAATTGTAAACACATTTTATACTGATTTGATAGATTGTATGCACTTTTATGACCAGAATAGTTGTAAAAAATCTGCTTTTGAAATATACTGTATATTTTTAAGACGTTAAAGGTATAGTTCACCCAAAAAAGAACATTCTGTCATCATTTACTCACCGTCAAATTGTTCCAAACCTGTATGATTTTTTTTTACATGAGTAAATGATTTTTGGGTGAACTATCCCTTTAAGAGTAAGAACCCTAAAAGAAATGGTGATAAAATGATACACATCCTACTAATACATGCATGCATATTTAATCTCAGATGTTAATGCTTGAAAAAAGATTATTGTCCATGTTATAAGTTAATGACCCTTTTATAAAATATAAATGAAAATATAGTGGTTGAGATCAGCAGGCCACAGTTAAATGTAAAAGAACAGAGTGACGTCTATGTTTTGTAAGATACTCCAGTGGTAAATGTAATGAAGACCACAGAGACCACGAGAAGTCACGGGCAGTTCATGTTGAGGAAGACACCATTGCGTTTCTTTAATGCTAATATAAAAGAACATATGCCAGGCTCTCTTAACAGAACAGTCTGCTTATAAAACTTTTATCTGATATATTTGAGGAAAAAGAAACTATTGAGTTGCCCTGAGGGAAGCTGGAGAAATGCTTTCTCCTCTGCATTCGACTGCAAGAAACATCCTTAAATGACTGCTGGAGGCCGACCTGCATGCGGGAGGCATAATCTAATGTCCCCTCTGAGATTTATATTTATTTAGCCAAATACGATGGAAATCTAAGTGCGGCCACATGGGCTTCTGAATACAATCTTAATCGAGATGGTTCCAGCAGAAACTGCAATATTAATGGTAGGTGGCTTTAGTTTGCTTGTTTCTCCATCGGAACATCCTTGGGCTCATGAAATAGTCAGTGTGGTATGGATTTGAAACACACTAAAAAGACCTGAACACAGGTCCATTTTGGAGGTGAGCTGGGTTCAAACAGGATGCAAGTCAGGAACAGCCAAACATCAGCTACCTGAGCACTTTATACAAGCCGACTGCAACTTGGCTTTTAATCAACCTCTGTTCCTCGGGCCACTGCAAATCAGAGTAGCATGTGCCCTTTTCAGAGGACTAGATGGAGAGATGCAAAGAGAAAAGGAGGCAATCTTGGAGGAGAAAATAGGCTCGCCTAGCAGTCAACCTGTAAAAAAGGAACAAGGGTTGTGTGACATCCTTTTAGAATCGTGCACGCTTAAAATGGTCATCTATGAAGTATTCATGAAGCAGAGAGGTTGGACCGATGTAAAACTAAATTAGGGCAGACATTTCAGTGGTTTGCCATGTTTTAATTTGTTGTGTTCTTCATCAGATACGTGCCCACCGCAGATGACATTGAGATGTATAAATCGCATAAAGGAGACTTGACTGAACTGCATGTGGTGGACCAGTACATGATGGAGGTAAAGACATCACGTTCTGTTTAATCGCTGAAATAATGTATGTGTGTGTGTGTGTGTATTTCAAATCAACATAAATTGAAGAAAAGAATAATATTATATACTACCATCTTTGTAAATATACGGGTCCCTACGGGTCCCAAGCACACTTAGGTCATGTCCAAATCCACTTTTGCTAGTTTAACGACGGGAAAAATGGTCGGCGCACCCAGCGCATGGTCTAAAAGTGTTGTCCCTATTCTCTTAATGAGTAATGAGTGTGTTTTGGGTGTAACGTGACCAGCATGTCTATGGGCGCACAAATGATCGCAAATGTATTTGCTATTTAAACAACGTGGCGCAGAATGTAAAAAAAATTATAACTGCGTCGGACTGAAACTTGCAAAAAACACTTGCATCGCGCCTGGCGCCGCATTGCTCCGGGTGTATGATAGGGCCCATGATGTGTAAGTACTTTATAGATACTAAGAATTGTGTCATCACCATTTTTTGCATTACTGTTTGAGAAAATTTGCTTAATATGACATTTCTAAATTAATAATGGTGCAAAACAAGTTTCAATTGTAAAATATCATTTCTTATTTGATTTATTTTACTTTTGGCGTGAAACATGTCTGATATGTTCTTAACAGGCTTCATGAGATTCATCCAGACGTTGTTGTTGACATTAATGAGTATTACTCTGCATTTTCTAAAAGCGTCCCTTTATATGTAGATTCTCATGTATTGGTTCCAAATCACTCATGTATTTTAGTCCACATTATACATTGCCTACATATTCTGGGCCATATGCACAGGAGCGTGTTTTCATGTGTCTAAGTGCATCGAATTCCTCTGATCCTCATTATGTGAGAAATCCATGAGGGGATTTAATTTGACAGCTGTTGGTTTGAATTCTTAACCTTCATCTTCACACTGCAAATGAACCACACGTCTTGATAAAGGGATTTTTAAGAGAATTTAGCAGTTGCTATCTTCTGTTTCAGATGAATCTTTAGTAATTTTAACAACCATGGACATGCCGTTCGTAATACATTAATCACAGTGCTAGTCCGTTCCAAAGGTTTGAGGCTGGAATTTATAGAAGTGATTTTTAGTGTTTCACGATTTTCGGCAAACATCGTTCCTGCATAATGATATCTTACTTGAACTCCTTCCAGCATTCGTGGTCACTTTGCATCAGATATGTGAGATACATAATACATAAAACATGTAAAATATAAATGTCTTTACCCTGAAATATATATATATATATGTGTGTGTATAACCTGAGTGCAATACATGATGTGTTGTATTTCAGCTGATATCTGGGAACCTGTTGAATGTGTATGACTGAATCTTAGGCAACATGTCAAAAACGTCATATTTCACCCCAAAATCAAAAGACTCTAATTATAAAGTATGTTCTGTTTAATAAAAACCTGGATCTTTTTTTTTGTTTTGTTTTTTGCATTGTGACATTATTTTCATGAAAAGTAAGCTAATTTCCTGCCAAATTTTCAAGAGCATTTAATGCACAACAATCTGTTTTATTACCAACGTGAGAAAGTATATATTTTTTAAATAGAAAGTACTTAAACATCCATAGGTATGTGTTGTACCACCTATAACTAATTTACTGATTTTAATAAAAATAGAATTGATACCTTATTATTACATGTAATACTGTATTACAATTATGAGAATCCCCATTAAAAATAATGTGAAGGAAAAAATAAACAGTAAAACAAAATTTCACTTAATTGTCATGAAAATAATGTGAAATCAAAGTGCAAAAAAATGATCTCTACATAATATACTAAAATATTTTAATATTTAGTTTATTAATTAATAAATGCCATGGAAATGTATTGTTCATGATTCCTATGCATGCATCAACTAATCTTAACATGTAGAATCCTATAGTAAAGTGTTTGAAGCAGTCCTAAAATATACTATTTGGTTTTTATTCGCTTTTGATTTTGGTGTGAAATATGACCTGGATGTTTTCATTTTCAATTTGTGAGATTCACCCGTATGAACCAAGCAGGGCATGTGTGAAGGTGTCGCTGCATAACTTTGTGACATTGTCCAGGCCGTCTTCTGATATATCACCTCTTCCTCAGATGTGTAACATCCCGGACCTGAGCGCCCGCCTGGACCTGCTGCTCACGCTGCGAGAGCTGCCCATCTGTATGGAGGACCTCACGCCGGTCAGACTCGCATTACAAACACCTCATATGCACCTGTCAGTCATGTTTGTGTCTGCTTCTTTTCTTTTGCCTCTCCTTTTCTCTGAACTCAACTGAATTACTTACCGATAGGGCTCATTCAGAATACGCTGCCAATATAGAATGCATTTTTTCCCCCCGACGATACAAGAAAAGAGAGGCACTTTTGGATGCATTCATTATTACCTTTAAGTTATGATAAACAGCATGTGGTGTGTGCATATATTCAGTTGCATGTTTGTGGTTGTGCTGGCATTTGTTTTGCAGTTAGCACAGTATTGCACTGATGATTATGATTGACAGAAGAAGAAAATGAAAAGTTTGTTTTTGGAAAAACAATCTCATGTGAACTCGAGTCTCACAGTACGTCTGGAGGAAATCAGTATTAAAGCCTTGCAATAAAGAAAAATAAAGCCTGAGGCACACAGCTGAACGAAGGGGGATGTAAAAAATAAGCAAAGAAAAAGAATAAAAAGCTAATTTACTAATGCAAAAGATAATCTTGGCAGACAGCAGGTGCTTGGAAAAATATAAATGAAATGGACTTTAGGTGAAAAAAATAATCATGCATTAATACACAGGGGTTCTGTTCCCAACGAATCAGCACTTAGAGTGGGCTGAAGGAGTTTCTAATGGCAAATTTCCTTCAAGTCATTTATTAGTTAGAGAGAGGTAGTGCCGGGGAGAAGGAGATGAAGCCCAAAGAGCACTCTGAAGGCTTTTTCTACCTGTGAGTTAAAAAAAAAAGAAAAGAAATGCCCCTTGTACTTTCAATGCATCTCAAAAGATAGTTTTTATTTGAGTCCCTTATACCCACCTGGCTCCTCTATTCTGCACCAATACATTTCACTCTCATGTTAAGTGCTCCGACATCCCTCTAATGAACAAATGTAGTGTTTTAAAGGTATGCGAGATGTGACATTCATCTTCAGAAGCTTTTTCTGTGTGAACAGATGATTGTGTACTGGAAAGGACCGGAAGTTTTAGCCAGTAAAAGTCTGGAGGTCAGGATCATGGACGTGTCGGGGATTTTTCCAGAGGTTATGGGTGTTATATGGCATCGAAATAGGCTTGACTCAGCATTTGAGTGTCAGTAAGGGCTTACGTTTTTTTGCCTCAGGGAATTGACAGCTATTTTAGCTGATGTTGCTGTTCTGTCCACCTTGCTCTGTTCGGTGGTGTCACTAACTTTGTCAAAGATGCCGGAAACATTTGAATCGTTCACACTGACGAATATGTGTCGGTACTGAGAATTTGAAATGTGAAAATGCGAAAAATGAACAGTTGTATTTGTATTAACTAACATTAACAAACATTAATAAATACTGTAACAAAGGAATTTACTCATTGTTAGTTAATTAGCCAACACTAACTAATGGGACCTTATTGTGAAGTGTTACCCATATTTCTTTAACACTTTACAAGGTTCAATTTGTAAACCGCAGTTAATTCCTTAAGTGTCATGAATTAATAATGAACAATTTTGGGTGACACTTTTATGGTCTGATAAAATCTTCCAGTATTTGCTGTTTTTCATGATAACCTTTATTAGATTAATGTTAATAAGCATTACATTTAAAAGATAAATCTATTTTTTTTTTTAGAAATGCTACATTATTTATTCTAAAATTCCTAAATAGCTATTTGGTTAGCGCTTAATATTATTTATGGTCTTGTCAGCTTAAAAGGTGAGTTATTATATTTCGTTTTTTATTTTATTTTTTATAATTGCACTGAGCGCATTTTGATTTCATGTTCACTTTAAAGGAACATAAGATTAAATAAATGGATAATTCACCCAAATTTGAAAATTCTTTCATCTTTTACTCACTCTCATATTTTCAAACCGATATGACTTTCTTCATTGGAACATACATTTTTTTTGTCTATACAGTGAAAGTCAATGGGGTCCAATGTTGTCAGTGTTTTTGACCCCAACTTTCTTCAAAATATCTTCTTTGTGTTGTGAAAGTCATACAGGTTTCGAACGACATGAGTCGTCATGTTTGGGTGATCTCTCCCTTTAAGAGCCATGCTATATTTGTGTCTGAAAATGTTAGTGTGTAACTTTGGACCCCACAAAAAGGTCTTCCATTGTTAAGATTTCCCAAAACATGTACTCAGGCTTCTGTTTCCAACACTGCTATTAAATCCATGGGATTGTCTGACATGGTTGACTTTTTAAACCTGTAACATTAAGGCGGATTTAGCCACCATCTGACAGGCTGGGTGCAAGGGTGGAAAATTGGTCTGGCTTAGAGTGGGGAATACTGAAGAGCTCTCTAGGTGTGTTGTGCTTTGTCTAAAAGCTGTCTGAGGAATGCTAACTCCTTGTGGCATTGCAAGCTTTTAGTAAACAGAGAGCGTGCAGTGCTCAAAGAGCTCATGAGGTTAGCGAAACAGGAGTTTGAGAGAACTAGAGTAAAAAAATGCAAGAAGATCACTCATTTTGAGAGTTGGAAAGATGCTCAGCTGAAGTTTCCACCCACCGGGACTTGATTAGCATTTGGTTAAATTAGTGTTTAAGGGTGTGAATCACCAGGTAGAAATGAAGGAGAGGGCTCGAAGGTAATGGATTGAAGCTGAGGTTACGATGAAAACAGATGAGCATATGGTGTAATGCTTTGTCTCGTATATCGTAGACGTCAAATCAAGCTGTGTGTCTGGACTTTTTCCTTCAGATGCTGTCTCTGCTGTTGCTCTTTGCTCAGGGGTTTAGTATTTGTTAGACGGGTTGAAAAATAACAAACTAATACCACAAACAGTGATGTAAAATAAATTAAAGCTAGGAGCTCACAATGCCGTTCACAAACTCCTTTCAGTCGAACCTGTTTATCTGGGCTAAATCACAAGGGCTTTCCCCCAAGAGAACCATAAACTTGTTACCTGTGGTATTAATAGTATTGTTAATCAGACAGCCTAAATTAATATGGTGTATCTAATTTGGTGAAGTTAATTGGAAGTAATCCAGTGTGGTTCAGATTCAGTCTGTATCCTGATCCACTGTGAGTTTAGTTTTCACAAATGCAGTTTATTTTTCTAGACAAGTGCATAGGTGTGAATGTGGACATTTATGCATTTTGGTATCTGTACATCCAGGGCTTGACATTAACACCCGCCTAGCAGCAAATGCGTGTGTATTTCAGCAGTGGATGTGCACTAAGTGCAATGTGGTGTTGTCAAAAATAAGGATTTTTCAATACATATCGATACTCAAATTTCTGAAACGCTACCAATACTCAATTTCTGCAGAATAGATACACGACACCAGCTGCGCTTTCTCTCTCTCATCTCTCCGACACTACTCATTTCATTTGCTGGTGTTGCAGGGCTTGAATTTCAGCGTGGAATTGCACGTGTTGTGCATAATTTTACTCATTCCCACAGATTTTGTGCTCAGACCCAAAGTGCAGCACATAAAACCGCTTCTCAGTAGCCTACTAAATTGAGTCATTTTTATTCTTTGCTTAAACAGTCAAATACACACAATATAATGTCAAAATGCCGGTCTTGGCAAGTATTCACGTAAACACAGTCAGTAATGTTTTAAGTGTGTGAAAAGTTTTTGACCAAATTATAAGATAATATTAAAATGATCAGTATGGCAGTTTTTCGCCATGGTATCGATGTCAAAATTGGTCAGAAAAAAAGTTTGTGTCAAGTCTTGTGCGCACTGTGAAATCCTGTGACACAATTTTTCAGCATGAAATGTCATTTGCAGGCCATTTTGATTTGATTATTTTAAATGATTTTATATACTGACCTGAATCACTTAGAGCATTTATTGATTTATTAATCCGTTCATTCATTAATTTATTCATTCATGCTTTCTTTTTTCTCTAAAATGTTTTTTATATTATTATCATTATTTTTTTATTTTATTTTATTTTTATCACCACAACCTGTATTGCATTACCCAGCATTAATTTAATGCATTAAGCATTACTTACAATAATAGCCTAAAACAATGCTGAAATTGCTATTATTTTTCCTAAGCTGATGTCAGCTGAATGTTGTTACAGAGGCTGAACAAGCCATTCTATTTTGATTATAACAATTACAAACAATAATACCAAAAAAATCTTCCACCAAAAATGTCGTCTTTCCACCAGGAACTTGCATTAAGGAAGTAAACAGGGTCAATTTTGATTTCATGTTGACTTTAAATAGATTATCCACTGGCACAATTTTCTGTAATATTAACCTTAGTCACACACCATTCTGTTCCAGAGTTTTGATTCAGCACGTATACTTGTCAAGCACTCTTTGCAATAGCCCTGATTTAAGTGTCTTGTTGACGAATGGCAGTCGTTGATTGTACCTTATACTTGTTACTTCAGTAAGAACCCCTTAACCTAACGCCCATCAATCCTCAGGTTTAACTTTCTTTCTAGCTTCAAATAATATATTACAGCTCTTCCTGTGTAGGCTCTGATATACACTTGACAAGAGCGGTGTGTGTCAACAAGACCGCTGAGAAATCCGGCTGTGCTTAAGTGTCTGTGGCTGTTAAGTGAGAGGCAGGGAAAAGTTTGCAGTTGGATTAGTTTGGGATGACATGTTCTGGCCTCTCTGTTTGTCTTGCAGCTGATTATCCAGAAGATCCGTATGTGCCAGCAGCTGTGGGCTTGTGAGCCATTTGTCAGTGTGCTGGAGTACCTTCTGGCTGTGGGCAATTACCTCAACCAGAACGCAGGCAAGGACCGGGCCAAGGGATTCCGCCTCTCATCCTTAACTAAGGTAGGACCCGCACCGCCAGCAAATGACCTTTGGGGGATGGCGAGGAGAGCCCGGGCAAATAAAACATCTTATTGGCATACCGGTTTTATTTCTCTCTTTTTTTATACCAGATTTCATTTCTCCTCCGGTTGTTCTGTTCAGCCTTGGTAACAGCATTAAGGGTAACTAATAATATAAGTTAGGGTTTTCCTGTTTTCAGCAAGTAGCCGTCTCTGTTTTTGGTCACACTGTGTTGTGCGCACAGTTTTGCACACAAATGAACTGAAAAAATCTCCTGAAATACACACTGTCATTCAAAACCAGTAGTGTTTTACTTTTATTCAGCAAAGTTGCATTAAATTGATCAAAAGTGACATTAAAGACTGTTATGTTACAAAATATTTCTATAAAAAAAGAAATGCTGTTGTTTTGAACTTTCTATTCAGTCAAAGAATCCGTAAAAAATGCAATGTGGTGTCCACAACATTGATAATAATAATAAATGTTTCATGAGCAGCAAATCATCATATTAGAATGATTTCTGAAGGGTCTGGAGTAATGATGCTGAATATTCAACTTTGATCACAGGAATAGGCTACATTACTTTAAAAATAATAATAAAATATATTAAAATAGAAAACAGTTATTTTAAATGATGATCAGTCATAATGTTACAGTTTTCACTGTATTTTTGATCAAATAAATGCAGCCTTGGTGAGCATGAGACTTCTTTCAAAAACCTCAAAAAATCTTACCAGTCTTACTGATAAATTAATTCTAAATTAAATCAATTCTTTTTTTTTTTCGTAATATTGCATTGATAATTTAGATCATTTTATTCATAATTTTCATTCATATTGTTCCCTAAGGATAAAATACATTATTTTGTAATTGTATTCCAAAATATTCATATATAAATAAATAAGTAATTTGAGAGTGTAGAGCGAATGACTCATTCACAGTACTTCATTGGAGTGGGCAATTTCTGTGTTTTGTTGTTGTAGTTCCAAAAGTTTCAAAAGCACAAATCATTGCATAACAACCGCAGCGATTATGGTCAGTCTGTCTTAAAACATTAATGTTAAAAATCTGTTTATTTATAGTGTAAGTTCTACCAGAAAGACTCAAAAACAAGCTGTTTAAGAAATACAAAATGAATGAGTGAATTATGGATACCTAATTTATCCATGAGTGACGTACCTGAACAAGTCATCCCGACAGAACTAACGCAAAGCTAGTATTTCCAGAACCGTGTTGTCGCACTCTGTTATTACATGTATTGCGACGTGTATCATATTGGGACATAATTCCCAATACCCTATGGGTTTGTTATGTTTTTATGACTCCATCCACTACACAAATCAGACATGCAATACCTATAAGTTTCTCTTTGTTGTTCATTTCTACAAACTCTTGCCGCAGCGGCCCGATTCATTAGCCACGCGGCATGGCTTTTTTTCCGAGCTCGCTGAGTCATTAGCGACACATGGTGGTAATTTGTATCGATTTTTTGCGGCCAGGATGCTGAAAACCCAGTTCCTCAGTGGCAAGATTTAAGGGCACTTCCACAATAAGCTGAATGACTTCCTCCTTTGCTAATGAGGTATCTGAGAGCAACCGTCTCTGTGCTTCCTCCATAGAAACACCACATAGAAGGACGAGAAAAGCATTCTTACTCTGTGATGAAGTATAAATACTCTATGAAAAGTATATTTCATGTGTATGTGTATGAAATTTGAAGATATCGCAACATTTAAGACCAATATGTATTTTAAACATATATTTGACAGGCCTAAATGCATATTTGATTCTGATTGGTCAATTGTAGAATTTTACGGTCAGATATTTTTGTATAATTACAGCTAAATTGTATAAATAACTGTTGTTTTATGTTTCTTTTAAATCCCAATTCTCCATTTCCCATCACATAAAATAACTTGAAATCAATATGTAATGCACTACCATTCAAAGGTTCGGGGTTTGATAGATTTTGTTTCATGTTTTTGAAAGTCTTTTATGCTCACCAAGGCTGCATTTATTTGACCCAAAATGCAGGAAAAACAGTAATATTGTAAAATATGATTACAATTTAAAATAAATGTTTTCTATTTTAATATATTTTATAATGTAATTTATTCCTGTGATGCAAAATAGAATTTTAGCATCATTACTCTGGTCTTCAGTGTCACATGATCCTTCAGAAATCATTTTAATACGATGATTTGCTGCTCAAGATACATTTATGAGTATTATCAATGTTGAAAACCGTTGTGCTGCTTCATATTTTTGTGGAAACCATGATCATTTTTCCTTCCTTCCTTGGATAAAAAAGAATAAAATAATAAAAGTCAAGAATCTTACTGACCCAAAACGTTTGGACTTTTTGAAACTGCAAAATGTGAGTGATCCTTTTTGAACTAAGCCAAAGCTTTGAACAAACAGTGTATTTGCTGCCTCGAGGTCATCTTTTAGTTTTGTAGAATGGTCCGGGGCTTGAAATGGTAAACAACACAAACTAGAAACAGAGTATAGCCCAATTTTCCACCCATCTGAAGATTAGCATTTAGCCCCCTGTGAGTTTTAAATTAGCGGCTGTTGAAATTGTTGCAGTGGTTTCATGTCTATATGCATTACCATAAAGAATGGGTCTAGAGAGCTCGATATATCGCCACTCTTGTTCTCTACAGACCTCCTCATATGAAGATCAGTTGAAACAATCACTCTTGAACATGCTTTCTGGTTTTTGTGGCATGCACACTCGTTTTACATATTCTTTCTTTAAGAGGATGCAATTTAGATAGGATTGTTTTGTGTTTGCACTATTTTATTCATTTCCAGTGCTTAAAGGGATAGTTCACCCAAAATGTTTTATTCTGTTATCATTTACTCACCCTCAAGTTGTTCCAAACCTGTATGAGTTTCTTTCCTCTGCTGAACACAAAAGAATATATTTTGAAGAATATGGGCAATCAAACAGTTGAGCCCCATGCATTGACTTTCATAGTATGGGGTAAAAAATACTATGGAAGTCAATGGGGCCCATCAACTGTTTGGGATGTATCTTCTTCAATTTAATATCTTCTTTTGTGAAAAGAAAAGAAAGAAATTCATACAGGTTTGGAACAAGGGTGAGTAAATGATGACAGATTTAAAAAAAAAATTTGGGTGAACTATCCCTTTAAACTATTCACATCACCATTTGAGAAGTGTTAAACCTTTGTGAATTAACAACTATATTTATTCTGCATGATGACTCAAGCCATGCATTCCTTATCATTATCACCCTTTATCCTGCTGTAGAAATTCCCAATCTGTAAAAAACACTTGTGCGAGGCTGCGGTACTCCAACAGCATTTGCATTGTGTCTTTATGGTTAATCAGAGAGCAGAACCTTCAGATGTCAAGGAGATCCTTTTGGAAAAATCTTATCCGGTTTTTCACATGTGCACAGAGGTGCACTTCGGTTCAAGGACATTATCTTCCTCCATTTTTAGTTGATGGTAATATGCACGTGGGTGTTTAATTGTCAAACCTCGCTCTTTCTCTGGCCTTGGGCAAGGTATTGGTATTCATAAATGCGTGCATGTGCGTGCATAAACGCTCACAAATGCACACTCACACCCAAGATAAATAATTGTTTACCTGATCCTCTAAATATAACACCCTCTGGTCAGATGGGATCTTTGATTGGGGATATATGACCAATCGTTCCCAAACCTCTGCCCTTCTGCCAACACACCGCTACCTTTTAAGAAAGCATCCCGATTATTATGGAACCTTATAAGTGACCAATATGGAACACATTGGCAACTCTCTGTCACACAAATAACTCTGCACTTGGCAGACAATTGATTCCAATAGAATATTTTGTTAATATGTTGCTAATGGCATTAATATGTGTTAAAACACATCACACACATTTTTAATATATTAAACAATAAATATTTATTTATTTTATATTATATTAAATGTAAAATCTAGAACTAGTTTGTCAGCATTAAATGGAATACAAGTTTATTTATAGTTATTTCTCTTACCTATTCTGCCATCTTGAATATATTTTATTTATTTTTCACTGAGTTTGTCACAATGCATCATTTGGCTACATCAAAATAAGTTTTTATGATGCTTTAAAATGCTGCCTACATAGGGAGCTCACTAGGTTTTGGACACAAAGTAAATCTATCATAACATTTTACATACATATTTTAATGATATAATATGTTTTTATATTTGTTTATTGTTCTATATATATATATGAATTATATTAAATAATATTTGTTCTAACTCTTTTTCCATCTTTAATGGAATGCAAAGTGTCAAAAAAGTGTGATGCATTAAAATGCTCCCTACATAGGCAGCTCAATACGTTTCGGAACACATCTTCTTTTCAAGTGCAGGTGCATGGATAAACACATTCATTATTTTTCCCTCCTTTTTCCAGCTTTCTCAGCTGCGCGGGAACAATCGGAAGTTCACCTTGCTGCATGCCCTTGTGGAGCAGATCATGTTGCGAGAACCACGTTTGGCCACCTTTTTCCTGGAGCTTGCAGAATTCGAGACTGTTCCTGGCGGTACTCTAATCAAAATTTCATTGGAAGGGAAGATGTGATAGATGTTTTTCGGGCTGATTTGATTGAATGCCTTCTGATTGTGTGTATCTGTGGTTTTCCTGCAGCTTCGGTTAAAGGTCTAACAGCAGAGGTGGATGGTACGTGGTCTTATCTGATGTATTCTGTGATACTGCTGCACCAAACTTGTTTTGTAGATGCTTTTGATGCTTGATTGAGCACTTTTCCTTTCAGAATATCAACAAACCCTTTCACTGTTATATTTAAGTGTGGTCAGGCATTTCATACAATTTATAACTTTTTAATCAGCTGAGTGTTAGATTCAAACCTGTTGCTGCTTGGCTTGCTTGTGCATTAATGCATGAAAGCATTGCGATTTTATTCATAGAGTTTTAGCTAGTCCATTACAAATGTTCCCCCCCCCCCCCCCCCCCCCTGTCACTATTTAGTTGTGAAGAACGAGTTTCAGAAGGTCATCCAGTACAGGAAAGCACAAAAGCGGAAAAACACGGCCAATCAGCATCCCAAGTTCATCAAAGACTTAAAGGTAAATGTACAGGATTTACATTTTTGCTTCGTGTTATTATACATCACATACTTGGTCTGAATATGAATTTGAAAGAAAACAGATATTAATGTCATGTTTTCTGATTAATATGATTTATTCAAGTGGTTTCTTCTGTGGAACACGAACACAAAATTTTGAATTATGTAATTGTCTCAATATGTAGAATTATGTACTTGTTTTCATGCAATAACCATGAATAGGGATTTTAAGTTTTTCCTTTCTACAAAAGAATGCAAGAATTCAGTATGTACTATTTGTGTCATATATTCTAAGTCTTTGCAATTTAACTCAGTTTCAGTGAGCTGATAAGGACTGTGATTGGATCACCAAGTCAGTGAAGAGCTGAATTTAATCATTTAGATTGATTTTGTGAACTGGATCAAAAGATCGAATTCAAAAGAATGACTCAAATTGAACAAAGCTACTTTTCTCACTAAATAATGACTCAAATTTCAGTCTCTTCCTCACACAAAGCTATCACATTACTTCAAAAGAATAAATAATACATTATAATGCTTTATGCACCTTATTACTCTGTTTGGAGCTTGACAGCCCCTGTCCTTATTTATTTCCATTATATTGAAAAGACTGGCCAGGATATTCTGACTGTATCATATCATATATACTGTATCATTCTTGCACAACTCCATAGAGAAAGGAAGCTAATTTAGATCGTATGAAGCGCAGACCCTTGTGAGATTGTGGTTTGTTACACCTTTTGACTGTATAAAAGCTTTTCTGATGTGGTCTGGTTGAAGAGAAATTTCAGTGATGAAAAGCCTCTGAGGATAAGAGCGCTAAGAATGCCAGTGCTACCTCTCCAAAAAACAGAAAGGATGAAAATGCACACCGAAACACCTGCTGTTCCTTTATCTCCGGCTCTAGATGGCCATAGAGAAGCAAGAGGCCGATTTCAGACAGCTGATGAAGAGGTGTGAGGAGATGAGGAAACTCTACACTGACATATTGGTAATCCCTGAGTTATTATTTCAATATCTTCTGTTGTGTTGCCTTGAGAGATGGATGGGCCGGAGTCACCGGCTATCTGGAGATTGGCTTTTTCTGCTTATCTGTGCCAGGTGGACTTTGGGAAAGGGGAATATATTTCAGCCCACCCATTCACCAAGGTTACAGTGTTTTTCCCCCTCACTGAGGAACATGATGCTGGATTGAGAATGACTTATGATGACAGTTCTCTATGATGTTCATGGGTTGTTTATAGCACTAAATATGTTATGAGCACAGGAGATTGTCTTGGGTATACCAGAGTGGTATTTGCTACAAAAATTTGCAAAGCAACTAGAAAGGCTGCATTTTAACTAATATGATAAAGAAAGAAAATAATTAATACTTAAATAAAAATAAATGTATGAAAAGCAATATATAAAATAAAAAAAGTTTAAATGTAAAATATATAAGAAAAAAATCAATACAACTCTATATGAAAATTTTGCTCTTTTTTTATTTATTTAAATGTTGCTAGTTTATGCCCTTTTGGGTCACCGTGCATTTTAAAGTTAATCCGTAAATTCAGCATATAATGACATTTGATACACCTCAGACTGAAATTGATCATATCATAATTTATTTCTAGCACACAGTTCCAGTAGTGAGATTGAGTGTGAGATTGAATAAGTGCACTCAATAACGTCCACAATGCTTTCGGACACCCAAATGGCTGTTAGTGGCCCATTTAAAGTTTTTTGGCTTTTAATGAATATGTTAGCCTTACTGATATCTATACTGTGCTCCAAAACAATGACAAAATTCGCATTTAGAAGACCAAACCCAACATTGAATATGAAAATCAGGTGGACGTCAGAATCCAACATCAGATTGACGTTAATCTCCAACGTTGGACAGACGCTGTATTGTGGTTAAAAAATGAAAATCGGGTTGACGTCAGAAACCAACATCTGTCGGGTTCTGACGTCCACCCGACTTTCATTTCCAACCAAAATGCAACCCCTGTAACCAAAATCATCCAATGACTGACGTTACTACTTTCTACTCAAGGACCTTGACAGAAATGTAGTGGAGTAAAAGGTACGATATTTGTCTTTCGAATGTAGTGAAGTTAAAGTAAAAAGTTTCCAGAAAAAATAGTTCTCAAGTAAATGTACTTTGTTACTGTCCACCTCTGTTTCTACTAAATTCTGACAGAAAACAAAACAACTGCTTTTTGCATTAAAAGCCCAAATCGGGGGCCAAACCCCCCCCCCCCCCCAAAACCCAGCTTTTTTCTTAAGCAGATACTTCTTGCAAATTCTTACGCAGAGTCCTTTTCCTCTGTTTGTAACATTTATTGTATTTCCCAACTGTCCCAATTTTCTTCAACACTGTGAGTGTTTCATTGTGAACATTCAGCCCATTGTGTGTTTGACAGGATGAGGAGCGAGTCTCCTGCCAGCGATGAGAATTGCTTTAGTTTTACAATTACAGCCCAAACTTTTAGCCTTGGGCAAAAATACAGCAAACAGCAACTTGGGGATGTGGAGCCAGGAATAATGGAAAGAATAGAGCTAGGATGAAGAGAGAAACTGAGAGGGCTGGGAAAATGAGCAGTTTTTTTTTTTTTTTTTGGCTATTAAATAGTTAATATCTCTTAGTTTATCAGCATTAAGGTTTGTCTCTCCTGGTATGAAGGTGATTGGACAGTGGTTCACAGTAGTAGTCTAAAAGTTTAAATTCTGTCATCATTTACTCACCCTCATGCCGTTTTAAACTAGGATGATGTTATTGCTTAGGTGGATGAAGAAATTATAAAAGGGACCCAATATGCCCTTTTTCAAAGTCTTGACTTTGTATTTGTGCTCTACTAGAATAGGTTTTAATGCTTGAATGTTCAAAAAACACCTTATTTTTCACATATTTGACATATTTCACATCCTCTCTTCCCAGTCTGTCAGTAACGCTCTGTTTAATCTCTATGAAGCCCCTCCTTCTGAAAAGCGCTGTGCTATGATTGGTCGACCGCTTCAAGCGTGTTTGGGAAATGTCCCACCCCTTACTATAACCACGAGATTCAACACACTACTAACTAACTCAACCAGGCCTCGTCCCTTCATTTTGCGTATGCCTTGGGCAGGAATTATTAAAGTTAGGAAAACTGTGATGTGTCAATATTACAAAGACTAAACTCAAGATTACAATGAAGGCGTTCAGGGAGTTCAGAAACAGTTACTGATATACAGAATAACAAAGACTTTGCTCTGTAACTTTGCAGACCTTTTCATGGTCAAACAGCAACATTAACACACTAAAGAAAGCTGAAAATGTTTTTTAAAAAAGAAGCATAATAGGACCCCTTTAACTAGTATGACTTATGGGTATTAGTTAAAAAATTCAAGGGAACATTGACTAAGGCCCTGTTTACACCTGGTATTAAGATGTGTTTTGTTCGATCGGATCACAAGTGGACGACACTAAATACAGGTGTAAACAGGGCCTAAATCGTTTTGAGCTTGTCCACTTTCAACAACTTCCAGAGGAAGACGAAAACTCATTTGACCAGCTTTCTTTCTTAGTGTAAACTTTCATGTGTTCGAATGTGTTCAAACAGCCACAAAACACCGCCTACTCTCCGCCTACTGACTCTGTGTAAACATCATGGGAAGCGCGTTAGCCGGACGGGATTGAATCTTTGTCGGCTGAAGACCCAAGTTTGGTTTGAAGATGAAAAACGTACCAAGCACAATGTTCTCTCACCATTCCTGATTTCTAACACACACTCACAGCGTTCGGCTGGTCTTTCGTCCGTCAGAGCAGAAATGAAAGCTGATGCTCTCCGTGTTTTGCATTCATATGTAAATTGCGTAAGATTATTTTGTCCATTAGATCGAAAAAAAAAACGCATCTTAATACCAGGAGTAAACAGGGCGAAGGTGGTATTTGGATGTTTTGATTTGATCAGAGGAACTATTTTCAAACTTTAAAAAAATCTTTTTTACTTTGAAATTGACGGTAACAGTCACAATATGAAGCAGTTTTGATTGTATCAGGTGTCATATAAATAAACTTGACTTGACAATATTGACAGCCAAGGGGAAGTGCAATTGAAATTTCTTTGTTATATATATGCAATGACAATAAATGCAATAATAATAATAATCACTGTTCATTTGTTTTCTTTTTCGTCCACAGGTAAAATTCGGAGAGCCTTTGGATCAAGACTCCCAAGAACTTTTCGGATGGATTTGCCAATTTATTAATGACTTCAAGAAAGTATACTCTGAATTCGCACAATGATCCTGAATTTCCATTCTAATGAATTTCTAATCTAAGGCAGTAGGTGTTTGTACAGTCTGTGTGAATTGGCACCTGCTTTCTCAAACATTTCAAAGGCGATACGAATGTCTGTAGAAAGAGACTTACCGACAGACTACGACCAATGTTTTCTGGATCTTTCCCAGTGCCGGTGTTTGGTTTGATTTGATTAAAAGGATCATGCGGTTCTTTGACCCGGTGCTACCACAAACAGCCTGGATTGATTTTCCAAGCAGGAGCAAACCTTTACTTGAGCCAAATATCATTTTTATTCCTTTAGAGTGTATGTATAATGGATGTTAGTGATTCATTCACAGATGGCTAGTGTGAAAGAGGCATTCTGGTTCAGACAGACAGTTGAATGGTTTCCACGTGTGTCTGCTGAATCACTCGCGTGTGTGTATTTTCTCGATGATACAGAATCGAGTTCTCTGTGACGGTTCAGCACAACACTATTCAGAACAGACCCCTCTTCAAACCCATACGACTTTCTTTCTTCTTTGGAGCACAAAAGAAGATGCTTGGCAGAATTTTTAAGCCGCTTTTTCCGTTTAATGACGAATTATGCTAAACAAAGCATTTTTTGTGTACTATATTAAAATGCTTCTGTTTCTTTTAAGCACTATTTTAAGTTTTAGGGCCTTATTTTAGTTAATATGTGATCTATTATTTTAAACCACATAGCAGAGTAGCATCATAACTGTGTAAATATGACCTTGTGACCTATTTGTTGTGGGCTACGGAAACGGATTCATTGTACTGTATAACAAGCAAATAAAGTGAGTATTGCGCCCTGCGGGGAACATAAAGTATTCTGTGTGCCATTTCATGACCTGCAGGAGTTTGTCAGCTCAAATTCTCTGCTTAGTCAGACTAAAATGAACTTGACTGCACGGGGAATGAGTATTTTATTCATTAAAGAAATGTATTAGAACACTGAAAGATTTAAACCAAACAAGCTTTATTTGTCTTCTGAAACACTGATTTGCATTAATTGTCATCTTAATGTACACTTTTATCAAATAAATAATTAAAACGACCTCTGGTATCGCTAAAAGCATGTCCTGCTGTCCCTATCTGTATTCCCGTAGTGTGTTTTTTTTTTTTTTTTTTTTTTTTTTTTACACTTGTACTCTGTGACCATGTTTGGTTTAGAATAAAAGTGGGGATTACATCTCCACCCGCAGCACACACCGGGCTTTTACCATGACATTAGTCTAAATCGCTACATCTTATCTGTTCATCTTCTTAGGTACTCAGCTGTTGCTTTGTTACCTTATATTTGACCTTAACTGGCTTGTGAATGGCCATACAAAGAGTTGTAAGCCAAAACTGTTTTCTCACAGTGCATGTGTTTCTGTCTCCTTGTCTGCTGGTTTAATTCATACAGCTGGTACAGTAAGCGTATGCTGGAGTGGTCTGTAAAATCAAGGTCTGCTGGTCATCTCTGCTGCAGTGATGAAGCGTGTTGAACACAGCACACATCCCTGAATCTGAATCACTTTTTCAGATAATGAGACCATGTTTTGTTTTATGTATTGATGTTGTAGGTGGTAGAATTTATAAAGCTGTGGGATTTTAAATGCTTTTAAACACACACACACACACACACACAGCAAATAATCCTGTCAAAAATGTTTCATGATTTCAACATAAAGATGAAGCAGCACAACTGTTTTCAACATTGATAATAATCAGAAATGTTTCTTGATCATCAAATTATCATATTAGAATGATTTCTGAAGGATCGTGTGTCACTGGAGTAATGATGCTGAAAATTCAGCTTTACCATCACAGGAATAAATTACTTTCACAATATTACTGTGTTATAGGCAATATTATAGGCCTACAGAGCATAGACAAAATATTAAAGACCCCAACTGTTTGAACAGTATATTATTTGATTCATATTAATCTTGTTCATGTTTCCTGCATTAGTTAAAGTACTTACATGTGAAATAGTAGTTATTATTTTTATGCTTATAATTCCTTCATCATAATATTTCAGAATGAATTTGTTTATTTAACTTCAAAATGTCTATGGCACAACTAAACTTTTGAGATTTGTTTTCTGATTGGTCTGAGCTTCATGGAACATAAAAACCGAAACTGCATGTGCTGCCCTCTTGACCAGCGCTACACAAAAGCATTTAGGCTGTTGAAGAAAATCACTCCAGCCAAAGTGTTCGGCCATGACCCCATTGTATAGACCTCAGATTAAACAATTTCTCCTGGCGTGCCTTGCGGAGCGCCTGCCAGGGGTGAAAGCAGCAAGCTGCCAATCTTTTGTCAGCCTGCACAGTCAGGCAAGATTGGGACCAAAAAGTCGCTTTTACCAAAAGATGCTTTTCAGTCACGAGTCACCCCATCAGAGGTGGGTTAGCTGGTGCTACACGGTGTGCTGGGCAACAGTGTGGGAATTATGATTATTAGCAGCTGTCAAAGAGCTCACGCTACCTCAAACCTATAGTGTAAATCTCCCAGCATCCCCTTCACGGACATTAGGGAGCTACAGGTAGGACTATGTGTTTACATTTTTCAGACTGCTAATGGTGGTCTTAAAGGAAAAGTTCACTCAAAAAATTTAATTTAGGTTGTTTAAAATATGGGGTACACTTTATTTTACAGTGTCCTTACAGATGTTACATGTACTTACCATAGTAATAACAGTAAATTATGCAGAATTACAAGTAACTGACCTTAAACCACACCCTAATTATATAATCATAACTTTATAGCAAGTAAATGTGGTTAATTAATATTACTCAGTAATATTAAGTGTAACCTTTTATTTTAAAGTGATGTAGTTACATTGTACTTACTTAACTGAGTAATATTAATTAACTACATTTACTTACGACTAGGGTTATGGTTTAGTTTAGAGTTAGTTACTTGTTGTAAGTATGCATAATTTAATGTTGTTATAGTAAGTAGGCTACATGTAATAATTTGTAACTTATTAAAATCTTTTTAAAATGACAAATAATTTTAACTTGATCTATTCCTTTCAGAGGGGCCTTCCAGAATGGACTGTTTGAAATGAATAAATTAGATACATTTTGATGGTCATTTCTGCATTTTTCTTAATAATGTTCTTTTCACACTTCACAGATGTGATCACCAATTCTCCTTTTTTTGTCCCACAAAAAATAGCAACCTTGTTCAGTTATGGAGCAAAATGAGGGTGAGGAAATAATGACAGAATTTGATTTATTTTTATTTTTTTTGTGATCTATTCCTTAAAACAATACATTCTAGAATGGATTCTGTTCAAAAAAATGATTTTTGCCTCTTGTTAAATTTAATTAATTAAAATAAGCAAAAGTAACACAATTGTTTAATATTTTGTCACAACTTAATTTAATTGTGTTCAATCAACCTAATATATTTAAAACTGAAGTTTACTTAATTCATTTGTGTGAAAAAAAAATATTTTTTGTTGACAACTAACTGGGCAGTGGATCTGTAGTTCCCAGCATGCTTTGCAAGGGACTGCATTAGGAGGGTACATATAGGGATTAAAGTGTTATTTTATGTGTTTTTCATTAAATGGAAAGATGTTGTTATAGTTAATGTTAGTATTTAATGTTCAGTTATGTTAGAAACTTTAGAAACAAAGAAAACAGTGTTTGAGTTTGGAACAACATAAAGCATAAAGTTGAGTAAATGATGACATTTATTGATGACAATTTTTGATGGTCTGTGTCTTTAAGACATGCATTCTAGAATTGATTCTGTTGGTTATAAATAAATATTTTTGAATGATAATAAACTTAAAAAGTGTTACCTGTTAAACTCCAGTCTGGGGAACAAGGGAGAGTTTTTTCCCCCCTTCATTTTAATTCTGTGGATTTTTTTAACCTTCTCTCTAGACTGGCAGATTTGTTTGGATACCCCTAGAGAAGCCGGTTTGTTTGAACTCCAGGAAAAGTGCTGGGCTTTGTTTGATGGATTTTAATGTCATTTGCTTTCTAAGTCAATGTCAGCTTTGGGGAGGTGTTCGCCCAGAGGCCTTTACACCCAAACGCTGCAGGCCCAGCATTACTTTGTGCTTTGTGCAAGGACTCACATAGAGTTACACTCACACATAAACACAGACAACTTCACAGCACTCCAAAGTCCTCCGCTCGCTCCACAACCCAGTGAATCATAATGTTGCTCTGAAATGCTCCAATGAGGCAGTCCGTCTCTCTCTCTCCACAAACAGTGTCAATGGGGTCGTGTGAACTAGCCTTTTCTTCTCGCTCCCAGCAGTGCTTACCTGGCTGAGAAGACAGCTAGCCTGTAGGTCACGGGGGGTTGATTCGTTTGCAGTGCTTCAAGTCCAGCTCATTTATCTTACTTTCATCCAGGAATAGATTCACGGCTTTCTCTCCCCAGCTGCTGTCCAGGTGACTGGTCCAGCAAAAATCCAATACTCTTAATCAAATATTAACTCCTTATGTCATCATTTGTGTTTAGAGTCTTACAGGCTGGTGGAAAAGTAATAATTCTGGAAACTTTAAAATTTTCCCCCGCCATTGGTGGAAATGTCCAGCTTTTCACTGTTATACGGTAGAGGATGCTATTACCAACCCAATCTCACCGCAGTTCATATGAATTTTATGAGGTGGCTAATTCAGATCATACGGCCTCACTCTATCATATGAATTCATACGAATGACCTCACCCTGCCCCTAAACCATCACTGGGGTTTAGACAAATCATATTTAGCCCCTTTTACTCACTTTTATCACGAGTTCATACGAATTGGTCGTGAGATAGCGTTGCTATTACTCATCTTCTGAAAGTGTATGAATCTCCTAAGAGTCTCCTGGACATTAAGAAGATGCAGAACCAAGCGATAGCATAATCAAATGCATATATGTAAAACAATGCCATCATCAACATTAAACGGCATAAACAACGCTGCCTAATGTTATCCAAATGTCGACGCAGGATGTAATATAGGACTGTGAAGCTTTGGGGGTGCTGATGGATGCGATCTACTATGATTGGATCATTATTGCAGTGATTATTATGTTTCTTGCATGTTATATTTTTGTCAGCAGTTCTTCTAACCCTAATTGATGGAGTGTGTAGCTTTTCATTTCTTCAACGAGCATGTAGGAAGACACATCATGGCCATATTCCAGGATGACAATGTCAAGATTCATCAGGCTCAAACTGTGAAAGAATGGTTGTGAGAGAGCATGAAGAATCATTTTCACACATGAATTATCACCTTTGAGTTTATAGCATTGGCAATACAAGACATTTACCAAAAATGTATGCACCTCTAGATGGAAATAACATCACAATATTTATTGAAAAGTTACACACTACATCAATTAGGGTTCGAAGAACTGTTGCAAAACATATAACATGCCAGAAACATGATAATCACTGCATTAATAATCCAATCATAGACTCTTAAAGTCCCCCTGGTGAAAATCAAGCGTTTATATGTAGTGTTTTTAATTTGCTTTAAGTCAACACCATTGTTGAATATTTTCTCCTTAAAAAAACTGAAGAGAACAAAGACAGTCTCAAAAACACAGTTTGAAATCGCTGGTGTTTCTGACGTCACAAACCACCTTTTAACCAATCAGGTCAGCGTGTGATCGAGCTGGTGTGAGTGAGTGGAGGCGGGCCTCATTTGCATATTCATAGAACGTGTATAATAAATGAGGCAAGGGTGTAGAGTTACATTCAAGCTATTTTAAGGCATGAAGAATGTTTTTTCAAGGAAAAAAACTTTTAAATATGTAATTTCAGTGATTATTGACTACAGGGGGACTTTAAGCATTTGCCTATTTACATCCAAACAGCGAAATTTTTTTTTTTTTTGCGCTGGCAATGTATTAAAAACATAAAGAGCCATTATGACTTTTTTTCCTCATTTTGCATTCACTACTTTTGTGCACATTTCCCAATAAAATGTTCTTACACCCTATTGCCGGTTGGTTTGTCCCTCTTTGAACACCCAAGCCTTGCCGTTTCAGAGATACTCTGACCCAGTCGGCTTGCCATAGCATCCAACACGTTGATTACGAGAACTGATTGTTTGCTTACCATCTAATGATATTTATATATGTGCCCTATTTTTGAAAACAGTCAAACGAAGTCCTCATCATTAGTGAAATTATCAGCAGGATGTAGGTTACAATCTCATTAAGATTTTACAAAGTTTATAGATGAATATTACCGAATGCCCAATAATCTTATTTGTGAATGACTTTGATCCAGAAGATTCACATGTTTAGTGGGGTTTAAACATGTGAAACATTTATGAATTTTGAAATATGCATGACCACATCGGATGCTGTTTTTCTAAGCAAGAGACACTCCATCCACACTTGGGCACGGTATACTAAATGTGCATCACTGCAATGCTGTCCTGTTGTTCACACAATGTAATCATGAGTTTGCAGTCAATGTTTCTTTCTCTTCGAAGCCTAAAGTGGAGAAAGGTGCTAAGAGGAAAATGAAGAACATCATGAAGGTAAACAGCCATGACAGCTCTCATTTATTCAATATATTCCCAAGCATCTCAATAGGTCCCCAGGTGAGTTAACTGTTAATTTGTGTTTGCAAATATTCCATCCTTAATTTGTTCCATGAATGAAAAGCCTTGCGTTGCTCAAGTTCACTCCATGCATCCTCCAGAGAGATTGAAATCAGTGAGTTGAGCCGAGTACAAAGTGTATTATTCATTTTTCATTGACTTCTGAATCTGAACTTCATTATAGATCTTCTGGAAAAAGGTATTTTTTGGCAGTCTGCAATGACTTTATTTAATGACCCTGCATTTAAGTATTGAGTCCTGATGAAAGCAATTATTCATTTATAATCTTATATAATCACTATCTCTAGACACAAACACACACACACACACACGCACACACACACACACACACACACACACACACACACACAGACATAACTACAGAATTGCATTGCTTAATAGTCCAACATTAGAGCAAATATCATTCACGGCTTCAACTTGAGATCCATAAAGCCAAATATTGAAATGCTTCTCTGCTCCGTTATAGATTGCACATTAATTGCTTGTCCTTCTTATAACTTCACTCTGTATTTTCAGTTGCTACCAAAGGGCAGTACTAAATAAATAAAAAATGTGGACATCTTCATCCTTTTTAAAAGTTTTCATCCCCAGCTGCATCATGTTTCCTTCTGGAGCATCAGTGAATGTTTGAACCTTTTTTTAATGGTGTTTGAGTCCCTCAGTTGTCCTCAGTATGAAAAGATAGATCTCAAAATCACAGTCACTGCTGGAAAGGGTTAAAATATGCAAAAGATGCTGGAAAACTGAAGATTTTGCGGGACCTGGAGGGTTTTTCTGAAGAACATTGGACAGTTTCTGCTCAGGACAAACAAGAGACTCAAGAACAACCATCACAAAACGTGGATCATCCAGGTAACGACACTAAGAATCAAGGGTATGTAAACTTTTGAACAGGGTCATTTTTTATAAATTCAGCTATTTGTTTTTCATCTTTTACATCTTTTATATAAAATATCTTATTCAGAACAGCACTAAATAAAACATAAAATGCATTTTATATAATCCCTCGTATTTTGTTAAAATATTTTGCAGATTCTGGTAGGGTACACTTTTGAGCACAACTTAATTACTTATATGTAACACTATTTAAAACCTGTCTGTTTGCTGGATGTCAGGTGGATATTGAAAAATCATCTGACGTTACGCACCACTCGTCACAGTGAGTTCATAGTCGGGCGTCATTAAGAGTGTAGGCGCGCTCATAGAAGTTTCTTATGGTTGAGAGAGAGAGAGGAACATCCAGATGTGTTAGGTGGTCATTGGGGGTTTGCGTTAGTATCCTTCTATATTTTTTTTATGGTGCAAAACTAATATGGACACGAAGTGGCGATTACCCTTGCATTGCGGATAATAATCTCTGTACGCACTGAGTGGATTTTTACGCGGAGTCGCCAGGAACCCACGGAGAACCTGCATCTCTCCAAAACTCATCTGACAGATCTTCTGGAGTTGAAAACTATCAGAATCAATAACACTCAGGGAAATAAGTTTTACTATCAAAAAATGACTATAGAGATAATGCTGTTGCATCCACCTACGCGCATTTGGTGATTTGTAAATCAGCAGCTGGTGTCCGGACGGATGTTTGGCGTAAACGAGCACGAACACGGAGCAAAAGCGAAGTGACGGGATCGGGAGAGCCGTTTGGATTTTGGCTACATTGGAGATCGTTCATCATGGTGTCCATAAAGCCCTTAAATAAGGTGTTTGTCGACTGCGTGGCTCTTTTGTTCTGCCTGGCCGTCATGTTTGAGTTGGCTTTTTCTCAAAATGACACGGAACCCATCGTCCTGGAGGGCAAATGTCTGGTGGTTTGTGACTCGAACCCCGCCGACTGGAAGAGCTCGTCCTCGCCGCTCGGCATCTCTGTGCGCGCCGCCAACTCCAAAGTGGCTTTCTCTGCGGTGAGGAGCAACAACCACGAGCCCTCTGAGATGAGCAATAAAACAAGAATAATATATTTTGACCAGGTAAGGCTAATATTCATGTTTTTATGCATGTTATATTGAGACGAATAGTATTTTTCTTTGACTTTGACTTTTCAGACCATCCAACTAGGTAAAGCTCGTGGCTTGGACTAACAGGTTTGGGTCACTTTATGTATACAGTAGTTTCATACATTAAACTACAAATAAAAAATATAGTTTAACACACATTGACCTTTTCACAGGCCACCTCGAGGTATGCTGTCACATTAAACGGGGTAAGTTGTCACAACTGAACATATCATGTTGGCTAAATAAACTGTCAGTAAAAAAAATCATGAACGAATTTTTTTTAAAAAGGTAACCTAATGGATACTGTATATAAAATCACTGTTCTGGCCAACAAATATGGTTAGTAAATAATTCAAATGACACATGTGACAACTTGCCCCAGTCCCAGTCTTTTTGTGGCTACACATTGTTTCTGCTTTTGTAATTAATTAAAATGATGTAATATTCATAGTCAATACTAGGCAGTGTATTTAAAGTGTTGCTAATTTTTAACACAACAGTAATTTTGGATTTTCTTTAGAGGATCTAAGTGAATCTAATGTTATGGAATATTCAAATTACAAGAGGCATAAAGCAAATTCAATTAATTTGTCATCATTAGTTAATATTCTTAATCAGATTGCTGTGATGATTGGAATGAGTGCAGAGGTTAATTATTATTTTGCATTTAAAATGGACATTTATTTTACAGAGTAATGTGAAAACAGATGTTCTTACTCAAAAGAAAAATAATACATTCAAAATTCAAAGTCATTTGGATGAGAGGATATCTAAATTCAGGACAGATTTTCTGCACTTAGTTGTACATGAGTTTGTTTCATGACCTCAGATATGACCAGATATTCACAGCCACCCTACTGTAAGAACTGTGCTGTCTAATATTGTTCATAACACTTTGCAACTGTGTGTTGACACTGACAGCACATAAACGCATGTTTTCAGGGTTTCCATTATTGCAGCAGATGCACAGGTATGAAATATCACGTGATAGGTCATTACTGATAAGTCAAACTGTCAGGACTATAAAGGGCAGAGATTTATTCTTGCTTATTTTTATAGCTGTGTTTGTGTTGCGTTTTCTCATGCATCGTCTAGGGGTCATGTTATGCTTAACTTTAGTCTTTAGCTTTATGACTCTGAAAATAAATGTATTGGAAACATTCATGCATGTGCTGAATTCAAAGCATACTGTGTTTTAAATGACTCTCGTTGCGTTTTAAATGAACTTTAACATGAAAATTAGTAAGCTTGGCTTTGCGTGAATATATTCATATTCACTGTGTGTTTTGGTGCACACAGATCTGGCATAGCATGACCCTGCCTGCTTTCTTTCAGTTCTCTTTCTTGGTCAAAGACGTGGTAGAATTAATGAGCGAGCGTCATTATGCAGAGTCTGATCAAACACAGAGCCTGCATGATGTGCATGCCTGAAAGAAAAAAAACTATTTTATTACCAATATCCTTGAAATGAATGAAAAATTATGCTGGAGACGAGGTCAACATGTGTTTGTATTTCACGATTAAATCAATTCCCAAAAGAAAAAGGAGGGACATTTGGAGACGTGTCTCTCTGAAGGCTTCCTTACAAACTTTTTCATATCCCCCCTGTTGTTCAAAACCTTGACACAAAAGTGAAACAGGAAGAATTTTTAAAGATGTTTTCCAATTATAATGAATTATGACTGAAGAATGAAGATACAAATCCTTCAAAAGGATAAATGACCACCATAAAAGTTCTAAAATAACATTTTATGTTATAAGGCTTCTGAATTCATACAGTTATTGTAAACCCTAATGCTCAAAATAATTAATTTGTTTGAGTGGGGGAAAACCTCAATTAAATCAAATGAACTTTTATAAGTGTTTAGAACTTTCTTTTTCTTTTGAGCTCACAAAACTGACACATTTTAAGTTATCTGAATTGTTTCATTTTTGAGTTTTATCAACTTACTTAGTTTACAACTTACTTAATTTAGGCAACCTTAAATTTAACTGAAACTGGGCTGGGAATTATTTTTCGCAGCATGCTTTACCATGATACTCGAAAGGGAGAGTAAATGCTAAAATTAAGTGTTATATAATGTTTTTTTGAGAAAGATTAATGTTAAGTGGGAGATTTAGGGGAACTAAATTCCACAAACCCATTGCCTTAAAATTAAGTAATAAAATTCATGCATAATTGAAAAAAAAATAACATGATAATTTTAAGATAACTGAATGACATGATAATTTTAAGATAAATGAATGATTGAATCAGTTTACTCAGATATTTTAAGTTAAGATCAATTAAAATGTATGAGTACAAACTACTGATTACCTCAAAACGATTAATCCATTTCAGAAAACCAATCTGAATTATTTGTTCATATCAAACTGACTGATCTGACTGAACTGATTTCCAAATTCAACGATCATTCAATGATCTGTCAGATTGGTCATGGAAAATATCATTGAATAAGATCTGAAGCCATATATGATTTCTTGTGTGTGGAGCAGATTGAATCTTACTCCAATATTCACTGAAAGTATGAAAAGTTCATTAATCACACTGTCCACCTGTGAATGAATCACTCAGTCAGATTTAATGAATTCAATGAATCAATTGATCCAGTTCAGAAAACCAATCTGAATAATTTGTTCATGGATCAGACTGATTGATCTGACTGAAACAATTCCCAAATTCAACTCACTGACTCAATGATCCGTTCACATTGGTCATGCAAAAAATTACTGAATAAGATCTGAAGCTTTTATATGCCTTCAAAAGACTTTAAATATAGTGCAGAACGACTTTTATGGTGCTTCTGCATCCTTTTTGATGCTTGAAAGCCTCAGTCCCCACTTGTAATAGAAAAAGAGACCAACTACATTATTCAAACACTTTCTGTTCCACAGAAGGAGGAAAGTCACATGGGTTTGGAAAAAAACATGAGGGAGAGCAAATAAATTAGCATTTTAGGATGATCAATTTCTTTAATTCCTAAAGATTTTGCCAGGTAAATTTGTTTCTTTTTGCTGAAATACACAGGAAATATACAGCTGTGTATATTTTGCCCTTGAGGAGACATTATTCCACTCTCATTGCTTTGGCTGCAGGAAACTTAAAAAAATAATGTTGACCAGCTGCCCTCAGCCACTGCGCTCCAGACCTTGACACACATAACACCGTCCAATCCTCGGGCCCGGCACGTGTCTCGCTCGGGGGACGCCACAGGGAAAGGTTGCGTGGAGCTCACAGACTGCAAGAGAGAGATTCTGCCCTTGTCAATGTACCAAGAGCTTTGTGAACCAACAAAAGAGCTGGCTGTTTGGGATGCTGAGTAATCCTAGCGCATATCACAGCTAGTTTATGTGGAAAGCCTTTGTTTGCCTTAGCGTCACTGCTTCGCTGCTCTATAAAAATTCATGGATCCGCGACCGTGAGTGAAAACGCTTCTTGCAATTAAACAACAATTAAAGTGTAACGTAAAAAAAAAAAAAAAAATAACTACACTTTTAAGAATAAAGGTTCTTTATTGGCATTGATGATTCCAAGGACCTTTTCAATGTACAAAAGTTGAAAAAGGTTCTTTAGATTATTAAAATGGCTATTTTAAGACCTGATCACTGAAAGGTTCTTTGCAGAAACAAAATGGTTGTTCTGTGGCATCACTACAAAACCCCTTTTGGAACCTTTATTTTTAAGAGTAGCCTATATTGTCTAAGTATTTGCTTTGCCTGACATGAATCAAACCTGATGACCGTGTTCTCCAGCATGACTTGAGATTTTCCAAAGAGCATCGTGTTCTTCAGAGGAAGAACAAAGTTCTGTACAAAGGGGCACATTATCAGTGTCACATGACTTATTCATTTTACATCAGAACTTTTCTTTCTTTTGAAAGGTTTCCAAATCTGAAACTTTCTTTGTATTTCCAGGTTTAAATGGAGAAAATAAACCTCCCGTGCTCTCAGACTTTTGGACCCCAGTATTGTAGCTTATAAATTTGTGGTCATTCATAAAAAAAGCTGAAACTCTCAGTTTTTCTTCGACTGTAATAAAGCCAAGATCAAAGGAGAGTGCGTGCAATGTACAAATGTACCTTTGAGCGGGCTGGGGTCAATGTCCAGACTCCATCCACTCATCTTTGTGTCTACAAAGTGAAGGGAAAACAATAAATACACTTTCTTTTTGATGTTCACTTCAATCAGTGTTACCGAACATGACCTGAAATTTCATTAGTGTTGAGAACACTGGGTTTTAATCCTAGGAAACCTGTAGGATGTTTGGCCCTGATAGCATTTGATTCAGGTTTAGTTGTCCTATTTTTGTCACTGTAGATTTGGACTTTTTTTTTTTTTGGCCAAGTCCAGAAAGATTACTGGCAGTGTTGTTTTCAGTATTCCTCAAAATTGATAAAAACAGTGAAATGCAAACTCAGATATTACTCAGATATTACGCAGACTTGGAATAATAGAACGCATAAAGGCTACTTTATGTCTTTATTCTCACTTTATTAACAGTACAGGTGTGAATTTACATTTCCTTCAGCCTGAAGCATATTCATTTCACTTCTGGTGGTGTGAAAGGGCCTTTACATTTGCCACAAACAAACAAACAAACAAACAAACAAACAAACAAACAAACAAACCCAGCCCAGGTGAAAAAAACCAACACAAAAGTAACAACATTACTGTCCAAAAAGAGTAACTATTAATCCAATTAGTTACTTTTTTAGGGAGTAATACAATATTGTAACGCATTACCTTTAAAAGTAACTTCCCCAACACTAATTACAGGTGGAGTGAGGTGTTTTATTGTTTGACCATGTAAAATAAAATAAAATATTTTTGTAGATAATAGTGTATTTATTTAAACCATTTCCCAACCCTAAGTATTAAACTTCAGCAGTAATTCCCACAACATTTTGTACATGAATTATACGTCATATTCTGCAGCTTTTTGAAGAGACTTAAGGTCTGTTCACAACAACAACTATATTAGTGTCTGTCCACGCTAGCGGACGAGATCATTCTGTTTATTCTACACAAGCAATGCAGTTTTGCTTAAACTTTTTAAAGCAGAATGGATTCTGATCGGCTGTCAATGTTTTTATTATTCATCAGCTGGAGAAATCATTCAAGAAGTGATTCCAACAATATAGTTTCTCTGTGCCGTTATCGTTATAGTTGTGGTGTTATCTGCTGTTGTTTTATATTTAGAATGATTCATATCTTTATTGTTATTGTTATCGACCTTGTTGTGAATGGGCTTTTACACTAAAAAAACGGTTATATTGTAAAATAATATTACAATTAAAAAGAACTGTTCTATTTGAATATATATTTAAAATGTAATTTATTGTGATCAAAGCTGAATTTTCAGCATCATTATTCCAGTCTTCATGTCACATTATCTTTCAGAAATCATTCTAATATGTTATCATATACTAGTAATATATATATATATATATATATATATATATAATATTAATAATTTGTGACATTTATATAGCGCTTTTTCTGAGACCTCAAAGTGCTTTACATGTAAGGGGGAATCTCCTCAACCACCACCAATGTGCAGCATCACCTGATGATGTGACGGCAGCCATATTGTGCCAGTACACCCATCACACACCAGCTTACTGGTGGAGAGGAGACAGTGATGAAGCCAATCACTATATGGGGATGATTAGGAGGCCATGATGGACAGAGGCCAGAGGGGCAAATTTGGACAGTATGCCGGGGTTACACCCCTACTCTTTCGAAAGACATCCTGATATTTTTAATGACCACAGAGAGTCAGGACCTCGGTTTAACGTCTATTCCAAAGGACGGTGCTCTTTGACAGTATAGTGTCCCATTCACTTTACTAGGGTGTCAGGACCCACACAGACCCCAGGATGAGCACCCCCTGCTGGCCTCATAACACCTCTTTCAACAGTAACCTGGCATCCAGGTACTGACCAGACATATATATATGTCTCTGCTCAATAATTTTTTTAGTTGTGCTGCTTAATATTATATAGGAATAATAGGAAACCACACATTTTTCAGGATTCTTTGATGAATAATAAGAATAAGAATCTTTAATGTCATTGTACACACAGTAGTACACTTCAAGGAAATGGAGTTAGCGGCTCTAAAAAAGATGTATAAAACAATAATAAAGTAATAATAAATAACAGAATGGACAGCTCAAATCAAGATTTATTTGAAATAGAAATCTGTCACAATAGGAAGCATATAGGAACTGTCTGTGGAAACGCATCTTTCCATGGTGTCTGTCACTTCAGATGCAGTTTCTGTCTCTTGCGCGAGTGAAAATCCACCTATGATTGATTGCCCTGCATTTGCTATAGTTCATGGTGTCCCATCACGACATTAGAATGGAATCGCCGTCAGCATGGCCATAAGAATGAGAATTTGGTGTGATGGCAGGATTGTAGTATTGTTTCATTGCCGTAGAGAATTATTATTGAAAAGTCCAATTGTAAGCATGAGTGCATTCATATTTCATTTCAGCTGCCTTTTCTAATCTGACACTAACGTTTTTTCAAGGTCTTTCTTTTGAGGTTTTAGCATTGCAAGTATACATATTTCACAGAAAAAATAATTGTATAGTGTGGAGGAAATGTCATTGTAATGGCATCAGGTCTGATGCCTCTGAAATACTCTTTTGCAGGTTCTTGTCAACATAGAAAACTATTTCACGTTGGGATCCGTCTTTCTTTGTCCCCGGAAAGGAGTCTACAGCTTTAACTTCCACGTTATTAAAGTGTACCAGAGCCAGACTATACAAGTGAGCACAGAAAGAATATATTTAATCACTTTAATTTTTATATCATATTTGAATTTCGTAATGAACAGAGTTAGACAATATAGAAATTGGGTAACATCTGAAGCCTGTATAAATATTGCATTTTAAATGCATTTTTAATTTATAATACAATGCCTTACAATACACCTTGGATAGTCAGTTTAAAGTTAAACATAGACTTATTAACAGCTTTTTAACCATGTAAGACATAATCAGATGTTATTTGTCATGCAGGAATTATAATAGTACTCCCCCCCCCCATAACCATAACCATCATAGAACTAGATAGATTCATGAAATAAGTCCTGTAAAACTTTCATACATGAGATCTCTGTATTGATTTTCTCTCTTTGTGTTTCAGGTGAATTTAATGCTGAATGGAAAACCGGTAATCTCTGCATTTGCGGGTGACAAAGACGTCACGCGTGAGGCCGCCACCAATGGAGTCCTCCTGCTCCTCAACAAAGAAGACAAGGTTTATCTGAAACTGGAGAAGGGGAATCTGGTAGGAGGATGGCAGTACTCCACCTTTTCTGGCTTTCTTGTTTTTCCTCTGTAAAGCAAACAAAAAGACCACCACCTTTGCTGTCCGATCGTCATTGTGTAACCAGCCCTCCAGCATTAATTGGAGGCACCCAAATGGAGTCATAATTCCAGACATTCATTCAGCTGTTGTCTGCGGACTACTGGAAAATGCGTCGGTGAATCTGGAGACATCTACTTCAGTGCAATATCACTTTCTGCTGCAATCCAGGATTCAACACATCATGTCAGACTGTTTGTTCGTTTCCTTCGTGTGCGTGTGGTTTTTAGTGAAATGAGGGATCCTGATTAGTATTTGTTAACAAGGTCATTTCCTGTCGGAGAGGAAAGGCACGAAACAGTCTTGCCACTTGAGGGCGCAATATTTCAAAAACCTTGCACTGCACCATGCCTATTTAAAAATAAAAAAATTAATTACGTAAAAAAAAAAATTCAATATAATTTCGTTTTGTTTTCAAGCAAATACACATTTCTATGTAAATTAGACTTGTTCATGCTAAATATCAATGCTGTTAGCCTGTGCTTTTTAATCGCCATGAAAAACAGGTGGTAAAAAAACTTTTTTATTTAAAAGTGTTTCCATTTGTTTCTAGCTATCATGGCAGCAGTAATTCATTCTGTGATGATCAAATGAGAATAAGAAGAACATTATAATGGCCATGTTTCCCAACATGCTCCGTACTTTCTGCTAAATTTGAAAGCATTGCAATGGTTAAGTGAGGGGCCGTTCACACAGTACGGCTGCATCCGAAATCGCATACTTCCCTACTGTATAGTAGGCAAAAAACAGTATATGACAACATAAGCATGTCCGAATTCACAGTACCCAAAAAAATAGTACCCGGATGACCTACTAAAGGCTTACTACTACTACTTCCAGGGAGATTCTAAAGATATCCCATGAGGCTACGGGAGATAATTTTTGAATGGCAGTGAAGCGACTGACGCTGCTAAAGTCACATGATGATGACAACATGGCGAATGTATTACGTCCGGATTACATTCATACTACATAGAACATACTTTTTAGCAGTCGTGAAGTAATTACTTGTTCAAAATAACCTGAAGTTATACGATTTATGGATGCAGCCTATGTGTTTTTCTGTTCCACTGCGCTACTTTTCCATTGTTTTTCAATGTAAATATGTGCTATACAGACATGTTTGACCATTGCACTTGCGTCTTTTGACATGCCGTTCTAAAAACTCAACGCTCAAGTTAAAATAAAACCTTAAAAAAATGTGCCTCAAGACCTTGCAGTGTTTTTTTCCTTACATTGATCTGCTGTACAGCCTCAGTAAAGTTGCTAGATTGCAGTAGTCTGTTGCATCCTCTGCATCCTAGAACTCCAACCTGTAAGTTGGAGAATTGCACTGGACTTTTTTTGGTTACGTTTGCAACTGCTTTATTTGCATACTTCCTTTGGTCATTCGGCTGCTGCTGCGTTCATACCATGTCGTAATTACCGTAAACAAAGCTCTATTTGCTTTCAAATTGTTCTCGCAGTACTTTGATGTCGTACACGATCGGTCTGCCCAGCGCAGCTTCAAGTCGAACACACCTGAAATCTGCAGTGGTCAGATACAGCGGCCACATGGTACAAGTCGTAACGAACACATTGTAATCAGGGCTTGACAATGACATTCACTTTTTTGCTCACCAGCCACTGTGGTTAGTGGTTTTCCAAAGTTACTAGCCACCCAGCATTTTCACATCGATGGGATTGATGGGAAAAACTGCCACATATATATTTTTAATATTAGGCTTCTGTCACTTTAAGACCTGATGCACTTTCTCAACTGTTTACGTTCACTTAAAACAACTGACTGCGTTTGCGTGACTACTCGCCAAGACCAGCATTTTAACATTATTTTGTGTGTATTTGACTGTTTAAGCTCAATAAGCAGTGAAAAAGAACTCAATTTACTACTGAGAGGCGGCTTTATGTGCTGCACTTTGGGTCTGAGCACAAAATATGCAGGAATATGTAAAATTATGCGCAACACGTGCAATTCCTTGCTGAAATTCAAGCCCTGCAACACCAACAATATTCATCTGGAGCAAATGAAATGAGTTCTGAAATCCACATGCATTTGACAGATGTAGAACTTGTAATTACAACCAGGGCTTGACATTAACAAGTACAAGTACGTGAAGGCTTTTTACAGTTCAGAATCCATAGTAATTAAGACATGGCATGAACGCACCTCTAGTTTCAGTCTCAGATGGACCATTGGCTAAACGGCTGATGCATAAGGCACACAATTGGGAAACACTGGGAGTTTCGAAGTTGTCATCTGATTGGTTGAATTCTCTAGAATTTCTAGGTTTCACGTTCTTTAACGGTCCGCTTGGAAACAAAGCCGTCGTGAAGCCAAACCCCCTCGTGGAAGAAGAAAAGCCGTCGTGTTTACAACTGTCACAGTGAGCGCTTATCAGGATCAACTAACACTGGATTTTCAAAAGCATGTGAAGTTCACAGCACCATTGTTGCTGTAAAATTGCAAGATGTTCTTAAATGAATAATATCAGATGCATGCTGGTCTCATGCCCCTAAACATGACGCTGTGATTGGTTGCTTTACATGTCAGTCAGACGGCCTCTTGGTTGGGCCTTGGGCCAATGAAAGCTGACTAGTCAGGTGCTCAAACAACACAGCGTGCAAATAAACCAGGCCGCAATTCATTCTTAATTTGCCCTGTAATGTTTGCAGTAGGGGGGTTGGTAACGTTTTCTGTGTAAAAACGACAGGATCGTCTGAATGGAAAAGAAAGATAAAACAGTACTTACTAATTTTCACCATTAAGAGGTGTTAAAGGGAATATGTATGTGATCCGTTCAGTGACTTCACACGGAGTCTTAAAGCACAGCTTGTTTTAACAGAGCATCATCGAGGGGTGGAGGGATTGGTGTGTGTAAAGGTGCCAATGAGCTCAGACACGCTTCTGTAACACCCTCCAATTAACTCATTAGAATGTAAACACAACAATCATGTCACCACATCATTCATACAGTTTTGGAATTATTGTCTGTCACTTGTGAGTCACATAGACTGTGCTTGAGGTTAAGGCAGAACTACAGGTCACTGGAGGCTGGATCATTTCTGTGCGACTAATGCCGAGTTCAGACTGCACGATTTTCAAAGTAGTCAGGTCACTGTTCTTTTCACACTGCATGACTATCTTGGCCAGCATTCAGTCGCTGCTGTGTTCACACTGAACGATGGATCGGCGACAGGAGGTTTCACACTGCATGACTTTACAAGAGGAAGAATCGCCGACAACTGTTTGGCACGCAAACTACGCTTCACAACCAGACACACGCGAAAAGTGCTAAGAAAATAACGCAAGATCACACGTGCGTGAGACCGGAGTTCTCGCGCGAAACTCAAATTGTTATTAAAAATTATATCCTGCAAGAAGCTTGCGATCCCAATCTGTGAGCTGATTTGCAGCGAAAAGGAGAGAAAAAAATAAGATTATACAGGAGGAATTGGTTGGGGAGACGAGATCAACTTGCTGACCTCTGAGCAAGGAATGTGTGTTCTACAAAGAGAGTTGGGGGTAAAGAAATAATTTTGCAATGTGCTGCTGGTCAAGCAATATGGCTTGTTTCTGTTTGATATACTTGTAAATATATCTATTAAAATACTGATATTCTGGTCTATAACTCCTCCCCCGCTGCTCTGTATCTTGCTCTCTCATTGGCTGTCGGTCATCGCCGATGTAGTTTTCAGTCAGAACACTTTTCACACAGCAGGATTTTGAATCGCCGACAGGTATTTAGCATGCCAAATATCTCACGGGCGTCGGCGACTCGTCGGTGATTCTCTCAGATCGCGTCTTTGCTCATTCACACTGCATGATTGTCACTCGCGTGAACGAGCACTGATTTGCCTGTGATTTCGGGCATTTGTCGGCGATTTCTCAAAACCTGTCGGCGAGCCAAAATCGGGGCTAAAATCGTGCAGTCTGAACTCGGCATTAAAGACCACAGTTGGAGTGTGGATCTCATCACTAAGTACATTTAAAGGGACAGTTCACACACAAAAATATTGGTCAACATTTACTCATTCTTATGTTGTTTCAAAACCATATGCTGCAATTTAACAATTATTCATAGTAACCACATCTTTAACGCTTCAATAAAGACAGAAAAAAATACATTAATTCACCAAAATTTATACATATGACAACAGTCATGTGCTGTACCTTGTGCAACCATTTTTTAATGTGAATTAATGTTCAGAATGAAATACTAATTTATTGAAGACTGTGCAGTACACATGTGTTATTTTAGCATTATTTATATATTATAGTATTTATTGATATTTTGAATTAGCTTTTATTTTTATATTTTTAGTTTTCATTTTAATTTTCGTAGTATAATTTTGTTGTGTGCTTTTGTTTTGTCATTTTGATTAGTTTAAAAAAAAAGTATTTCTATTTAGCTTTATTTAATTTTTGTAATATAGACTTATTTAATATAGACTTATATAGTGCCAAGGTGATTTCTTTTGTTTAAGCATTATATATATATCATTTTTATCATTATAATTTATTACTTTTTGTAGTTAGTTTTAATTAACTATTTATATTTAATAATTAACAACATTTCTGTCTATGCCTTTTTTTCAGTAACTATTAAAAAATAGTAACTGTTTATTCCACAAAAGTTCACAATAAACCATATGCAATATTTTTTTTTCACATGACCTCATCATGTTGCATGAGTAGTTATTGTGCATTTGAATTGAATTTTGTGTTAAAATGTCTTAACATTTGAGTCATATCAAGTAATAACTTTAGTGAAGCAAAATAACTTTTTTAATTCTCCACAGCATACAGATTTGGAACATGAGGGGCAGAAAATAATAGACAAACAAAAAATGTGCTAACTCCACACACTGAATGAAATCTAGACTAAAATATTCTCTGCATAGTGGAAAAAATAGGTGATGAGTAAATAACGACAGAAGTTTTATTTGTGGGTGACCTATTCCTTCAAGTTTTAGTTTAGGTTTTGATCTCAACCCCATGGTGCCGTTTCAAACAAATGCTGCAATAAACCAATTATAAATGTTTTGAAACCAATAAAATTTCAGCTCATTAAAACTCATTTTAAATCATTAAATCATCAAATCATTTTAATTAGAGGGTGAGATTGTAAGAATAACTAACTTGACATTGAGTAAATGTCTTCTTCAATGTGTAGTTCACCACACACTTCAAAACCTTCAGCTGCGTTTCATCAGTTTCCCTGAAAAGCCTTTCATATTGTGACACAGGTCTGCCACTTATTAGCAACTAATGGATTCTTGCTTTAATAATGTTTTTTTATTAAACAAACTCAATGTTTGATGGATTCAAAATTACAGAAAGTGAATGTTAAATCAACCATGTGGACATAAAAACAGCGGCTGTAAGATTTAGCACAATCATTATGGCTCACAGCAAATAGAATACCGTGAGCCGCATGTAAAACAAAAATATTCCTCTCGGTTTTCACTCTTAATGCCAAGTCTAGATTAATGTGGAATTACCTTTGTAAATATTTCATTTTCATTCTCACTATTTTTTACACTATAGATTTGCTGATATGAAGTGTCAGTTCACAAACGACAGATTGGCCTATATTGTGAATAATTTGATCCTGGCGTGTGTAGTTCAAACTGTATGCCATACATGCTTTATGCTCTAATGAGTCATCATTCTTTTAGCAGAGCCTTGTTATAATGGACCTCAGAATTAGACTGATAGAAATGCTTGGAAAAATAATACTGGCAAGTATACCTCTTAAGACGTCTTGTTTTTTTGATGGCCATCATTCATGTTCAAATCTTTGTCATATTTATATGTAAAACCTATTTTTATATTATTTAAGATATTTTTATCTGTGTCTATGTGCATCCCACTTTGACATTGTTTCTCCGTGATGGACATGTTCAGTGAAACTCTAAGGATGACGATTGGATCAAAGATGAGTTGAATCAGATGACTTCTCTCTGGGATTGTACCTGGTCAAAAATATAATGGAAATCTTGCATGTTTGCATTGGTGGATTTGGAGTGACAAGCAGAAAGATGAGTGATTATGTTATCATCAAAAGTGAAACTTTTCTTTCCTTTTTTATTACCAATGTCCAGACCAAACAAGAGAGACACATCAGTAGCAGCGTCAAAAGACTGAAAGGGTTAAAAAAAACACAGCAGGAATCATGTAAAAACCATATTAGATGACAAGAGGGACTTGGGTGATTAAAAGAAGAGTGTCATTGATTACGAATCACCAAAATGTGTTTGACCACATGGTTGGATTGTCTCTGATTTGATCAAAAAAGTCATTGTGTTTTTGTCCTATTAAACTGAAGCATCCGTAATGAAAATTTGTCCTTGTTCATTTCATAGCTGGATTTCAAAAATCACTCCAATCCTTCAGAGTTCAGAGGATTAGGTCCAGTGTTATTCTGCACATGAACACAGAGATTTGATTGAATGGAGAGTATCTTACACACAGTGTTATGTATTTGTGACCTCTGATTCAAGGCAGCAAGATTAAGTACTTTCAATCAAAAAAATCTTTTATTGTTTAACTATTGTAATTCAAGGCTTTCTTAGACAATCTGCATGCTGAAACACAAATGCATGCTGCTTAATAAAACAGAAGGTTTGAACATTTGGCAGGCAAGAATAATATTATGATCAACATTTTCACAGTTTTCTTGTTAATCAATGGGTGCTTGCAGCATTACTACAGTACATATTTCTCCATAGGGAAATTAATTTTTAATGATAACTTATACACCTTTAAAGACAGGCTTACGGTGAGCTACGAGGTTGTTAACCAATAGTATTTCCTTCTGTTGAAGCTGGCATCCCGCATTATTTCAACTTATTTTTTTTTAATAATCGTGTTTAACAGAGGGATTGATGGTGAAAAACCATATTACCCATAGTGCTGTACACGAAATTCCACCAATCAGAGTCGCGACAAGACAGCGCCAAAAGTGCTCTTTAGCTCCGCCCACTCCCATGAAGCAATCAAATGACGTAATCGAGTTGGTTTCTCTATGCTCTCAAAAAATAAATAAATAAATAAAAACCTATAAAACCTAAACCCACGAACACAAGCCCTAGCAGCTTCACACCAACACCCTGGCAACCACTTACAAGATCCTATCAGCCTGGAGTCAACTTTTGCATATGCCAACCGCAGCATTTTCTTCAGAAATGTACACAATCCAAAAATCTGGTTATATTTTCAAATGCTATTTTAGTATTTTTTTTTTTTTTAAATGACTTAAGGCTTCCACCTCAATGTGTGACTTTAAAGTCGTTCCAGTGTCTGTTTTAGCACATTTATTTCTTAGTGAACACTTTTTCTTGCCAACTCAGGAAATTGGAGTTGCAGAATATATCACTTGAGATTTTTGCACTGGTTATTTGCTTGGGGAAAAAAACTAACAATAATTTAAAATAGTTTACCTAAAAAAAATGCTTGCCACAATCAAATAGCATTTTGTGTTGAGTTGTTCGGTTCACCACCTCAGATATAGACTACGAATGACCACTGGGTGTATGTATATCTTTTTTAATCTGGGTGCTTTTAAAAGTTTCTCACTTTAACCTCACCGGTGTGAACAGCACCAGTCCAATTACTTTAAATATTAAATCACTCCTAAGCAACAAAAACCCGACGGCTAAACGGACGCCTTCATCCAGCAACAGCCAATTCTGCACATTTCGCCAAGTGACATTATGCAGAATCTGCACTTCTGTTTCTGAATAATTGGTCAATTTGGCCACTTTCCCCTCACGGATCAAGAATGATAAATATGTTGTTGTGGAGGATGAACGCAAGCACCCGGCGAAAACCTTAGCAGGTAGAATGGATTTTACTGTGGGATGCTTGAGAAGTCCCTGTTTACTGGCCTCTCCTCATTTAATATTAAACACAGGAGTTATTAAAGCAACCGTCAACAAGAGCTATAAAAAAAACTACGGAGATTGAGTGAAGAGAGAGGAAGAAGGAGTAAAAGAAATGAGAAAATGAGGAGAAACTGCATAATGCCGTGCGTTTGGATGAATTTCAAGACTCACGGTATTGATTTGTCCGTCCGTCCTGTCCACGCATCACTTCCTCAATCTGTAAATTCATTTGTAGCCTACAGTATGTCCTCTGTGAACTGTGTCTAAGAATAATTGACAGAATATTTCACTGATTGTCAAAGGCATCATGGCATCAAAGTGCCATCTGAATACAAACAGAGGCCTTGCTAAAGTGCCTTGGGCACCGGTCCTGCTCAGTGCATCTGAGGAAATGAGAGGGTCTTTGGTAATTATTGTCATGAAAGAAATGATTTACAGCTGCTGCAATTAGTCAGGAATTATCAAGATTCATGCAGTGTGTCTTGCATTGTGCAAACAGCCAATTACATGACAAGATTGCCAGATTGCACAAAGGTGTGACTAGGTATGTGTTTGGAGGCAGGCTCTGGGATTAATCAAGTCTACAATTGTATAACAAGTCAAGTGTAATGTAATATACTTGTGCATAATAAGCTTAATGCGAATATGCTGGTGCTTGTGTCTGATTGAACATTTTGGCTAACTTTTTCATTCTCTTCTTGATCTGGTTACAGAAGACTTGGAATTTATAAGTCATACTTTTATTAAACTTTTTAGGCCTGTACCTATTCACTATCATTGAATAGAAAGAAGTGACCATGATGTTCTGCCTAACAACTCATTGGGTGTTTTATGGAAGAAAGCAAAGCAGACAGATCTAGTGCACTATACAATATGTTTGATTTGACTATAATGAGCACAAAGCAACTTAAGCAAATTGGTATCAAATCAAAATGTCCATAAAAGATAACTGTAAATATCTCACTATTTCTAACTATCATCAGCACCTTCAAAGAGAGAGACTTTTGTTGATTCAGTGGAAAGTTCATCTGGCTAATACAGCACAATAAATCCCCAGTCCCAGGACAAGCAAAACTAAGCACTTTCTTGGCCCAGTGCTTAGACTTGGATGAATGTAAAAATGAATCATTTACTTGACATAAAAATAACATTGTAAGAATATTTCTGGCTGTTTGATAGAAGTAAATAAATATTGAGTCAACCTTCGATTCGAACCATGGTCTCCGGCGTGGGATGCGGCCGCGCTAGCAAAGACGCTAAAGACCACAGACACTTATGTGCCTCTTGAGGCCAGTATAGTGAGGTTTACGTGCACAGCTCTTACTGGCCTACGTTCATTACACTCACCCCCCTAAACCTCTCTCTTATCGGGGTCACGGCACCAAATGTAACTACTACTTGACCTGCTCTGAGCGGGATTCGAACTCGCACAGCTCTTACTGGCCTACGTCCATTACACTTACATATGATTTGACGAACACGTTGTCATAAGAACAACTTGTCTTGGAGTCTAAAGTCTCATAAACTTACTAAGTATCATTTCCCAGTTCATCTCAAAAGTAACATTTCTGTGAAATGACTCGCATTTCAGTGAGTGAGTCAGTTATGTCTCTGAATGATTCACAGACTGTGTATCTGATTCGAACCCAGCGAGGGCTTTATGAATCTTTATGATGGACTCAAAAATAATTCGTTCGTAAGAGTCCTTTGTTTGGGAACAGATTCAGAACATCACGGTGCAGGAAACACTGGCATGCTCTCGAAAAAGACTGCGAATGAACCACTTCAGATTATAAATTATTATCGTCTTTTTTAGTTTGTTAAAGTCACAGTCTGGAGCCACATTCAGAAATTTCTGCTTCGACTCATGCTGTCAGTTCGAAAGCCTGTAATTTTGACCTTTTCCAACGCATGCATAAAATTTGTCAGATAATAACTGTAATCACTAACAATTTGTTCTCCGGGTTATTGGACATCCTAGGGAAATGCAGAAAATAAACCATCAGAATGAAGCAGTTTCACCTGTTCTCTGTTCTTTCAGCTGGTGAACTCAGAAACCACCCCTCGAGAGCTCTGTGGGAGGACGCTGTTGACATTTAATTCTCTGCAAGTTTCCTTTCTGACCTCCGAGCTGACCATCAAAAGTGAGGACAGCAGTCTAACCGCAAAATATTACACAATCCACTCAACAAAGATGAGCTGTCATGAATATGAGTCGAGATTTTTTTCCATAAAGGTTGGCACAGATGACTGGCACCCTTGCTTTTTATCATTAGCCTACAACAGTAGGTTTGTAGCTGCGCTCGAGCTTGAGCGGATAGCTGGAGTGTATCAAGCTAAGAGATGATGTTCAAAATGATTGTAATGGAACAGAAACGGCTTATGGGCCGCTTTCAGGTGTTGGATGGAAGACAATGATTCTGGACAGAAATGCTTCTTATTTTTCAGACTACTGTCAGTCACGATGCCGAACGCTTTGATACTCTGACAAAGCAGCATTTAATATGAGTCCTGTATTCGTTTATGAAGTCGAATGAAGCAATCTTAGGTATATGATGTAACAAGCAGGACATTCTTAAATTAAAAGACTATCAATGTCTGTTTGACCTTGGTTCGATTCTGATGTATACTGGAATGATGTTATCATTATTAGCAAAACTTGTTAAAACGAGATCAATATTTTTTTTTCAAATAAATATGCACTAGAATCAAACAAAAACGATATAACTATATAAATTAACAAAACATTTGTAAACATATTTTAGTTTATGCATTTTGGATAATCTTATTTTATTAATCTCCTTAGTCTAAAGGCGTGTTTGCATGACAACAATGTACTAAACTTGGAAAAGTTTTTTCTTTGCATTGTCAGAACGATTCCCGTTCACTAAAATCCCCAAAAAGGACAAAAATGCTGTATTATGCTAGTCTGGGTTTAGTATTATGCTGCAAGGCCGGTGGCTGGTGATGTGACATTGTAATGAAACACTATGTGCCAATAGACTGAATACGCATGTGCATGACATCACCGTTTTCTCAAATTTGATCAAATTCGACAATAACGGTATCATTTTCAAAGACGTGCACTTTGAAACCCGGTTTAAAATGTCATAGATAGATAGATAGATAGATAGATAGATAGATAGATAGATAGATAGATAGATAGAGTTTGACATTTCATTATATTTCTCTGATTTTCAAATAGCAAAACTAATAAAAATAGACACTGCTGGATCATGAAAGATTAGATGTGCTTGTCTGGAGCCAAAAGACAGCATGATCTATATTCAAATCATATGAGATTCCCACCCACGGCTTTAAAAACACAGAAAAATAAAAACACTTTTTAAATCACTAAAACACAAATACTTGGTCAGTGCAGGGCTTGGGATGCTCCAACACTTTTAAGAAACTTATAAAGTCTCTTCTTTTTTTTTGGAGTGTTTGAAAATATCTGCATATTTAAGGATTTGAAAGAAGAAGAAAAAACTAAGAATACTGCATGTAATTTCTCTGGACTATTTATAGGACTAGGACTATTTTGCTTTTGTTTAATTTGTTTTTAAAACTATCCAAACATAGATTTTTCATGGAAAATATCAAAAGATTGTCTGACATTACAATGATAAAACACAATTTTAACAGCAAATAATGACATCGCTATCTCCATGCAACATTTTAAGTAGGCCTATCCTTTAGCTCAGTGGTGGGTAGCAAGACCGTTTTAAGTGGGTCACGGAGTGTGTAGTCAGAGAAACACAACAACAAAACACTTAGGCTAATTGCAATGTTTTTCTGATGCACAAGACTTTAATTTTGAATGACATCCATGAAAGCAGTTGACCCTTCTGCAAAAACTTTGCTCTTCTGTCAGACAGAACACGCGTTTTCATTCCACTGCTCTTAATTTTCCATTGTTTTTCTATGTAAACACACACTATACACACGTGTTTGACTGTTGCACCTGTGTCCTTGTGTTATCCGGACTCAGTATCTGCTGTTTGCTATACTCTACTCTGGGTTTGAGAAACATTTTTTCAATAAATTTGCTTTATTCAACTTCCTAAAAATGTTCCCCAGCTGAACCAGTTGAGAGCCACTGCTTTAATCCAAATGAGGGCAAATAAAACTCCTATGATTGATTCTATGCAATGAAGTTCACAAACCTTGGTACATCATACATTTAACAGATTAATTCCATTGCATTGGTTTTTATATTACTTGGGCTTACCCTCATCTAATATATTCAGGGTTCACTGTTGTTCCAGAGTCATCTAAACCATATAGACTGATGTGGGAGTCTTCAGGGGATGTACTTGTTTGGCATTTAATTATCTTCCTCTGATTTTCAAATTAGTTTTCTTTTTCATAGCAAAAAAAATTATAATAACAGACACTGCTGGATCATGAAAGATTAGATGTGCTTGTCTGGAGACAGCCAAAAGACAGCCTGATCTATATTCAAATCATGTGAGATTCCCACCCACAGCTTTAAAACACGATAAAATAAAAGACTTGTAAGGAAATTAAAGAGAGAATATGCTCAGGTTTTCAGAGAATGGTTTCTGCATGGCTTACTCTTTTACTATACATATTGTTTTGATACTTATCATTATTCAGAATGAAGATATTGCTGTGTTAATATAATCTAAAAGTCTTTTGAAAATGGAGAATGTTTACTGAAATCAAAGCATCTAAAAAGCATCAAAGCATCAAAGCAATTAAAGCATCATGCTGTTCATTTTAGTTTTAGTTTTTGCTAGACTTCTTTAAAACAAGATACAAAAATAGAAATACATTTTATAATAAATGAATAAATGAATAAATAAATATTAATGTATTGTATTAAACATATCTATTTATTGAACATTGGTGTAGCCTATGTTATCATATAACTGTCACTGTTAAAATCTGTGATGCACAATCTCAGATATAGACAGTATGTCTGTGAACAAGTTGATAAAACTTAAAGCTAGGATAAGGGTTAGGGAAATGTTTTTCATAAATACTTTTTGTTATAGGCCTACTGGTCAACTCTCTTCCCATCCTAATAGCAAACAATAATAGTGTTCTATTAAAAAAAGTACATATCTTCTGTGGAAGTCTCAGGACCAAAAATGTTCATCCAATCATTGCATTCGGTCCGATGTCCTACCTGAGCACCTCCGCGCCCCTGCTCGCGCACACATCACACGTCATCAGCGCGTTCCTCGAAGCTATGCGGACAGAAAGTCACCGAGTGCCAAAAACAAACAGCAGCCGCCTTTTACAGATCCTCCTGAAGTTACATGAGCTTATGACGCGTTCACGCACCCCATGTCTTAATTACCGTGCTTAAAGGATTAGTTCACTTTTAAAAAAACTTTTGCTGATAATTTACTCACCCCCATGTCATCCAAGATGTCCATGTCTTTCTTTCTTCAGTCGAAAATAAATTAAGGTTTTTGATGAAAACATTCCAGGATTTTTCTCCATAATAGACTTCAATGGGACCCAAACGGTTCAAGGTTCAAATGACAGTTTCAGTGCAGCTTCAAATGGCTTTCAACGATACCAGACGTTGAATAAGGGTCTTATCTAGCGGAACGATCGGTCATTTCACAAATAAATAAAAAAGTTAAAAGTTTTATAAGCACAAATGCTCGCCTTGCTCTAGCAGTATAACATTGCTTTGTAAGCCAAGACGCGTCAACAAGAGAATTTTAGCATTTCCGGTTCCATTGTCACAAAGTCAATGGGAAATGGTTAAATGGCTGAAATAAGGTCTGTCGTGAACACAAGCTTAAGACACATTCACGTTTTATTCTACGACATCAAATACATCAGTATTACCATACTCGTGATTCTTTTGAAGCTGTTACGTGTCTTGAAAAAGGAGGTTGCTAATAAGTGGCTAAATGGGAAGGCAGTCGAGGACATTAAAAGTCATCACACCAAACAGGTAAGCTTAAGTTTGCTTTCACAGCCGTGTTATGCTTATAATTTTGCTCTTATAAACTATTCTAACTCATACTTTCTGGTAAAATGTTTTTTGATCAAAACTGAAAAAGTTGTCGGAAGCTTAGTGATGATGACGTTGAAGTTGGGTGACCGTGGTGTAGTTCGTTTATAGCCTACCTTTAGCTTTTTACTTCTGGCGACTGCATTTAGGCTTCAGAAAAGTTGTGTTCATCTGTGAAAATGATCTTGATGGACAAAACTGGCAAGTATCACAATTTTTTGTTGATCACAGAGCTTGTTTTTTTTTTGCGATAATCCAAAAGCCTATGGAAAAATCCTATTGGGTTGTTGTCAAGGGAGCCAGTGTGATGTTAATTACCTGTCGGCCTACAAAGTGACGTCATGCACCACTCTATTGCTAGCCTCTCCGAAATTGACTTCCCTAGCTTTAAATATTATTTTGCAAAGAGTTTGACCTTTATTACAGAAATGTTTATTACTGACAAATATTTTGTGTTCCAATTATTGGCTAATATTCCCCTCTAGTACATTTTAAAGTATTTAATCTAGCTGGGATATCTAATCCTTGAACATATTTAGAAGGTTTCTCCGATTTCCAAGGAAACTTGGAGACAAAACTGTTTAATCAAAGCTAAGAGATGCAAGGACTGCAGAGCCAGATAGCGGAGTCATTGACTTCTGTGGTACAAACGAATCATTCACCCCTGAGGTTTCCCTCCGTGAGCAAACATGCTTTGTCTGCTCCCTTTATGATAAATGACTCCTCATCCGATAATCAAAAACTATACATGGTGGACCATAAGCTGACCTTGGAATAGCCCGTGGGAAGAGGGATTGTGTGTAATGCTGTGACAGAGGATGAATTCTTGACACCAGGCATACAGATCTGATTCATTCAACAGTCAGGGCAAGCGGCAAGACTCGCTCTGAATTAAAACCTAAATAAGGAACTGAAAGAAATTGCAAATTTCCAAATGCTTCCATATTTTAATTAGAGCTGTTTGCTTAGGCAAGCATCACTATTGTTATTGCTCATATTTACTCTTTTTCTTCCCCAGACAAAACTTTGTGTGTGCTGCCAACAGAAATGATGCCTCAGAGTAATTGCATTTACAATTTTTGTGGCAATACAATGGGCTATAAAATTTGTTTGACCCCCAGCAGTCTAGGGACCAAAACACAAATGTTTTTTTTATTTTTATTTAATTTTGTAGAAAAATATAATAGAAACATGGGAAATAAATTTTTTAGCTAAATTTACTGCTCTGTATTGTTTTGAAGCCGTGCATGTTGAGACAATGTGACAGACAGATAGATAAGATGGACAGACATATATATATATATATATTAGGGCTGTCAAATGATTAATCGCGATTAATCGCATCCAAAATAAAAGTTTGTGTTTACATAATAAATGTGTGTGCACTGTGTATAATTATTTTATATATATAAATACACATGCTTGTATATATTTAAGAAATATTTGCATGTATATATATATTTAAATATAATTTGTATTATATATAAATATAAATATTTTATATATAAATAACACATTTTTCTTAAATATATAAATGCACGTGTGTGTACTTATACAAAATAATTTTATACAGTACAAACACATTTATTATGTAAACACAAACTTTTATTTTGGATGTGATTGATCGTGATTAATCATTTGACAGCCCTAAGTAAATATAAATATATAAATATAACTATAAATATATATAGTGTTTAAAGTTTATTGCCATTTGCACAGGTACATCACAGTACAGGTACATTGTAATTCTTGTGCGTTTCTCAGAGTCAGCTTGTCACGGTTCTGTCACCCTTGTCTGGGTTTTCTCTTGGTTTAGTGACAGAGCTGTGACACTCCCGGTTTGTCGTGTGTTTGTGTTAGTCTGGTCTGTTGTGAGCACATGGCTGTCATGTTGTTTCCTTGTGCCATGTGCTCTCCTGTCTATTGTCTAGCCCCTCCCATCTTGTTATCTGATTATTGATTGATTTGTCCCACCTGCCTTACTCGTTACCCTCTTATGTTTATTCCCTATTTAGTCTCCATGTGTTTGCAGTCCTGTGCTGGTTCGTTGTCCGCATTATCCATGTTCCCAGTGTTTCCAGATCATCATTGTCGTTTTTCCCCCACGTGGGAGTTTTGTTTGTAGTTTGTGTTTTGTTTGTTGTTAATAAATATTTCCTTATTGTTATGCACTTGAGTCCTCGCACCTTAATCAACCCACTTCGTGACACAGCTTTTATTTAAAAAAAAAAAATTTTTTAAGGGAGAGCAAGGAGCAGCAAACATTTTAAAAGTGCAAAAAAAAAGAAACTGTACAAATAGACTTTCTAATTTAAATAAGTACACATTATAAAAGATTAAATAGATTAATGATATTGCATGTTGTAAACTCTAAATTAATATTTCACAAGTTATTACAATGATAACGATAATGCACTTGGATTAAAAACATGGAATGGGGTGTACTTCATACCCTCCTTAATGTCCTGTGCCACTGACCTAACGGGCTGGAGAAGCTGCTAAACACACGGGCCTTGTGAGTGCTGATGCTCACAGATTCTAGCCTGTGTCCACCCACTTAAACAGATTATAAAATGGGTGGTGTTTGTCCCTAAGGATGCCCTGACACACACACACACACACACACACACACACACACACACACACACACACACACACACACACACACACACACACATAGATAGATAGATAGTAATTAAGAGGGACACTATTGCAAGTGTACATATACTGTATCAGTCACCAAAAAAAAACCACTTTGCCATCAATTTCAATTTAGTTTTCTCTCTTTTTCTTCCTAATTTTATATCACTATAGGGGTTTTGCTGTTTTCTTCTTGACATTACGAAAGCTGCTGAGAACAAGGAATTGTGGTCTGTGTGAATGAAGCACGATCCATCAAATGACCTCCTCTGAGACACGCAAACTACCGTGAGTAGAAGTGTAAAAATGCTGGTGGGGTGAATTCTCATCTTTGTCTGTCATAATCTTTGCATTTGGGAGAGACGCATGAGTATGTGAGATCTAGAAGCGAGCAGCTTATGTTTCGCTGTCTGTTCATCATCATTTCTACATCTCGACTAAGTTGTGGGTGTTTCATCAAGTTTCATTTCATGTTCTTTCAGATCTGGGGTTTTCTCAAGTAACTAATTCTGATGCAGATGAGCAAAGGGGAATAGTCCAGGGAGATGTTGAGTGGTTTATTAGTGGTAGAACAACAACGCAGATGGCATCACGTCCTCTTTTAAAAGCGGTCATATCAGGAGAAACCATCCTTGATTCACTTTTTTAGATAAAATAATTCATTGTACTGTATTGCATTGTATTGTATAACTTTTATAACTCCAAAACTTCCAAGTCAGTTCAAAAACCCCTATATTGTAAACAAGCTGCAAAAACATTTAATTCTGAAATCCTTGAATTTCTGAAGTCTAACAAAACCTGCATTAGTTGTGGGGAAAAGCTGTGTTACATCGTTACGCCAGTAAGCGGCGACGTCTTTTTCAGTGAATCTTTGAATAATTAATTCAACCAATTCATTCAAAATACCAATTCATTCAGGAACAAAACGTGACTGGCTTTATGTATGAGCTACATTCAATGAACCGAATCATTCATAACACGGATTCATTCAGGAACATGTTGCTCGGATTCGTTCAGCGGATAACTTCGTTGTGGCTTTGTTTGAAAGTACCATACACAATATACAATACAATGGCCCATATGCTGTGTTTGCACTTTGCACATTCAAATTAATATTTTTATTTTATAATCGTACATCGCTTGTTTAACAAGATTCCAGATGTCAGCCTGATCCTTAACGTTTGAATTGCACATTTCAGCACAGATTGTTTTGTGAACCTGTTGCTATCTGACTCTGCAATAGGCTGTTATTGAAGGATTTTATATTTTATTATAAAATAAAATGAAAATTTATATAAAAGAAACTGTTCAAATAACACTTATTTTTGGACCTTCATGTTGTTGTGTAACTTACATTTTCCCTTCTCCATCTTGAGACACTTAACATTTACTTTTGTCTATCTAAAGGAAAAGTTCTCTGGCAATTATTCATAACTAAGCAAAATCAGTATGAAACATGGTCACCACAGCAGAAATGTAAGAAATGGCAATAGGTTATATTTCATGGAATTAGACGTCTACTAAGTGAAGAAAAGTATGTGGAAGGAAAATTGTGAGCTCTTGCACTCTGTATGATTTTACAGTTTTTCGCATAGTGAAAAATCTTTTGTATTCTATTTTATTTTTAGCAATAGAATATTGTGTAACATACATTTTATTTATTGACTAATTGATTAATCTATTAATTTATTCATTCAAACAAATACAGCATAAACCATAAACAAAAGTAAGCACAGAGATCTGGGTACATTTTATGCCAGTGAATTTACATTTTATGATCCTATTAAAACGGCCCAGTACTTCACCAAAGGTGAAATCTGTGAAGGGAAAAGGATGTTATTCCTATACCTCATATTCCATATCCATTCACAATAGATATCATGAACCTCTAGACTCATCAGCTGTAATGTCATATTTTGTTACAGCTAAATAAAGTTGAAAGCTGAAAAGTGTCTGTCACAGAAAAAACATTTGAAAGAGAACACAAAAATGTTACTGGATCCACAGCCTTTTGTCAGTGCTGGAACTACATTGCTATATAAAAATAATTAAATAATATAACATATTATTATTGATTATTATTAATAACATAATATATTTTATAATAAAAAGTATATACTGTTATGATTTGTCTATATTTAACTATAGAGGCTATATCCTACAAAACCACCCTTAAAATCTGATCCATGAATGTTGCTCCATGACCAACCAGGATTTGGATTCAGTAACATTTCCTATACTTGGATAAATCACACTAAGCAAAAGGCATCTGATTTATCACCTAACCCCAGTTTCAATTGAGCAAAATTTGAATGAAGATTCTGAAGCCCCATTTCTGGAAATCCATGTCTGAAAAAGTCATAAAAAGTAGACTGCAGAGAGCAAATTTAGATAAGATAAAAACAGAAGAAGAGGCCAAAAGTGAGGGATGAACACTATATCTCTCCTGTCAAATTCAGATTGTGATCCATCTTTGGGGAAAAGAGAAGTTATTTGGCAGATGGACTCTTTCCATTTTGATCTTGAAAGGACTGACCTTTATGCCCCTTTCACTGAGACAAATGTCCATAAGCTTTTTATACTTTTGGGATGTTTTGGGGGAAAGGAGAGAATGTAAATGAACTAATTCAAACAGAAGAAGGAACAGAAGACAAGTACATGAATAACAGGTTATTGTATGCATTCAGACCCTCAGAGACTTAATGCCCACAAGTGAATGAAGCTGAATCATATATGTTCATCATATATATTCAGCTATATATAGTATATATACTGTATATAAAGTGACAAAGACATTTACAAAGTTACAAAATATTTATATTTCAAATAAATTCTGTTCCTTATAACTCCACAAAAATATTAATCAGCACAACTGTTTTCAACATTGATAATGATAATAAATGTTTCTTGAGCAGCAAATAGAATGATTTCTGAAGGATCATGTGACTGAAGACTGGAGTAATGATGCTGAAAATTCAGCTTTGACATCACTGGAATAAATATTTTATACATATATGTAATAATAATAATAATATTTCGCAATATAACTGTTTTTATGGTTTTGGGATCTAATATTTTGGATCCTAAAAGGAAAAAATCTCTTAAAAAAACATTGAAAAACTTTGTAACATTTTAAGTTGAACTGTAAACTGAAGTAAAGTCTTGCTCTGTTGGAAATTGTGCTGTGTTATCAGTTTGAAACGGGACAGATTTACACAGAGGCTTCTGCTGTCAGACTCAGACAGTAAACATCATCCTTATCTTGATGTCTGATCTTAAAGTTGGTGTCTAAACTGAATGTGTAACCTCAAAACAGAACAATAAAGAAGCGTATGCATAGAAGCAATATATTATATTCATGTTGCTGAAAAGAACCATTATTCACTAGTCCTGTGGCATCTGTCACAAAGAGGACAACAATCTTTAACTCGTACTACTGATCAGCATTTTAGAAGCCGTAGAGCTAAATGAAATGAATTGGACTTGAGCTACTCAAATTATATGGTAAAGATTATAATTATTTAAAGGGATAGTTCACTGAAAAATGAAAATTCTGTCTCTCCCTCATGTGTTCTAATCCTGAATGAATTTCTTTCTTCTGCTGAACACAAAAGAAGATATTTTGAAGAATGTCAGTTACCTAACAGTTGATGGGACCCATTTACTTTTGGAAATCAAAAGTTTTTTCCCCATACTATGGAAGTCAGTGGGGCAAACGAGCACATATCAAAATCAAAGCATTAATTAAAAAAGATGAAATATCAGAATTTTTCCATAGTTCTTTCGTAATGAAAGATTTCAGTAGTTCTTTTTCTTGAGATTCTCTCAGTCGCAATCCAGTCATCAAGTTAATGAACATGTATTTAATTTTAAGATCACAGCATGCAAAAAATAAAAAAAAATAAAACGAACCTCTTCTAGAGATTCACCCAGCAGGAATCACTTGAGAGTTTCTCGTAATTTAAATAGGAAAAAAGCAATAAAATCAGAATGTAATTGCTGAAGTGCTCTACATCACAGGTCAATTAACTGCATCATCAAACTCAGAAAAAAACTTAACTCTTGAATGTTTCATGCTCCGTTTCTTGCCATTGTTTTTTTTAAATATTTGACTCAAAACCGTTATAGAAATATCACTTCTACCAATTTCCCTGTCAACTGTAAAAAAAAAAAAGTAGTTTTACCTTAAAATGTAAGTGTTACCCAACTTACTCAGAGACAACTTTATTTATTTATTTTGATTATTTAAGTTGATCTTCTCAAATTGAATCCAGGAAAGTTACACTAAATTTAAGCTGTGATATCTAATTGCAACAATAATTTTTTAGTGTTTGACAAGCCCCAGACTCTTCTTTTTATTTGTCATTATTAACATGCTTGTTCAAATATGTAAAACCTTCAACACAACATTATGCATTAGCAGTTTTATGGTCTGTCTCTCCCATTCTTCAGCTTGACTTTTGCATTGTGCTCCTTGTTGTAAATGTGAATCCCGTTTTATCATAAAACTCTCCTGGAAGCAAATAAGCACAAAATGTGGTTGTGCAAGGTCTACATTTTTTTGCTTGGTTAAACACCTGCATATGCTGATATGAAGTGCAGCTCATGCTTACACTAGTTGCTCTGCATTTGCATGTGTTTCTGCGCTTCGCAGGTTTCACTAACTGCCATTAATGTCTGAGAGATTGCTGAATTTACCCACATGCTGTTCCAACAGCATTCTCTCTATAATTTTATGGATAATTTAAATGACATGCTAATTGTGATCACTACATAATCAGCGTGACATATAGTGTAATTTGATTGCATTACCGAAGGATACAGCATAGTTTTACTGTATTTATCAGTAAAATGTGCAATCACATTATCCACGTGCAGTTATGACGTACATACGTGAGTGTGTGTGAGAGAGTGTGTGTGTGTATCACACTGTAAGATGCTGTGCATTTGGGAGATCCCTGATCTGGTTGTTAGCACCTGTTTGTGAGTTAGTGTGATAAGGATTTTAGCACTTCCCATAATATTAAAAGTCATATTTGGTTTAATGTTTTTCAATAATATGAGACATAAACGTGTTAACACCTTTACTTCTATGTAAAAAAAAAAAAAAAGTTAAAAGTGTATGTTAAAGGGGTCATATAATGGCACATGCACTTTTCCAAGTTGATTGTACTGAAATGTGTGTTGGCTGTGCCTGTACACAACCATCATATAATGCTCAGTTGTAAGTCACTTTGGATAAGAGTGTCTGCTAAATGAAAACATGTAAATGTAAATGCCTGAGTCAGATTGAACATTGAACATCCTAATCCTAATGTAATATGGATACAGCTTTATAAAAATACAGAGAAATGTATTAGTAGATTATGATATCCTTTTACAAAGACTCGATCATGCTGGATTTCAGGGGCCTGTGCTGGAGTGGCTTGCCTCTTACCTCTAGGAGAGAACTTTTTCTGTTAACGTAGAGAAGGGTTTATCATTCTGTGCGCAAATTTCCTATGGTGTTCCCCAGGGTTCCATGTTGGGCCCTCTTCTTTTTTCTTACATATGCTTCCTCAAGGTCATATCATTGAGAGACACAACTTATCATATTAGTTCTATGCCGATGACACAGCTTTATCTTCCTGTGAAAAATAATAGCTGTTCTGTGTCTAGTTTGTTTGACTGTCTGCATGACATAAAATGCTGGATGGACATGAACTTTTTACAGCTAAACAATGACAAAACTGAATTAATCTTCTTTTGCCCATAAGCCATGTGTCAAAAATCTTGGGTGTTATTTTTGATTCCACACTGTGTTTTGATAAGCAGATTAGTGCTGTTGTGAAAAGCAATGTCTTTCAGTTAAGGTCTATTGCTAGAATCAAGATGATGCGCTCTAAGAAGGACCTCAAAACTGTTATTCATGCATTTATAACATCTAGGTTGGACTACTTTAATACGCTCTATTTGGGTTTTCCTAAATCAGCTGTAGATTGTTTGCAAATGGCACAAAATGCGGCATCCAGATTACTGACTGACACATTACACCTGTGCTCGCTTCTCTTTACTGGTTATCAGTTAAGTTCTGTATTGATTTTAAAATGTAGCTTTTTGTTAGTTTTTGTGTAGTTTTTGCTTTGCATGGACTGAGTTCATAAATTATTTTTATATAAATTAGGGATGCACCAATATGAACATTTTGGACAATACAGATAATCGATAATTCATTATATTTGAAAGTCGATAACCGATATACAGTATTGGCCGATAAATCTAAATCCAAATTTTTATATAATTTGAGAGCCTGATTACAAAAACAAAAGTCTCACCATTAAAAGCCATGTCCCAAGCACACAATTATGATGTTCTCATTATAATTTTATGTTGCCTATATGACAGCACTGTTGTGTTTGGTAAGAATCACACTGACACAGAGAGTAGAATCAACTTATCGTAACTTTTTACTTCAATTCACTGTCTGTTTTTAGAACCAAGTAAACGAACGCATACATTCGTCAGGCATAACAGGCGAACAGTGTGCATCTGAAGTGTCTCAGCTGATGGAACTAATCTATTATTTATAGGCTTTAATATATCACCCAAATATTCTTATCGGGCTGATAACGATAACATTAAAAATGAACATATATCGGCCGATGCCGATATGGTGGCCGATATATCGTGCGTCCCTAATATAAATTGAGATACCTGTGCAAACTGAAACATCCCAAAATTAACTCATACATATTATCAAATACTTCCACAACTTACCTTTAATGGTTTAGTTATAAGATATGTAAGTTTAAAATCTCATTTGTGTTTCAGATTTTAAAAGGAATTTTAGTAGAAACATCTGAGCCAAAAGGGATTAATTTACAAATAACTGAGAGATTTTTGAATGGGCAACCTTTGAGAAAACATTTTCCTGGAAGACAAGAAGTAAACACAAGAAGTAAAAAAAAAAAAAAAGTTAATATAGCATTTTCAGACATTAATGAATATTGCTATAGTTTTCATCAGTCAGTGCAAAAACTAAGATACCATTTCGTGATCACTTCCTCTCCAGTTGTGCAGAGAACTCTTCACTTGCCGACGAACAGAGCAATTATTTATTTCAGATTTTTATTAAGTTGGCTTGAGAAAGCCAACTTACTGAAATCCTATTTAAACTTATTATTATTATTATTATTCTTCTGACTCTAAAATTTAAACTCTAACTCGTCCTAGAGCTTTAACTCTACAAACTCCAAACTCGGGTCAGACCTTCAAACTGTTCTGACTTAGTGTGCTATATCTTTTCAGACTGATTTGACTTTCAGATTTCTTAAAAATTAATATTAAAAATCATAAAAATCCCATTGACTTTCATTGTAACAGTTCAAAATGAGCCAAGACTACGGTGGCCCAGTAGTCTACACCAAATAAACTCAAATCTAAATTCCCTAAAGCCTTGGACTCAATTAAACTCCCATTCTATATGTACTTATGAACTCTATCTATCTATCTATCTATCTATCTATCTATCTATCTATCTATCTATCTATCTATCTATCTATCTATCTATCTATCTCTTTCTAACTTATCTATCTATCTATCTATCTATCTATCTATCTATCTATCTATCTATCTGATCTTTCTTCCTTTCTAACTAATCTATCTTTCTTCCTTTCTAACTAATCTATCTTTCTTTCTTTCTAACTAATCTCTTTATTTCTAAACTAATCTATCTTTCTTTCTTTCTAACTAATCTTTCTTTCTAACTAATATTTCCTTCTAACTAATCTATCTTTCTTTCTTTCTAACTAATCTATCTATGTTTCTTTCTAACTAATCTATCTATCTTTCTTTCTAACTAATCTATCTATCTTTCTTTCTAACTAATCTCTTTCTTTCTTTCTAACTAATCTCTTTCTTTCTAACTAATCTATCTTTTTTTCTTTCTAACTAATCTATCTTTCTTTCTTTCTAACTAATCTATCTTTCTTTCTTTCTAACTAATCTATCTTTCTTTCTTTCTAACTAATCTATCTTTCTTTCTAACTAATCTATCTTTCTTTCTTATCTATCTATCTATCTATCTATCTATCTATCTATCTATCTATCTATCTATCTATCTATCTATCTATCTTTCTTTCTTTCTAACTAATCTATCTATATATCTTTATTTCTAACTAATCTATCTTTCTTTCTTATCTATCTATCTATCTATCTATCTATCTATCTATCTATCTATCTATCTATCTATCTATCTATCTTTCTTTCTTTCTTTCTTTCTTTCTAACTAATCTATCTTTCTTTATTTCTTTCAAACTAATCTATCTTTCTTTCTTTCTAACTAATCTATCTTTCTTTCTTTCTAACTAATATTTCCTTCTAACTAATCTATCTTTCTTTCTTTCTAACTAATCTATCTATGTTTCTTTCTAACTAATCTCTTTCTTTCTAACTAATCTATCTATCTTTCTTTCTAACTAATCTATCTTTCTTTATTTCTTTCAAACTAATCTATCTTTTTTCTTTCTAACTAATCTATCTTTCTTTCTTTCTAACTAATCTATCTTTCTTTCTTTCTAACTAATCTATCTTTATTTCTTTATTTCTTTCTAACTAATCTATCTTTTTTTCTTTCTAACTAATCTATCTTTCTTTATTTCTTTCAAACTAATCTATCTTTATTTCTTTATTTCTTTCTAACTAATCTATCTATGTTTCTTTCTAACTAATCTATCTTTCTTTCTAACTAATCTATCTATGTTTCTTTCTAAATAATCTATCTATCTTTCTTTCTAACTAATCTCTTTCTTTCTAACTAATCTATCTATCTTTCTTTCTAACTAATCTCTTTCTTTCTAACTAATCTCTTTCTTTCTTTCTAACTAATCTCTTTCTTTCTAACTAATCTATCTTTCTTTCTTTCTAACTACTCTATCTTTCTTTCATTCTAACTAATCTATCTTTCTTTCTAACTAATCTATCTATCTTTCTTTCTAACTAATCTATCTTTCTTTCTTTCTTTCTTGCTAATCTTTTTTCTTTCTTTCTTTCTTACTAATCTATCTTTCTTTCTTTCTTACTAATCTTTTTCTTTCTTTCTTTCTTACTAATCTATCTTTCTTTCTTTCTTACTAATCTATCTTTCTTTCATTCTTACTAATCTTTTTTTCTTTCTTTCTTTCTTACTAATCTATCTTTCTTTCTTTCTTACTAATCTATCTTTCTTTCATTCTTACTAATCTTTTTTTCTTTCTTTCTGTCTTACTAATCTATCTTTCTTTCTTTCTTACTAATCTTTTTTTCTATCTTTCTTTCTTACTAATCTATCTTTCTTTCTTACTAATCTTTTTTTCTTTCTTTCTTTCTAACTAATCTATCTTTCTTTCTTTCTTACTAATCTTGTTTTCTTTCTTTCTTTCTTACTAATCTTTTTTTCTTTCTTTCTTACTAATCTTTTTTCTTTCTTTCTTTCTAACTAATCTATCTTTCTTTCTTACTAATCTATCTTTCTTTCTTTCTTACTAATCTTTTTTTTCTTTCTTTCTAACTAATCTATCTTTCTTTCTTTCTTGCTAATCTTTTTTTCTTTCTTTCTTTCTTACTAATCTATCTTTCTTTCTTTCTAATCTTTTTTCTTTCTTTCTTACTAATCTATCTTTCTTTCTTACTAATCTTTTTTTCTTTCTTTCTTACTAATCTTTTTTCTTTCTTTCTAACTAATCTATCTTTCTTTCTTACTAATCTTTTTTTCTTTCTTTCTTTCTTTCTTACTAATCTTTTTTTCTTTCTTTCTTTCTTTCTAACTAATCTTTTTTTTCTTTCTTTCTAACTAATCTATCTTTCTTTCTTTCTTTCTTGCTAATCTTTTTTCTTTCTTTCTTTCTTACTAATCTATCCTTCTTTCTTTCTTACTAATCTTTTTTTCTTTCTTTCTTACTAATCTATCTTTCTTTCTTTCTTACTAATCTTTTTTTCTTTCTTTCTTACTAATCTTTTTTCTTTCTTTCTAACTAATCTATCTTTCTTTCTTACTAATCTTTTTTTCTTTCTTTCTTTCTTTCTTACTAATCTTTTTTTTCTTTCTTTCTAACTAATCTATCTTTCTTTCTTTCTTTCTTGCTAATCTTTTTTCTTTCTTTCTTACTAATCTTTTTTCTTTCTTTCTTTTTAACTAATCTATCTTTCTTTCTTACTAATCTTTTTTTCTTTCTTTCTTTCTTACTAATCTTTTTTTTCTTTCTTTCTAACTAATCTATCTTTCTTTCTTTCTTGCTAATCTTTTTTTCTTTCTTTCTTTCTTACTAATCTATCTTTCTTTCTTACTAATCTTTTTTTCTTTCTTTCTTACTAATCTTTTTTTCTTTCTTTCTTTCTTTCTTACTAATCTTTTTTTTCTTTCTTTCTAACTAATCTATCTTTCTTTCTTTCTTTCTTGCTAATCTTTTTTTCTTTCTTTCTTTCTAACTAATCTATCTTTCTTTCTTTCTTACTAATCTTTTTTTCTTTCTTTCTTACTAATCTTTTTTCTTTCTTTCTAACTAATCTATCTTTCTTTCTTACTAATCTTTTTTTCTTTCTTTCTTTCTTACTAATCTTTTTTTTCTTTCTTTCTAACTAATCTATCTTTCTTTCTTACTAATCTTTTTTTCTTTCTTTCTTTCTTTCTTACTAATCTTTTTTTTCTTTCTTTCTAACTAATCTATCTTTCTTTCTTTCTTTCTTGCTAATCTTTTTTTCTTTCTTTCTTTCTTACTAATCTATCTTTCTTTCTTTCTTACTAATCTTTTTTTCTTTCTTTCTTACTAATCTTTTTTCTTTCTTTCTTTCTAACTAATCTATCTTTCTTTCTTACTAATCTTTCTTTCTTTCTTACTAATCTTTTTTCTTTCTTTCTAACTAATCTATCTTTCTTTCTTTCTTACTAATCTTTTTCTTTCTTTCTTTCTTACTAATCTATCTTTCTTTCTTACTAATCTATCTTTCTTTCTTTCTAACTAATCTATCTTTCTTTCTTTCTTACTAATCTATCTTTCTTTCTTACTAATCTTTTTTCTCTCTGTCTAACTAATCTATCTATCTTTCTTACTAATCAATCTTTCTCTTACTAATCTATCTTTTTTTCTTTCTTACTAATCTATCTTTCTTTCCTTCTTTCTTTCTAACTAATCTATCTTTCTTTCTTACTAATCTTTTTTTATTTTTTTATTTCTAACTAATCTATCTTTCTTTCTCTTTCTTACTAATCTATCTTTCTTTCTTTCTTACTATTTTTTTCTTTCTTTCTTTCTTACTAATCTATCTTTCTTTCTTTCTTACTAATCTATCTTTCTTTCTTTCTAACTAATCTATCTTTCTTTCTTACTAATCTTTTTTTATTTTTTTATTTCTAACTAATCTATCTTTCTTTCTTTCTTTCTTTCTAACTAATCTATCTTTCTTTCTTTCTTACTAATCTTTTTTTTATCTTTCTTTCTAACTAATCTATCTTTCTTTCTTTCTTACTGAACTATAAACTAATTAAACTTTAAACTAATTTAAACTTTAAACTTCTTCAAACTTATTGGTCCAAACTTTCACAAGCCAACTTAAAGTTTGTCTCGACGAACTTTTTCTAGTTTGATTATTGTAATCAGCTCGAGCTGTTCAAGTGGGTAGACTGTTCTGAGAAGCCCTTCAGCGCACTCCATTGACACTCAACTAATCAAGGCCCCGCTCTCTTGAGCTCTCACCACAACTCTCAGAAAACACATGTTATATGTGTGATCTGTGTGTTAGGTGCTAATTATAAGCTCTGTTTGAAATGCACAGAAATTATTTCAAGTTGAAACATAAGATCGAGAACAACAACAGGAAGGCACGTTCTCAAAAGAAAGGAAAACCCTCAAGAAAATATCACCGGTAAATGGATATGACTTTGTTAATGTTAATGATTCAATTTCAAAACCTAGATAAAAAAAAAAAAAAAAATGTAGTTAAAACTATTTTATAAAAAAATTACATATTTCTTAGTTAAGTCCATACCTGCATTAAACCCCACACCTTTGAGCACCATTAGAAGCTTTCTATATGCCATTTAACCAGGAAGATTCTGTTCTTTTTCCACATAAGTCCATTTTCAAAATGTCACTTCATTATGATCATTATGGTCACTTTCTTACATCCTTTGTGTAAGTCAAGAATTAAAAAAAATATATATTTTCATCTTTTACAAACTTACTGTTCAGTATTGTGTCATTAAATCAGAGAACTGCTGACTCATTGAGCCCAAAATAATGTTTGTCAAGGTCAGTGTCAGATCCTCTTCAAATATGCCATAAGAATGACAAGTGATGGAATATATTATCCCAGGCAGCTGAAGAGCTTGCTCAGCATTTTCCACACACAGATATGCAAATATTATATATTATGTGAATTACATGCAAACTATGGGCAATGAATCATCAGGGAGATCAATACTTTTTTTTTTAATGATCATGGTTGATCATTAAAACACAACTAATTAGATTTGTGTTGTCTTAAAATTGGGAATTTGCTGAAAAGTTTATTTCCAAACATATTTGTATATCAGTGAAATCAAGTTTCCAAGTTGGAAGTCCACCTTCAAAAAATGAAAGTGTCCCAGCAAACATAAATATTTCCGAAGAACATTTTGCTAACGTTCCATTAAGATATGAAAACATTATTTCTGAATGTTCGAAACGTCCAGTTGATTTTTCTTGGTCCTAACCTATCTTGCAAACATTAAGGGAACGTTACTTTTGAATGTTCTCTGGAACAAGTAGTACCATTAAAAAAAAAAAAAAAAACATTAAAACAAGCGTCCAACTTATACATTTCAGGAAAAAATATTCCATGAACAATGTATAAATAAAGTTTCTGTGCTAATGTTTTGATCACATTATTAAAGACCTAACTTTAAACGAACATTCCATTTATGTTACTGGAATAATATTTGTTTATAACATTGATAGAACATAATTTATTTGCCAGAACGTTAACCAAAGTTCTCGTTCCCTGTTAGTTGGGGTAATATTTCACATTTCCTAACGGGAAGATTTTCCAAGGACTGGTGTTATTCTAAATATAATATCACCAAATACTAGTCAAGTGTTAAATAAATGTAGGTGAAACATATTTAAATAATCTTACAAATGAATGTGTTAACTTTGGCAGCCCTAACATTCATCTGAGAAATAAGTATCAGCAAAGTAGAGATGTTCCGATACCATTTTTCCCTTCGATACCCAACGCAGTCTCATGAAAGTGCGTATAAATACCACGAATGTTATTTCTCGTGTCATTCATACGCCAAAAATGTTTTTTGCGTGTAAATGCTACGCACTGAAAACCGCTTGGGTAGGGTTAGGGGGAGGGGGGAAGGGGGTTGCGTGCGTATTACACGCCAAAAACTGCGTATCATATGCACGCGAAAACTGCGTATCATATACACGCAAAAACTATTTTTGGCGTATAAATGGCACGAGAAATAACATTCGTGGTATTGATACGCACACTCGGGGTACTGATCCGATACCTGGTGTGTATACAGCTGCAATTCATACTAGCCCTGTATGAATTGATAGAATTATTTGATGGTGTGCTTCAGACGTATCCCTTAATTAAACATGAACAAATATAGGCTATGAAGTATTTTTATTATCTGACATACATTTCACAGTACGTGTCTATATCACGTAGTGTGTTTATCGTGTTATTTATACGCGAAAATGAGTTTTTACGTGCATATAATACGCATGGGTTGTTAAGGGTAGGTTTAGGAGTGGTGTGGGGTGCGTGTGTATTATACGTTTGGGTAGAATTAGTGGTGTTGGGTGCGTGTTTATTACACGCAATAAAGTGCGTATCAAATGCACGCGAAAACTGCGTATCATATGCACGTAAAAACTCATTTTCGCGTATAAATAACACGATAAACACACTACGTGATATAGACACGTATTTGCGTGAGATCTAATACTGTAAACTGAAAAGGGTATTTTAGTTTTACAATATAACTGTATAAAAAAGTGCATCAAATAACACTAGGAATATAGGAAAATAATCTCTTTTTAATATAAAGTCCAGAAACAATTTAGTTAAATAAACGACATTTCAATTTGGACAGCGGGTGGTCAGGTCATCCAGAACAATAAACTCAATAATTTTGTCGAATACATTTATCGCTCGTTGGCTGTCTTTTGAGAACTTTTCTCTTTGTTTGAATGAAGCTTCCAGAGATTGTTGATTCTGCAAGCAACCACTGTTTAGAGCAGCGAAGAAGAATTGATCTCAGATTTGCAGCGTTAAGCAAAGCTAGCGAGCATAAAGGTATTGTTTAAGAAAATGGTATCGGATTGGTACATGGGTAGAAGTACTCGCTGATACCGATGCCAGATTTTTTTTTTGCTATCGGCGGCATTTCCGATACTAGAATCGGAACAACTATAAGTAAAAGCTTATCTAACACATCCAACACAAGTATTCCTCCTGGAAAAGAGCCTTGTGTCTCTGAACAGAGCGTTGTGAATTTAATGATTCTGTACATTGTTTAAATTTTCATCTCTGGCAAGCAGATGTCCAAGACTGCTTTATGTGTTCATGTTTTTGGGCCAAACAGAGACAAATTGCAGCTTGGCATGGCATTATGCATCTGTGATTTTGGAACAGGTGTTAACAGACCTGAAGATGCATTTTTATTCAACATCAATGGGGAAAAACACAACCTGTGCAGGTTTTCTGCTGCAGGCTAATGTAAATTAATGACCATGTGGTGTGAAAAACATCCTCATTCCATTTTTCACAATGCATTTGCTAAAATACACTGTGTGCGTTCCTGACTAATAGGCATTGATTTAAAAGGTTTCTGCATATATATTCTCAAATGTCAACCAGTATTAAAGATAAGGCACAAAGTATCAGGAGAATTAGGAAACCTATCAAGGACATGTCCAGGGCTGCGTTTCCCGATAACGTTGTCTCTTAGCGCGATACGAAGGCTCTTAAGGTATAACTTAACTGAAGGTATACCATTTCTAGGCGTGTTCCCCGAACTATACCTTAGAAAGCTGCTTAAGATATACCTTCTTACGTCGGACGTTACCGGGTGCTGTCCGTGGCGATGGTGCTGAATCTGTTGATATCGATGACTCGAGAATCAATTATTCTCTCGTGCAGGGGCTGCTTATGTGAGAAAGCGCTGTTCTTTATAAAAGAAGCACTTCAGAAATAGTTGAAATTGCATTTACTAGGACTCATGGGATATTATAAAAAATAATCTAAACTATAACAGCCTATAATAGCCTTGCCTACATATTTTAAAATTGTATCATATATTGCTGCCATCATAACCATTTAAATTTTTGATGTGCTTTCTTCTCTTTCCCATTTTTGTTCGCTGAGGTGAGCTGCGATGAAATACTGTTCTTGTAAATACTTTCAAGCATTTCAGTAATAAAAGAGTACGTCATGTAGCTACGGTGCTCGGCAGTGATCAAAAAGGATTTAAACAGTGAATTTTGAATCTCTTCTTGTAAACTCAGAGATGTGGATTCAGACGGCAATTAAATTACCACACGACCTGTTTGTCAAAAAATCAGTAGGTACTAATTTGGACAGAGATTTTTACGCGGGTTGGGTGAGAAAAAACACTGATATTATGGATTCGGACGGCACTAAAATAACCGACTTACCCCTGTAAATGTTTAAAATACCGTATGAGCCCATGATAAACAATATTAGCGTCCGAATAGGACTTAACTGACAGTAGCCTATGCTTTCACTGGCCTTTAAAAGCGCTCTTTAATTAAAATAAATTTATAAAATTGTATTATATATAATAATATAATTAAAATTGTAACAACAATCAGTGTAATGACAATTTTATTCTTTGCATGAAAACACTTGAATTAGCCTAATTGAACACTGTCTGGGTGTATTAAAACTTCAGAATTATATTCATAAAGACCTTTAACAGTGATAAGGTATAGCTAAGAGTGCTCCAGACCAACCTTCCGAACGTATGACTTACAGAAGGTATACTTAACTAAGAGCGTTTCGGGAAACACGTATTAACGATAAGGTACAGCTTAAGGTGTAACTTAAGAACGACGTAGCGTTAAGAAGGTTTCGGGAAACGCAGCCCAGATCATATGTTGTCACACTAAAATGCAAATAATAGTAATAATAATAATAAAATAAAAATTCTCATTTTAAAAATAAAATACATTTATTAAATTATAGTAAAATATTGTTTATTTACTGTGTAACTATATTTTATTATTTTAATTATTAACTATTATTTTTTTTCAAATAGCAGCAAAATAGACTTAAAATACTCCGTCACTTTTGGTCATACACACTTAAGAAATATGAAAAAATAAACTGTTAAATGTCTACTTTTTTATGGGTCCACTTACAATCGAAATAAAACATTGTGCTTTTGTAAAATAAAGAAAATAAACAGGGTGTGCTTTCTGCCTCTCCGTCTCCGTGAACTTTTTTTCTGGAGCACGTCTCTAAACGTAAACAAAACTCAGCATACTAGTCACACAGGCATGATCAATATATCTTTATAATCATTTAAGTGTGTACTTTTAAATTATCTAATTCAAAACTAAAACAAATATTCTGTGTTTATGTAATCTATATAAAAAGAGAGAGATGCCAGGCGTTCTCATTTCAGCTAATTATCTTTTAATGTGACCACGCCGGCACGCCCACAGAGAGGGCGCGCTATTCAAACGCAAATGATCTGAAACTTGCCAACGCCCACACGAGCTCGATAAAACACCAAGTTCAGATTAATATACCGGTAGTCTGTCGTTTTGCGAGGCTGTGAGGAATAATTCTGGATAATTTACCTCAGAAGTGCTGGATTAATTTCACTTCGAGGAGCCATGGATCCAGCGAGGATCATAGTAAGTTTTTTATTCTGAAGTGTTTTGTTCTAATCGCGAATACTGTTTTAATATGAATCGCGTGTCTCTCTCTGTGTGATGAATGAACGGCACGAATTCGCACTGTTGTTGTTACAGACAAAATATGAAAGACAACATTTAGTTGACTAGTTTGGGATAGATTGTAAAGTTTTTTACTCTAAAATAGACATCAAATAAGCTTTAGTTAACCAGTTTCTGCTCATAAGTTAAATATATAACGTTAGAATGTTTTGTCAAAAATAAGCTCATAATCTAAGATGTTATTATAGTGTTTGTTCCAATGTAGACTATATCAAACTAATGAATCCTTAACTTTGAAATATGAATGATAAAATCCAGGCTATAGGCCTACTTAAAAAAAAAAAAAAAAGACAAGATAGATGTAAAAAAAATATTAATATTATTGTTTTTTATTAGTGACACATTTGAGGAGAGGATATATTCCAAAACTTTCTGAAAATACAGTATGAGAATTAACTGCATACTAGAAATGTTTACCTTGGAAATTATACAATTTGAATGTATAAAAAATTTGTGAAAAAATACCTTTTTTTCCTCTCTGAGAACTCTAACTTTCTAACTCTAACTAATTCTGTAGAATGGTCCATATAGCCTATTTGAACAGGATTTGTTTCCAGGTATGACTATGTACTAAAAATGTGCTTTTGACTTTCATTTATATTTGGAATATATATATATATAGTTTTTTTTTTTTTTTTTTGTCCTCACATTCTTTCTTTTGTGACACACCTGAATGAAAGGCTCATTAGTATGCAGGGTCATTAGTATGCAGGGTCTTTGTCTTCTCAGGTGTGAATCACAGCAAGTCATGCCCCTGCGCATATTGCCTTTGGAAGCAAAAACTGTTTTAAAAAATTTAAATCAATGTATTGTTTTATGTGAATGATTAGGCAGGGTGATTTTCAGATCATTTTAACCCTCTGGGGTCTAAGGGGTTTTTGAGGTCCGTGAGATGTTTTGACATGCCCTGACATTTGTGCTTTTTTCAGTTGCTTATAAACATATTAATGGCAAAGGTGTAATTACACTCTATTTAGCACAAATAGGGGTACCATAATATGCGAGCAACATCTATGTACATATTTGTATTTTTGAGGGAATAATGTTTATGCATGGTTATTCAAAAAACTAAAAATTAAAGTTTCTGAAATAAGGCCACAAAACACATACTTAACATGTGTCCACAAGACTTTTGACTAATGGATGTAGTTGCCTAGTGTTTTAGCTTTAAGGGTGGGGTAAAGTAGACGTTGTTTTTGGGCAGCCAATGAAAACCATAGGCTGGGATTATGCAAATGTTTTACAAACCTACATGTTTATGCTGGAAGTAAGACTGGAATTGTACTTCAATCAGAATCATACTTTCTTTAGAGAGACAATAACTCCATTGATCACACACTTTAATCTCTGAAACTTTGCGGACCTTCCATCAAAGGTAATATCTTAAAAAGCATTATAGGGCACTTTAAAATAGTGTCACATGCAAGAAAATCTTATTGAGGGCAAAATGCGACCTCTTTTGTTTTAAGATTCTCCCTACCATTAAATAGGCCTAGAGCTTTAAAATTGCATTGCCTTGAGAAGGCAAGCACAAAATCAGTCTGTATGTACTTTTCATTTCAATGTACTTACATTTTGAGAGCTTGGCCAGGTTAATCCAGGTGGGTACTTGGGAATGACCCTTGTATAAGCAACCAAGTAGTCTGAGACTGTTTTTCCCATCCTGGGATAGGTTTTGCCTTTCAAAAGCCCTCAATAGATTCAGATTCCCTACTAGCAGCAGGTCCCTGTAGAGACCCGGATCTGCGTAGGTGAGGAAGATTGAGAGCGAGAAAGAAGAACCACTAATAATATACTGAGGCTTAGATCACTATACGCCAAAGCACTTTTTCCTGCCTGGGCAAATGAGCTTTTCATTTTCCTTTCGGAAATCAATGCTCGTCACGCCACGTAGCCCTGCATGCTAAACTGTCTCCTGATCCCTTGGTCTGTCAGGGAGGAAAGACATTTTTAAACATAACAAACATTCATTAAAGTGTAACTCAACTCCTGGTCAGAGCCTAACCAATGGCAATATTTAAAAAATGCTGGAAAAGTGGGCAGAGTCCAGCGGAGACAGAGAGGACGTGCACCTGAGACCCACAGTGACACATAGGTGTAATTTGTGGGTGGGAAATGTCCCCACCACTTTTTAACCAGGGTCGATTGTGTCCCCACCACTTTTGAAACATCTCGCGGCACGGATGCGCCAATACGAATAAATAATACAACTCCAGTTAACTCTAGCAGAGCTTTCATTCTGTTCGATTGTTAAATAAGAGGCGATCTAGCTCTAAAATGTGCTGTTTTTTAAATCAAGCGATCAAAGTGCTCGTTGCCGCTGCGATCAGTGGTACGCAGGCCCGTCGGAACAGGACAGGCAAACCAAACAATTGCTTGGGGCCCCGAGCTGGACTGGGGCCCCAAGACAACGACTGTTTAAGAATAAAATGCAACGACAAACTGTGAGCGCCCCTTTGATAGTCAATGCAGTAAAGTGCAATGACACTGTTATCGGAATCCCCCTCAAGGGGGCCCCCTCAGTAGTCGCTGACAGCAGCCAGCCAACGCGATCTCTGCTGCCGGCAAAATACAAACCTCCTCGGGAGTTATCATGAAGCGGAATTATGCTTCAGGAAGCCAGAAAAGAAAGAAGAGAAAGGAAGAGAAGGATAAGAAAAATACCAGATAGTGGTAAAGTGATAACTTACACTGCATAAAAATAGCTCTACTTGTCTTGTACAAATGGTGTAATTTTGCAGCAGGTAACGTTAGGCTAGCAAAAATATGTTTATGTTAGCTAACGTTACCTGTCTGACGGCAAATGCTGCTTGTAACGAACAGTTAGTGCAAATTTTTTTTCGGACGGACGGAATATGGTCAACGTTACATACTGTCATATGTTTTTTAACGGTTTTAGGAGTTCCAGAATCACTGTTTATCGTATTTAATGACATGACATTGCTATAGCTTTGTAATAGGTTTTGATGAAAGTGGCATAGCATGCTATACTAACTATTCCACCGTGATAATCAATTTACCAATGGGGGTTAGGAAAACCACAAAATAAATTTCCGTGCATCAAACATTAGCTTGGGATGTTTTTAAGCATTGGTAGTGAAAGCAGCATCCCTTCCCTTCTAATATCAAAATATGGAAATGGTAACATATCTTTAAGTTTTCTGTAACACTTTATAATAACAATCATTAATAGATGGTAAATTGTTAGTTATTTAATATCTAGTTAATTGTCATTTAACTGTTAGCAAACAGTTTTTTTACTTGATAAATAATTTGTAACCTTATCCGTCTATAAACATTATTTAACCTGAAAAAGGCAGGAATATGATTTTTTCATAGCTTATGTCACTGTCATTTTTATTTTTTTATGCACAGTATGCAACAACAGTATTTGCACTGTAAACCTTTTTTATTCATATAAAGTGTGTGTGTGTGTGTGTGTGTGGTGGGTGGGGGTGGGGGGCTTGGGGGGCCTCCTTGTCCATTTTGCTTGGGGCCCCCAAATTTCTTCAAACGGCCCTGGTGGTACGGATACAGTGTTCTCGTGTGGCTTCAGTCCGTTGCGGAGAGACTCTCTATTCGTTCCGGTGAAATCACAAAACAAAATGCGCATAAACGTGTCCCTGCTTGATATGCAACCACTGATAAACATAAGCGGTTTTGATGAGGGAAAAAAAACACTATACCTAGTGCAGATTAGAACCCAGAAACTCTGACACGTTTGTCAAAAGTTCTGCCACTCTGGACCGTTAGAAGGCCTACATAGAACAGTTGAATCTGTATTTAGTCTCGTGAAAACACTGACAACATTTATTAGATCTCATTAAACGACAAATTAAACACAATGTACTATTTAAATCGATTGCTGGACATCTTAATGTTATTGTACATGCATCTGATTTATGATTTAGCATTCTATTAGCGTCTCCGATGCCGACGATGCTAGCGAAGGGCGTGGTGAGCTCGTGCCAGGGGCGTGGGTATTGGCCTTCAACATGAATGACAGACTTATTCTAAACTGCAAGACTCAGACTCATTTTTTGTTGTCCATATTTTGAACAATTAGTATAACAAGAACAAAATAATTTAATAGCTATAAAAACCCAGCTTATATCAAATGTCACATTTAACTTGTTTGGTGGTCAGTTTAAAAAAAAAATTAAGAAAGGAAAATAAATAAATGAATACTTATATTCTCAGCAAGGATGCATTAAACTAATCAAAAGTGACAGTAAAGACATTTATCATGATTTCTGAAGGATCATGTGACACTAGAGACTGGAGTAATGATGCTGAAAAGTTGCTTTGACATCTCAAGAATGAATTACATTTTAAAATACATTAAAATAGAAAACAGTTGTTTTAAATTGTAATAACATTTGACAATATTACAATCCATGATCTCTAACCGGAATGTAGGGAGGTTTGGCGAGAGAAAAGGCTGAAAGTAAAAGGGATTAATGATGTCAGCTGAGAAGGAAAGTTGGCAAGTTATTTTGCTGAAAGATTATAAAAGATAATCATTTTTTATTTTGAATCAACATGCACCAGTGAATCGTTCACAATGAGTAAAAAAGTAAATAGGGTCAGTTCAGATTTGAATAGACTGATTCGAATGACCTATCATGGCTTCTTTGAGGTGCATGAAGAATACGGTGATTCATGCAGACAGCAGGAGATCACGAGTTCATGGGCTGCAGTCAACAAAATGCTTATTCTGCTTCAATAAGAATGTTCAAATGTATATAACCAAGGTTACAGTTATCAGATATTATACTAATGTTATAATACATCTCACTGTATTCATGCAGTAGTTATGATCCATGCACACAGAATTTGTGTATCTGCCTTTGAAGACACCCTGAATGAAATGAGTTTCGCCTTAGGTAAAACATTTCATTTCAATGTAATATTAATATTAATTAACTGCATGTACTTACTATAGAGTTACAGTCAGGGTTTTGTTTTAGGGTTAGTTACTTGTGATTATGCATAATTTACTTATATTAGTAGTAAGTAGATGAAGTAACATGTAACTACGTCACAAATGAAAGTGTTACCTTTTCTACTTCAGAAGTTTATTTCAATGTGTTACTTGCCATTTCTTTGTAATTGTTTGTGAAATTTACTAGCAATTTCAGAGTGAAAACTGTTTCCAAACCTATTATTTTTTCAGTGTAAGTGGGCAGTTCTTCAATATACTTCAAAGAGCACCAAATATCAAAAATACACTTACACAATTCTAAGCACCTCTGTGGCATAATAATTTGTGCTTTAAGACCAAAATCACCACGGGTGGCATATCAGTCAAATAGATCCCAGACAAGCATGAAGTCTCTGCTTAGTAAATAAGCTGCATATGCACCATCCTGATGTAAAGATTCATAAAAGTACCCTGTTTGTGGAAGCACTTGAGCGGGTTGATACCATGACAACAGCTGTCGGCCACGGCACTGAAGGTGCCGCACATCCGTACCGAAATAAGAGCCGTCCTGCCCTGTGAAGTGTTCATCTCTCTGGGCAGATCGCATGCTACGTGACTCTGGTTTCAAGTGGATTTTCAAAGAGAACAAAAAGAGGTTGTTCGCTCTTTATGGGCTTAATGAGTCACACTGTGTTCAGTGTCTGAGTGTTGCTGCTAGCATTGTGCTCTTCAGATTGGGGTGCTTGAGCAGCGGGTAAAGGATTTTTAAAGGACACCCCAAAGAGTTGCATCCTGTTTCCACTACTGAATAAAAGTTTAAATTGAAATTGTATATCTCACAATTCTGAGAACAAAAGTCAGAATTGCCAGTTTATATCTCACAATTCAGACTTTTTTTTTTCAAAAAAATTGCAAGATATAAACTCACAATTCTGAAATTTTTCTTGCAATTCGGACTTTATAACTTGCAATTGCAAGTTTAAATCTCACAATTTTGAGAAATAATTCAGAATGATTAAATTCTATATAATTCAGAAAAACAAAAAGTCAGAATTGCAGAATATAAACAAAATTCTGCGAGTTTATATCTCAGATCTCACAATTCAGACTTTATGGCGAGTTTATATCTCACAATTCTGAAAAATGTTTTTTTTAGAATTGCGAGTTATATGATCGGAATTGCAAGAAAAAAAATCAGAATTGGTAGTTTATATCTCACAGTTCTGACCTTTTTTCTTAGAATTCTCTCCGAACTCGCTATTGCAAGGAAAAAGTCAGAATTCTGAGATACAAAGTCACAATTACCTTTTTGTTTTATTCCGTGGTGGAAACAAGCATCCAAGATGTGACTCATGCATTCTTAATACCTCTTGAGGCTCAAGCTAAGCTAAGAATTCACACACTGTTTAGCACTAAGTTGGTTAAGCCTCCACTTCACACATTCATTGGATTAATTTCAAGGGCATGTCAAAAATATAAACCTGGTTATTGTTAATTATGTGGCACTCTTTCAAAAATGGAGGACACTTTTAGTCTTTCTAGCCCTACTGTCAAGGGAAGAAGTGTAAAAAACAAGCATTTGCAATGGTCACACAATTAAAAGTACAATTAGTTTAAATCTTTCATTCATTCCAACTCAGAACCATTGATTTGGTCAAATAAGCACTTTTTCCACATCATTCGCTGTTCACCTGTGAGCTTTAAAAACATCTTCCTTTTAAACAGACCGATGCCCTAGACGCAATTTGTTTTCTTTCAGAATGCCGGGAGGTGTAAATCAAGCATAAATCGGCCTGAAACTCCTGTAGTCTAAGCCTGGCTTAAGGGGGACAAAATACTTTAAAAAATACATAAGTCCCCCTGTAGTCAATCATTTTATCCCTTAACACTCACCTTTGATAACCAAAATTACATATTTAAACGGTTTTGCCTTAAAATAGCTTGAATGTAACTCTACACCCTTGCCTCATAGTATACGCGGTTCTATGAATATGCAAATGAGCCCCACCTCCACTCACTCACACCAGCTCAGAGATCCACTCGTTGACGATCACACGGTTGACCTGATTGGTTACAAGGTAGTTTGTGACGTCAGAAACACCAGCGATTTCAAACCACGTTTTTGTCTTTGGTTCACTGCCGGTTTAAGGAGAAAATACTCAATGGTGTTGACTTATGAATTTACACGTGGTTTGTCTTAAAGCATATTAAAAACACCACATAGACATATAAACAACATTAAAAGCTTGATTTTCACCACAGGGGGACTTTAAGAATATAATTTTTGCATCATTATACATCTATATTTAGCAGTGCCTTCTTGTGATTGAATCACTTAGGCCCTGTTTACACGAGAACGATTCCGAGTGAAAGCGTAAAAATATTTTATCGGATGTGCCTTTCGTTTACACAGTGACGCCGTTTTTATGGCTTAAAAACGCAAAAAAGTGAAACCACCCTCCAGAGTGGAAAACTTAAAAACGCTCCACCGTCGCGTTCCCGTGTAAAGGGTAAAAACCGGTAAAAACGCAAAACTGCCCTCGATCACGTGCGCGTTTACGTCACAGGCATTCGCCAGTACAGGAAAATAATAACTAACATGTCGGATTATTTCCATACGTCGGACCTTCAAGTCGCAACAGCAGCTCTGATAAACGTACAAGAGTCTTTTCAGCAGTTGCACAAAATATTCTCAGATATTGGTGTTGTTGTGTGGCAGTGCTTCGTTGCCACCTAGCCGCCTGGAGTGCACACTACATCGAATTTCACACACTTTTGCGTCACCATATGCACGCAGATTTCCCCTTCATAACGCTCGTCTAAACGCAGAATAAAAAGTGAAAACGCAACGCCACTTTTGCGTTTTCTCTTCTGATCGTTTCCGTGTAAACATAGCCTTAATTGGATACCAATACCAGATGCTAATGAGACATTAATTGTTTCTGTATTGCCATCTAGATTTTTTAATACTGTTTTCTTCTTCAAGCATGAATCGGATTCAGAGCTTTTCCTATTGCATAACCAGCATGACAGGCAACACAAAAGTCCCAGGCCACTTACAAAAAATAGTGCCAGAATGTCTTTTGCTGTTTCCTCCTCAACCATGACTGCTAAAATGGCATCTAATTCATTTTGATCACTGATCACAGTATCCAGCTTCAGTTCGTCTTGGTTCTTTCAGACACATCTGTCTGAGACCATTATTTCAGATCTATTAAGCTTTTGAAGAAAACACGTTCAAAGAAAGTCACAGACCTGAACTTTCCTTCAAAAAGTGACCTTTTAGTGACCCGGCAGAGTCTTTGAAGTCGTTTTGCTGACCGAGGACATTGATTTTGCTATTGTGAAATCACAAACTCCAGTGATTCATATATCTTGTTACATCCACGCTGACGAATATTTGTTTCCACATTAAAGATAGAGATCATTGTTATAAAAACAAATCCTCTGTAAATCACTTTGTCACATACACAATATATGAAATGAAGCAGAATTGAGAGCAATAAACTGAATACTTTTAATTAAATTAAATACTTTTGGACATTATTTTTAAAAGACAGTTAAAAAAAATGATACAATTAAGTGTAGAAAATTAAAGTTAAATCGACAGCCCTGGCTTTAGTATATTCAGCTTGCACCCCCAAAATTTGCTTTGAGCAAAAATAAAATTTTTGAATGAATTGCCATTCTATACTCGCCTTGCACCCAGCAGTGTGTGTGTGTGTGTGTGTGTGTGTGTGTTCTATATTCCCTCTTAAACCCAAGGGTGAGTTCATTAAAGCGATCTGAGCTTTTTGCATCTCTCATCCCTCCTTTATCTCTCCGCTTTAATGTCTGCTAATAGATGATGGTATATGAAATGCTCTTTCTATTTAGAGGTGATTTTTTTTCACTGTTTGAATACTTTCTCCAGCTTAATATGCAGAGACAACTAAGATGAATAAGCCATTTGTAAGTTGATTCCCTGGAAAGTGTAAACGCTGCAACTCCATCAAACTTTTGTTTGTTTGGTTTGTTTGAGTATCCCAATAAGCCCCATACAGTGATACTGACTTTTTTACTTTGCAACCATTTAGAAACACCACAGACACCCTAGCAACTGCCTAGCAACACCTTAGCAACTACATAGCAACATGGCCCAGCCACATAGGCAACAGAATATTAAAGAAACACTAAGGGAATTATACTAATAGCAACTTCAATGGGCTATGTAAGAATGGTATGTATTAATTTCTTCTTCTATTGTCAATGTGTGAAGAACAGCTTGTAAAAAAAGGTAAAACAACAAGACCTTCCCCGTCTATGAAAGCCTGCACTGTAAAAAAAAAAGTTGGATTAACTTAAAAAAGTAAGTTACATGGTTGCCTTAAAATTTTTAGTTCATTGAAATAAAATGTTTTAGTTAATACAACAAAGGAGATTGGTTTAATGAATAGAAACTCAAAATATTATGTTATCTGAACTACATTAATGATCTAAGTTGATTTGACAAAATATAAAAAGTTGTGATAACAAATCATCAAAATTCATTTTTACAGTGTGTAGACTGATTTTTATGTGAAGGTTTCGCCGGGAAAATCAAAAGGATGTGCATTTACGCTCCCGAGAGCCTCTCTTCCATTCAATGAAATAAATGCTTACAATGTTCAGGATAATGCTGAAAGAGCTAAGTATATTATTTGATGAACTCTATGCACATGCACATGTAAATTCAGCTCTAAAAGTCCCATTGCTGTATTTACACATTGTAAACTGATAAATATTCTTCATACCATGTTTTAAGTTGAGGAACCTAACCAATTGATTGAATATTTATCCTCTCCAAAAAACATCAAGCTTCTCCAAGCTGTAAAAATACCACCAAAATGCACAGTCACACACGTTGATGCTTGCCAATTATTTAGCATTAACACTATGGCATTATCCATCCTGACATTATGTGTGTCCCTTACTTATATGTGCATATGCATGCATTAGAGTCATGATGTGCAATTTAGACAATTATTTAAAAACCCATCCTTATGCATGGTAGGAATAATAATGATGAAAGTCATTACTAGAGGCTAATTCCCCTCGGAGTGTGTGAAAGGGGGCTCAGCAGCGCAGACGTCACTGGAGACGAGATCATCACCTGCCGACTGGACAGTGCTTTAATACCATCTGACAAGATCTGAGCGGGTGATTGATGTCTGTGCTCTGTCGCATCTCAGACAAACAACACCTTTGGGAAAGAATATCTCATAATATGGGCTTATTTATCTTAATGCATAAATATAATCCTGGATATATAATTATCCAATTAGTCCAAATGTATATATTCTTTTGTATACAAAATGTGATATACACATTTTATAGTTACTACAGTAACTTATAACGTGTAACAAGGACATTGTAAAAAAAAAAAAAACACATATATATATATATATATATGTATACATATATATATATACTGTATACCTGTGTATATAATCTGCATATATATATAATATAAATATAATGTAATATAAATATGAAATCTGCCTGTACAATAATATAAATATTGTACATTTGAATTTTTATATAGCACTATATTCTGATTTTAGCATATACACCGATCACAATAAATCTATTTAATAGATAGAGCAGTGAGTGGTTTTATTGTTGTCTTTTGTTGTTTGATTAGCATTAGTGAAACAGTGCAGCAGGTTTATTCGGCTGCTGTCACTTTAAGCCCTGACGCACGACGCGGATCTAACATGCGTCCGATGTTCTCACATTTCTTTACTGTCATTGTGCTTACAATGATACTCATCAACAACGGCATTTTGACATAATTTTGTGATTTTCTGTCCACTCAAGTGTGAAAGAGAACTCAATACGTTACTGGTGCGTGAAGCGGCTTTCTGTGCATGGGTTTTGGGTGAGATAACAGTTCTCTTCTGCGTCTTATCACTTTTGATTGGTTTAAAAGCACATGAATGAATGATAGCGTGATCATATAATGTAATGTTAGCCAAAGGATGCCAGGAAAAAAATATAAAAATATTTTTAATGGAATAAAACGAGATTTTTTTTTTTGCAAAATTAACACGTTAAAATATATATATTTAAATTGCATAATCCCCGACACCCCCGGTACTATGAATTATGTTATTTAATACAATAATGCTGTTACCTGGTTAAACATGGCTTTTATTCCCAAAAATGTGAGTTGTAAACACTACCTCCTTTTATTCTATTCCTCACAATAGGCTCACAATGTCATTTCTGCAAGAATGTTAAACCTCCAGCCGCTTTCTTTGGTTTTGTATTTCAGTTGTATTTAAAAGATTTAAGTAGGACTTATGGGTCAGCTGGCATACATTCCTCTGGATCAATGAGATTCAACCTTTCCCTGAAAGCTAAAAGTAGTTTATATAACATTTTTACTCCTCGGCTTCTATTTGCGTTTGAATTCTAATGGATGAGAGAGCAAACTATAATATTTGTATTGTTTATTGCTTGTGGCATTTGTTTAGATCCCACAGAAACCACATATTCTCTAGAAAACACAATATTTGATTTAAATTGGCATTGCTCTTCACTGTCTTTGGAGTGAGAATGTAATCTTGATTGCCAAGAGATGGTCAAATGTGTGAATAAGAGATACACAAATCTAAACATATTTGTTGCAAGGACTTGTAACACTTTATTTCGATTGTCCACTTTAGACTAGTCTGTCTGCTAACTTTATTTTGATGCTCCCCCTACAGACATTTTAAGTAACTTTGCAACTACATGTTTACTAAAACATGTACTATTACAACAAACCTATTCTACTAACCTGAACCCTAACACCTAACCTTACTGTCTACTAATACTCTACTGAGAGTTAGTTGACAATAGTTGCAAAGTTACAATAGAATATCTAAAGTGGACTATCGAAATAAAGTATAACGCATGGATTTAAAATTGCATCTTAAAGAATGTGTTTTTCCATTCGTATCACATTGATCCTGGCCAGTTTCGAGACCAAATGGTTAGGATGTCTGTAGCTGTGCACGGATGTCACGGTAAAGCCCAGTTTGCGGAAAATGGAAATGGCCGCAGTCTGTGGTGAGCTGATCTCTACGACCACCCGAGAAATTCCCTGCTCCTTACAGAACTCTACGGCTGTCTCGACCAGCTGGGTTCCCAGACCTTTCCGTCGCTGGTGGAAGGACACGATTAACTGAAACACCTCCGCTGTCGCTGCATCGTCTGCGTTCCACCCATCCTTCGAAACGCCACCAACTACAGCCAGCAGCCCGGACACTTTCCACTTCCCGTTCACCTCCACCTCCGCCACCCAGAAATGATTCACCTGGTTATCCAAGAACTTGGCCTGAATATCTGCCATTTCCACATCCATCTTCATCTTGAGGAAGCTGTCGTAAATTTCGTGGCAGCAATAGTAAACCAAGCAAGCCCAAGCTCCTCCGAAGAGCACGGCCTGGAAGTACGAGCTCCCTCCGAGCACATACCCGGCCACGGAGACGCTGAGGGTCACGCCGATGTGGTCCGGATGACTCATGGCTTTGAAGAAGGATGGGTAGACATGCTCCAGAATGCCAAAGCGGAAGAGAGAGACAATAGCAGACTTATCTGTGGGCTTGTAGGGCCGGATTACACTCTGCACTGCAAGAGAGAAAAGAGACTGGATTTTTTTGGAAAATTTTTCCAGGATTCAACTGATGCTGACTGACCGTCTGCTGAAAGTTTTTGCAGAGTTCTTCAGAAGGGAGAAAGAAGAACCCTTGTAATTAAAACCAGGGTTAATATCCTTAACTAAAGCTAAAACGATTAAAAAAAAAAAACTGAAATAAAATAAAGCATAAAACACCTTAAACTTATTTAATTTCAGCACCAAGGTAACATTTCTCATTTTTTTAGTTTAAAGGAACCGTATGTAAGAAATGTATTTCAATTAATCATAAAATGGCCCTGATGTCACTAGATATTAAGAAATCATTTCAAATACTTATATCACTGACAACAGTAGTCCGGCCAGGATATTGTCATTTAAAAAGTGAAGTTGCAGCCCTCAACTGATGTTGATGTTGTCATGTTGTGTTTTGGTCTGATGCTCCACCCTCCACCGATCTACCAATCACGAAGTCAGTAGTGTTGCGGCATCCGGGTTGCCAGCTCTGCTCTAGTTACCACAGCTGCAGCTACAAACGTGTCGGATAAATTTTTTTTTTAACATTACGAATCCAAAAAACCTTGTTATGATTCCGAAATACACCGCTCTACAGTAATTTGAAAGTGATTGCAGTACCAGTTTTGGCCACAATCTTACATACGGTTCCTTTAAGATTAACTAAATAAAACTAAACACAAAAAAACATTTTAAAAATAAATAATAAAAATGACAAAATTACAAAAAAAATTACTAAAATTAAAATGAAAACAAAATATAAAATAAAATCTAATTCAAAATATTATAAAACTATATAAAAATAGCTTATCAAATATACTAAAATAATACTGATTAAAACACATAAATCGTACATATCAAAATCGTGCGTTTTACATATTATCACCTGAAAAGAGCATTTGAAGCTTCGAATTTGCACAGGCAAAACATTTCAAGGCCGAAAAAAAAACTAAATCAGATGTGATTCTGTGAAGAAAAAAATTATAATTTCATGTGCATTTTTCACCAAAACATTGTAAAGAACGAAAGAACGACAAACAAAATACCATATCATTTGAGAGAGAAAAAACAGAATTAATTAGAATAAATGATTTGGAATGTCTTGCATTTGTAAACAATCAACAAACTTCATATAATAAAGGAATGTTTCACAAATTTTGTTTCACAAACGTTTCACGTTTGGTGTGAAGCAACACCTCTGAACTTACAAGCAGACTAGCAGAACCATCACCCACTCATACATCTAGGAGATTACGTATTGTTCCACAATACTGCGATTTTTAATAATTCAACAAAGCACAAGCTATTCCAGTCCTTGCTAATTGCATTAGCACGAAGACGCACCTGCCACCTGAGACACCTCGCACAACACATTTCTAGAGAAAATGTTCACTTACAGCTAGTCTTCTGTACCATCGCTGCTGCTTGCTGTACTTCACTCTCAGACGCTCTCCTTTCTTCCTCACTCACTCAATGAACTTTAGCCACGGTATTGGGACAAATACCCATTATAGGGCAGCTTAGGGGAAGAAATAGTGCATGTTCACCACACACACACACACACACACACACACACACACACACACACACACACACACACGCACACACACACACACACACACACAGAGTCAGCGTCTCTATTTAATAAAATCAGATGTAATCTTGGCCTGACTGTGTAATGAGGTCCACTTGGCTGGCTGGATCAGTGATAGCTATATCTGCATATCTCTGACTTTGTAGGACTGCACCAGTTTGTCCACTAAATGTGACTTGGGTTTTAATCACGAAAGCCCAGATTAGAGTAACGGTGTCACTTAATATGAGCAGTTAAAGATACATTTCTGCCAGCTCTACACGCCAATACACTGGCTGAGAGGCACAGGCCGGGGTGCAATTATATTGTCCTTTTTACAGCTTAATAGATATGGCTTCTCAAACTAATTTCTCATACATTTTCCTGTTTTGTGCTATAGGGTAAAAATAACAGCACACAGTTTTGGAAATAATGACAGAATATTCATATTTTGGGGGTTGAACTGTCCCTTTAAGCATAAATTATGAAAATCAACATATAGGTGATTTTCGTGAAGGATGTGGCTTCTAGGGCAATGACAATGACTCACAAAGTATTCGGATGCTTCTTGGGCCTACGGCACCCTAGAATTTAAATGAGAAATCCTTTAGTTCGGTCTGAGGTGCCACAGACCCATAACTTACATCTGATTACTTGTCACTCATTCAGACTGCGTGTTACAGAGGACAGATTGCTCTCCGACACAATGCACTTCATTTAGTAACCAGTGCGCATGTTTTTACATTATAGACATTCTCTATGTGACAACTAGCCCCGGTTCTAAAATGTTTTTTCGGATTGTTCTCTGAATGTTCAAAATGTCCTGTTTTTTAAAATGTTTTAAAAGTTTTTTCTTAGTTATGCGAACGTTAAGGAAACATTAAATTTCAATCATTACACATAATGGGAATGTTCTTGAATGTTCTCTGAAAGTTCTGAAAAAAATTGTAACATTTAAAAAATGTTAGATGAATATCCAACTAAAACATTTCAGAAAAAAATGATTATTTGATTATGAATATGATGAATATGAATGTTTTGAGAACATTATTAAAGACCAGATACATTTTAATGTTATTTTAACGTTACTAGAAGAATGTTTGTTAATAACTTTGAGAGAACCTTGTGAGCTGGGTATAAAGTTTTGAGTCAAAACTCTGACATTTTGTTACCTTGTTTTTTGCATTAAAATAAGCCTAAAAGACTTGATTAAATGGCAAGTTCCATTGTGACCCCATAGATTGTGACAACATGCCCTGGGTGTTAAACCAAAGCTTCTTATTTTTGCAGCCAAGACTTTAAGTTTTATAGAAACTAACTTCAAATTTAACTTATTTTGAGAAACACTGAGTGTGACAACTAGCCCCGGTCTCCTACATTACTAGCACAGATTGCACTGGCATCTCTTTATGCAGATCCCACCTCAAGAAAAAAATATCATTGATTGACTCATAGTTAGAAATCCCACATTTTTACAAGCCAAAGATTATTTTTCCACTTTCTAGATTCACATATGTGGAGTGATATATCTGCACGGTAAATATTATCTCAGTTTAGTTTGACAGATACTGTATGGGGGGCCTGTATAGTGCTAAAAGATTTAACGTTACCTTTCACCTTCATTTATAAGCGCATAAGATCTCAAAATCTCACTGGGAAAAATACAAGCAATTGCTGTTAAGCTCTGATGGCATTTCACAAACCCATGTGGTATGTGCTTTCTGGATGTATCCCAATACATTTATGTTCAGAAATTCAATGACATATTTATGAGGACAACCAATTTCAACATCGCAAATGCGCCTTGTTTTCCTTTTTCTTTCTATGGCCCGCAAGAAAGCTGAGGTTATTTACAGAGAGTCTTTGCCGTACCTTATAAACCATATTTGACTTCTCTGATTATGTGGCAATGATTTACGTGAACCCTCTATACAAGCATCATCTTTTATGATCCTAACAGTGCGAGTACTCATATGACCTTGAGGCAGTTCACTCAACGCCTGGATCTCCACACATTTATTCTGTTCTTGACACTCGAATGAAGGATTTAAGGAATAGGTCACCTCAAAATAAAATGACAATTCTCTAGTTACTTGCATTGAAAGTCCCTCCAAACCTTCATGACTTTCTTTTTTTTTGCGGAAAACAAAAGGAGGTTTTATTTTTTTAATTTGCAATAAATGGAGACGGGCATGTTAATGCTTCAAAAAATGCAAAAGGACCATCAAAAGTATCATAAAAATGAACCAAATGACTCATGCACTAATGTTTAATACTGACGTAGACCTAAAGAGTCTTATTCACTGAACATCTTGACATCCACGTTTTCTCTCCTTGATGCATTTATCATTCATAAGTTCATAATGAGTTTGTAAGACAAGAAGCAATGTTCAATTTATGAACATATTGGTCTTTTGAGTTCAATCTTTTTAATGAATCATTGGTTCACAAAACCAGTCTGAATGATTCATTCAGATGCAATGTTCCAGTTACAGAAAGGCAACTTAAATTTCCATCATGAAGTTTTCATAATAATAATAATAATAATAATCAAAAGACATATGCAGTATCACAGCTACTTCTCAGACCTTTGGCTAACATTCTGGCAATGTTCTCTCAAATTATGAACATTCTAAGAATGTTAGCAAAGCATTCTTAGAACATATTTTTGTCAGCTGGGATATAGCATACAAGTCATGGCTGCTTTTAAACACTTTTTTTATGTTTTATAAGCTCCAGACCCCATTATTGTAAGTAAATAAAAAAGAGTGACATGCACAGTCTACAAACATTTATATACATTTCATACAGGTTTGGAAACAACCTGAGGGGGAGTAAATTATGATTACATATTCACTATCTCCATAAAACGTTCACATGATCTCTACCAGTCACACTCACAAATGTTCACTCAACACGTCTGTTCTTGACATTTGAATAAAGCCTAAAAAGTCTGATTCATACAATAGAAAAACATTGAATGCTTATTTTTTTCCCTCTGGATCTTTCTTTTCTTTCTTTCCTGCAGTCCTAATTATTTTTGGGGTTGTTAATGAGTTTTGCAACAACTGAAATCTTTGGAGAAAATGAAAAGCAACCTGCTGTTTACCAAATGTTGACTTCCCTGAAATGCAAAGGCATCAAATTCTGATCTTCTAAGATGTACTCATTACTTTTTCACTATATTTGTCCTAAAATAGAGAACTTTTTGTTAAACATTATTCTTAGTTGAAGTAAATAATCCTGAAGAAGTAAATTATGATTAAGCAAATTGTTAGCAAAACTTATTACTTTAAAGTCTCTTCACATAATGTTAACAACAGACATTATGTTTCGCACAAATCTAAAACAACTATAAAAAGAAATTCCAGAGGGACGGCATGACTCGAAAATTTCTTCCGGATTTAAGTTAATTCAAACAACAAGCACTTTGCTTTCCATATTTCTCATAGACAACATGAAATGAAGAACAATCAATAATAAGTCATGAAAACTTATTGCCTTAATTTTTTTACCCTTTAGTGTAAACCATTTCTCTCTTGGAAAGTATTTCTCCCAAAAGCATTTGAAGATTTAAACCATGTTAAAAGTGTATGGATTTTACTGCATTAGATACATATATAAAACTTAATGGTATCTGCAAATAAACTATGCCAGACTTTTTCCAATTTCACTTCCATTTAATTTCTCATGGCAGTTTGTGGAATGTATTTTTAAACCAACAATAATTTACTAGTAATAGTTGTGGTTCATTTCATTAACATATAGAAATATACCGGTAGCGTATGGGCGTCGATTGTCACGCTAACGTTACGCCCATTCTAAACGTTATCTGCAATGTTCTACGCAACGTAGTACCTAATGGGTACTAACGTTCCCATTTGGATATGAAAACGTTATCTCTGAATGTCCAGTTGTTTTCGTTGTTGTTGTTTTTTAGCCTATGTGAACATTAAGGGAACATTCCAGTTGATCATTTTCCAAACATCATGGGGGGAACGTAACTTTTGAATGTTCTCGAGTCTGAGCATCCTGAAACTTGTAAAAAAATATTAGATGTCTGTCCACCTAAAACCTCCATGAATGATGTATAAATAATTTTGGTAACACTTTATTTGAAGGGGTGTGCATAAGACTGACATGACACTGTCATAAACATGACATAACACCTGTCATGAACATGAAGGAGTCTTTATGAATGTTTATGACTGTTGTCATTAAGTGTCATTCGGTAAATTATGACACTTTTAATGCAAAGTTGACATTGTTTAAAATGTCTTTGTTATGACAACTTGACATTAACCAAGAAATCATAACCTGTCAACCTGTCACAACTTTGGCTGTCATGACACCATTATAACTGTGTCATGAATATTAATTGTCCTCAAGTAAAGTGGAACACATTGTACTAGTTATAAAGATGTCATTAAGGGTTATTACACTGTCAAATGCTTTAAGTTTGATAATTAGGTTATGATTTCTTGGTTAATGTCAAGTTGTCATAACAAAGACATTTCTGTCTTTGTTAATGTCAAGTTGTCACAATCAAGACATTTTTGTCTTTGTTAATGTCAAGTTGTCATAACAAAGACATTTTAAACAATGTCAACTTTGCATTAAAAGTGTCATAATTTACCGAATGACACTTAATGACAACAGTCATAAACATTCATAAAGACTCCTTCATGTTCATGACAGGTGTTATGTCATGTTTATGACAGTGTCATGTCAGTCTTATGCACACCCCTTCAAATAAAGTGTTACCATAATTTTTTCATGTTAACATTTTGAGAACATTGTTAAAGACCATCTAAATGTCTAAATATGTCCTACATTTGAATTTGAATTTACTTTGCAGCAGTTGATGCATATAGTATGAATATATGAGCATATTACATCTAGTGTTGGGGGTAAGTCATTACAAGTCACTCGAGTTACGTAATCAGATTACTTTTTTCAAGTAACTAGTAAAGTAACGCATCACTTTTATGTTTAAAAAGTATATAGCCTAATAAGTAACGCAAGTTACTTTGTTTTCCCATTTAATGACTGACAGCTCTCCTGTCCCCATGTTGAGAGAAATTTGTGAGTAAGTGCAGAGGCGTTGTATGTGAACATGATGGTTATTACAGTTCTAGACTAAATGTGAGCATATTTACCCATCTCACTTTCACAAAAAATAATCAGTATTCCTCAAAATGAATAAAAACAGTGAAATGCAAAATCAGAATACTACGCAAACCTGGAATAAATAAATATGTTAAATAAAACAAATATTTTTATGCATTTAATCTCACTTTATTGACCAATGTACTTGCTGCTGATCTTCCATGATTCAGCAAAAATGACTTTAGAGTTTTTGTTTTTATTCGTGAAGTTTATTCTGTGCCCTCTATTGTACACGTGTAAATTTGCATTTCCTTCAGCCTTATTATTTCAATTTTGGTGTGAACTTTTTTGGCGCACTGTTTTTCGCATACTATTATATAATAGGGAAGTATTCGATTTCGGACGCAGCGCATAACTTTGAATGAACGTTCTATTAAAATGTTTGGAAGAATGTTTGTACATAACTTTGAGAGAATCTTTCTAGAACATTAACCAAAGTTCTGAGAATGTTCCCTGTTATAAGCTGGGTATGGACATATATATGTTCCACTAACATTTGACAATCAGAAAGTGACACAATATAAAATATGAACAGTACACGTATTGATTTTAAAACTGAAATAATAGATTCAATTTGATGTTTTATTATCTAATGCAAGGGCATTCAGAAATGTTCAGTCCAAGGCCGTTATGGCTACCAAACATGCACTGATATACTATTATTTGTTGGCGAATGGCACAATGAGCCTGTGAAATGTTGAATTATGTCATTTGTTTTTGATACGTAAGCAGCTCAGACTGTTGTGACAGCGTCTTGAACAATAAACCTGTGGATGTCAGGTAAGATTGAATTTCCTCTGAGGTGAGACTGCTCCTTACACCTGCTTAAATCAATAACGCCCTGAATGAATCCCAGACGAAGACGAGGGTCGAGGCACTCTTGATGTTTTTTAGAATAATTTAAAGCATGTCGATGAATTTGGAATTTCACACCGGTGACCCCCTTTATCCCGGTAACCTTTAATCGGATCATGATCAAATCAAGTTAGTTTTGGAGAGGGTTTCCTTTGCCGGGAATTATAAAGACAGACAGTGATTAAAAGTCATGACTCATGAGCAAAAGTCTCAGTTTGACCTCCATGTAAACTTCTTATCATCTAAGAGAAGCATTTGAGAGATTTAAAGATATCTCACTTGTATTTTCCCCCCAGTCCAATTGGTTGAAGTTCTGTCTTTTTGTTGGAAACTTTAATGTGCTTATGACAGCTGTAGTGATATTCATTTAAAAAGTGTCCTGCATTTTTTTTGTAATCTGGTTTGATTCTCAAGAATGATTTGATCAAGAAAATGCATTATTAAACTTTAAAACCTCTTCCGAAGCAATCGTGAACAAAAAAAGCAAGTTATTATAAATAATTCAGCAACTGCTTTTGATAGCTGCTATATAGACCAATTTCGTAAATAAATTAAATAGTCAAATAGACCAAAAACGTCACCATGTTTACTAACTGAAAAGGGGTCTATACATTGGATGTTAAATTGGATCATGTCTTGATCTTATTTCATTTGAAAAAAAAAAAAAAAACACTGTTTAAGGGTTGACTGAGTTAAAATAATGTTAGATTAATGTTAACATTTTAACATCCTTTGCTGTCCAGTCTGACCTGAGACTGACTGATAACTTATTTTTTTTATAAATCTTAAAATTTGATCTCCCAGTTTTAAAAAAGAATCACTGTATTTTGAGACTTAAAAGGACAATTCACTCAAAAATTATAATTCTGTCATCATTTACTCTGCATAAAAGATGTTATAGACTGACAACAACCTCAGTCATCCACAACGCATCCCTGAAGTGTCAGCAGAGATTGTGTCAACTAGACTCTCTGATCCTCAACAAACCCGTCTCCATACCGGCGTTACATGCATACATATTTTATCCATACCTTGATAAAAGAGAACACCAGACGTTTCTTTGCCCCACGCGGCTTTCTGTTGAGATCTTGCATAAAACTACCCTATTGTTATTGCTGAACCCTTTTGTTTGTGTGTTGCTTAATTTTAGTGTATGTGTAAACTCGTATTGTATTCGTTTCTTTTGTTTTATGTATTTGAGTATACGGTGTACCACTGTATGTTAGTTCTGAAAGAGGCGGACAGGTAAGCATGTCACGTGACATACTGCAACACTTGTTGTTTTTTTGAGTTGTTTTTTTGAGTTGTCTAGTAACTAGGTTAGGGGCGAGTGCCACTCCATGTACTTTTGGTTTTTGGTAGTTAGTGGAGATTAGATAGGGTGTCACGGACACTGAAGATCTTTGCTTTCTTTCTTTCTTTTCTTAGTTAGGATTAGAGGTTATTTAACAGTTAGACTTCGTTTGGATTTGTTACTTTTGTTTCTTTGGCGCCGTCCACGTCCCCCTCTTTTCTCTTTGTGGTATTGACCATCTTACAGAAACTCTGAATCCACTGTATATATTTATCTATATTCTATGTGTTTGTCTTACTTCACTTTTGCCTAGAACCTTGTTGTACTGAATAAAGGTGTTGGCTTTTTGCACAGTTACCTGGATTGGTGTTTTTTTTTTTTTTTTTTTTACAACATATAGATTATATGTTTCTCTTTAATGTCAAGTTTAAATGTTGGACCCCCGAACCTCTAGACTACATCGGGGGTCGTAACAACCTCCGATCTTCAACCAGATGGAACTGGATAAATATTCTGAATTTTCCGATCCAATCTGACTTGTGACCTGTAATGCTGCCTGAATAACACTGTTCGTTCACTGGGCAGAGGAGAACTCCCAAACCCCCAAAAAATCCAAGTATGATGTCATCGGATGATGTCATGCAAACTTTATTCCTTCCTGACCATAACAAAACACACACAAACTTCTAAAGGTAATAATATGAATAATCAGATCATAGCTTTGGTCATAACCTGGCAGCTGAAAAACAAGTAAATAAATCAAAATGGAAAAAAAAATTCCTTATGCTTGAATTGAATTTAAATTAAAAACAATAAAATTATTAGGTGATATAGTAATCTCTTAAATGGCCGAAGTCTGTGATAAACAATAGAATCATTTGCATCAAAATTATGCATTATGCATTCATGAGTGAGTTGCTAGAGGCTAAATAAATGACTTATTGAATAGATTATAAATTCAAGTACAAAATATATTAGCTATCATTTTGAACAATGCAATGACTATGATGTTATACTGTGTGTGTGTGTGTGTGTGTGTTGCCCCTTACGTTACAGGGGCAATCACGTTCCTATGATGAAAACAGCTGATAAATGATAAGTGTGTGTGTTAAATTACTTTTAAGGTTTGCAAGGGGAAATTACTTACAGCCCACTTCACTTAATCAATTGACTATTTTGCACAATTAATATATATATATATATATATATATATATAATCAATATATTAGCCAAGGCCAAATGCCGTAGGGTACGTCATACCCAACTGATGTACCTAGTGGTTGATGTCTAGACACTAGCTCACCAGTGAGTGCATTAGTAATCTTTCACAAATATTTCAGTCTTATTCAGGCCTACATAACCTTGTGAGACTAGCCATGCCATCCATTTCTGCAGTAGAGAGTTGTGGAAAAGCTTTAAGGAATAATTTGGAGCTAGAAAACGTGTCTAATTTAGTTGAGCAATGCTGAGTAAAGCCAACGATGAACAATGAAACGCTGCTTTTCTGAACGCATTCGTCTTCAATAAGCGCTCGACTCAGAGGAACTATAGGAAGCCAATAAAAGCGTTAAACAATTCAGTCGCTGTAGATTGAGGGGAAACAAAAGCTTGCTGGAAGTGCTGTATTGCTATTCGACGGCGTTCTCTTCCCCTCCGGGAGAATAGGGACACAATGTGGACAGTCAGGCAGCTCTACACCAAACTCCATCTATCATACTTAAGAAACAAAGCCACCCACCTATGTCTGCTCAACAACACGCATGGATATTCTGAGGTTTACGGAGACACTGAAATGACACACAAGGACCAGAGCTGTCACTATTTCAGCAATCTATCTGATGGAGAGCATGTGTGTGTCAACATCTCCTTGGTTTTCATTAGGAGGACACTGTTGTTAAAGTGCAATTGTCGGCTGGGGACGCTACTGTGGTGTCGTATTTTCATGAACAGAGACCTCAGGTGATGGTGTATTAATAAATGATGGTGGAAAGTGAAAGTGCACTCTGAGGATCAGAGTTCACAGATGCTCACTGAAGTTTGTGAGTGGATCCTCCCCGCTAAAACACAACAAACCTGATGTTTTCCGCTATTTCTGGAGACATTAAAAGTCACACACCTCTGGGGCACACGCTGAAGTGGACACTCACCTGGACAGCACTTACGCCCACCCTGACATGCATTCACAATCAGTGTAGCCCATAAGGTAATTCACTTGTCTGATAGATGCATAGGTAGCGATGTATCAAGTACTAAGAAATTACGCATAATTATAGGTTATGTGTCAAAATTTTACTTAATTAAAAGTCCAAGTACTACTTTAGTCAAAGTAAAAAAAAAAAGACTTCACATGTAACTGTACTTGTTAAAAGTAAACACTACACATATTTTTTTTTTTTTTTTTTTTAAAGACAAATGCAACCAAGAGACAGTGGATGTTTTCTCTTTAGTTTTGATGCACAAACTTTATAAAGCAACTTAGTCATAATTTTACTCAGTGTCTTAACTATAAGGCTTTAGAACACACAGAGTTACTCACTGAAATTGCACATTGTACACAAGTAAAATTTTAAATAGTGCTGCAGGGATGACGTATTTTCAAAACCCAGAAGGGAGTTTTAGAACTTCCAATTCCATCGTCTTGAAGTCTATGTTTTTTTTTAGTGTTTTTTTTATGTGTTCTGTTAAATGCCTGAAATAAAGTCTACATGGTTTTTGTCATGTGAAATAGTATATCATTTTGTATACAAATTCCCCAGAATAATACAAAAAGACTGTCAGACAAAGTCAGTTTTCTAAGAGAATTTTTTTTGTTATTTCTAAATATAATTTAACGCCAGTGTTATGTCCACACTATAATAAAACATTGAACTAATAGCCTTAAACCGGTAATTTAGACATAATGGGGTCTTTAAATGTTATTTATTTATTTATTTATTTATTTGATAGGGACAAGTGGGAACAGTCAACATGCACCACACTACAACATTTATAGCCAAGGCTAATTTGCAATGTCCGTCCCCAGATGGGCTTTTCACATAACGGTACATACAGAAAGTACAAAAGAATAAATTTACATTTACAGGAACATTACTTAATTCTGACATTACATAAATAAATGTGCATTTGAGCGCAAACTATCAATGATTGCATACTTGATCTCTTTTTAAAATACGCTTTAGTTCATTTTTAAAAGCCCCCAGATCTAAGTCCTGTTTCAGCTCAGCGGGCATGGAGTTCCAGAGCCTAGCACCCTGGACAGTAAAAGCTGACTGTCCAAAGGTCTTTTTTCTAACGGGCACTTTCACATTTCCGTTAGCAGCTCCTCGTGTGATGGAGCCCACTGATCGAAGTGGGACTATGTGACGTCTAAGAACATCAGGGGCTTGTTTGTGCAAACATTTATACATTAATTTCAAGTTACAAAATTTAATAAAATGTTCAAAATTTTAAAAGTTCAACCTCTGCAATACTCCACAATGGTGTGTTCTAACAGATGTTTTATCCAATATTTTTAAAGCTCTGTTGTAAATCAATCTTATGGGCCTGACTGTTGTGTCTGTTGCCTGTGACCCAGGAGGTTATACAATAACTGAGGTGAGAAAAAATCATTGCGTGCATAAATGTATTTGCCGCATGAAATGTTAAACAGTCCCGTATGACTCTAAAACTATACAAGTTTGCCCTAGCTGTACTAGTGATTTTTTTTTACATGACTTTCAAATGATAAATGGGAGTCCAGAATTAATCCCAGATATTTTACTTCTTTAACCTGGGCAATTCTTTGACCATTAGTTGTCAGATGCAGTTCTTCCATGGGGTGTGATCTGGAAGCAAAACAAACTGACACTGCCTTACTCAGATTTAGAGTTAGTCCTGAGTTTTGAAACCATACTACACAGAATTAATATGTTGCTGCAACTGCGCAGTAATTGCCTCAACACTTTTGCCACTCACAAAAACAACTGCATCATCTGCATACATTTGGAAACCTGCGCCCGGACATATATTTGGTAAATCATTAATGTACAATGTGAAAAGCAGAGGCCCAAGAATTGATCCCTGGGGAACCCCCGTTTTCAACATTGCAAAGGGTGACTTTTCATTGTTAATTATTACACATTGTTGTCTATGTTCCAAATATGTCTTAAACCACTGTAAAGTTGTTTTATCAAAATTCAGCTGAGATAATTACATAAGTACATCATGATTAAGTGCGTTATAATGAAGTACAGTTCTACCAGAAAGACTCAGGAGATAAAATGATGTAACAAAGCATCCATTTCTTGGCAGCCCAGCAAGCAATTGTTTATAAAGTTCTTTGGCGTAGGCCCCGTCCATAGTTCGTAATCCGAGGGTAGCGGATCTGCATCTCCTGCCTGAAGACGAGGCAGGGGCGCAGCCGACCCCCCAGGGAGGTGTAGACAGGACCATCCTGGTGGTGGTGGGGAGGGTGGAGGTTGTTGTCACGTCGGCATCTGCAAACTCAAACATGTGTAAGTACCAATCTTTAATACAGTAAGAATAACGTGATTGGATTGATGTGAAGGTAATAAGTGACGCAGTAATTAAAGCAACACTAAGTAGGATTTTTTACCTTCAAATAATGTTTCCAAAATAATTTCAGTGGTTCATTAAGTCGTGACATGGTGAAATGCACTTATGCCACCGTTTTGCAGTCCTTTATCTGGTATATCCACGCTATGTAAGATTGCCAGATCGGGTCGCGTTTCTAGTTCTAATGAGACATACAATGGGACAATTCCGCTTCCAACCTGTAGGGCGACCGCAGAAGAAAAGTTACTTGGTGTTGCTTTAAATCGTCCTGCATGGCAGAACTTGTGCTAAAGCTTTCATTTCTCAAAAGATATATTTTTCTGGTTGCTTAGTTCTGTTTTGATGCATACACAGTCTTGATTATGAATATGTATTGTTTGTTGACGTATGTATGAATGTATACTATGATCAATGTGTTCTGCATAAACAATTTAGCAGTCACTGTAATGAAGTCTTGTTGACACTGGCAGCGAATGTCTTTGCGATGCTAATTTACAAACTTCTGATGAATGCAGGCCCTGAAATGGTTTCCAGATAATTTTCCTAAGTTCCCTAATGACCCAGAACAGGTATTATGCACTAAAAATGAATAATCACTAAAAACTTTGAGCGGCTCTTTGAAAGAAAACAAAGCAATCGCATCTCCGAAATGAATTATGAACACGTTTTGCTGGAGGGAATTAGGCCTGGAATATTTAGTTCAAGCTGCGTTTAGCGAAAGGCTTCCACTGTTAAATGAGAAATGAAGTTACTCACTTTTAAACACACTCAATAGGAGGCCTGTGTAAGATTGAGGTAGAATTTTTATGATACACTTTGCCAATGTTGACAACAGCTCTCAGAACCTCACATTACCACCCACAACTATTGTCAGCCAGGTCTATAAGAGGTGCGACACATGGAGACTAGCAAACAGAGGCCGGGTCAAACCTGAGTGCCTATTCATATGTTTGCTTTACTCCCGCTGGCTCCGTTTCTAAGTGGCACAGCATGCTTTTAAAGCCCTGGGACATCTTAATTCAAACAAAAGCAACCTGTACTTTGCATTCCTTGAACAACGGCCACAAAATCGAATAGTACTGTAATATAAAGATCTTTTTGTAGCGGTATAGTACATCAGAGGTTTAAGATGAGCACTTGATGATGCACACGCCATGACTTCCTCATAATGACATAGTTTGCGCAGAATTTCGTTTCAGTTTAATCCCTATAATCAGGTATTACTAAAAGACAGAGCAGACTCTTTGAAATGCACTTTTCTATTGCAAAAAGAAATGGCTTTGCATTTCACTCCCGGTTCAACTAAATCAACAGAAATGAAAGAACTTCCAAGCCTTTACTTCTAATCAAGTTGGAAATGTATTACCAGTGGAGAGTTTTAGGGAGATGCAGACTTTTCTCTCTGTGCAAGTCATTTGTTTTTCCATTAAAGTCTGTCGGTCATGCAGAAGTACGAGAGAGCAGAGTTTCAAATTGATGCACTAAATTATACGGCACCATTTCATGGAAATGATTCAATAAATGACAGGAATAGTTCGTCTTAAAATGAAACTTCTGACATTATTTACTCCTGTCGTTCCAAACTTTCAACCATGGAAGACAAAAAGGGAATTCTTGAAAGGGTTAGTTCCCCCAAAAATGAAAATTCTGTCATTATTTAATCACCCTCATGTCGTTCCGAACCTGTAAGACATTCGTTCATCTCCAGAACACAAATGAAGATCTTTTTAATGAAATCTGAGAGCTTTCTATGCCTCCATTGACAGCCAAGCAAACCCAAGAAAGGTAGTAAAGACATCATTAAAGTAATCCATGTGTCTCCAGTGATTTAACCTCGATTTTATGAAGAGACGTGAGTGCTATGTTTGCACAAAAACCCACAATTTACCACTTTGTTCTCAAAATATTAATCTTTAACGCATGTTCATGCAACGTCTGCTCCCGCGTCAATGCAACAAGCAGTGAGAGACAGTGTACGAAGGCCGCCTCGATTACGTCATTCGCAGCGTTTCATGGGAGTGGGCGGAGCTAAAGAGCTATTTTGGCGCATTTTGCTTGTCGGGACTCTCTGATTGGTGGAATTTTCTGTACAGCATCATGGGTAATGTAGTTTTCATCATGAATTCCCCTGTTAAACATTATTAGTTAAAAAATAATTAATTAAAATGCAGGATGATGACTTCATCAGAAGCAAATACCATTGATTAACAACCTTGCAGCTCACAGTTGATCTGTCTTTAAAGGTTAAGAAGAAAATCAATGTTTTTACTTCTGGAACCTGACTGTTAGAATATAGTTAAATATAACTATAACACTCTATCAGTAAGTGTCCGGAACACGATGACCTCTGTGAGATGTGTCCGTAAATATTTCTGAAAACAACTCTTGAAAAAGTATGCTACAATTTCTGTCAATTAATGCGCTCTCTCCCTATTTTGGACACATGGGATTTGAATTAGAATGGCAAATGAGACCGCAGATGTTACAGCCGACCAGATGCTCATGGATATTGGGGTTACAAACCAGTCAAACTTCTCACAGTGGTCGTCTATTGCAACAACTGATTGCTGGATTGCACGTTTATTGAAAGAAGTAATGCTGTTTTCCACTGGACAGAACAAAGTACATTAACAAAGTAAAACAGTATTACTGAGTAAGAAAATTATTTATTGCAGTGTGGTATGCAAGGTGCAGCTAAAGAATTTCCAGATGTTCATTAAAAATTAATGGCAAGTAAAAGGGGGCCTTAATGACATCCATCTATCATGAAATATCTGTCCATTTCTAAGTGATGTAGCCGTTCACATTAGGGACATAAATACTGGATATACAGGAATGTTTTGGACAAATTTGTTAGTATCCTGAGCATCAGATTTTCAGTTTTGATGTAATCTGGTTGAGTGTAAATTACATCAGAGCAAGTTCAGTCGACAGCATCGATTTTCGTCTCAACAACTTTACAATGAATGGAACAAATGATTGGAGGAGTTAAACCCTGAGAACATTTTATAAAAGATCTTAAATTATTATTATTATTTTACAGTCATTTAGGGTTTTAACTTTACACAGTATTTTAACAACTGTTTGGATGTGTTTGAAATGACATGAGGGTGAACAAATAATGACCGAATTATCAGTTTTCAGGTTTTCTTTAAGGTCATTTCTTTGGTTTAAGGCTATTTCTACTGCCATGTACGCTATTTCTCTACTAGAGTAAAGAAAACATTAACTAGAGTTAACTAAACACACTCAGCATAAATCGGTAGTACACTAATATCTGAAGATGAAACTTCTAACCCATTGTGCCCCACAGTATAAGACCATAAGTGAGCAGAAAACATATTTGGAAGAAGCAGTTTCCAAGGCAGCCGCTGGCCAGCTAACAGGAATAAAGCAGTTACCACACTTACTAAAAGAAGATTAATGTTTTATCCCTCACACCCAATAGTGCTTTGTCTCAGAGCGCTGCAGATGTGAGAGAATGGAGAGCGAGACAGATGATAAAAGTTCCCTGTGCGTCCACTCTAATCAGTTTAGCTCATTTCTAATAGCAATGGATGACTGATACAAAGAGGAACTTTGATTGATAACACACTGGGGATGTTCTCAAAATGCATTTGTTTCCTTTCTCACAGAAGCTGGACCACAGCATCAGGACGAGTCACACAGGAGGATGAAATCAGCAGGTGAGAGGAAAACACCCCTTCAGTCAAACCCATGAAAGCACATGTGACATTACCAACTAATACTTTAACTGTGGACACACGACTTGGACACACAACTTTTATATTTCTCGGGGGTTAAAGTCCCTGTAAAGGCAATTTAAAAAAAAAATTCTAAACACATTATAAATGTTAGAAATGTATTGCTAACACATTTTACAAAGACTGTGAACTGTGAAGTACTGAATTGTGGAGTTAGACCGTTAAACAGTTTTTCACCATTGCAATTTTCCGGATTTTCTGGGCGGGGCTAAAAGGGGGCTCGATGACGCACTGGAGCCCCTGAGCTCCTGGACACGCCCCTACTTGATGACGCACTGGAGCCACACTAGAGCAAATTCACATCAGTTTGCCGATCAATCGCGTCCGTCTATTAGATACTCGCCTACAGTTTGCTAGCTAGCTATGCCTTCATCACGGAAATGCGTACTACCTGGATGCCATCACGTACAAAACAGATCGGTGTCCTTATTTACATTTCCGAAAAACGATCACATCAAGAAGAGGTGTATTAATTTTGTGAAGAGCCACCTTGATGGAGAGATGAGGATCACCGACAAAACCCGCATCTGTAGTGATCATTTTACACGGGATAGTTTTATAAATGTTCGTCGGAGACAACTGGGATTCACTGATAATCCGCTGTTACTGGTGAATGTGGCCTAACGGGCCGAACCGACTATCTCCCCCCTTTATCCTCCCGTCGCGCCGACAACTGGTGCCATCATCGGCAGTGCGTGCCCACCAATGAGTGTAAGTTGCCTTGTGTGCTTATGTTATAATTATAATTGGTAGTTGGAGTCCACGCAGTAACACTACTAAAGCATCCATTTTGGCTGTAGCGGTGACAGAGTTGAGTGTGGCGAAGGCAGCTTTCCCGCGAGTGGGCGTGGTTTCAGCGCAGCCAGCGGACACGCCCCCAGCGTTTGAGAGCAGAGACTACTGCTAATTTTTTCAAGATTTTAAAAGCTTATTTTATGTACTTGCCGGCTTTTTTTATCATTCAAATTTGGCTGGGTGACTAATAACACATTTGTCTGTGGTGTGACAAACTCAGAACACATACTTCATTTTGACTTTACAGGGACTTTAAAGCAAACGAAATTAAAACTATTAAACGATTAAACATAATTTTCATTAAATGAAATGAGGGCTGATATAAAATATTAATAGGCAATAATTAGATTAATAATTTAATAATTAGAAATGTTGCTTTGGTATGTAATTGATATAAAATATGTGTCAGTAATAAAATTACTAACACTAAAACTGACAAAATAAAGCTAAATAGAAAATATATAAAAATTCTAATAAAGTGATTAATGCACAAAAATACAAAAAAAATAATAAAAAAAAATACTATTATAGTATTTTTTTACTTTTTTTTATTGGCTTTTACTTTTTTATTAACTGAATTTAAAAATATTAAACTGATTTATATATAGGAGACTTCTCAATTACATCAACTTATTATCAACTTTCTCAGGAGAATTGAAAATAACACACCAAAGGCGATAACAATAGCAATAACGTTAAAGACGTCAACAAAGCGCAAACAAAGCACTCGCGTCGCCCTTTAAATAATAACTTTATGTACAAAATATAAACATCCAATGCACTCACGAAACCACCACGACACGTGTTGACGTGAGAGCAGATGTTGTTGCGAGAACTCATGTTGGAGATTAATATTTTGAAAGTAAAGTGGTAAATTTAGTGAACAATTTGGTGAATGTAGATTCAAATCAATATTTTTACTCTTAATACAATAAGGTTAAAACTAATAATGAACAACACATAAAAAAAAATTTGCTCAGCAATTATTAAGTTGCTAAACAATACTCATATTGTTTATTTCATATTTGTATGCAGGCACACAGAAAACTGCTGCCTTTGTTGAGAAGTGAACATGAAAGTTGCTTGCTGTAAAACTTTTGACTGACTAGACTAAGTCCATGGGTTTATGGAGTGGAAGCCCGGTCTCGGTAATGTTATGCTGTGAATGAATCAAATGCGGGGCAGTGGCAAAATGATCAGTGATTTTGTAATCAGAAAGTCTTTGGATATCTGCCCTTGAGAAAGAGACAGAGAGAGAGAGAGAGAGAGAGGACTGGTGGAGCTTGTAAATGAATGCGGTCCAAACCGAAGACAATGATCAGCGTGTCACCTCTGCGACGAGGAAAGGCCGAGCCACCAGAGTATGACAAAAATGTTCAATACATACATTTTCATTTTTACATTTAAAGAAAAACAGTTTACCTAAATTTTAATATTCTGTCATCTTTTACTCAGTCACAGCCTCGGTTCCCATATGAATTTCATTATATGGAAAAAAAGAAGAGAGACCTGGATATTCGTCCTCCATTCCTGCTCTACAGAAGAAGGAAAGTCATGAGGATGAGTAAATAATGACAGACGTTTCATTTCCTAGTGTGAACTATCCCTTTAAACAACACTCGCTCTCCCAAAGGCAATGACAGACTAATAATGACAGGCACGGCTCTGAAACTGTTCCCTGCGAAGTTCAAACACACATTAATATGACTTCATTCGGCAAGCGCTCAGCATCCTAGCAGAGCGTCCCTCACTGCAGTGATTGAAATATAATTATTGGCAAATGAATTCATCTCCGAGTCCCTGCCAGTGATTGCTTCCTCACTGCAAGTCCATCTGGACCGAGGAAGCGCCTCTTTCACGCCGAATCCTCAATGAGTTCCTTTACACGGCCCACGCCGCGCGTCCCTGAGCTCTTTTCCATGCCACATCCAGCAGTGGGCCAAGGTTTATAATCTGCTACATATCCCCCAGCGTTCCCGTACATGTCAGGCTGTTATAATCTCCTCTACATGAGCTGTAAAGTGAAGGGTCTTGGACGAAGGCTGTTGGATTTGCTGTTTTGCGAGCACATTCTCTACTGTCAGTCTGAATATGCTACTGTAGATGCAAATAAAAGTCATCTTCACACAGTTCAAGCATGCTACACACCTGTCGGAAATGTTCAAGTGGCTGTGCCAACTCACATACTTGAACAGGGCTTACAAAAGGATTTGTTCTACCTGCCCAGTCGGGCAAGTGGTTGAAAATTTGACTTGCCCTGCCAAATTTTCACTGGACCCAACACAAAAGAGTAATAAATAAATAAAATTACATATTGTTTTAGTTGTTTTTTTATCCATGTAACCCATATAGATAAGGTTATTATGACACCAAAAACTACTAGCCTAACTTTTATAAATTTAAAATATTGCAAAAGACAGTCAGTAATAAAATAAGAGGAAATAATCAAATTGCGAGCAATAGCACAAATAAATATAACAGAACAAACATATGCAACTGAAATAAACAGTTCTTTTCAGGTTTTTATGTTAACATGCTAAATTAGATTTTCAGGTAAACAAATAGTAGTGATTTTTTTTCTGTAATTTAATAAAGTATATTGTTTTTTTAATAGATAGCTTGCCTTTGAACACTGGGAATCTACTTACAGTGAGGAAAATAAGTATTACAAATAAAATAAGAACACCCTGCTATTTTGCAAGTTCTCCCACTTAGAAATCATGGAGGGGTCTGAAATTGTCATCGTAGGTGCATGTCCACTGTGAGAGACATAATCAAAAAAAAAAAGAATCCAGAAATCACAATGTATGATTTTTTAACTATTTATTTGTATGACACAGCTGCAAATGAGTATTTGAACACCTGAGAAAATCAATGTTAATATTTGGTACAGTAGCCTTTGTTTGCAATTACAGAGGTCAAACGTTTCCTGTAGTTTTTCACCAGGTTTGCACACACTGCAGGAGGGATTTTGGCCCACTCCTCCACACAGATCTTCTCTAGATCAGTCAGGTTTCTGGGCTGTCGCTGAGAAACACAGAGTTTGAGCTCCCTCCAAAGATTCTCTATTGGGTTTAGGTCTGGAGACTGGCTAGGCCACGCCAGAACCTTGATATGCTTCTAACAGAGCCACTCCTTGGTTATCCTGGCTGTGTGCTTCGGGTCATTGTCATGTTGGAAGACCCAGCCTCGACCCATCTTCAATGCTCTAACTGAGGGAAGGAGGTTGTTCCCCAAAATCTCGCAATACATGGCCCCGGTCATCCTCTCCTTAATACAGTGCAGTCGCCCTGTCCCATGTGCAGAAAAACACCCCCAAAGCATGATGCTACCACCCCCATGCTTTACAGTAGGGATGGTGTTCTTGGGATGGTACTCATCATTCTTCTTCCTCCAAACACGGTTAGTGGAATTATGACCAAAAAGTTCTATTTTGGTCTCATCTGACCACATGACTTTCTCCCATGACTCCTCTGGATCATCCAAATGGTCATTGGCAAACTTAAGACGGGCCTTGACATGTGCTGGTTTAAGCAGGGGAACCTTCCGTGGCATGCATGATTTCAAACCATGACGTCTTAGTGTATTACCAACAGTAACCTTGGAAACGGTGGTCCCAGCTCTTTTCAGGTCATTGACCAGCTCCTCCTGTGTAGTTCTGGGCTGATTTCTCACCTTTCTTAGGATCATTGAGACCCCACGAGGTGAGATCTTGCATGGAGCCCCAGTCCGAGGGAGATTGACAGTCATGTTTAGCTTCTTCCATTTTCTAATGAGTGCTCCAACAGTGGACCTTTTTTCACCAAGCTGCTTGGCAATTTCCCCGTAGCCCTTTCCAGCCTTGTGGAGGTGTACAATTTTGTCTCTAGTGTCTTTGGACAGCTCCATGTTAGTAGTTGGATTCTTACTGATTGTATGGGGTGGACAGGGGTCTTTATGCAGCTAACGACCTCAAACAGGTGCATCTAATTTAGGATAATAAATGGAGTGGAGGTGGACATTTTTAAGGCAGACTAACAGGTCTTTGAGGGTCAGAATTCTAGCTGATAGACAGGTGTTCAAATACTTATTTGCAGCTGTATCATACAAATAAATAGTTAAAAAATCATATATTGTGATTTCTGGATTTTTTTTTTTGATTATGTCTCTCACAGTGGACATGCACCTACGATGACAATTTCAGACCCCTCCATGATTTCCAAGTAGGAGAACGTGCAAAATAGCAGGGTGTTCAAATACTTATTTTCCTCACTGTAGTTCAAATCCTTGTTTGGTGATCCTTCTTTGAGCTGTGACGTCAAATGCAGCAGACAAGGACATATAGTCCAAAAAAAGTCATATTAAATAAGTCCAAATAACTCAGCTAAACATCTACTATAATATTATGAATTTTTTAGCAATATAAAATGTGCATGTCACAGATTGCCTTTCCCATGATCCTCCCTGGCGCAGCTGTCACTCATCAGCCCTCATCACAAGCACTATAGCACCATCTTCTCTTCTCATCTGCTCCCTCTTGTGTGTTTGGATCATCTGTAAGACAAAACCAGTTATCATAATCAAAGACTCATTTGATGATAATTTGTGATCGCTGCACTGCTTATCAGTTTGTTATTCCTCAACATCTGCTATCGTTATTGTGTTCAAGCTGGTTTAGTGTGTATATCGGTTATCGGGCACATAAACATGCAAATAATTGGTATCGGTATCAGTTATAAAAAGCAATATCGGTCGATCTCTAGTTGTTATAGCATAAAATAAACATGAAAGCACATCAGAGGGTATGTTGAAAGTACAGTACAGCTACTCTACTGGAATGTATCGTGTAGTCGCTCAATCAGTGTTTCGACCAGGAAAAGATGTCAGTAAAACAGCTTGAGAACAATAATGTTACATTTACCTCAGGAAAGTTATCCAAAGTTCACAGTTCCTTAGTGAGCTAAAAACGCTAACTACGCAGAGGGGCTTACTGTTAATGATATATTTATGTTTTAAGTTTGTCATGGAGTCTTTATGAAAACTATATGTCCAGTTGTATACAAACATTTCTTTTTTTTATTTGAGTGTAATTATTAGCCTATATATAAAAAGAAATAGTAATAGAATGTAATAGTTTGGCCTCTAATATTATAGTAATATACCAAGAGGGTTCCCTGTATAGTTTCCAGCATTCATTTTGAGAGAATTATTTTTTTTCCTTAAAGACAATCACTATCGGTATCGGCAGATATCATTCTGAATAATCGGCATCTGCGGAAAAATGTAGTATCCGTGCATCTCTAGTACAAACTGAATATTCTATCCCCTAACACTATAAGCACAACCCTCACGGAAAACTTTCTGCATTTTTACATTTTCAAAACAAAAATAAAAATAATATATAACAAGACTTTTATTTTTATTTTGATACAGACCCAAACTAATCAACATTTAAAAATAGATTAAATATTGGGGGGGGGGGGGGAAACATCATGACTAAAATTTTTCATAAAATTAATATGAAAATAAAATAGTAATAAAACTAATATAAAACCAAAAATATCACATAGCAACCAAATTGCTGAGGATAAATCACAGGAACCCTTGTTACATAACAGATATCGTCTACTGTGTTTTATCATAACAGGTTTTATCATCATGTGTTGTAGTAACTTTGACTCATTGATGCATTTTATTTGCTTAAAAGTAAATTTGCTGTACATCACGACAGTGAAATCAGAGCAGATTTCACCATGAAGTCCAAAATTGGAAATATGACTTCAAATGACATTGAACTGCACTAAAGTTGGAAATAACAAACATAGACTCTGCAGGTTGAAAAATATCTAGGACTGAACACCCCTGCTGAGTGCATTAGATATTTAAAAGACAAAGTTCATTAAGCAACCTATCAGATTTTCCTTTGAGGTGGATTGCTGCATTTCTTACAGTATGGCCTATCTTCCACAAAATATTCCTTATACCTGAGAGTGTGAATTTAAAGATTTTTTAAAATCTCTAAACTGTCTCATATCTAAACATGAGCAATAATCTAATCCTTCTGGGTAGAAGGCAACACTGGGAAAGCACGTCAATTGCAGACAAGGAATTCTCATACTGCTAAATAATCCACAAGTACTATAGCAGCATGCAGCAGTGGGAAAAAAAAAAAAACATAAAAAATTAGTGATGTTTGTTTCTTGGCAATTGAAATTATCTCTGACACAAACAGGAGCAAGTGTGATACATCTCTGTGTGGTTTTATAGTCAAGGGAGATCCTGAGCGATGGCTATGAACTCCCCAGAGGAAAAGAGAGAGTCAGGAGACAGCACAGCATACCATGTGTTTGCCATCTGTTTCAGGCAATAATGCTGCACGGTGATCAAAATGTATAAACAAGACACGTTTTCCGCAGCTTGTTAGAATGAGAGATTCAATCAGAAATCTTGATTTGATGGTGGCGACCTTTCCATGCAACCCCCATCTGAAGTGAACATCGGGGAGAAGTGTCTAAAAGTTACGCGCCTGGAATGAAATTACTTGAGAAACAGAGACTCCTAGTGGAAAGATTGTGGATGTGCATTGCAAACCATAGATCATCATGCAAACCATAGATCATCATGTCTTACAGCAGAATTTGAAATGATAAATTCTTAAGTCCCAATGATTCTCTAAAGGTCACATTTGACTTTAATGACCCAACCGATGTGGATCCCTAAGTCACCTTAAAGGGTTTGTCCACCCTCAAGTTTTCCCAAACCTGTATGAGTTTCTTTCTTCTGTTGACATTCTTCAAAATGCCTTCTTTTGTGTTTTTCGTGTTTTGTGTACAGGTTTGGGACAAGTAAATGATGACAGAAGTTTCATTTTTGGGTGAACTATCCCTTTAACAACAACAATAATGTATAGAGAACCAAACATACAAAAAACAAGGTGCACACTTTTAAACGTAGGTTTACGACAGGAGTTAAGCATTCAGTTTTGGAGTTTAATGTGTCTAACACGATTTGTGCAATCAAACAATTTTCACCTGGTACACCCTTAAAAATAATTAAAACCTAAAAAAATATAATTTTTTTTCTTAGTGTGAAGAACATTTTAATAATCTAAATCTTTTGTGCAGGGGAAGGCATCCATGGATGTTAAAGGTTCTTCATGAAACCAGATTATCATACAGACTAATAAGCAAATAAGAAGCCACCAAGCAAGCACTTGGTATGGTAACTTATAAACCATAGCAACATCATAGCAATGCCATGGCAACCATCTATAAAACACTAGCATTGTGGCCCCAGCATGGATAAGCACCACTCACATTTCTTCAGAAAATATAGCTCATATCTATAAAAAAGGAAGATGCACAAAAAACGCAAAGAAAAATCTATAGTTGTTAACTCTCTTGAGTTAAGCATGATTGATTTAACAGTGTAATTTACAATGACTGAGACTCATAACAACAGCTTAGTGTCTGGCAGCTCCACGGGTGTTTACTGAAACTGACACAGAAATAACACACACTTACAGACATGATGCAAGAGGGAAAGTAGGATCAAGAAAGAAGGCCTTGAAAGTAGGAAGAAATAAGGGAAAAAAGAAGGACAGAAGGAATGAATGAAAGAAGAAATGACATCAATTAAGAAAGGGGTAGAAGGAAAAGAAATTAAGCTAGAAAAATAATGAAATAGCATAAATGCTGAGGGAAGAAGGGAAGAAAAAAATTAAGAAAGGGAATGAAGGAACAGGACATGAAGGAAGAAGCTAGGAAATAAATCATAAATTAAGGGGGAAAAGAAGCAACCGAAATGAGTAAAAGGGGAATGAAGGGAAAGCAGAAGACGAAGGAATAAGGAAACAAGAAAGAGAATGAAAGAAAGAAAGGAAATGAAGGGGAGAGGAAGAAGGAAGCACAGGAAAGAAAGAAATGAAGAAAGATGAGAAAGCTGTGTGAAACGAGAGCTGTGATCTGCACTGAATGCAGAATGAGTGGAGCTGAATGGACAATCTGGATTCTCCAGGGTTCAGCCAGCAAAGCCTCCAACTCCATTTATGTATGTGAAATTGTATTACCGGGGTCAGGCCACACTCACACTCTCACTTTAATTAGACCAGGACAATCACTCCATCTCCAGCAGATGAAGAAATCACGACAGCTGCACACACTCGTTCTGGGCCAATTAGCACAGTTCTGCCATGGAGCGAGTGTTTACTCTATCATCACGCAATTAGAGCGAGTCACAATTATACTTATTGCAGCAGAACACACCATGCCTGTATAGAACAAATCATGCAGGTCTGATTAAATATATCCTCTCTAAAAAACGACAGAAATATTGTGTGCAAATATGAGGGTCACAGCTTTTTAATGCTCAATGTGGCTTTTTGTATACACTCAAATATAAAATACCTTATTCCTTATCTGAGTCCAACTAATGTGTTCTTTAATGCCCAGCCGAAAATCAATACAACATATGAATAACTTATTCATCTCTGATATTTAGATAAATTCCAAGCTTTTTGGAAGCCCCTGAATTCTGAAAACTTTAAACCATTTGCATCCTAAATTCTACTAAATTAAAGGCATTAATTTCTCATCATAAGACTCGTAACTCTAAAAATGAGTTAGTTAGCATCTTGCTAATTGTACAAACTGTCAATGAGGAATTAGAGAAGCACGGTCATTCATAGCTTTAGCTCAGTGGTTACATTACATTACATTTAGCTTTAAACCTATAGAAACGCAAAAAATTTAAACAAATGCTGCTGTATTTTAGTACTCAAATTAAATGTTTTCTAATTTGGATTCAAATCTATAAACTACATAGGGTCAAATCATTGCTGAATAAAATTTAAATTTACATATAATTACATAAATATATGTATCCCACTATTTCACAATTAAAATAATTTGAAATACACACTACTACCATTCAAAAGTTTTTTTTATGTTTTTAAAATAAGTCAGGTACGGGTGAGCTTCTGTTTATGTTCGCTGATCAATGTTTATATGTGAATAAAAGCCTAAATTAAATCTGTTCGTCAGCTCTCAGATTTGCAAAGTCTATTCAATGGTGCCAATAATAAGCATCCACTGAAAAAAATGAAACTGAAGGAAATGTAAACGTTTTGCTTTTTTTATTATTATTATTATTTTTACATCAGTGCCTCTTACCCAGCCTCAAAACAGCTGCATGCAATAGCTCAGATAATTCACTAAACATAACATGTGAAATGCAACAAACATGGCGAGAACTTGTTTTATAGAGTAGAAATGTCATATCCTGTTAGAGACTGAGAGTCTGTGAGGTCAAGTCCACATGCTTGAGGTTTCAGCTCTCTTCTGCCTCTAGATTGATGTTGTTTCCAAACTTGGCATATAATTGAATCTTCAAATCTCCAAGGACCACCTGTATGGATGACACACGACCCTCCAGAGCTTTGATCTCATCCTGCAGAGCTTCCTGTGGACACCACAATATCAGTATGGAAATGTTGAGCGCTAAAAACAGGATTCAAATTGAACACTCAGCAAGAAAGAAACGCGAGTAAAAATTGGTTTTGCAAAGCAATAAATAAAACATCTCTGTAACAACACTTGAAAAATATATCTGGTCAGTTTTTAATCATCGGTTCTCCAACAACATCGAAATTCTCTATCAATTTTAGGTTGTTTTGTACTCGATTTGCTGCAAGTATGCAAGGGAAAACAGCTAGATAATATGTAAATAAAGCATAATACAGTTTCATGATCAGTAGACCTAAGTATTTACATTCTCCTGCAAGAACCTGAGGTTAAAGGAGCTGTATGTAAGAAATTTATTTCAATTAATCAAAGTTTCCCTGATATGTCACTAGACATTAAGAATTCATGTTCATTTCAAATACTTATATCACTGACAACAGTAGTCCGGCCAGGATATTGTCATTTAAAAAGTGAAGTTGCAGCCCTCAACTGATGTTGATGTTGTCATGTTGTGTTTTGGTCTGATGCTCCACCCTCCACCAATCTACCAATCACGAAGTCAGTAGTGTTGCGGCATCCGAGTTGCCAGCTCTGCTCTAGTTACCACAACTACAGCTACAAACGTGTCGGATAAAAAAAATGTTGGATCCTGCAGCCTATCTGGCAACCTCGAGTCAGGGGGAGGGGGAGGGGATACACCGCTCTACAGTAATTTGAAAGTGATTGCAGTACCAGTTTTGGCCACAATCTTACATACGGCTCCTTTAAGTCTTGATTCCAAGACACAATGCTTGTAGTTCATGGAATCGACTCTCATGATTCACTACAGGCTTACAACACCTCAAGTTTTACAGAGTCTACGGACCAGAATGTGTGCGGCTGACTCGCTCTGTGGGACACATATAAACACACACGGCTTGAGTAAAGGCTCATGGTTTGGTTTGGTATGGGTCACGTCACCTTTGCTGCCTCCAGCATTTCCTGCGTCTCTTCTTGAGTGTGACTGATGAACACGTCTCCGATCTGATACGGGATCAGCATTGCATCGTCCTCACACATCATGAGGTCTTCACTGGCATCCTCTAAATTCTGTAAGGATTTCTAAAAAAAAAAAATCAGGAAAAAAAATCAGCATTTACCTGAAAAAAATGCAGTCTAAAATGTATAAGAATTAATGCCGTTTGTGTTTACATAAGTTTGTGTATATTATTATATTTAAACATATACAGGTGAAACTCGAAAAATTAGAATATTGTGCAAAAGCTATAATTTTGATGATTATGGCTTACAGCTTATGAAAACACCAAATTCAAAATCTCAGAAAATAAGAATATTACATGACTTAAGAGTTTAGTTACACTAAAAATAATTTTAAATACAGAAATGTCGGCCCTCTGAAAAATATAATCATGCATATAATGTCGTATATATCATGTATATAGTTAGGCCTATATATACTAAATATATTAGTTTCACCTTTTAATTTGAATTACACAAACTTTTGCACAATATTCTAATTTTTCGAGTTTCACCTGTACATGTGTGTGTGTGTGCACTCACTGCATGTCTGTGTATATATACATGCACATATATATGTGTATACACAGTATATATACACAGACATATATACACAAACTTATAGATGCGATTAATCAATTTAGCAGCACTAATCAAAATCAAACAATCTATTTACCTTTTTGGCCTCGATTTCATCTTTCAATTCAGACATCCGATTTGTGTTTCTGGCAAACTTGTTTATCTTTTGCTGGTCTTCAAATGTTACATTGACATCTTCAGCTGCCTGTTATGATTCAAGACATATTTGTAATCAAACATGTGTATTATTAATCACATTTATTCCACTATAAACAAAACCGTTTGCTCTTTATATTAAAATATAATTATAAAAAGCACTCAAAAAATAATGCCATGCACTCATTTTCTTCCTATGCTTTATCTGTAAACACATGACGTGACATTTAATGACATTTTTACAACATTAAGTAATGACATTACACTTGATGTAAAATATATGATGTAAAAAGCAATCGGCAATGAATTACACGTCACATTAAACAGTGGCTTGGTGTGTGTCCGATTCTATTTATTTCTATCTAGATTTTTAAATAAAGACCAAGATAATAAAGCTGTAACTTTAGCATACAGTGTCAGATATTGACCTAAAGAATAGCATATGAGCAAAAAGAAAATGTACAGCTGTTTACAGCAGAACGATGACCGTAAACGTAAATAATCTGAAGCAACGTCAATGCCAGACAATCATGAATAATGTGACGTTAGCCATTTAGCAGATGAAAATAGATATTCTCCAACGTCCCACAACTAACTGTTTCGTGTACTGTTTTAGATATGTCTCTGCATCACTAACACGTCGTAAATCTGAACAAAAAGCAGCTAATGTGAACACATAGCCTACCACTCCTTTCTTCATGGTGGCTGCCATCTTTGAACCGGAAGTGGACTGTGTGCACGCGCGTGGACGGCGGCGGAATGGAGCACGTGGTTATTTCGTGCTCGGTGCTTCTGTTGCCGTTTAAAAATGTGGTATTTTTTGTCAGAGGGAGCATTAAATATAATGTTTGACTGTAATAACTGACGTAAACGAAATGCAAAACTCAATGAGGTTTCTTTAAATCAGCCGGTGTTTCTTTGTGGTTAGGATTCTCTGAACTCGATTTAGACAGTAGGACAGTTGTAGATTTATTCCCACACAGACATAACATACTTTATGATGATTTTAAAGTCAAATATAAGTTACTTAAATTTATATATTTTTTTTATTAACCTTTTATCCACCTTTGTTGGCCCTGTAGATTTAGCCGTATCCAAAAAAATTCAATGGCACAATATATCACAATTTTAAAAAGTATAATAACCTATCAAAGAGTTATTTACTGTGTGAAAATGATCTTCCCTCAGTGTTGCAGGACTGAGAACTCAAATTACAGCAGTTATTTCCATCCTGACCAACATTTTTGCCTCTAAAAACTTTTATCAAATGTTGGTGTTGGCCAATAGGCTGCTTTGTTTACTTTCTAAAAATCCACAGGCCAAAAGTGGCATATAGCTGAAACATTTATACTTACATTCAGCTTGACCATTCTCACAAGAATCCATCATGATAACTGACTGTCTTTGTTGTGTGTTTTTTTGTTGTTTTTTTTTTGTTGCTCATGTTGTGAGTCATTTTAAAACGGATGACTTTTTATTTATGTATTTTGGGATTCCCTAAATGCTTTTACCTAATGCATTTTCCGAAACAATTCAATCTTTGCACTGCTAAGCAGAAAAACTGAACTTCAAAAAATATCTTCTGATGTGTTTTAACTTTTTAAGAAATGATGACAGAAAATGATGACAGGATTTTTTTTTATTTTTGGGTCTCTTTCAGCTTCAGGATAAGGATGTGGTGGAGTGTCCAATGTGTCAGTGGTAACCAAGTGAAACAGTCAAGCTGTTGAATATTTAGTTAACATAATGACACAACCTGACTGAACAAACTCACTGTGGTTGCTAGTGCTTCTTGAAGCTCCTTGAACATCCTTTTTGTAAACAGTGTTACGCCCAAAGACAAATATTGAGATAATATACAACCCCCCGCCCCCCTTTCCCAACCTTTCGTTTATGATTCTTTTTAATAACAGCTATAGATTATCAATGACCAAGTATAATTTGATGAAAACTATGATAAATCCATTGCATTCTGTGCAACCTTTTCCCCTGTTTGCATGTCGCAAGAATTCCTTTCATGGTGGCAGATCAAGTTCACAGTGACCACAAAGGCATTTGCTTTTCGCCCCCGGTGTGTACATTTACAATGTGACTCTGTATCCATGAACGGCGCTTACATGACAAAATCTCACCCGCTGCGGATCTACTCCTTTGTTCCTTGTCATGCTTTCTGTTGAATAGAAAAATACTGTCCATATTAGTGTTTTGTTTGACATTTATTTCATGAGATGTTAAAGGGTTTACAGTGCACTTTGGCAAAGCGATAGGATTCCTCAGCTCAAACAACCACATGTGAATCAAATAGTTGCATTTACAGTCAGGGGAATGGAGAATGAATTAAATGGCCTGACTGGGCCCTTATGTGGGAGACAATCAGCATGTATTTATGCTTGTGAAATGAAAAGAGTTAATATTATGTGGAGAAAAATATCTTAAGGTCAAGTAGATTGGTAATTTATGATAAAACTCTCAAGAAAAAGGGTGCACAAAGAATATAAGTATAGGGGATCACAATGAAATGCATTTAACGTGTGATTATATCACTGAATTAATACAGTAAACTTGATATTTGCTGCTTACATTTTTGATTAGTTTTCAAAAATAATGTTTTATTCATGTCAATTAATATTCCTCCATTTTCCAAACAGTCTAAGAACGAGAAAATCATTGTTACAATCTGTTATTACATTATTACAAATTATGTCTGTTTATCATTTAAAAGTTTTTGTCAAATTATTATTTGCTGGCAGTCAAAAGTTTGGAATAATTAAGATTTTTTTTTAATGTTTTTGAAAGAAGTCTCTTATTCCAACCAGTGCTGCATTTGTTTGATCGAAAGTACAGTAAAAGCAGTAATATTGTGAAATAGGTTCAGATATATGTACATATATACAGTGTATATATATATAAAAAAATGTGCTCAAAAAGTGCTCAATTATTTTTAATGAATTTTATTATCATCAATGTTGAAAACGTTTTTTGCTGCTTAATATTTTTGTGGAAACTTTGACACATTTTTTTCCAGGGTTCTTTGATGAATAAAAGTTAAAAAGAACAGCATTTATTTGAAATATTTTGAAACACTATAAATATCTTTACTGTCACTTTCTTGCCTAGTCAAAACTTTTAAATAGTAGTGCATTACAGTTTCCACAAAAATATGAAGAAGTACTTGAAAAATATGAAGCAGTTTCTTGATCATCAAATCATCATATTAGAATGATTCCTGAAGGATAATGTGACTCTGAAGACTGGAGTAATGATGCTGAAAATTCAGCTTTGCATCACAGAAATAAATTACAGTTTAAAATATATTAAAGTCAAAAACAGTTCCTTTAGATTGTAATAATATTTCACAAGATTACTGATTTACTTTATTTTTCATCAAATAAATCTTGGTGAGCAGAAGAGACTTCTTTCAAAACATTAAAAATTCTTAATTATTATAAAGGTTTTACCGCCATGTACTGATTCATTAATTAAATGAATTGCAATGCATCCCATATATCGATATTTGCTGAATATTTGCCTTAGAAATCAAAATATATAGTTTCCATTAAACATAAGCCTACCATTTAGTCCACAGCAATCCATTGTACATGTTTAGCATTTAGATGGTACTTCACTTTAGGATTTATTTTACAGTCTGGAGCAAAACCAGGATTCATCAGTACATCAAAAAATAATCTCTGTATGTTTGATGACGAGCTTAAATTGATCAGTTTAACAGGCTGTAAAGATCAGATAATCCAATCAATAATCCTGCAATGAAGTGCCGATGACTGAGACCCCTTTGAAAATCTAAGGTTTTAGATAAACTTAAAAATACAGGAAGTTTAGATTAAAAAAAAAAAGTGAAAATAAAGAAGAAATATTTAAGATGGTCAAATGTCCTTGCTTCCATCGAGCTGGAGAACATGATCATATACTGTTCTGCTGTCATTAAAGCAAAGGGGAAGACATGATGACTAATGTTTTCTGACAAAAATTCTGTCATCATTTACTCAACCTCAAGTTGTTCCAAACCTGTATGAGTTTCTTTCTTCTGTTGAACATTAAAGAATATATTTTGAACAATGATGGTAACCAAAACAGTTGATGGGCCCCATAGACTTCCATAGTATTTATTTTTTCCATACTGTGGAAGTCAATGGGGTCCATCAACTCTTTGGTTACCCCTGTTCTTCACAATATCTGGGTGAACTATACTTTAGTATTTTTTTTAATACTTCAACTTACACTACCTTTCAAACGTTTCTTATGCTCAACAAGGCTGCGTTTATTTGATCGAAAATTACACACATTTTTTTTTGTAAAACTTTAAAACAGTTGTTTTCTATTTGAGTGATGCAAAGCTGAATTTTCATCATCATTACTCCAGTCTTCAGTGTCACATGATCCTCCAGAAATCATTCTAATATGATGATTTGCTGCTCAAGAAACATTTCTTATCAATGTTGAAAACAGTTGTGCCACTTTAGCATCATATTCTTAACATTCTTAAAAAAAAAAAAAAAAAAATCATGCTGTCTCCAAACTTTTGGTCATGTAAATTATTTTTCAAATCATGAAAAATCCACACCAAAATATTTTAATTGTAGCCTCTCTAATTATTCACACCGTAACTCTTACAATGAAGTGTTTGTCATGTTTCTTTAATGTATTCTGCCAGTGAGCAATCATTAAATAAATAAAGGCATATGTTGGTAAGCTTGGCATCACGTACTCTGTACTCAAGCCCTGGATGAGAGTCATTCTGTGCAAATAAACTTGTGCATTATATCCTCTACACACATCCTGTTTGGGGCCAACCACACCTACAAAACAGACTGTTCTCAGTTTAGCTGGACACTTTTACTGGGTAACTTCTTTGAATGAGTGGATGATATTGTCTGATGTCTCATCATTGTGTGATAATCCTGTCACTTTTTTTTTTAGGTGGAAAAGCTCATTGGTGAGAAACAAAAGGACATGATGCTGAGTTCATCAGTGCTAATAGTTCACAGGCCGTGTCTCATCCACAGTGTTTTAAGGTACTGAGTTTTGGGCCCCACCCTCTTTTAGGACAGGTATATGTGTACACACACAGGCTTGACAGATAGCAGACTGCTGGTGATTACTTTAATCGAGGTTTGGAAACTGTACACAGACTCTTAATTGTCAGTTTGGGCCACAAGACAGTGGAAAGGTAAATACAAATATTTTCAGTATGTTCAATTGTATTTTGTTATTTAATAATTAGAAGTATTATTTAGTATTTAATTGTCATCCCTTTTTGGGATTGAACCTACAACCTTCACAAAAACAAGTCGGAAGCTACTCCACCCTGCAGCGATCTAGTTTCTAGTTTCGCACTGCAATGAAAAAAAAAATGAAAAAAAAAAGAAAATATCTAAACATGTTTAAATCAAGATGCATTTACTTGAGAAGCAAAGTTACTCGAAATATAAAATCTTGTTTTCTGAAAAATGAAGTGATTAATTTATGCTTGACCAAATATCTGCCAATCGGGTAAGAAAAATAAACTTAATTTAAAAGTAAAATGATTATTTTTGGCAGACATTTTCTTGTTTTAAGCTTAAATTCACTTAATTTTTATAATTTTTTTGGTAACACTTTATTTTAAGGTGACGTAGTTAAACGGTACTACATACTATAAACAGTCCATACTAGTAATAACAGTAAATGATCCATAATTACAAGTAACTAAACCAAACCCTAACTCTACAGTAAGTTCATGTAGTTAATTAATATTACTCAGTACTTATTTAAGTAAGTACAATGTAACGTCACCTTAAAATAAAGTGTTACCCATTTTTTTTTGAATACAAGACTTCTTAGAATAAGAACAAGAAGATTTAGCTTCTTTAGGAATTGCCTTTTGATCCAGGACTGTTTAGATATTTGTACTGAAAACAAGACAAAAACTCATTTCATTGCAGTGTGGGATTTTTAGTCTTCATCTGATTAAATTCAGCCCACATAGCAGACTTGGAACAATTATATTGTGGGTATTTTCCTCATATTAATATGCAATAACTATTTTCAATGTCAGTGCTGATATTCAGTTGCTGACTTGAAGCGAAGATGGGGAATGAGCAATCAACTCAGAAAAAAAGGCAGAAGGTAAATAAAATTTTTGTGAGCAGTTGACATATAACGTTGTTTTATTATTTATTACCTTGTCTTATCTTTTCAGTATCATTTTATGTTAAATGTTCAAGCAAAAATTATATTTAGGTGCTTTTCCAGCATTTGAAATACTCTCGTAAGCACCTCTACATATTTAAACTGAGGCACAATGGTTCAAACAGCAACATATCATGAAACTGAATGTCATTACCAGACAAATGCTGAGAAAAAAGTGAAGAATGGAGAACTGAATGGGCACGCAATCCCGACTCCAGATGGAACTGAACTTGGTATGTATACTGTATACTGCACATTTATTTTGTTTATGTGGCTAAACGTATCGGTAACACTTTACAATGTTTCATTTATTAATATTAGTTAACTGCATTAGTTACCATGAACTAACAATGAACAATACTTTGACAGCATTTATTAATCATAGTTAATGTCTATCTCAACATTTACTAATACGTTTTTTTTAATCAAAAGTTGGATCTGTTAACATTAGTTAATGCACTTTGAACTTGCTGGCATTTACATTGTTTGGATTAACTCAGCAAGTCAACCCACATTCATGTCACAAAGCTCTGTATAAACTTTGGGTGTTGTAGTCAGATGCATGGTGGATAAAGCAATGTTTAATTTGCGTTTTGTGTGCATTGCTAGTTTGTAGTTGCCAACACATTCACAAAGCCTTTATAGAAGGGAAGTTCACTCACAAGCACATTTTCCAGACTTACTAGATATGAGTGATATTTATCCCATAGAATGCAGTAGATGCATGCATGCATGAGAGAATGAAAGTTGCACAATGCTTGTAGAAATAAGGCCAGAAACACTTTGCTCAAGCATGCAAACGTCTTGTTGAATATGCTTGTGTAACTTTGGCGGGACTAGATAGTTACCTTCAAATGTCAGGACCATTAAACTAGATATAAATAAAGCCTAAGCCATAAGAACTGGGTGTGTATTATGATTTATTATTAGTCAAATTGATAACTAAAGGCAGCATAGATATTATGTATCCTTGTGCATTGCATACATCATTTCTTTCATTTTCTTTTGTCTAGTGGCTAGCAAAGTAGCAGCAGTGGAGCAAAAGAGTGAACCCCCACCAGTGACCATCACAAATGAACCAAAGCCACCAAAAAAAGAGGAGGTAGACAGCTGTAAACTCAACGGACCCGCACATGTGGAAACAACCCCTGAGCAAAAAAACACAGTCGCAAAAGATGCAGGACCACCCAAAACAGTCCCAAAGCCCAGTGAAGATGAGGTGACCAACTTCTTTGGTAAAATGTTCAAAAAGAAGAGTGAACCTGTGAAACCTGCATTAGAAAGCAACAATTCAGTTGACGGCCAGGTCACAGCGGTGGATCTGAAAATTGACTTGCAGACTGTAAGTAGAAGTTTCAATGTTGTTAATTTATTATTTGACTAATTCAGTATAATTTCTCCTTTACATATTCCCAGCCACTTGATTTCTCCGGTAGCTCCGTCCACAATGAAACATGGTTGTATTTTAAACATAAAATATGAATGGCTCTCTATGATCTGTCACATTGCACATCATTTTTGCTATTAGTTTGGACAGAAAAATTATTTGGGTCACACTTTAATTTAGGGTACAATTCTCACTATTAACTACGATAAGAGTTAGTAAGGTAGATGTTAAGGTTTGGTATTGGGTTGGATTGAGGGATGTAGTATATGTCCATGCAGAATAAGGTTTTATAAGTACTAATAAATAGCCTAGTAATATCCTAATAATATGCATGCTATAGCAACTACACTGTAAAAAAATATTGTTGGTTTAACTTAAAAAAATTAAGTTACCTGGTTGCCTTAACATTTTGAGTTCATTGAAATTAAAAACTTGAGTTCATACAATGGAGATTGGTTTAATCAACAGAAACTCCACATATTATGTTATCTGAACCACAATCATTTTCAAAGTTGATTTGACAAAAGTTGTGATAACAAATCATGAAAATAAGTTTTTACAGTTGGACCCTAAACTAAAGTGTTACCATTATTTGACATCGGAAGTAGGATGTAAAAAAACAAAGAATTATTAAGTTATTAGAACACATGTTGCTACACTGAAAAAAATGCTGTGTTGTTTCAACCCATGTTTGGGTTGAAAATTTGAAAATTGAAAATTTTCATTTTAAAATTAGAACCAACTGTTGGATTTGTCCATATTTGACCCAAACATGGGTTGAAACAACACAGCATTTTTTCAGAGTATTTTAAATTGTCCTTTAGGTCAGTGGTTCTCAACTCCAGTCCTCGGGACCCACTGCTCTGCACATTTTGTATGTCTCTCTTCTCCGACACACTCAGTTCAGTTCATGGAGTCTCTCCAAACGAGCTGATGATCTGAATCAGGTGTGTTAAATAAGGCAGACACACAAAATGTGCAGAGCAGTGGGTCCCGAGGACTGGAGTTGAGAACCACTGCTTTAGGTCATGGTTATTTGTGGATGGATACCTGAATTGTTCTCCCGAGCATTTACCAGGGACCAACTAATCCTCGTAAAATCGCAAAGACCTAGTACATTCTGATTCACATTTACCAATTTCTCGTTCCAAAAGGATAAAGTCTTCATTAACTCAGACCAAAAGGAGATTCTTGAGGAAGTTGCGGAGAAGCTCAAATTGCAATTGGTCAACGCTATTCCCGCACAACCCCAAAGCCCAAGCTCATTGACAAAGAACATGTCGATGGAGTCATCAAACACGAATGTTGAAGACGTGACATGCTTGGAGGTCCTACCAGATCTGCACACTAAACAAGAAGCAGTAGCTGTTGCTGAAGAACCATTAAGTGAAGATTCATTTACAAGAAATGCCAGTGAGATACATGTAGGACATCTGAAATCTGAAGAACCACCAACGGCTGATGCAAAGGGTCCAGAAGATGAAGAACCTAAGACTGTGGATGCTGAACAGGCCTTGTTAGAAGACAAGGAACTTCTTCAAATTGTTGAAAGCATAATATTAGATGAAAGGGAACATTTAGCATGTGAGAACGTCCCAATGTGTGAAGCTACCAAACATCTGATTGATGAACCTATTTCCAAAAAACGAATGAAAGTAGATGATGAAGCTGATGGTTTTATTGCACAAAGTATGTCTTCAGTTGTAAATTTGGCAGTTGAGGCTGTTGAGGTCTTCTCTCCTGTTGAGGAACCAGTCATTGGAACTGAGGAGCCATTGCTAGTTCCTGAAGAAATTGAGGATATTGTTGAGGTAATCTTGCTGATTACTCTGGAACAAGAAACAGTGAGCCAAACAGAAGAACTTCTAAAGCATGATTTTAAGGAGACATTGGTCGTTGCAGAGGAGCCATTAACAACATCTGTGGAACCAGCGCTGGTTGCTGAAGAAGAAATGTTCCCTGGTTCTTTTGAATTCATCTTAGCTGCTAACTTAATGGAATCTGCAGATGAGGAGAGTTGGGTGATTATTGAGGAACCAGCTCGACCCCTGAACGTCTCTGTCCATAGTGGACATTCAGAAGAACCTGCGCTCAAAAGTAAATGTAATTCAGCAGAATCTACTCAAATTCTTTCCCAACTCAAGTCCATTTGCATTAAAGCTTTAGAAAATTCTTCCTACAAGTCGCTCAGTGTAGATGTATGTGCCGATGAAAGCATTATTCACATCCTACTTGAGGTTTGCCCGGATCAGTTCCCGTGTCTGAATAAGGTCAGTTACGACAAACAATGTTCTTTCATCGAGAAAGGCACTGCATGGACAAACTCACCGCATGCGATTCACTCAGTGTGTAAACGTACTAGCTCCTTTCCTCAAGATGCTTGTCATCGATTAACACAAGTGTCGTCAAAACTTACTACATAAAAAAATAAAATAATAAAAAACACTTAAAAGTTTGTTAGCATGTTGGATTATTGTGTTGTCTCTATATAAACTACCAATCATAATTGTAAAATAATTAAGTTTTTTTTTGGGGGGGGGGGGGGGGGGGTTCTAAAAGAAGCATTTATTTGATTTAGAAATATAGTAAAAATGTACTTTTTTCCAGCATCATCATGATCAGAGTCACATGATCCTTCAGAAATCATTTTAATATGCTGATTTGCTGCTCAATTGTTATTGGTGCTCAGTTATTAATAATGGTTATTATATTATCAATGTTGTAAACAGTTTTTGCTGCTTAATATTTTTGTGGAAACCATGAGCATAATAGAATGATTTCTAAAGGATCATGTGACACATACTTTAAACAGTTACTTTAAATTGTAATAATGCAATCCACATAAGGATAAGAGACTTATTTCAAAAACACAAAACAAAACAAATCATAAAAAAATTTAAAAAAAAAATTTCAGCATCGTTCAGAGTCACATGATCCATGAAAAATCATTCTAAAATGCTCACGGTTTCCACAAAAGTATTAAGCATTGATAATAATAATAATAAGAAGAAGAAGAACCATTATTAATAACTGAACCCCAATAATAATTGAGCAGCAAATCAGCATATTAGAATGATTTCTGAAGGATCATGTAACTCTGATCATGATGATGCTGAAAATTCAGCTTTGCATCACAGGAAAAAGTGACACTTTAAAATGACTAAATTGTAATATTAAATGTTACTGTTTTACTGTATTTTGATCAAATACATGCAGCCATGGTGAGCAGAAGAGACCTCTTTCAGAAAAAAATCTTAATTAATTAAAAAAAAAGATCGGTAGTGTAACTGTCTCAGACATAGCAAGTCTTTGTTGTCTTTTTCTTGTGTGGTTTCCATTTGCATGAAATTCAAATAACATCTAGTAACTAATGAAGATCTACTGTATCTAAACACCAGTCATCATGTGTAGTTATATCTGTAATATGTTCAACATTTACTTCTCTAAAAGTGATTTTCTGCCAAATATAACAAGCCAAACACATACTATAATTTAAACATGACACATTTGACTGTAATATAAAGCACGCAGACTTTAAGTCCAGCACATTTCTGAATATCAATGAGTGAGGGGGGGAAACAGGCGTTAATAATAGGATGATTGTTGCTGCTGACTCGAGTAGGCAGAGGCATGGATGGAATTGTGCCCCTATTTCAATGCATCTATTACACATCAGCTGTAAGGGTTGTAACACATTTCCAAGGGCTAATTCTCTGGA